>CM035427.1:157447885-158647885 GCA_020310875.1 Ceratopteris richardii | reverse complement strand
TATGTAGAGTTGGCCACCACAAGCCTGCAAAGAGAATCATCTTGACCGTTCTATCTGCTGAAAAATGTCCTCCCGCAGCTCCTGCGTGTGCCATTTCTAATATGGGAAGATACTCTCCTTCATGCACGCATAATCTGAGTTGATTGTCTCTTCCTCTTTTGAAAAACTGTTTTCCCATTATCACATAATCTTTGCTCAATTCTTCTAGGGATCGCTTTCTTGCTAGGCTAGCTCCTATTTCGTGCTCTTTGGTTTTGAGGAATTGCACTAATGATTTACTCCAATTAGGCACTATGGTAGAAAATGGTAAGGACACGTGATCCTCTGGGCTAGTTTCCTTGCATTCCCCACAATTACTCACATGCTCGTGAACGTCCTTGGACATATCAGGCCAATATACACCTAACCTCTTTAATTCTCGTATTGTCCCCTGCATTCCTTGATGGGTTTTCCACTTGTTTATGTGTGCCTGGTGAATTAATTGCTTCTGTTCGTCCTCCTCGACACATCTTGATAAGACACCGTTTGTTTCCTTATAATACATACTTCCCGCAACAATGTGTAAATTTCTTGTTTGAAGAATCTCTTTTTTGCTATCCTTATTTATTGAGTGTTGAGGGCCATGGGTGAGTATAGGAATTAGTCGTTCCGCCCACTTTGGACATACCTCAAGATTAAACAGATAAGCATCTGGTAAATCATCCAATACTCCGCTAGGTGGCTCTCCGTGTTTTAATCTAGAAAGGTGGTCTGCTCTCACATGTGTGTTTCCTTTTTTGACCACTACCTCAAAGTCAAACTCCATTAGTAACAAGAACCATCGTACCAATCTCCCTGTGTTGCAAGGCTTATTGACTAGATACAACAAGGCTTGATGGTCAATGAAGAATTTGAACTTGTTGGCTAAGAGGTAATGTCTAAACTTTTTTACTGCGTAGACCATTCCTAAGCCCTCTCTTTCAGTAGTCGTGTAATTTCTCTCAGCTTGGTTTAATTGTCTACTCGCGTAAGCGATTGGATGATCAAGCTTTCCTTCATCGGCCGGTTGAGCAAGGATACATCCAATTGCATAGTTAGAAGCATCAACATGAATATGAAAAGGCTTGTTCCAGTTGGGTGATTTTAGAATTGGGGCTGTACTCAGCCTCTTTTTAAGCTCGTTGAAGGCCTTCTCACACTCGTCCGTCCAAGTGAACTGAGTCAATAGACCGTATAAGGGTTTGGCTATTATGGCATACATGTGAATAAACCTGCGGTAATACCCACAATGTCCCATAAAGGCTTGCACTTCCTTCGCATTCTTGGGTCTTGGTAGGTCCAATATGACTTTAATCTTATCCTCATCTGTAGATATTCCATTCTTTGAAACAATGTGTCCTAGGATTTTTCCTTGTCTTACCATGAAGACACATTTTTCTGGGTTCAAGCAAACTCGATACTGCCTACATTTGTTGAATATTTTCCGCAGTTCCGGTATGTGATCTGGTCGTTTATTTGAGTATGTACACAGATCATCTACGTATACTTCCATGCTTTTCCTCAGAAATTCTTTGAAAACATGACACATCAATCGTTGTAAGGTGGCTGGCGCATTAGTGAGCCCGAAAGGCATCACTCTAAATGCATAGATTCCCCATTCAGTCGCGAATGCGGTTTTATGCTGGTCCTCAGTTGCAATAGCTACTTGGTTGTAACCAGAGAATCCATCCAAGAAGCTATAGACCTCCTTGCCGGCAACTCTTTCCAAAAGATGGTCTGTGATGGGTAAAGGGAAGCTGTCGCGTATAGTTGCAGCATTTACTTTTTTTAAGTTGATACACACCCTTAATTTTCCGTTTTTCTTGGGCACTACAACTAGTGGCGATACCCATTCTGTGTGTTCAATCTCATAAATGAATCCTGCCGCTAGTAGTTTGTCAATTTCTTCCTTGATTTTGGCTGCATAAACCTCGTTATATGTGTAAGGGCGTTGTTTAGAAGGTTTCGCATCTGCAGTCATAGGGATTCGATGAGCGCATATGCTAGGTTCTACACCCTTAAGGTCTTTGTACGTCCACGCAAACACATCTCGATATTCTCGGATAAGGTGGATGAGTTCCTCTTCTTCCTCGTCTGATACGTCTTTCCCAATATACGTGCACCTCTCTTCTCCGTCTTCTATCGTTATAACCACTTTTTTGGTTTGTTCTTTGTTATCATAGGCTTCTCCGTCTCGTGCTTCTCGTTTAGGCATTTGAGTTGCTATTTTCCTTTCTTCCACTTCGTATCTTTTAAAATGTTCTGGAACTTCGAAGTGGTCTGGTTCAGGTTCCACTTTACTTGTGTCCTCTCTATGTTCGTGTAATCTTGGGATGGTGTCAATTGCTAAGACTTTTGTCGGCCTTTCTTTTGATTCTTTTTGCATAGTTTCTAAATATTGTTCTTCAGAGTCGAACTCTGGTTCCATTTCTATGCTTTCATACTCTTCTTTCTCCTCTTCCTCTACAATTTCTCCTGCTTCTACTTCTTGGAGGACCACCATGTAGAGGTTCACATCATATCCTTCCTCGTCTATACAGTCGTTCATCGTCAATACTTCTTCATTCACACAAACGTCTAATGTGGCTAGGATTTCCATCCAACCATGTGGTTCAAAGAGTTCATCTGAAAAAATTTGAGGCATGTAATCGGGGTCTTCTACCGATCGATAATTAGGGTGCCCTATTGGCCACATTTGTTTTTTACACTCCTCCTTCTTGGCTTCTTTGCACATCCACAACTGGGCATCCTCATGCATCCAAGATTGGTCACTTGATCCAGCACTGTGAATGGATAGGTCATCTTCTTCTTTGTGAACTGGATTCCATTGTAATGGAGGGACATCCCGATAAGCGAATGTGTGCAGGTTTATCTTGGTAGTGTTCCCTTGATGTTGGAGATATAATGAATCTCTGCCCCAATCTTGTACTACTCGCATCTGTCGCATGAATGGTCGTCCTAATATCATTTCATAATTGTTTGCTTTTTCAAACTTACATATGGCCAATGTGTGTTCAAACTCTACCCCACACGTGGATAACCTAATTCCTTCCAATATTCCTAGGGGTCTCTCTACATGTCCATCTGCTAATTGTAACTTCATGCGAGTGGGTCGTAAGGCTGGTTTACCCCACTTTTCCCAAATTTCCTTCGTCGCAATTCCTACTCCGGCTCCAGTGTCTAAGATGGCCTTGGTCATGTAACCATTGTAGGTGACAGGTAAACAAGTATTACCTTCATCTCCTTCACTAAATTCTCCTACTTTATCAACTGGAACTCGTATTTTGGAGTGGTTTTCTTTTTCCTTTCCTTTCATTTCTCCTTTCTCTGCCGGTTGTTCTATTTGATTTGCTAGCTGTCTCCATAGATGTGGTCTAAATTGAAGCAACTCTTCCACCGTCAATTTACATTGCACCTTTGTTTTCTTAAGTTCTGTTAGATTGTGTGAACTCTCTTCTGAGTTTTCTTTTTCTTTCCCATGCACTGTGGGTGCTCGTATTATTACCGACTCTCTTTCATATTCTCCCATGTAGTTGGGCAGCGTTGAGATGCTCATGGTTTCCTCTCTTCCTTTATCAAATCTTGACACTTCCTCATACGCTTCCTCTAGGTTATGATCATGATGACTATCTGCTCCAATTATTTCCTCAAAAGGGGGTGGACTGATTCCATCCTTTTTCCATTGCTCTTCTCTAATTCTTTTCCACAAGTCTTTGGACCAATCTTCCTCTAGGTCGGGTATTATGGATACCTGTTCTTCTTGAGATTTCATTCGTTCATTTCGATCATCTTCCCGACTAGGTTCCTTATTCCTAGGTTGTATACACTCTTCATATAGTTCCTGTGCGATCCTTGTTTCAGGCAAAATTGGGATAGTCTTCTCTAGAGTAGCCTGTGCTACTTCTATGAGCTTTTTGCATATCGCCAGTCTTTCTTTCTCTAATTCCCCTTGAGGATAGAGTCTTTCATGTTGTTCTAGGTTTGGTCCCATTTTGATTCTAGCTTGGTATGCTTTGAGCCACATGTCCAAGTCCTCGGGCTTTGGGTCAGCTAGAATTGATTCTGGCTTCTTTGCCTCAGAGTTGATTGGTGGGGATTCAGGGATCTCCTTATGCGTTTTTTGTTCATTAATCTTTCTAGAACCCTTCGTTTGTTTTTTGCTGTCTTGGCTCTTGTTTCTTGCCCATTTCTCTTTGAGCTTTTCTCGTCTTTCTTTCCATTTTTGTACTTTGGTGTTTTGGGCATTCTCACATGAGTTCTCTGAATCCTCGACTACTTGAATGTTTGGTTCTACTGTTTTATTGTGCTCTGGTTTTTCTTCCGGTTTATTTTGTTTTTGTTGTTTTGTCTGAGCTCTAGTAATAGCTTTCAGCGGTACAGTGTACTCCTTATCACTTCCAGATTCTTCTATGACCTCTATTACATTGATTGGTGCAGGACCTTGAGTTTTTGTAGGGTTCTTAGGGCAATCTCTGAAGAGATGTTCTTTCCCACAATCACTACAATATCCTTCCCAAACCCTGGGTGGTGGGGGGTTGTAAGGTCGAGGACACTCCCGAATGAAGTGATCCCCTCCGCATCTATAACACGGTCCTCTCTGCACGGGTGGTCTAATGGGAGGTCTCAATGGTTGCTTTGTTTTGGGCATTGTATACATTAAAGTTGCAGTTTCCGCTCCATAATTCTGATCAAATCCTTCATATCCATAATAGGCCATGTCATATGCTGGTTCATATTCCATCATGTTGGCTTCATATGGACAGTACTCTCCTGGTGGAGGTTCATACCCTTGGTTGGTTGATTCTACATTGGTCGCTATTGAAGCTGGTATTATGGCCCTCTCCAAGTTTTCTTCCGGTTGAGTATACTTCACAGGTACAACTTGTTGAGGTTGAGATAGTTGGGGTCCCAATACAGGTTGTGGTGGTGGATACGATGCTTGCTCGTACTGTCTTGGAGCTCCTATCGGATACGGATTGTATCTAGGCATCTCCCTACCAAGCTCTCTAGGTGGGTATCCATAAGGTCGGTATTGTGGTGGATTGACAGGTCGTGGTTGCCTATTAAAGGGACAGTTCTCAGTTGTATGATTGGTATATTTTTGCTCGATGTGACAGTATGAAGAAGTCCCTTGTTGTTGCTGTCTGTTGTGTGGATACATGGGTTGTGCACCGGCTCCTCCTCTGGTACACAAGTGTGTGGGGTGTTCACCTCCACATAAGTTACACCTCCTCATCATAGGCACTCTTTGAGCTGGATATTGGTAAGCTCTCTGTCCTTGGACACCTAGTTTCTTAGCTAATAGTTCTGCAAGTTCTTCCATATTACTAGAATTGGATGTCACTGTGCTTCTTGAGTCTTCTGATTTTGTGAGATCGGTAGTACCTTTGAGATCCTCAGCAAGGTTATCTTCCAAGTCGATGCACTCTTGAAGACACTCACTCAATGTTTGTAACCTTTTTACATACACTAGGGTTCTTAGGGTCCCGTTAGAGAGTCCATCTAAAAACACTGAAATCATCTTTTGTTGAGTCGGTCTCTCAGCCGTAGGACATCTATCCACGTATTGGTTGAATCTTCGGGCAGCAGTCTTCACAGTTTCATTAGGGTTTTGCTTAAAGCTATGGATTAATGATGCAGAATTGTGTTTAATCCCTCTTTTTGTAAATTCTCCTATAAATTCTTGAAAGAATTGTTCCATGTTTCCAAATCGATTGGGATCTAAAGGTTGGAACCAAGTTAGAGCTGTTCCTGTGAGGGTGAGTCCAAAAGACTCATACTGCACAAAGAAGTCCTCTACTTGTTCTGCTCTTAGAACTTGTTTAAATTCGGCAATATGATCATATGGTTCCCCTGATCCATCGTAATGGTTTCTCATAAACTTCGCTACTTGGATTGGTCTCAATCTCCTCATTGGTTCAGGTGGTCTGGGCATTACAGGGAAAACCGGGACAGCTGGTCGTAATGGAGGTATTCCTGGCTGTCCTCCCACAGGTGGTCGTGGTCTGACCGGTGGTCGGAAATGGTTCCCCATCCCTGTGTGAGTCTGATTATGAGTGTGCTCACCTGGAGTTGCAAACTGTACATGAGTACGGTTGGGCACACTTCTTTGACTGGTCTGTCCTGATGTGGTACGTTCCGTCTCTTGTTGATCTCCAAAAGGATTCTGCGAGGTAGTTGCCTGCTCCCTCTGAGGAAATACAGGCGCACCCATATATCTCAGCCGAGCCTTGTCTAGGGCACCTACAGGCCAATATCTTCTTTGAGTCTTATCTAGGTAAGTGAGTCTAGTTTCGTCCTCTGGGTCTTTCAACTCATAGAAGGTCATGGGGCTCTCTCCTATTCCTTGAACAGGTACGTCAGTTTGAAGCAATAAGTCTGCTCCTTGAATCATGTAGACTTCCAACAAGTAGTCGTCTTGAGGTATCAAGTCTCCTCTCAAGACCCGTGATACTTGCGCTCTGCCTCTAGGGGTGGTCACTAACTCTTCAAGGTTGTTGGGATCCATGAACTCTCCTCTTTCATTGATCTTCTCCGGAAATTCAGTTACTATATAGATGTGACCCATTTTGTCAATGTAAGCACCTCCCTCGTACTTGACAGCTGGTCGTGGTATGATGGTGACATCTTGTACTGTTGCCATTCTGGCAACGGACCTGTTTAAGCCATCCAGGTAGATTGGAATCTCCTGGGCATTTGTGGACACATATTGTAAGGCAGTGCGGTACTCGCCTTCCACTGTAGACATGAAGTTCCTATGTGGTGCTGGACCTTGCATGTCTTCAGATGCCATGGGTATGTCTTCCTCAGATTCACTAGAGGTCTCTGAGTAGACGGAGTGGTGACTGACCTGAGCAGTGCTTCCTATAGAAGAAATGACACTCCTTCGGCTACTTAGCACTCTTCCTGACCTCAAGTTCATCCACACACCTAAGCCTCCCTTTATGCTTCTTAGATTCCCCTTGGTTAGCTCTCCTAAAGGCTCAAAGTGTCTGACTAAAGAAAGGGTTTATCTCAGCGATGCCACTTCCTGTCGATACTGCTCTCGGCGATACGATACCAGAGCTCCAAACGATACGATACCAGACACCCAGACGATACGATATCAGTCTGGTGTCGCGATACCAGGTTTTAGTGCCAGACGATACGATACCAGATATTGTGTCGCGATACTTCACTGGGAAATACCACGATACGATACCGGCAAAGTAGACGTTACGATACTGGAGATAAGAGGCGATACGATCTGAATGTGGTGTCGCGATACGATCCTTGACAGGAGACGTTACGATACCACCGGAGTAAGTGAGATCGCGATACTAATCTTGGCGATACGATACCACCGAAGTAGTGTCGCGATACCAAGACAAGCAGTCGACGATACGACACTTGAGAGGGCCCGATCGCGATACTGAAGCAGTGTCGCGATACTAAAATCGTGTCGCGATACCACCGTATCAAACGATACGATACCACTCGGTAAGGTGAGGTCGCGATACTAGAAACTTTAGGCGATACGACACCACACTGGTGTCGCGACACCAAGTATTAGTACCGGACGATACGATACCTCTGCAGTAAGCGCGATCGCGATACCAACTTAGCGACACGACACCAACAATGGTATCGCGATACCAAGATCGGTATCTAGCGATACGATACCACAGAAAATGTACGATCGCGATACCAACTCGGGGTCACGATACCAAAAAAATGGTATCGCGATACCAAGGCAGGTATCAAGCGATACGATACTTCGGCGAGTATCGCGATACTAGGGAATTTTGGTATCGCGATACCAAAACTCAACCGATCGCGATACTCAAGCCAAAATGCAAGTTTTTCTAAAGATTTTTTTACCCCCTTGCTCTTCTTACTCTCCTCTTCCCTCCTATACCTCTGTATTACACAAAAAGATGGCAAAGAAATCAGTTTCCCCCTCCCACGATACTGCGCATTTCCTTAATTACATGTTTATGCATTTTTAGAGAGTTTTTGGCAAATAATCTGAGTAGAATCTCACCTCTATCTATCCTTGCTTGCACTTCGAGCACAATCTCTAGCCTTAAGAGCCTGAATTCCACGATACTTCACTCGCGATACCAGTCGCTGCTAGCAGACGATACCAGCACACAGTGAAGTGTCAAATGAGCCAAAATTTTGGTTTTTTATACTTTTTTGACAGAATTTGAAATTTGCTAATTTTTTGGTAGTTTTGGGAATTTTTGGCTACTCCTACTCCTCTTCTCCTCACTTCTCCTCTCCTTCTAACCTAACCCTAACTCCTCCTTCTCTTCCCTCCTCCTACGCTTAAACCTAAAACTTATCACACACACCTCAAGGATGAGAAGTGACAAGTGCTGAAATGGAATACTACTCGTCAATGGACAAATTCACCTCTACAAGTACGATTCGATCACACTTGCTCTCTAACTATCACGAAGGCAACTTGGTGGAGTGCCTCCCCGGCAACGGCGCCAAAAACGTGTGTACTCGAGCCGTAATGACTCAAGGACTTGTACCAATGAGACTATACCTCGATTGCAATACAAGTGCATATAGTGGAGTCCTTTGCACACATTTAATTATCAATCCGGAGGAATGACTTACCAAGTGTATGAAGACATTTGCACACGTGATAGAAAATGAAGTGAGTTAACTATCCAAGCAAGAGAAAAGACCAATACTACCCACACCTACTGATAAACTGGAAGTGTTGCCGCAAACCTACTTCCAGCAGTTTTGGTTTTTTGAGGTTTTCTCCCAGCCCAGAACTCCGAACATAGACAATAGGGTACTCGTTTCGAAGCTCTCGACAAGACGAATCCAACGGTGGTGGTTTCACTCAATTCTGACCACTCTGCTGCAAGTTATGGCAGAAACAGTGAATTACGGGAACTACTAACACCCGCGTTTTTGCTTCTCCTAGCTTACGCACGCACTACAGCCACTCAAAACAAGGGGGAAGGGGTAGACAACAGTCCTACACTTGCATTTCAAGCATCACACACACATACATGAGCAAAATGAAGATCAAAATCAGCAAGGAAGAGGCAAACTCGAAATTTCAGAAGTGCTCTTCTTCACCATGACAAGAAGTCTCTTACAATGAGTCACTTTTGACTTATATACTAGTGCCCTAAGTTTGGTCCTTTCACACAAGAGACCGGCACTTTATTCTCTAAAAAGACTAATTTCCTACTATTGTACATGGGTAAATCACTAATCTTTGAGGGGATGCATCTAGAGGACTCCTCTAGTGCATTTACAATGGAAAATATGTACAAAGGAGGTTATGTTACAAAAATTGTGTGTCCAAATCGGAAAAATTTTGGGGCCCGTCTTTTTTCTCTGCTTTCTGCGCTCTTTAGCTCTGCAACAGACTACTCTTCATAGCAATCTGTGCACTTGCAGCTCATCATGGCTGGAATGTACATCAGTTGGACATTAAAACTACATTTTTGAATGGTGACTTTCATGATGAAGTGTATGTTTTTTTAGCTTCGTGGCTTTGTGCAACAGGGTAGGAAAACCAAGTGTGGAAGGTTGAGGAAGGAATTATATGGTGCAAAGCACGCACCACGTGCTTGATATGAAAAGATACATGCGTATCTGATTGCACATGGTTTTGAGAACAATCCAACTAAAATCACTTTATATATTACGCATGCTAATGATGTGCTTTTGATCATTGTTGTGTATGTTGATGACATGATGCTCATTGTTCCTCATGACAAGCATATTGTTGAGTTTAAGGCTGATTCGCATGCCTCATTTGAGATGTCTGATTTGGGGCATTTGCATCATTATTTGGGCATTTAGTTTATGCAAGTTGATGGTGGAATGGCTTTGTGTGAAACAAAATATATTGATTCATTATTGTAGTGTTTTGGCCTTGAATACTATAAATCTATTGTCATTCCTATGGAGAAGGGTTTATGATTGAGTCTTCATGATGCTAGAGATGAATTTGATGTTGTTCTCTATCAGTAGGCTGTTGGATGCTTGATTTACTTATGCATTACTTGGCAAGATATTCAATTTTCTATCTCATAGATGAGCAGGTTTATGCATTGCGAAGATGTCAAGCATTGGTAGGCAGTTAAGTGCATCTTTTGCTACTTGAGTGGTATGCGACTACTTGGATTTTTTTATCACAAGGGGGATCACTACTGCTAGATTTACATGCTTTTTTTGATGCTGGTTGGGCTGGTTGCTATGACACTCATGTGTCCACTAGTGGCTTTTGCTTAATGCTTGGTAGCTCATGTATATCTTGGTTGAGCAAGAAGCAACCTACTATGGCCCCTTCTAGTTGTGAGGCTGAGTATAGGGCAACTTTCACAATGACTATTTAGTGTGTCTGGCTTAGACGCCTTATGGCGGATTTGGGTGTTGGTTAGTTTTCTGCCACCACCATCTTCATTGACAGTCAGAGCACATAGGTAGTTTCTAGGAACCCTATGTTCCATGCTTGCACTAAGCACATTGAGGTGCATTATCATTATGTCAAGGCTAGGTTCTCTGCTAGAGAGATCAACTTGGCATATGTGCTCATGTAGGAGAACATTGCACACGTTTTCACAAAGGTTCTGTTTAGGGAGAATTTTGAATCTTTTCACAAAGATTTGGGCTTACTTACTTTTGTGGATTGATTCCACATAGCTTGGCACTTCCTTATACATGAGTGCCAGCTCCTTGTTCATCGCATCACTCCCACAAGGGATTTGTTGATATATTTAGGTAGTGATGTGTGTGAACACTCTAGGACCGTTGTGACACTTTTTTCCCTCTTTAGGAGGTTTTTTTCCCCCGGCTTGTATATACACCTACTTCTCTAATGGGTTACTTATCTTTTTACATTCTAGTGGTAATACATTCAGTAGTGTGTATCGTGCTCCAAGCTTCTTCTTCTTCCTTGTGCTATTTGTGTGCTTCTGCAGACCTCAAACTCCAACACCAATCCACTCCTAATTTGGTTTTTTTCTTGGATTTTCTAATTCTCTATGGTAATACATACATGATACTTCATGTATGTATACACTAGTCCATGGGAAGCCTTTTAAATAATCTCTTTTCTTACTCCCAAAAGTGGAGTTTGGCAAAAATTAGCATTTGAAATTTTTCCAGAAAGTGCGGAAAGGAGGTAATTGAGGATGCAAAATTCCACCTTAACTTATTATTTTCATGAATCTAATAATTCCATAGGGTAGTCCATATATCATAATCTCAACATATATACTTTTTCTCATCCATCCTTAGCTAGTGCACCTCTTTTTCCCTCCTCCAAAATGGGAATTTATTAAATCTAGGTGCTGAATATTTTCTCAAACAGTGATGGAAGGGGATTTTGTGGAGCTTCAAACTCCCATCATAGTGAGCCAATCTTTGAATTTCTTGATTATATATGGAATTCCATACACTATACTATATGTATGCATGATCTTTCCCATCAATCTATGGACAATCCCTCTTCATTTCCCTTTCCCAAAATGGCTATTTATCAAAACAACCCCTAAAATTTATATGAAACTCATGAAAGTCATCTATTATGGAGGTACCTAAAGCTTATGCTTCCTTATATTTTGAGGAAACACTTAACTCAAGATGAGAGTATATATCTCATACTCCCCATATACATGATTTCCCTCCAAGAGATTGACCCCCAAATGATTCATTCTCCTTCTCAAAAAATCAAACCTTTCAAAATTGAAATAGTAATAGCTGTGATTAACATGAAGTCCCATCCTCTTTCACTTTGGAACCATGTTATCATAAAGTTCATGGAAAGGGTGTTCTTCGTTCATAGAATCTTCATTGAAATGTAGAAGATGCATCCCATCTGCATCTCTCATGTCAATTCTCGATCCTCATTTGAAGATGCCTTTCTAGGACATTCTTGCTCTACTCTTCCATAGCTCTGCATGGTCTCAAGGATGTGAATGGATGATGATGGATACTTATCCTAAGAAGATTTTTGCATGGTATCAACAAACCAAAGGTGTGGTTGGTAGCTTGGATGCCACAAAGATCTGGCATATCAGATTATAATACTCTTGGCCCTGTTGATTGAGGCATGGAAGGTGCCTTGGGCTATTGCATAAGGCATTCACCTCCCTTGGACTAGGTTGTGGATTTGAATCTTGAATGCACTCGTGTGTCCCTAAGGCCTAAATCAATGCTCTGATACCCATGCCGCATGCGTATTTTGTCCTTTTGCCATCAAATGTGCTAGCCCAGATCTTCACCAACCTACCATCACACAAAGATCATCTTCTTCAGTTCTCCTCCCAACCACGCCTGAGCGTTTCATTCTCTATATGATGAGTTTTTTCTATGAAAGGCTGACATGAGAGTCCCAATAGATTCTCCTCTCAAGTCCTCTACCAAGTGGAGAAAGATGCCTCAAATCAGATGCCATGTTGCATATGTGCCATCTCACTTAAGAAGTTGTGCATCCATGATGTGACATGTATCAACAATGCCCTAGATGAAGCGACGACCTGCTTTGATACCAATTGCTTGAGTTTGAGGTCTACAAAAGCACTCAAACAACACAATGAAGATAAAGAAGCTTGGTCCACAACACACAATACTGAATGTATTACCAAGTGAATGTAAAGGTAACCCATTAGGGTTATAGACGTATCTACAAACCAGGGGAAAAAACCTCCTAAAGATGGAAAAAAATGCCTCGATAGTCCTAGTGTGTGTTGATATATTTAGTTAGTGATGTGTGCGAACACTCTAGGAACACCGACGCACTTTTTTCCCTCTTTAAGAGGTTCCCCCTTGGCTTTTATATATGCATATTGCCCTAACGGGTTACTTATCTTTGTACATTCTAGTGATCATACATTCAGTATTGTGTGTTGTGCTTCAAGCTTCTTCTCCTTCCTTGTGCTGTTCACGTGCTTTCGTAGACCTCGAACTCCAACAATTAGTATCAGAGCAGGTCATCGCTTCATCTAGGGCATCATTGACACCCCTCAAGTTATAATCTCATAATCACACGAATTTTGGTGACCATACTCAAGGTGATTAGAAGATCAAAAGAGCTTCACTATGTGGTGCTAAAATCATGATCTAAGCTCATTTGGGCCTCCGAATGCACTATTGTAGTGCTTGTCTAGGCAATTTTTTGTTGTTTTCTGCCAAAGATATATATAGGTTTTGGTTTGCCAGTATAAGTGTCTTGAAGTCTACTACATGTTTAGCGAAACTTGATAGGGTACTTTTGTTCAACTTTTTGAGATAGAGTCATTTTTCTACATCAAGGTATTTTAGTCAGTGGCCATGGCTGAAAGTAGTGATGTATTCCCTATGTTGGCTACTGAGGATAATTTGGATGGTACCAATTGCCCATTATGAGCTTATATGATGCATCATGTATTGGTTGCATAAGGAGTGTGGAATATTGTGCAAGGTGTTGAAAAACGTCCTATTACACTTGCTAACATAGTTGCTAAAGGTGATGTAGATGATGTTGAAGATGAGGATATTGTTCATGGTCCTGTTCGTGTTGTGGTTCCTATTGCACCTACTACAGATAAATTGTTTTGGGATGGTAGAGATGCTCAGGCACATGCATTGAAAGCTTTTTCTGTCAAACATGCCATTGTTTCTCACATTCGCTCATGTAGAACAACTAAGGATGCTTGGGATACACTTACCACTTTATACCAGGCAAGGAATGAGGCTCGTGTTGCTTGTTGGTGCAGACCAATCACCAATTGAAGGCTTGGAAGATTAAAGGATGAAGGAAGGATCAACTATTGAAGCTTGGAAGAAAGACACATTCAGAGTATATGAGAAATGTACACATATGTACATAGTTCACTTAGATCTTTGCTTGAGTAAGAATCTTGTACAAATTATCTATAAATACTTTGAGAAAAGTCGGGACATGTATGAGAGCATATGTGACAAGAGTTAGAAGCCAAGATTGAGGAAGTTAGAAGTCATGAGATAGAAGAAAAGTTAGTTGAGTTAGCTCTCATCACTCAGTTGTAAACTTTTCTGAGTAATTGAAAATCTTGCGCCCGATGTTTCTGCGTGTTCTCCTTCTACAGTAGATCAATCATGAAATGCTTTTGTACAAGTCTAAGTTGGAAGGTGCTTGACCTCTGTACAAAGTTTTAGCTTCTAATTGCAATCAGGCTTAGAGAATTAAGTGTAGGAACATTCATATGTGAAGTGTGTTCACAGGTTCCTAAAACAGGCGCAGATTTCGAAGTTAATGTTTTGATCATTTCTCCCAGCACAGTTTAAAGTTTTGCATGAGTGAGGGCTTAATCTTTAAGTTGAAAGATAAGCTACTTATGACTAGAAGCATTTTGTAAAACGGGTTCGACATTGTGAGAACCAAAGTTAAGAAGTTAGGAGTGTCAAATCGACTTCTCAGAAGTACAGATTTGGACATAGGTAACTTGTGAAGTTGATTTCTCAAGTTATACTGAAGCTTTTGAAGTAATTCAACTTGGAGGAGATGCGCAATCTCTAGGAGATGATTCGTACAAAGTTTCATAAAAAACTTTACACGTTTGATAGGTCAATGTGAAGAAATAGTGCAGCAGACTTTTCTGTGTTTTATCTTCTTCACAGATTTTCTCAATTTTGATAAGTTGGAGATTGATCCTCTAAATTAGTGGAAGGTTTGACTTACTCTTGGTATAGAGGTGCTCTAATCACAAGAGTAGGTTGTTCTTTTGGAGATTAACACTCTCCATCAGTGGTATCAGAGCAGGAGACATCAAATCAAGGAAAGGAGGATCCCGACTGCTGCAGATTCAAGAAATTCAACACTTGAAGAACTAAGAAGTGAAAGCTTGGAGTCAAAAGCCTGAGGACAAGACTACTCAACATCAAGAAAAGCAAAAGGAGTCTAATTCGAAGTAAAGGTACATACATTGTTTGTAAAGCTTGAAGATTTCAATACACAGGTGGATACAAGATGGGAGATGCCCTACAGATAGAGAAATTGGATAGGGAAAACTATCCTGCATGGTCAATGAGGATGGAAGCTCATCTTATGAGCAAAGATTTAATTGGTTACATCACAGGAGAAGAAGAGAAGCCAGAGTTCAGAGATCCTAGTGTTCCAACTAGGGAAGAGTTAGCAGATCTGAAAAATTGGATGAAGAAAGATGCTCAAGCTAGGAGCATTATCTATATGGGAGTCAATGATTACTTGTTACCTCATATTAGAGGTCTTGAAAGTGCAACTGACATATGGAATGCTTTGGAGGAGCATTTCCAGAACACTACAAAGTCAAGGAAGGCATCCTTATGGGCAGAGTTTACTACCTTCAAGAAGAAGGCCTCTCAATCTATTTCAGACTATGTGACAAGGATGAAAGATATTGCAGATGCTTTAGGAGCTGTTGATGAAGACATTGAGGAAGATAAATTGGTAAGGCAAATCCTTACAGGGTTGAGAGGTGATGACAAATGGAAGCCATTTATTTTGTCTACAGAGTTATCACTTGACCATTTCACTCCTGATTTAAATCAATTGTTAGGTCATATGCTAACATTTGAGCAGGATGTTAAAGGAGATGGTGACAAGAGTACAGGTCATGCAATGTACTCAAAGGACAAGAAGAAGAACAGCAAAGGAAAACAACAAGCAGGTGAAGATGAAGGAACAACTACTCAAGCCAACTTCCTAAGAGGAAGAGGAGGTGGCAAAGGTAGAGGAAGAGGCAGGAACAACAAAGATGGAAGCAAAGCTTGCTGGATTTGTGGTAAGACAAATCACTTAGCTAATGATTGTTGGCATAATAATCAGAATAATGGTGGATACAATCAAAATTATAATTCAAGAGGAAGAGGTGGCAGAAATCAAAGAGGTAATTACAGAGGTAGAGGTGGAAGGAATTACTTTGGAAGAAATGCAGGTAGAGGATTCCAAAGTCAACAATATAACAACACCTACTACAATTATGCTTCAGATCAAAAGGAAGATTCAACATTGATAATGAATGCAACTTGTGAAAGGCAGAATGAAGATCAAAGAGTCTTCTACATTGACTCAGGATGTAGCAATCACCTGAGTGGTAACATATCTTTGATGACTGATTTGGAGAGTAAAGTTTTTAATCATGTTGTTCAAACAGGTGACAACACAAAGCACAATGTGAAGTCAATTGGATCAGTGAAGGCCAAGGATGGAAGCACCTTATTGAGTAAGGTTTTGTATGTTCCTACAATCCCTAAGAATTTGATAAGTGTAGGACAAATTGTTGAAAAGGGATATGAAGTAAGGTTCACTAATGATGGAGTATATGTGGAAGACCCTAGCCAAGGGTATAAACAGATTGTTTCAGGGAAAAAGGAAGGAAGATTATTTACATTGAAGATTCAAGGCAATATTGGTCATGCTATGTTCACATATGGAGGACATAAGATCTCTGAGTTAGATCTTTGGCACAAGAGGCTTGGACATTTCAATGAAAGAGGTATTAAAGATATGGTTAACAATGGTTCAGTGCTTGGATTGCCTAATGTTGCAGGTCAACATATGACATACAAATGTGAGGCATGTCAATTAGGTAAGGCTCATAAACATTCCTATTCCAAGCATGGTTTTATGTACTCAGAGAAGCTTGAGTTGGTACACACAGATGTGTGGGGACCATCAAAAGATTTCAGTATAAATGGATCAAGGTATTATGTGATTTATGTTGATGATGCTACTAGGTGGATCACTATCTATGTGATCAAAGATAAGTCAGAAGTGTTTAATACATTTAAGCACTATCATGCATATGCAGAAAGAATTACAGGTCATAAGTTGAAAAGACTAAGGTCAGATGGAGGGGGAGAGTATTTCTCTAATGAGTTCAGTGATTACTTATGGAATGCAGGTATAAAAAGGGAAGTTACTTGCAGGTACTCTCCTCAACAAAATGGTGTTGCAGAAAGGAGAAATAGAACTCTTGTTGAGTTTGCAAGATCCATGATGAAGGAGAAAAATTGCCCTAATTATTTGTGGGCTGAGGCTGTAAATACAGCCACTTATTTGGTCAATAGGTTACCATGTAAAGCCTTGCAGGGTATGACACCATATGAGGCTTGGTGGGGTAAAAGACCTACCTTGGATCATTGCAGAGTATTTGGGTGTGTGGCATATGCATATGTGCCATCACAATTAAGACACAAATTGGAACCCAAAGCTGAAAAGTATGTTTTCATTGGCTATGATGACAAGCAGATGGGCTATAGATTGTGGAGTCCATCAACAAAACAATTTATGGTTTCTAAAGATGTTACATTTGATGAACAAAGCACTTGGTATGCAGGTACAATCAACATCAATACAGGTGATGAAGAAGAAGTGAGTCAAAGAAAAGGTAAATCAAAAGTTCAGATATTTGATGAGCAAGAGAATAATGAAGTGTAGGTTGAAGTGGAAGAGACACCAAGATTTGATCCTGAATGTGAAGAACCAGAAACCTCAAGGAGTGGAGAACTCAGAAGGTCATCAAGAAATAGGTGGCAACCTACAAGGTATAGTTATGATACTTCATTTCTAGCCACAAAAGATTATGCTTATATGGTGAATACAGATGAAGACCCTTCTACATATGAAGAGGCAAGAGGTAAGGAAAAATGGGAGAGTGCTATGCAGGAAGAATATGATGCACTATTGGAGAATCAAACTTGGGATTTGGTTCCTAAACCAAATAGTCAGAAGATTATTGGATGCAAGTGGGTCTACAAGACAAAAAGGTTTGCAGATGGAAGAGTATCTAGATACAAAGCTAGACGTGTTGTCAAAGGCTTTGCTCAAACATATGGTATTGATTATGATGAGACCTATAGACCTGTGGCAAAGATGACAACCATAAGGACACTCATTGCTATTGCTGCATGTAAAGGTTGGAAGCTATGTCAACTTGATGTGAAGAATGCTTTTTTGAATGGTTACATTTCAGATGATGTATTCATGGAGCAACCTCAAGGGTTCAGAGATAAAAGGTATTCAGATCATGTGTGCAAGCTCAAGAGAGCTTTGTATGGCTTGAAGCAGGCCCCAAGGGCATGGAACTATAGACTTGTGAAGTTCCTAAAAGAACTTGGTTTTCAGGTGTCTAAAGCAGATAGTAGCTTGCTTGTCAAAGCAAGTGAAAATGGTTTCATATACATGTGCATATATGTTGATGATATAATCCTTACAGGTACAGATGAAGAAGGAATACAAAGACTCAAGAGGCAAATGGAAAAGGAGTTCAAGATAAGTGACTTGGGAGACTTGTCATATTTCTTGGGCATGGAGATTACATATACTCAACATGGAGTATTTGTGACCCAAGAAAGGTATTTGAAGAACTTGTTAATCAAGTTTAAAATGGATGATTGCAGGGTAGCATCTACACCAATGGAGGTGAATCACAAATTGAGTAAGTTTGGAGGTGAAGAATTCAAGGACATGAGACAATATCAGAGTTTGGTTGGTAGCCTTATCTATGCTACTCTAACTAGACCTGATTTATCATATGCAGTAGGGGTTTTGTCTCAATTTATGCATTGCCCAAGGAAAGAACATTGGATTGCAGGACAAAGGGTATTGAGGTACATTAAGGGTACACTCAATGAAGGTTTGTATTATGGGTTTACCTCAGATACAAATATCAAAATTTATAGTGATGCAGATTGGGCAGGTAATCCAGATGATAGAAGATCAACCTATGGATACATGTGTTATGTGGGAGATAAGTTAATCTCATGGTGTTCTAAGAAGCAACATACAGTTGCTTTGTCATCTACAGAAGCTGAGTATAAAGGCATGGTTGAAGCTGCAAAAGAAGTGATTTGGCTCAAGACCTTGATGAAGAGTCTTGACATTATGCATGGGGTACCAATTATATATGGAGATAACATGAGTTCATTGTATTTAGCTGCTAATCCTGTTTTTCATGCCAGGACCAAACACATTGAGATTCAGTATCACTTTCTAAGAGAGAAGGTGATGGATAAAGAGATTGAAGTAATCCATACTTCAACAAAAGATCAGATAGCTGATATGCTTACAAAAGGCTTGGATGGACCAAAGTTACAAAGGTTCAAGGACATGGCAGGTATAAAGAAGATAGAGAAAACCTCAATTGATGATTGAGGGGGAGCTGTTGGTGCAGACCAATCACCAATTGAAGGCTTGGAAGATTAAAGGATGAAGGAAGGATCAACTATTGAAGCTTGGAAGAAAGACACATTCAGAGTATATGAGAAATGTACACATATGTACATAGTTCACTTAGATCTTTGCTTGAGTAAGAATCTTGTACAAATTATCTATAAATACTTTGAGAAAAGTCGGGACATGTATGAGAGCATATGTGACAAGAGTTAGAAGCCAAGATTGAGGAAGTTAGAAGTCATGAGATAGAAGAAAAGTTAGTTGAGTTAGCTCTCATCACTCAGTTGTAAACTTTTCTGAGTAATTGAAAATCTTGCGCCCGATGTTTCTGCGTGTTCTCCTTCTACAGTAGATCAATCATGAAATGCTTTTGTACAAGTCTAAGTTGGAAGGTGCTTGACCTCTGTACAAAGTTTTAGCTTCTAATTGCAATCAGGCTTAGAGAATTAAGTGTAGGAACATTCATATGTGAAGTGTGTTCACAGGTTCCTAAAACAGGCGCAGATTTCGAAGTTAATGTTTTGATCATTTCTCCCAACACAGTTTAAAGTTTTGCATGAGTGAGGGCTTAATCTTTAAGTTGAAAGATAAGCTACTTATGACTAGAAGCATTTTGTAAAACGGGTTCGACATTGTGAGAACCAAAGTTAAGAAGTTAGGAGTGTCAAATCGACTTCTCAGAAGTACAGATTTGGACATAGGTAACTTGTGAAGTTGATTTCTCAAGTTATACTGAAGCTTTTGAAGTAATTCAACTTGGAGGAGATGCGCAATCTCTAGGAGATGATTCGTACAAAGTTTCATAAAAAACTTTACACGTTTGATAGGTCAATGTGAAGAAATAGTGCAGCAGACTTTTCTATGTTTTATCTTCTTCACAGATTTTCTCAATTTTGATAAGTTGGAGATTGATCCTCTAAATTAGTGGAAGGTTTGACTTAATCTTGGTATAGAGGTGCTCTAATCACAAGAGTAGGTTGTTCTTTTGGAGATTAACACTCTCCATCATTGCTTACCTCTGAAAACAGTTGGAGAGTGAGCACATGAATGAAGGAGATTCCATGGATAGTTTTTTGGCAAAGATCAAAGATTTGAAGGAACATCTGATTTCTATTGATGAAGTCTTACTTGATAATTCACTTCTGCAAACTATTCAGAATGGTCTTCTCGATTCATATCAGAGTTTTGCTTCTACTCATCATTTGATGATGAAAGGCAATCCAAATGCCTTAACATTTGAGGATTTAGTCTCTGTTCTGTTGCAGGAAGATCAGTGTAGGAAAAACGGGTCCATTATGCATGTTGCAGGTTACGCTTTTTGGCTAGTCAAAAGGGCAAAGGTAAATGGAGCTCTTCTACTAGTGCGCAGAGATGTGCTAATTCCACACAATCAAAGAAGGATGACAGAGATGAGAAGAAAACAGAAAAGTAGAAATTTTTTGCAAATAGTGTAAAGGAAATGATCATGTAATGAAGAGCTATCCAAAACTAGCTGCTAAAGAGGCAAGGAAGAAAGAGGCTCGAATGGTTGTTGGAGGGAGGCCTCTACACCCAAAATAAAGTCTCCTAATCTTGTGAAGAATGAAGAATGGGTATTTACCACTATTTGCAGTTATGACCCATCTTCTCATGAATAGTGTATGTCTGCACTAGACTCAGATGTTTAGTACTTTGATAGTGGGGCAACCAAACATATTACCTCACAGCACAATTTCTTCATTTCACTTGAGCCTGCCCCTGCCAAAAACTCCTCTTATCTTCTCATGGGAGTTTGTAAGATCATTCTCACTATTACTGATGGTGATTCTTTTACATTGTCGGATGCTTTATTTGTGCAAGAGATCAAGAAGAATATGTTATCAATTTCAGCTTTAGCCAAGATTAGTTTGGTTGTGAAATTTGTTGATGATACATGTACAATTCATGATTTGTCAAATGATGACATCATTATTTCTTTTGGCATTTTATGTCATGGGCTGTATAAGCCCATAGACTATGAAAAATTTGTGAATGATTCAGCATGTGTAGTACATGATTCTCAGGCTATGTCAGATGCAAAGCTTTGGCATGCACACTTTGGTCATCTGAATTTTGCTAGTTTGCTATGCCTGCAAAAATATGAAATGGTGTCATCTTTGCCCAAACTTGAGGCACCTGGTAACATGTATCTGAAGGCTGTATTTTGGGCAAAATGCAGTGTTCCTCCTTCCCAAAAGATGGTTCAATTTGAGCTACTCAGAAATTGTAGCTTTTTCATAGTGATATCTATGGTCATACAAAGATACCTTTTTTTGGGAATTATCTTTACTTCATGACTTTCATCGATGATTTCTCCAGGCATGCATGGGTATACCCATTGAAAGCAAAGTCCAAAGTGTTTATGTGCTTCAAACAATTTTTGGTTTTGGCAAAAAATTTATTAGCATGTAAAATGCAAACCCTCCATTCTGATCGAGGGGGGGAATATATGTCTTCTGACTTTAATGCATTTCTAGCTGAACATGGGATAAAACTTTACTGTATAATGCCATATACACCTCAACAAAATGGAGTTTCTGAACGAAAGAATCGATCACTCATGGAGATGGAGAGGTGTATGGTCAAGAGTCAGGCTTTACCACATAGTTTTTGGCTTGAGGCTTTTATGTGTGCAACATAAGTACTTCACATGTGTCCCACTAAAACATTGAATCGTATCACTCCATATGAGGCTTGGCATGGTTGTAAGCCATCTGTTTCTCATTTGCATGTTTTTGGTTGTCTAGCATATGCATTAGTGCCTGAACAACAACACAAGAAATTGGATGATAAAGCAAATACATGTGTTTTGGTTGGGTACAGTTCTGAAAGCAAAGGCTATCATCTGTACCATCCATAGGCTAAACACATTCTTATTAGCCATGATGTTGTCTTTGTGGAAGATGCTATTTACCCATTACTTTCATGTACTAAGGAGACATCTGTTAGCTCCAAAGACATGTATGATACTTTGTTGCCTCTTTTTATAGGTGGATAGTTTAGTGCTGGTTCTAATGAGGCAACTACTTGGCCTTTACAGGTTTCATGTGATGATGTAGATTATTCGATTTTCGATGCAGATTTGGATGATGCACTTGTTGGTGAGAGAGCTCATATTGAGGAGGCAAAAACTATGCCAAAATGGCTATTGTAGACTTTGCATGACAACAAATTAGATGCACCTCTATCATATCATACTCATTCACGCTCCCATAGTGCTTCTTTTGCATTAGATTGCTATGTTACAGCTGCCTCTAGTCTATATGATGAGAATGCGCTTGTTTCATTTGATGAAGCACAAAATTCTAAAAACTAGATGGTGACTATGCAACTGAATATGATGCTATCATGAAAAATGTATGTTTCTCAACCCCATGGCTTTATGTAAGAAGGGCATGAAAACTAGGTGTGCAGGTTGAAGAAGGCATTATATGGTTTGAAGCAAGCACCACGTGCTTGGTATGAAAAGATACATGCTTATATGATTGCGCATGGTTTTGAGAATAGTCCAACTGAGAGCACCTTATATTTTAAGCATGCAAATGATGTGCTTCTCATCATTGTTGTGTATGTTGATGACATGCTGCTCACTAGTCCTCATGAGAAGCATATTGCTGATTTTAAGGCTGATTTGCATGCCTCATTTGAGATGTCAGATTTGGGGCATTTGCAACATTATTTGGGTATTCAATTTATGCAAGTTGATGGAAGAATAGCTTTATATCAAACAAAATATATTGAAACATTATTGCAATGTGTTGGCCTTGAAGACTGCAAATCTATTGCCACTCCTATGGAGGCGGGTTTACGATTGAGTATTCATGATGCTCGAGATGCTATTGATGTTGTTCTCTATCAATAGGCTGTTGGATGCTTAATTTAATAATGCATTACTTGACCAAATATTCAGTTTTCTATCTCACAGTTGAGTAGGTTTATGCATCACCCAGGTGTCAGGTGGTTAAGTGCATCTTTTGCTACTTGAGTAGTTCCCAACTACTTGGATTGTTTTATCCCAAGGGGATCACTACCGCCAGATTTACATGCTTTTTCTAACTGTGACTAGTTTGGTTGCTATGAATTTTGTGCATCCCCTAGTGGCTTTTGCTTCATGCTGATTTGGGTGTTGGTCAATCTTCTGTTGCCACCATCTTCATTGATAGTCAAAGCACATTGGGAGTTGCGAGGAGCCTTGTGTTCCATGCTTGGACTAAGCACATTGAGGTGCACTATCATTATGTTAGGGAGAGGTTCTCTGCTAGAGAGATCATCTTGACATATGTGCCCACACAGGAGAATGTTGCAGATCTTTTCATGAAGGCTCTACCTAGGGAGAATTTTGAAGCTTTCTTATTTCCTTTTGTGGATTGATTTGACATAGCTTGACACTTCTTTATACATGAGTGCAATCTCCTTATTCACCACATCACTCCTAGGGGGGATCTGTTGATCTATTTTGGTAATGATGCATGTGAACACACTTGGAACACTACGGAAATTTTTTCCCTCTTTAGGAGTTTTTCCACCCCGTCTTGTATATATGCCTATTTCCCTAATGGGTTACTTATCTTTGTACATTCTAGTGGTAATACATTCAGTATTGTGTGTTGTGATCCAAGCTTCTTCTCATTGTGTTTCTCACGTGCTTTTGTAGACCTCGAACTCCAATAGTGTGTTCACACACATCACTATCAAAATATATCAACATTTGGAACCATGTTTGGGGACGAGGGCCTAAGTCAAGGTGCCATACATGATGGTCAAAAGTGTCATTGTGGAGATATTGTATGTGAAAAAGGAGTTGAGCATTGTGGCAAGTCATAAAAAATTTGCACTTGTTTTCTCATACACTTTAGTGTGTGTATGTAATTGTACATTGTCAGAGTCAAGGGCCTAAATCAAGGTGCCTATATGATGGTTAAAAGTGTCATTGTGGAGATATTGTATGTGAAAAAGGAGGTCAACATTGTGGCAAGTCATAAAAAATTTGCACTTGTTTCCTCATACACTTCAATTCCTTAAAGTAAGTTAAGAATTGGGAGATTAGGGTTTAAGACATAGGAAAGGAGTGCAAATAGTTAGGTAGGATCACTAGACACAAAGAAAAATAAAAAAAAAGAATTTCTCTTTGGAAGTTGACCTTGTTCAGGGTGAAAAAACCACATCTCAGACTCATTTGTGGAGTGCAAGTATCATGAAGGTAGTCATGGGAGACCTGTATCGTGAGAATATTGGACACTTGAAATAGCTTACACACTTGGATGTAGAGCTTGAAAATTTATGGAAAGGACCATTGGGATGATTTCATATTTTCAAACACATATGCATGCGGGGAGAAACAATACCATCCAAGTGTCATGAGTTACATTTTAGTTAAAAGGGGGAAATTTTCTATAAGCCAAGCACATAGGTGTAGATGAGTGCACAAAGTTTAAAACTTGAAAAAAGGCTGGTAAAAGTCCAACTATCACAACACTGGTTGAGTGACGTATCACAATACTAGATTCCCATGTGTCATCGATATCTTCGTAGATGTTGTGTATCACCGACATCTTACTCTTGGTTGTGTATCACGGATATGTAAGTATCATGTGTCAAAGATAGTTGGCTATCATCAGCTGATACTTGTGTATGGAGTAACATGTGTCTTCTTGTGGTTGGTATTATGTATCATTGATACCTTCCCAAGTATCGTGTATCATGAGCTCCTATGTGTCATGTAACATTTTCAACCACCTATCATGTATCATGTTTATTCGAGTATCCCGTATCATTGACTCTCCTTCCATTGTCAAGTATTGTTGATACTTCCAAAAAGTATCATGTGTCATGATATCAAGGTGTCGTGTATCATTTGTCCTCATGTTTTGTGTATTGTTTTAAAAGTCAAGTATCATGTATCGTTTGTCCTCATGTTTCATGTATCATTTGAGAACTCAGGTATCATGTATCATCTAAGGTGGAGTGTAGGTATCATAAAGTGATACAAAAGTGTTGTGTGTTGTCTAAATTGGAAGTATCATGAATCATGAATTTCTAGAACTAAGTCACATTTAGACCATAAAATAATACAATTGGTAGAATTTCCCTCAAAGACCTCATGTGAATTTCTCAATGCTAGGCGATAATGCTATGCCTAATCCTCAAATGAAAGGTGAGATGAGCAATAGACCACCCTTTCCATAGTGACCTCCACAATGATGAGGACAAGGTTTTCATGATGTAGCACCAGATGCGAGTAGAAGACGAAGAACTTCTCAACTTGCCAAATGCATGAACCATTATGATGGTTCTCGAGACCCATATGATCACATGGCTGAATTTAACTAGGTGTTGTGAGCTGAGAAAGTTGATGAATTCTTTATTCAATACAAAGGATTTGGACTCATATTGCTTGGAACAACTTTGGCATGGTTCCAACCATTGAACTATGATGGATTCACCAACATTGAACAATTGTTGGATGAGTTCATTGGTGAGTTTTCAAAGAGATGAATTAAGCATAATACCTCTTCTCTAATCCATAGCTTAAAACAAGCAAACAATGAATCCATGAGGTTGGTAGAAAGAAGACTTAAAGAATATGTTGATCATTGTCCTATGGTTGGAAGGCCCACCTAACCAAAAATGATTTCATTAATTTTGGATGGTTTAACTAAGGGAGCCTAAGAACCTTGGTATATGTCAAATGTGTAGAGCCTTTGGATGCTTGTCTTAAAGAATGAATAGATCGTGAGGACAATCTAGCTAACAATTTGAAAATTCCTTAGACTTCATCAAAGTCTAAAGATGCTTCTTATAGTGTGTCTAATCAATCTCTTAATGTCGAAGAATTGGTTGTAAAAATCTTGGGGTACAAAACCAACCAAGGTCAAAACCCTATCAATCCCAACCCATGAGAATGCTAATGTTGAGATGATGTCTGAATTGCAATGGTGAAATCCCAACTCATGCTTGTGCATGAGGACCTGCTCATCTACCCCACTATTCTTATGGAAGATCACCCATGCAAGGGCCAAGCTTTTATTTCCACATGTAGTAAAAATACACGAATCATAACACTCAAATCACCCTTCCAATAGACAACAAAGACAACCTCAACCTCAACCATATAGGCAATACAATCATCCACCTAGAGAACAAGCTAGGGAGGCTCCAAGGTGTGCTCCATATCAGACACATCCAATGGTTCAAAGGCCATATGAGTATCAAATTTAGTGTCAACCTTACTTGTGTTGGGGAAACAAAAAACCCACCATAAAAAATATACACAACCAAAAGAGAATGTAAAGAGAGAAGTAGTATCAATAACTCCCCTTACGAGATCAGAAAACATTAGTGAGGGTTATGGACACAACTATGGTGAGTACTATGCTTATGATTATAATGCTATCGAATGCTTACCAACTTATGAGCAACAATACTATGAATATGATGGCTATGGAGACTCTTATAGGTCGGAATATGCCAACATGATGTATGCTACACTCTTGGCAGCCAAGAAAGCAGCCCAAGTGGACTTTCACACCAAGCTAGCATGAGAAAAATGAGTCAAATGGAGCAAGGGTAGAGAGAAGGCCAAGGAGGACCGAGCTAACAAGGAAGCCAATGTAGATCTTGCAAATAGGCC
The DNA here is from genome assembly GCA_020310875.1 of Ceratopteris richardii. NCBI lineage: Eukaryota > Viridiplantae > Streptophyta > Polypodiopsida > Polypodiales > Pteridaceae > Ceratopteris > Ceratopteris richardii. The sequence goes on along the minus strand of CM035427.1, from coordinate 158,621,078 downwards.
AAGTGTTCCTTTTTCCAAAAATCAATCACATAACAAACAATGATTTTTATCACTATACTACATTGTAAATCCTGTTTTTGATAGTTCAAACTCCATTTTGTCCAAGACAATGAGTCCTTGAGCTTGAGGAGTATTAGATATGTGCCTATATCAAATTTCATAATTTCTAGAGCTCAATTGAGCCCACAAATTAGCTTAAGAACCAAAATTTTAACTAGGTCAAGCACTAGGTTTGAATAGGGCCAAAACTAGGCAAAAACTATAAAAGGAGCTAGGGAGCTCACTTTTGAGGTTGGATTTTTTATGAAACTTTTTATGAAGAGCACAAAAATAGTAAATTCCATTGCTACGACAAACTTACATGATCCTTACAAAGTTATAATAAGACAATAAAATACATTCATAAAATCTAAAAAGAACAAGTGTTTGGGCAAAAGTTTTTGCAGTCTGGTTGTACTCAAGAAGATTGGGCTACTCGATAAAGCATATGAATCTTAGGTTAGGTAGACACCTAGGAAGGGATAGAAAAAGCATCAAGTCATTTGAAGCAAGTATCAATTACACCACTAGGTTGTGGGCTCAACAGCTCAATGATTACCCATACACATTGGGCCTCGAGTTTACAGACTCAGAAATGTCATTTAGTATGGAAAGACCTGTAGGTAGTTCAAGGTAAGCATACGTGCAAACCCTTGAAGGTCCCTATAAGGATCAATTGGAATACATTCAAACCAATCGATTAGGTGCTTGCATCTATAAGGATGATTTGAGAAGACCAGTGGTCCAACTCAAAAACCCTTATTAACCCTTCGAACTTGAAGATCCAGTGGTCAAATTCAAAGAGGGTTCATACATCCATAAGCAAGGAACCATGTATGTGGTTACTAGCTCACTAGATAGGAAATATGAGTTCAGAATCATTGTCCCCAAGCTTGAGATAGATGTAGACCAGGAGGACGTTGGAGAAGAACCTAGAACACCTCATGGTAAGTCAATTCTGTCTAGGCTGCTACAATGGATTCCCCAAGATAACTAAATCATCAAGCTCTTCTTGAATAGAGACACAGATGAAGCCTTTTGGAGATTTAAACCACACCAACCTTACAAGGTAGGTGGAGTCACCATATATGAATTCAAAGACCTTATGACTATAGGAAACACTTTCTACTTAGACCACTTTCGAAAGAATGTTCTTAGTAATGGAGCATGGTAGGCATGCATACACTTGGAAGGGTGAGTTAATGTTTCCACGAATTAGATCGAACATTTCTCATGGTCAATACAGAGCTGGGTCATCTTAGATTCATAGTGTCCATGAGGAAAGAACTAGAGAAAGACTAGATGTAAGTTTTGGAAACCTCTTAGGAAAAGAAAGATCACGGTTAGAGATGGATAGAGCAGATCAAGAGAAATAGAGAGTTCAAAGACATCAAAGAGGCATGGACGAGTTTCCCTTGCCAAGATCTAGAGAACACCCTAGGATATTGAGATCCTCAATTGGTAAAGGTGATGAAAAATTACGTTGATGGCACTAGAGATCCATATGATCATGTAGTCAAGTTAAGACAAGTGTTGAGAGTTGAACAAGTTTATGACTTGTTCACTCAATACAATCCTTTTGGTCTAATGTTAAAGGATACCGCCTTGACGTGGTTTCAATCATTATCATGTAGTCAAGTTAAGACAAGTGTTGAGAGTTGAACAAGTTTATGACTTGTTCACTCAATACAATCCTTTTGGTCTAATGTTAAAGGATACCGCCTTGACGTGGTTTCAATCATTGCATCAAGGTCAATCCAAGAACATTGGCCAGTTGCTAGAAGCTTTCATCACTTGAGTTTTTTAATAGTGGCATAAGGCACAATACCTCATCCTTGATTCATAGTTTTGAGCAAACACCTCAAGAAACATTCCGGCTAACAGGATGCAAATTCAGACAATACCTTGAGAGATGTCCCATCCCAGAGTTACCCACGACAACCAAGCAAGTAGCATTATTCTTGGATGGCTTGTTTAGTGAAAACTTATGATCCTATGTATACTTAAAGGAGCCTAAGAACATAACTTGGGCAACGAATTAGAACTTTTGAGGATATATAAGGATTCAAATAATTTTGCTAGTTTCATGACCAAACCATCAACTTCAACTGATAAATTGGCTGAAAAAGTAGCTCATAAATTAGGATTCTCAAGCAAGCACACCGCAAGAATGGTCTTTGTGAAATGATGTTACAATTGTGGAGGAAACCACATGGCCAACATGTGCCCAACCATGAATCAATCCTAAGGGAACCGTAATAGCCAATACTACACAATAGAGAAAAGATACACCAACCACACGGTGCAAGATTACCCATGCAACAAAAAAATGGTTAGACAAAATTACCAGTAGCCATATCAATAGCTAGGGAGATATCAAAATCCATATAAACAACCACCATACTTTAGAACCTAGCAACCATATCAACCTCCATACCAAGCTCAACAAAGAACTCAACAGATGCAATGTCAATAGCCTTGACCCCCTACCAATATTATCCTTGTCAAGTATGCATCAACAGAGAATAACGTGAGTAGAGCTCTAGTGCCATCACCCCCATTGATTTTTGAAAGTGATCCCAATGCTTAAAGCTTCGAATCAACACATGTAGACAACCCACCAACTTCTACATGGATTCCTTGGAGCACATTGAGAGCTACCCTTAAGAAACCCCTAATGAACCAAGTTGGGAACTCAAATACTCACACATGATGTACACCAATCCTAACCCTAGACCCCAACCAAGGTAGATGAGACCTTAAGCACCTAGAGGGCCATGCTATAGATGTGAGGGAGATCATTTCATTTATGATTGTCTGCTTCCTTCCTCCGGACCATCCTAGTTAGTGACTATTCAAGTTTTCTGTCAAGAGTATGGAAAAGAGCACCTCTTAAGAGACTACCCAAAGAATTTGGCCAATACAGAGAAGATTACACTTATCAATGTTATTGACTTGGTTGTGGACTCTAGTGGAAGCATAACAACTACAACCCCCATGCAACTAATAACTAGAGCTTAGGTGCTACATCAAACTCAATGCTTAGGTCAAGAAAATAATTCAGAGACTAGTGAGACTGAGAGTGTAGCTAAGAAGAGAATGAGAGATTGGAAGGATAACCACGAAAAGATGAAGAGACAATGGATGAAAAAGATGAGTGATTTAAAAGAGATCTTAAAGGAAATTAAAAGAAAAATGGATAGGCATCACATCTCACACACACTATCAAACCCCACTATCGTCATCACACTTGAACCATCCCTCAATACCACCACCACCCAGAGTAGGATGAGTCCTAGCAGATCCCACTCTTGAATATTTAGACATGATGTTCAAAGCATATTAGGCTAGAATTCAAGAAGGACCGAATGTGGAGAAGCTAGATAAGTGTTATCCCAGATCAGATCTAGAGTTGGAGAGGTCCAAGATTTGTGAGAAAATGGTAGAACTAGATAAGTCCATGTTCGATGCAATTCATCTCCTCAATCAAAATAGCTCAACATAGACCCAATTACATTTTCAAGGGCTATTGGAGAGGTTAGAAATGATGATAGACAAAGCCTGGGAAGTTAGGTAAACCAAAGGTACATGATAGTGGAAGAAAAGAACTAAGCTTCCCCCCCCCCCCCTCCAAAGAGGCTTGTGCTCCTAACTCCACAGATGAGGAAGTCTTTTCTCCAATAAATCAGTAGTCCCAAGAGCTCTTGCGAGAGATCCAAGAGGAGAAATGGGCCAAGGAGATTGAGAACCCTCCTCCTATTGAGATAGTGGATTATCTTCAGGATTGATTCCCTCAAGTCATTCCATCTATCTATGGAGAGCAAGAGGACCTGTAGCCAAGTGAGTATTTAGACTTTGAATCCAATTCCCTATAGGAAGTACCCCATTTCACAGGCCCATGGGAGTCTAACTCTATTCATTCGAGAAACCCCATAGTCATGGTAAGAAATGAGGAATCTACCTAGGAATACAAATGTAATGAAGAACACAAAAGTGAAATGTCATCTAATTTAAGAGAAGTTACTCAAGATGAAACGTGAATTGTGGAAACACATATCTAATCAAGTGCCAAAGGTACTTAAACCATATTCTCAAGTATGATCACACAAGATGGTGCCAGAAATACCCTTGGACAAGATAGGAAACATGAGAAAAGGAGAAGAAGGAAATACCTATCTTGCTATCAATATTAGGTTTATACAACCAAGGAAATTTTAGACTCAAGTGTAGGAGTTGCAATCGCTACCACCTCCTTATGGAAGCATTGTGGCAAGCCGACACTCAAGCAGACATTAATGAAGTTACAAATGGCACATGGTCATATCGAGAAACCCCTAGGGTTGCTAGAACGGATAACTCTTACCACTTGTGGTGTACAGTTTGAACACACATTCTCCATATATGACTTTGGAAAGAACCACATTGATGAGATGATTTTAGGGAGACCTTTCATGAGATAGTTGCAGATAAGACAAGATTGGGGAACCTATTCCTTGTACTTAAAACACTTAGGTGTCACAACCAAATTCAATCTTAAGGACTAATCTCATAGAGATGTACCCCCTTGCAATGGAAGCCAGTCCATAGAACATTCGATGAAACTAAGTCGATGCATTCCATAGGATCACACTCATGAATGCATTAAAACACCCACTTATGTATGTGTAAAGTTGCAGTGAAAGAAGAGAAAAGATTAGAATCCAGAGACATAAGAGCTAATGAGAACCCGAGAGTTCAAGACCCAACCTATGCCCCTGTGGTGTTCCTAGATGATGAATTTGAACCCCATGGTTGGGTAGAAATTCTAACCACAATGGCTATCAATGAGGAGCAATGGACCCCATATTGCAATGAATATGGCTATGACACCTTAGTTTTCACCATAGAATACCTTATGGACATTTCATTATAGAAGAATGCAATGCTAGAGCATCTACTCTTGCAGAAGTCAGTGATGAGGATGAGGAATCCATCCTCATGTAACCTTTCTATGCCTTTAAGGAAGAGTACCTTTACCTAATAGAAGCTAGGTCTCAAGAATAGGAATATTATGAATGAGAAAAGAATCTGACAATGACAAGGGACAATCAAAATAAGAAAAATAAAGGAAAGCAACCTATTACCAAGATAGTGGAAGAAGAAGCAATGTTTGAAGTACCAAAGAACTTCAAAAAATTCGAGATAGAAGATAAAAAATTCATGATACGAATGCCTGATAGAGAATGACTTGCAAGAGAAGCCTATGATAATAAAGAGAATGGTGAAGAAAGATGTCTGTACATAGGACATGATTTAAATGAAGAAGAAAAATGGGACTTGATAAATCTTCTCAGATAATATAGAGATTCTTTGCATGGAGCTATAAAGACTTGAAAAGAGTAGGCCTAGATATCTATTGTCATATATTTCCTGTGTCTTTAGAATCCTAGCCTACCAAACATAAACATTACTCTTATAACAAAAATTACACAACCAAAATCAAAGAAGAAATTGATCACTTGATAGAAGCATGATTTATCTATGAAATTGGGCATACACATGGGTGTCGTCCATTGTAGTTGTGCCAAAACGTGTGTGAATTAACTTGAAAAAAGTTAATGTAGCCACCATATGGGATAGTGATCCGCTTCCTATCATTGAGCATTTACTAGAACATGTAGCAGGGAAGGAAGTACATTGTTTCCTTTATGGATTCTTTGGCTACAATCAAGTAGCCATTGCCCTTGAACACCAACACAAAACAGATTTTTCTATAGAATGGGATATCTTTGCATTTTGTGTGATGTCTTTTGGGCTCACCAATGCCCCTACTACATTTCAAAGGCTCATGTGTCACGTGTTCAAAGACTTCTTGCAACAGAATTTAGAGGTCTATGTTGATGATTTGTGCGCTCATTCCAACATTCTATAAACACATATCCCTAAATTTAAACAAATCTCCAACCTGTATTAATGGAACCTCGGTGGAACATGCTACTTTGTATCACTTGTCTTTAGTACTCGATTGGAGCAATCCATTAGTTGAATTTTTGAGGATGAAAACAGATCCTCAAGACATGAATTTAGCAAGGAAGAGGAGTCTAGAGAAGGAGGCTCAAGATTATGCTCTCATCGGAGATAATCTATATATGTGTGGAAGAGATGGATATCTTAGACTTTGTGTCCATGAAAGTGAATATCTCAAGATCTTAGAAACTACATGCCAAGGTGTGGCAAGAGGACACTTTGGACGTGATTGTGTGATCAAGGCTATATGCTAGACTTTGGTGGGAAACCCTTCATATGGATGCCCATACCTATGTGAAGAGATGTGGCATATGTTAGCAAACTCAGTATCTAATACGTAAGGATGAGACACCACTAAGACCTATGATGGGAGGATGTGCATTTTCCAAGTGGGGAATAGGCTTTGTTGGTCCTATTAATCCCCCTACTAAGAGTTCACATGTTGAATATATCATTTTCACTTTAGATTATCTAACCTAATGGGTGGAGGTAAGAGCAACTAGAAAAAATGATGCACAAACCACAACTAAGTTTGTGTTTGAGAGTGTATTTACCAGATACAAGTTGCCTATAGAGTTGATAAGTGATCTTGGCACCCACGTCTTGAATGAGTTCATAGAATGCTTGTTACAAGAATTCATAGTTATTCACAAGAAGTCAACCCCGTATCACCCACAAGCCAATGGATAAGCAAAAAGCACCAATAAGATCCTATGTAATGTTTTGACTAAAGTTGTGAATAACAAATGTTTGGATTGGGACAGATAGCTACATCACGCTATTTGGGCTTATAGAGTGACCTATAAAATGGCACTCGACACCACCCCCTTTCAGATGTGTTTGGTCAAAATGTGATTTTCCCCTTAGATGTTTTGATACCCATGCTAAAGGTAGCCCAAAAGCATCAATGGACTAGTCATGAGCTATCTTCCAGGATTCTTGATTTAGAACGATTAGGAGAAACTCAATTGAGAGCAGCTGCTCGGATATGGGCAACAAAGAAAATGCAAAATGCATACTTTGATGCACATGTAAAAGATATAGGCTTGAAGACAGGAGATCAAGGCTTGGTATATACATTGAAGCAACATGCTCAAAAATTAGAAAAGTATGGCTATGGACCAATGATAATGAACAAAATATCAACCAGTGGGGTGGTCCAGTTAGCTACTTTAGAGGGTGATATACTACAAAGTTATATTAGTGGTTGTAGAGTGAAATGGTAAGTCGACCCAACACAATGAAAGAATGCAAAGAAGAAGAGCAAAGAATTCAGGAACAGACCCATGTAGAGCCTTAGAATGTATCCAATGTATGAAGCTGAGAAGACAAGGTAGAAATTAGTCTAGGCAAGTTAATCATGAGGCACCAAGGTATCATATGGCAATGTGCCAAGCCAAGAGTGTTACCCCTCACTTTATAGTTGATAGATGTCCATTTATCACCATAAAAGTAGGACAAGGCATGGGTGTAAAGACTATTAAAGCCTTGATTGACTTGGGGGCAACCACTAGTGCTGTTAGAGTTTCTTGCTATCAGGATGTGGGATTGAACATCAATCCTAATGGTGCTTATCTCGCAAGATTGGGAGGAGTGGAAACCCCTTGCATGGGTGAGGTGGAACTTCCTATCTCCATTCAAGATGTCCATATATAAACAAAATGCTAGTGTGTCATGATGATGATCTTATGGAACCTCTCATCTTGGGTCAAGACTGGATCTATGATCATGTAGTCAACTTGAATCTTAGAAGTGGACTTCTTAAGGTTTGAGTGAACAATCAATGGGTCATAGTCTAACTAGGAAGTGGCCCACTCAATAAACTAGGAAAATCACCAACTCCTAGCCGTTCTAGGGTTAATCATTAACATAAAGATGATGTTCTTGTCCAAAGCTCTATGATGCACAAGGAGGCAACAACTCAAGAACTAACAAGGAGGAATTATGGAAATCCATTCTTTTCCAAAGTTTGTCAATATAAATCAAGCAAAGAAACCCAAGAAGAAGATGGAACAAACAATGGAATCCTAGAATTAAAAATTAGCCTCAAGCATGGTGATTTATTGTTTGAAGAAAATCTAGTGACGAAAGAGTGAGCAATTGCCTGCTCCCTTGTCAAGACCACCAGTACATAAAAAATGGGTGACGAGGTCAAAGAGGTCAAGGGTGGGATATTCCAAATGTCAAACTTGGCAAGTAATCTGCATTTGGATACCCAAGCTATCGATGAAGGCTGACCACTATCTTAGATAGATTTGGGTGCCAAAGACCCGCTTGCATGCTCAAATAGACACACATAAGCTTTTAGGTTTCATTCAAATTTCCCCTACACCCATCCCACAAAAATCGATACACAAAGCTGTTATCAACACAAATTCAAGTATAATCACACCAAGAATTACTTGGAAATGGGTACCTGCAAAGTTCGAGATCTGGGTAAAGTCACCTTGAAACCCTTAAGTGTAATTACAAGCAATATCTGTAATCCCATAAGGGAATTTTGGAGATCCAAAACCTATAATAAACCCCCTAACCCTTAGTGTAAATTACCTTGCATGAGAATAGATGCATTTTGAGTACATTACACATCCCAAGTACGCATCTAGAAACATTAACTAACCTTCTAATGTCCACACACATTCACATAGTACCATTATACTAACTGAATAAACATAACAAATATCATGTTGGTATTGCAATGGGAACAAGGTCTCATCTACTCTCTAATGCAATACTAATGTGATTTTCTTCTTCTAACATATCCAAAAACATCAGTTACTACCACCATTATGGCTGAAGTAGTAGACACTAGCTCTCAGGTAGGACATTTTCAACAAATGATAGACATCGAGAGCTTTCCTATTGTAGATGTATCTATTGAGCGACAAGATGCTCTAAGAGACTTGCAAGTGATGCCGATTCAAAATCCACCAATGGGTCATAGGACAAGAAGGAATAAGAATTCCCATTGTTTTCGTGAGATGGATGGTACTTTGGGAGAAGCTTCTTATCTTTGGGAGGCAAATATTTGTTGGTGCAAGAGAATCCAAGCCCACATACTTGGATGATTAGCATATTCCTCATGAAGCCCTATATGATCAATCTCTTGTAAAATCAACTACATTTACTTTTGTAAAAGAACCTTACTTCCACGAGGAGTTAGGAAGCATCAAATCTCGATTCATTTGGTAGTTGATTGATGAGAGAATATATCCTATAGTTTAGGAGCTCCAAACTCAACTATAAAAAGAGGATCAAATGACCCGTGTGATATCTCGACTTGAGGAGATCATTTTTGAAGGGGATACACTATGATTTGAGAGCTCAATCCATAGCTCAATCACCCTTCTCACATTGTGCAATAGATTATTTCCAATGACATTGCATTTGTATATGATTTAATACATACATTTTCATTACATCTTCACTTTACTTCTCTACCATGACTACATTAGTACAATGATCTTCTCAAAGCTTGTTCTCAGTGTATGATTGATCATTTGTCATGATTTGAAGCATCATCGATTTAGTATGCTATCTACTTTATAGTTACATAATCTCGTTATCATTGCTTCTCTGAATTGTGAGATATTATCACTTCATTATTCTCTAGTTTGTTGACTAATGCATCCCAAAAATGTCGGGGCACTCTTATGATTTGCTAAACATCATACTCAGTGTAGTTCATCATTTTTATTGAAATCACTCATGACCGGTAGCTGTCTAAGTCAATTAGTCATCACCAAAAGGAATTATGCTAATTGCTATCATGCATAGAGCACTACTCATTATACTGAACAAGTGTAGAGACTAAAATAGCAAGTCTATGAGCTTGGATCAATTTCCTACCTATCTATTTTGATTCATAGATTTGTGAATCATGTTCCAAACAACATAGGTGATTATTTATGATCATTAGCAAGCTAAAAAGCCCCACTACACTCTCCAGGAATTGTTCTTGCTTGGTGTGAATCAGGTTTAAGCAAGACCACTTCATCTCTGGAGACTATCCACCATCTCCATCAATAGTGGTATTAGAGCAAAATACAAGAAAAATGGGAGATGGATTTCCATCATTCATTAACAAATTGGACAGAAGAAACTACCCAACATGGTCACTAAGGATGCAAGCATACCTTCAAGGGAGAAGTCTATATGGATACATCTCAGGAGATGAAGAGATGCCAACATTTAGAAGCAAACATCAACCCACAAGGGAAGAGTAAGAAAGGTTGACCACATGGTGTGCAAAGAATGCTCTTGCGAAGTCTTATCTACTACTATGGATGGAGTTTACAACCCTAAAAAAGAAACCAAAGCAAGGTGTAGCTGATTATGTAACCAAGATGAAGGGTGTGCCTGACTAGCTTGCAAGCATTGCAGAAGAGATACAAGAAGAACACATAGTAAGGAAGATCATCAATGGTATCAAAATTGGTGATAAGTGGGAGTCCTTTACCACAACAATGCACCTTTTCATGGATATGCAGATACCTGATCTCAACACCTTGATGGGGAAACTCTTCACCCATGAGACGAAGCTCAACAAGAATGGTGACAACTCTAGAGGTAACCAATCTTTCTCCCTTTATACAGATAAGAATAAAAGTAAGGCTAAGGTTAAAAGCAAAAAGAATGAAGAAGAGGCTAGTACCTCTCAAGTTAAATACATAGGTAGAGGAAGAGGTACTAGAGGAAGGGGTAGAAGAGGAAAGCAAGGGAGAGGGAGATCCTGCAATACTCCACCTTGCAACATCTGTGGCCTTACCAACCACTCCATAGAAGAATCCTTCAAGAACACAAGGAATCAAAGGGGAAGAAGCTTCCATAGAGGGAGCTATGGACAATCCAGAGACAGATTCAACAATGAAGGAAGCAATTACAATTACAACTACAACCAAGGCTACAACAACAACAATTATCAAGGAGGTTTCAGAGGAAAAAGAGATTATAATAACCACACAATAAGCAAATATGCAAGGATCAGAGTGAGCTTGGCATTCCAAATGTGTCCAATCAACACATGATATACAAGTGTGGAGCATGCCAATTTGACAAAGCTCACAAGCAACCATTCAACAAAATGGGGTACATATACGAAGACTACTTGGAGTCAATCTTAGGTTCAAGGTACTATGTTTCATTTATAGATGATTATAGTAGATGGAAAATTCTTTACTTCATGAAGCATAAGGATGAGGTATTTACATGTATCAAAAAGTATTTGGCATTGAATGAGGACCAAACAGGTAGAAGCTTGAAGAGGATCAGATCTGATGGAGGTGGTGAGTATTTCTCACATGAATTTGAGTCATTCTTACAAGATAGAGGTATGAAAAGAGAGGTCACAACAAGATATACTCCTGAACTAAATGGAGTGGTAGAGAGAAGGAACAGGTTGATAATGGAGGTTGCAAGATCAATGTTGAATGAGAAGAAATTGCCCAACTACCTATGGGCAGAGGCTATTTCCACACCTACATACTTGGTTAATAAGCTCCCATCCAAATCCTTGGATGGAATGACACCTTATGAAGCATGGAATGGCATGAGACCCTCATTTGACCATTGCAAAATCTTTGCGTGCATTGCTTACGCACATATACCCTCACAAATTAGAGGGAAACTTGATCCTAAAGCTGAAAGTGTATATTTATTGGCTATGACCAAAACCAGAATGGTTATAGGCTATATAATCTTACTAAAAAAGGAGTTATAGTTAGTAGGTATGTAGTGTTTGATGAAAATAATTCATGGTTTGAAGATTATTGTAGGAAGATCAAGTTACCTTTTGATTTGGAAAATGACTCTCCAACTCTCACTCAAGAAGATCAACAATTACCAGAAGACATCAATTCAGAGGATGAAGAGCAGATTGACTTCAAGTCTTGGAAGTCAAGGGGCAAGACCAAGTTCAAGCAATTGGAAGACATTCCAAAGTCCTCTAACCAAGCACTCAGAAGATCTCAAAGAGAGAGTAAAAATACAATAAGGTATGGCTATGATACATCATTCGTCACCAAGAAATCTGTGTATATCACTAAAGACTCTATGATAGAAGAACCTTCTTCATATGAAGAGGCCAATAAGAAGGAAGAATGGAGAAAAGCCCTGCAGAAAGAATTCAAAGCACTCTAGGAGAACAATACTTGGGAGTTGGTTTCCAAGAAACCAAGCATGAAAGTAGTAGGATCCAGGTGGATATATAAAATCAAGAAAATTTGAGATGGTTCTATAAACAAGTACAAAGCAAGGTTAGTGGCAAAGGGGTTTGCTCAAACCCATAGAGTGGACTATGAAGAAAATTTCTCACTTGTGGCTAAGATGCCAATAATTAGGGTTTTGGTAAGTGTTGCTACTTCCAAGAATTGGAACCTATATCACTTAGATGTTAAGAATGCATTCCCAAATGGATGGATCTGAGAAGAAGTGTACATGGCTCAACCACCAGGGTATGAAGATAAGGATAAACCAAGGTTTGTATGCAAGTTAAGGAAGGCACTCTATGGCCTAAAGCAAGCTCCTAGAGCTTGGAACCATAGGCTTGTTACTTATTTGCAAGATCAAAGTTTTGTGGCTAGCAAAGCAGATTCTTCTTTATTTATAAAGAAGACCAACTCAGAAGTTATCTACTTATGTGCCTATGTGGATGACATCATAAGCCGCCTTGCTTGCTTACCTATCCTAGTGTTCCAATTAGGGAAGAGCTCTCAGATTTGAAGGCATGGATGAAGAAGGATGCTCAAGCAAGGAGCATTATTTACATGGGAGTCAATGATTACTTGCGATCTCACATTAGAGGACTCGAAAGTGCAAGTGACATATGGAATGCTTTGGAGGAGCATTTCCAAAACACTACAAAGTCAAGGAAGGCATCTTTATGGGCAGAGTTCACCACATTCAAGAAGAAGGCTTCTCAATCTATTTTTGATTATGTAGAAAGGATGAAGGATATTGCAGATGCCTTAGGAGTAGTTGATGAAGAAATTGAAGAGGAAAAGTTGGTAAGAAAAATTCTAACAGGTTTGAGAGGAGATATTAAGTGGAAGCCATTCATTCTATCCATTGAATTCTCACTAGATCATTTCACTCTTGATTTGAATCAATTGCTAGGACATATGCTAACCTTTGAGTAAGATATCAAAGGTGATGTTGATAAGAGTACATGTCAAGCAATGTATTCAAAAGACAAGAAGAAGATTAACTAAGGCAAGCAACAATTGAATGAAGATGAAGGCACTATGAGTCAAGTCAACTTCCTAGGAGGAAGAGGAGGTGGCAAAGGAAGAGGAAGAGGCAAAAGCAATAAAGATGGTGTCAAAGCTTGCTTGATTTGTGGTAAGACTAACCATTTAGCTCATGAATGTTGATATAATAATCAGAATGGTGGAGGATATAATCAGAACTCTAATTCAAGAGGAAGAGGTGGTAGAAATCAGAGAAGCAATTTTAGAGGTAGAGGTTTCTTTGGAAGAAATGCAGGAAGAGGCTTTCAAAGTCAATCCTACAATAATACCTACTACAATTATGCTTCAAATCAGAAAGAGGATTCAACCTTAATTATGAATGCAACATGTAAAAGATAAAGTGAAGATCAAAGAGTTTTCTATATTGACTCAGGGTGTAGCAATCACCTAAGTGGAAACATAGCTTTGATGACTAATTTGGAGAATAAGGTGAGTAACCATATAGTCCAAACAGGTGATAACACAAAGCACAATGTGATATATTAAGGGTACACTCAAAGAAGGTTTGTATTATGGATTCACATCAGATATAAAAGTCAAGATATATAGTGATGCAGATTGGGCAACTAAGTCTGATGATGGGAGGTCAACATATGGATATTTATGTTATGTGGGAGATAAATTAATCTCTTGGTGTTCTGAAAAGCAACATATAGTTGCTTTGTCATCTATAGAAGCATAATATAAAGGTATAGTTGAAGTTCCAAAGGAGGTTATATGGTTGAAGACTCTCATGAAGAGTTTTGACATCAATTAGACTACACCCATCATTCATGGAGATAATATGAGTTCATTGGATCTAGCTGCTAATCCTGTTTTTCATGCTAGGACTAAACATATTGAGATCTAGTATCATTTCTTGAGAGAGAAGGTGATTGATAAAGAAATTGAAGTCATACACACTTCTACAAAAGATCAGATTGCAGACATGTTAACCAAAAGTTTGGATGGACCTAAGTTGCAGAGGTTCAAAGACATGGCAGGTGTAGCTCAAGCGTAAGCACCACCTCCTTTACTTGTCAATCCGCAGAGATGTGAGGACCGGTATGAAGACCACGAGCAAGTGAAGGCACTAGTGCATGAGTGAAAGCACACAAACATGCACACACATACACACACACGCACACAAGGTAAGATTAAAGAGAGGAACAATGGAAAGCTTCGATTGCAAAAGAGTTCTCTTACAAAAGCTCTATTCTCTAACAAGCTAACCTCAAAAATGAGCTCTCTAGATCTTTTTATAGTTTTTGGACTAGTTTTGGCCCTGTCCAGACCTAGTGTCCAGCCTAGTTAAAAATTAGGTTCCACGGTTTATTTGAGGGCTCAAACAAAGTCTAAAAATTATGAAAATTGGTAGGATGATAGTTCTAATAATCCTCAAGCTGAAGGACTCCTTAGCTTGAACAAAATGGAGTTACAAAAATAGAAAATGGTATTTACAATGGTTTTTAGTGACGAAAATCACTATTTTTGTAGGGGATTCTTCTGAAAATTTGATATACAGTTCTTGGAGCTCCCTACTTGCTCGCTTTTCTTCTATGTCCACTTCTTTGATGTGCTTCCATGTTTTATGCTTGACCTTGAGTTCCAACACTCCCCCCCTCCCTCTCGAGTCTGTCGTCCTTGACACACCCTTGTTGTAGTGGTTGTTCCAAGTAGTGCTTTGAGAGGGAGTGACCCTTCTGTATGAACAAAAGTCGTCTGGCTGCCAGATGTGGCAGGGTTGGTTGTCCGGTTCTTCATCAGTCACTGCGAGCCTTTGCAAGGTGTAGTCCCTTGGTATGTGCGGCTTCCTTGGATTCCAACATGACTGTGTTGTTGTGAGTCTCCGTTGATGTCCTCTAGATCTTCCAAAGTTGATGTTCATAGTAGTCATGCCAAGTACTCATAACCCATATTGAGTGATGGGTAAGTGTGTTCCGGGTTGAGTAAAATATGTGCCTTGTGCACGGCCTTGTAATGTAGCCCTATGAATGCTTACTTGGGAAATGCATTGGAAGAAGTATGGTGCAAAAATTGGCGGTCTTGAGCTAAGTGCTCAAGGGTGTGCCGACGAAGAGGTTTCCTAATGTATCATGGTTATGGTGTTTCGAGAGTAAAGATATTTACCATGGTGAAGGGTCAATCAATGTTTATCTCCTCGTGTTGTACTCCCGGCATTTGTGATGGACCGTCAGCTAGTCTTTCATTGTCGATGAATGTCCGTGTGGATGGTTCACTGATGAAATTCTTTTAGTGACTCGTCCTGTCTCCTCTTGTCAAAGCAACATTTGCCAAGTACTGAGAATTGAATTTCTTTATATTTCTTGACAAACAACATTGGGTAACTACACCAAGCTTAGTTTCACATATTCTCTTTAGCTCACCATAAGAAGGAGTATCTCACCCAGTATACAAACAAGGATTTTCAGGGTACCAAACTAACCCTTGCAGATATCTCCTTGGATGCTCTCGTACATATAGTAGTTAAGCATCGCTCAAGTTGTGGACCATCAAGATCTTCCCTCCTACCATGGTAAGGGGAAACAATAGTTGTGGATGCCATGTTCATGCCAAGTGCTTGACATCTACCAGATAAGGCATCAATAATACCATTTGCTAGTCGAGACACACTTCTATCCAAATTGATAAATGCCCAAGAATCAACGGTTCCACCTTCAACTAAGCATGACTAATTCATGTTCCATGAGCCAAACCTAGGAACAAGTTCTTCCTCTCTCTCTCTCTCTCTCTCTCTCTCTCTCTTTTTCTTTGCAAAACAATGTCACAGAACAAGAAGACAAAGGTTAGTATCAAAAAATGGTTTATGTGTGTCAATGTGCTTTTGTGCCTGGAATTCTCAAATGTGTCTATGCATGGCCATGTAATAGGGCCCTATATTAATGCATACTTTGGAAGTGCATGATCTGAATGGTGCAAAAGACAGGGTTGTGCCAGAAGCACATGGTTGTCGCTCGTCGAGGCTTTCGATGTTACTTGTAGATGTTGATGCCGACTGTGGTGGAGGTATCCGTTGGGTCTCGAAATGATGTAATTTGGCATTGTAGAGATCACTTCAGCCGTCTTCATCTTTGGATGGTTTCTTAAATTTTGTATCCCACGTGGTTGGTTCCTTGGTTTTGCGGGGGCTACTAGTGCTTTTGGCTTCCATACCCATACCATTGTGGCTGGTCTTCTAACCCTTTTTGAAGAGGCGAGTTGCTCTGGTTTTAGTCTTGGTGTTTGGTTCTGACCCTTGCTCGCGGCCTTGGCTTCTTTGTTGTGACTTTTCTCATGTGGGAGAGCATAGATTGTTGTGTATGTAAGAGCTTCTTGGGTACCCATATTTGCAATTGTCCTTGTTGAGTTGCAGCTAATTTCTTAGGCACCCAAACTTGTTGAATATCTTGTGGTTGAGTTTTTCCTAGCTTCTTCAGTCGTCTTCTGGCCTGGTGGGAGTCCCTGGAGGGGAATTCTGGGGCTATTTGATATAGGAGTTGTCCTGTTCTGTTGTGCTTGCCTTGTTGGTTGAGTTGTAGTGGTGGCATTATTCCTTGCACTAGAGGAGGAGTCCACTTGTCTTTGAGCCTGTTCTTCCATGATTGAGTTGTCTTGGAACATAGAGCTTTTGATGCAAACAACATCTTCTTCCATTTGATTAGTCTTAGAAGAACTAATAGAATGTGGGACATCTGGATTTCTGAGCATGCAGTTGTCTAATTCGATTGTAATGCATTGTTCCTGTACCCGAACTTGAAGGATTTGAGTTCTTACATTTAAGTTAACAACATGGTCATAGATCCAATCTTGACCCAAGACAAGTGGTTCTGTAAGGTTCTCATCTTGACACACTAGCGCTTTGACTTTCATTGGAACATCTTGAAGGTAGATGGGAAGTTCCACCTCGCCCAAACAAGGGGTTTCCACACCTCCCAATCCTATGAGATAAGCTTCTATGGGATTGACATTCAACTGCAAGTCTTGGTAGTAGGATAGTCTAATGGAACTACTTGCTGCACTTGAGTCAATCTATGGTCACAAAGGGACGTCGATCGATGACTTGAGAAGTAATTATGCCTAATTTTTGGCACATATCCATGTGATATTTTGGGGCTTTTGAGTTGACATCTAAGCCTAGTCGCCTTAACTTATTTCGCCTAATACGCTCTCTGGCCTCTATCTGTGCTTCTTCCCTCACCCTTAACTCCTCTTCTCTTCGCTTCTTAGCAGTGTTGAGTCTCGTAAGCATATCCTCTGTAAGAGGTTCTTGGTATAACTTGACTCTACATCCACTAATATAGTTTGGCGAGATATCTCCTTCTAGAGTGGCCAATTGAACTGCACCGCTAGTGGAAATTCTATTAATGATCATGGGTCTGTATCCTCTTTTTTCCAACTTACCGGCATGTTGCTTTAGCGTATAAACCAGCACTAGGTCTCCTTCTTTCAATCCTTTATCTTTGATGTGTGCATCAAAGTATGCCTTTTGTCTTTTCTTTGCAGCATAGATGCCTGCCGCCGCGTGTAGCCTTGTCTCACCTAAGCGTTCTAGATCAAAGATCCTAGAGGACAATTCATGTCCATTCCACTCATGCTCTTGTGCTACTTTTAAGGCTGGGATGAGGAAGTCCAATGGTAGCACAACATTTTGTCTGAAGACCATCTGAAATGGGGTGGCGTTGAGTACCATTTTGTAGGCAACCCGATAAGCCAAAACAACATGATGAAGTTGTTTGTCCCGAGCGTTTATTATTTACCAGTTTTGTCAATACGTTATAGAGGATCTTATTGGTGCTCTCGGCTTGTCCATTAGCTTGTGGGTGATAGGGGGCAGACTTCTTATGTATCACCAAGAATTCTTGGAGAAGATTTTCAATGACTTCATTCAAGAAGTGTGTGCCTCTATCGCTCACTAATGCTATTGGTAGTCCATATCTCATGAACACATTCTTGAATAAGAACTTAGCCGTAGTCTGAGCATCATTCTTTGTTGTGGCTTTCACTTCTACCCACTTGGTAAGGTAATCTGTGGCTAAAATAATATACTCTGCATGGAAGTTTCTAGCTGGGGGGTTAATAGGACCTATAAAGTCTATACCCCATTTCGAGAATGCACGTCCTCCCATCATTGGCCTCAAAGGCATCTCATCTTTTCTAACTGGATATTATGCACGTTGGCATGTGTCACATTTCTTCACATAGGTATGTGCATCCATATGGAGAGTGGGCCACCGAAGTCCTGAGAATAGAATGGTCTTGATCACTCGGTCAGGACCAAAATGTCCACCTGCAACACCACTGTGTGCAGTCTCTAAGACCTTTAAATAGTCTGATTCATGAACGCACAGTCTTAAGTAACCATCTTTGCCTCTTCGGTATAGGTTGTCTCCTACTAAGGCATAGCCTTGAGCCTCCTTCTCCATGCTTCGTCTTCTTGCTAGACTAACCTCTTTGGGTAATCTTCCCGACCTCATAAACTCTACCAATGGAGTACTCCAATCTGGAATTAATGACACTTGATAAAGGGTTGCATGCTCCACTAGGGGTTTTTCCTGGCACACAGGACAATTCTTAATCCACTCATGAATTTCTTTGTCCATGCTAGGCCAATACACTCCTAAACGTTTTAGATTCTGCAATGTTCGTTGTTTAGAATAGTGATTTCCTAGAAATCCTTCATGGGCTTGTTGCAACCAGCTAGTATGTTCATCATCTTCGACACAACAAGCGAGTACACCCTCCGTATCTTGTTTGTACATGCGTCCTACCAATGTGATATTTTTGTGATTTTACAATTTCTTCTTGTGATGTTTTCACATTCTTATTTGCGGGTCCGAAGGTGAGGACTGGTACCAACTTATTTGCCCATTTGGGAACAACTTCCAAATTGAACAGATAAGCATCAGGTAGTTCATCAGACACTCTTTGCGGTGACTCTCTTGAAGTAATGTGAGAAAGGTGATCTGCCCAAAGGTGGGTTCTACCTTTCTTTACAACAACTTCAAAGTCATATTCCATTAGTAAGAGGAACCATCTTACTAAGCGTCCAATATTGCAAGGTTTATTGACCAAATATAACAAAGCTTGATGATCAATGAAAAACTTGAACTTGTTGGCCAATAAATAGTGTCTAAACTTCTTCACAACATATACCATGCCTAAGCCCTCTCTCTCAGTTGTGGTATAGTTTCGTTCAACTACGGTGAGCTGTCTACTAGCATATGCTATGGGCAAATCTAAGTTTCCTTCACCTGTGGGTTGTGCTAGCACACATCCTATGGCATGATTGGATGCATCCACATGGACATGGAATGGTTTATTCCAATCAAGAGTGGTCAATATTGGTGATGTGCACAAACGTTTCTTCAGTTCATTGAAAGAATTCTCGCATTCGTCGTTCCACTCAAAATTAGACAACAAGGCATAAAGGGGTCTAGTTATGATTGCGTACATGTGGATAAACCTATGGTAATATCCACAATGGCCCATAAAGGCTTGTACCTCCTTAACATTCCTTGGCCTTGGCAGCTCCGCTATGGCTCGTACCTTATCTTCATCTGTTGAGATTCCATTCTTAGAAACAATATGACCTAAGATTTTACCTTGACGCACCATGAACACACACTTTTCTGGGTTCAGACACACTCGATATTCTCTACACTTGTTGAAGATTTGTCTGAGCTCAAGGATGTGAAATCTTCTTTCTTGGGAATGAACACATAAATCATCCACATACACTTCCAAGCTCTTTTGCAAGAACTCTTTGAAGACATGACACATGAGCCTTTGGAATGTTTCAGGTGTATTGGTGAGCCCAAATGGCATCACACGAAATGCAAAGATTCCCCACTCTGTGGTGAAACCTGTTTTGTGTTGATCTTCTGGGGCAATGGCTACTTGATTGTAACCTGAAAATCCATCAAGGAAGCTATAAACTTCCTTGCCTGCAACATGCTCCAATAGGTGTTCCGTGATTGGAAGTGGATAACTATCTCTGATCATAGCGGCATTAACTTTTTTAAGGTTAATACACAATCGCAACTTCCCGTTCTTCTTGGGCACCACTACAATGGGGGACACCCATTCAGTATGCTCAATCTCATAGATGAATCCAGCTTCAATCAACCTATCAATTTCTTCTTTTATTTTGGCTACATATGTATCATTATATGTGTAGGGCTTCTGTTTGGTGGGCTTGGCATCAGCGGTCATGGGAATTGTATGAGAGCATATTCTTCGATCTACCCCCTTCAAGTCTCTATAATGCCATGCAAACACATCCCTATATTCCCTTAATAGAGCTACGAGCTCCATTTCTTCTCTTGCACTCAGGTCATCTCCTATGTAGGTACATCTCTCTTTGTTCTCCTCAATGGTCACAATCTTTTTGGTCTTTTCTTTATTATCATATGATGCTCCTATGATGGCCTCTCTCTTAGGCATTCGTACCAAAATTTTGTGGTCGTCAACTTCATATTTCTTGAAGTTTTCTGGTACTTCAAACAATGATTCCTCCTCTTCTTGTTTCCCTACTTTTCTTTTCTTTTTCTTTTGACTGCTCTCACTTCCATCCTTTGAATTAACCATTTTAATACTTGTGAGAGGTTCTTCTTCTTTCTGGGTGAACACTCCTATATCTTCTAGATAGTGCTGCTATGAGTTAAAGCAACTATCCATCACAATGGACTCTATATCATCGTCATTCTCTATTTCTTCTATGACATCACTAGGGTCACATTCTTCTAGCAAGGGCTGACACATGAACACTGAAATATCGTAACCCTCCTCATCACAATGAGGTGTCCATTGTTCTTCATTGACAGCAATGTCCATGGTGGCTAAGATTTTAGGCCAGCCATGAGGCTCAAATTCCTCATCTGGAAAGATCATCGGTGTGTAGGCTGGGTCCCTAAGTGGTCTATCTCCTGGCGAATTTCCTTCTTCTCTTGCCTTTTAACGTTTTTCCTCTTCCTGTGCGACCTTGCACATCCACAAATGAGTATCTTCATGCAACCATGATGGATCAGGTGAACTTTTAGAATGCACAGAGATGGAATCTTCTTTCACTTTGTGGATAGGATTCCACTGTAGAGGTGGTACATCTCTGAAGGAGTAATCCTTCAAATTGACCTTGGTGGTGACCCCTAAGTGCTGCAAGTACAAGGAGTTTGTTCCCCAATCCTGTACTATTTGCAATTGTCGTAGGAAGGGTCTTCCTCATAAACATTATTTTTCTCAAAGTCACATATAGCAAATGTGTGCTCAAACTCTACACCACAAGTGGTTAGATTTATCCCTTCTAGCAATCCTAGAGGTCTTCCAAAATGACCGTCGGCCATTTGAAGCTTCATTCTAGTTGGTCTTAATGTGGGTTTGCGCCATTGCTTCCACAAGGAGGTGGTCGCAATAGCAACACCAGCACCTGAATCTATGATTGCTTTGGTTGTGTAACCTTGGTAGGTGATTGGAAGATAAGTATTACCTTCTTCACCCTCACACATGTCCCCTATTTTGTCTAGAGGTATCTTTGGTACTTTTTGCTTAGAGCCTGCTTTTGGCATTTTGGAATCAAGTTCTGGAACTTGATCCTTGACATGATTCCATAGCTGAGGTTTTGCTTTGAGCAGCTCTTCTACAGTGAGATGACATTGAACCTTAGTGTTCTTCATGACATCAGTGTTCCTTGGGACCACTCAGTCTTCATGTCTGACAAGCATTGTGGGAGCTCTGATCTGAAGAGATTCAGATTCCCATGGGCCTTGAAATTGAGGCAGTTCTTCTAAGGTATTAGATTCAAAATCTATCCTTTCGTCTTCTTGTTGCTTGACTTGATCTCCATAAATGGATGGAATGTCTTGGGGAAATTGATCATGAAGATCATCAATCTCGGGAATAGGAGGGGAATCACCCTTCTCCTTGGCCCATTTCTCTTCTTGTATTTCCCGCAAGAACTCTTGAGAGTACTGTTGAATTGAAGGAGGTATTCTAGCATCCGTGGAATTAGGAACATAAGCTCCCATTGGTGGTGAGCTTCCTCTTTCAATAACTGGTTGAGCCTGTGGAGGTAAACAAACTTGTGGTTTGTTTACCAACTGCTCTAATATTTCTAGTAAGGCCTAGAAATGTAAATCCGGTTTGACAGAGTTTGTTTGATTGAACTTTTGACTAGTCTCGAGTATAGCTTGAGCTTGTTCTACCATTTTCATGCACATTTTCATCCGTTCAATCTCTAAATCTGATCTAGGGTAACTCTTGTCTAGGTCTTCAATTGTTGGCCCTTCTTGAAGACGAGCCTGGTAGGCCTTGAACATCATGTCCAAGCCTTCTGGGGTTGGATCTGCAAGAACAAACCCTGGTTGCGGCCTATTTACAATGGGTGGTGGGGTGGGATGAGATGGGTGGTTTATCCTGTTTTAAGGCTTGTGCTCTAGTGACGGCTTGTATAGGAGCCACATTATTGCTACTTGAACTTGAATCCGCCACTAAGCCTACCACATTAATGGGTGTAATCTTGGGTGCACTAGAGGGGTTTCTTGGACAATCTCTGGGAAGATGGTCTTTGCCACATTCAAGACAAAAAGCTTGTATTATGATAACCTGACCTTGACTCGGAGATGGTGGGTGGGGACAGTCACGAATGAAATGGTCACCTTGACATCTGAAACAAGATCCTCTAGGGGCTTGTGGTCTCATTTGTCTCAATTGGGGCCTAGGGTTAGGATTTGTGTACATGACATTGGAGTATTCTGCTCCCAATTTTGCTCCATAGGTGGTGCCTCATATTGATACGAGTAAATCTCACTATGCTCAGGCGACTCAGTGTAATAAGCATGTGGACTACCTTGATGGGAGTAGTCTGAACTATGAGCATGAGAGTCATTATCTGGTATCAATGGGGTCAGTGGCACCAATGCTCTATTTGGATTTTCCGCTCCCACAACATACTTGACTAGAATCACGTTGGCAAGAGCTGGTGGTTGGTTTCCCAAGACTGGTTGTGGCCTATATTGTGCCTGATATTGCTATTGTGGTTGATAATATGGTTGTTGGTATTGTTTCTGATACCTACCTTGTTGGTAAGGTTGCTGATAAGTTTGTCTAACAGCCTGCCTATTGTAGGGACAATCTTGAGCTGTGTGGTTCGTGTATTTTCTCTCAATAGTGCAATATGGAGCATTCCTTTCTCTAATGTTTTGGTTTTGCATTGGGTATACGTTAGCCATGTGGTCCCCTCCGCAAGTATAGCATCGGTTCAATGAGGTGACTCTTTGTGTTTGTCTATTTTGGACTCCCAGCTTCTTGGCAACTTACTCAGGTATCTCATCTATTTCTGTAGAGATTTTCGAAGTATGACTAGTAGAACTATCAGAATCCTTATAGAGTTTGGACAATCCTAACTCCTCACCTAAGTTATCTTCTATGTCAATGCATGTCCGCACACAATCTTTTATGGATCTAGGCTCTTTCAAGTACACATATGATCTTAACTTTGTGCTCAACAAGCCATCTAAGAACAAGGCCACTTGTTTGGCAGGTGTGGGCAACTCTAGAACAGGGCATCTTTCTAAGTACTATCTGAACCTTCTTCCTACTAGTCGCACTGTTTCTTGGGGTGTCTGCTTGAAATTGAAGTTATACCTGATACCACTCTTGGAAAATTCTACAATGAATTCGTCTAGCAGCTGACCTATATCGCGATAGTTTTGACTACTCAGTGGTTGAAACCAGGCCAAGGCAATGCCCTTAAGAGTCAAACCAAATGCCTCGTACTAGGTGAACAAATCCTCAACCTGTTCAGCCCTTAACACTTGTTTGAACTCAGCCACATGATCATAAGGATCTCTTGACCCGTCAAAATAATTCTTCATTGCCTTGATCACTTGAGTGGGTCTAAGGGTTCTTGTGTGCTCTCGGGGTCTAGGCAATGGAAAATCAGGTTCATCTCTTTGTTGCCTATGTGCTTGATGTCTCTCTCTTTCAGATATTTCATTTTCAAATCCTGCTCTATTTCTGCCCATAGTGTGTGCAAAACTTACCTCAGGTCTCTCTCTAGTTCTTTCTCTCTAGGCTTCATGAGGTTGGGATGATCCTACTCCTTGGAGGCCATGAGAAACATTGGATCTTGGTGGAGGGAAAATCAATTCACTCTTCCAAGTATATGCATGTCTATCATGTTTTGTTACCAAGAAAATTTTCTCTGATGTGTTATCCAGGTAGACAACTTTGCCTGGTGTCTCTGGATCCTTGAACTCGTAGATGATGACTATGCCCAATTGGCTAGGTTGATCTGGCTTGAATCTCCAAAAGGCTTCCTCTATTTCTCTATTCAAGAATAGTTCTATGCTTTTGTTGTCTTGAGGGATCCAATCTGGAGTGATCACTCTGGTCAGAACTGACTTACCTCTAGGAGTCTGGGGTCCTTGTCCTAGATTTCCTTCTTCTAGGTCTCCTATCTCATTCTCATGAATGACATTTCCAAACTCATTGGTCCTATCTGGTAGGTTGGTGACCACATACATGGTTCCTTCCTTATCAATGTATGAATCCTCTTCGAACTTGACCACCGGATGTTCAAGTCCAAAGGGTTGATCTAGATTTTTTATTTGGACCAGTGATCGCCTCAGGCCATCCTCATAGATTCGAGCACCTAATCCGTTGGTCCAAATATATTCGAACTATGTCTTATAGGGTCCTTCTGGTGTTTGTAAATAGGCAGTGCCTAAGTTATCTGCAGGTTTTCCCTTGCTAAAAGACATTTCTAAGTCACTTGTGTCTGAGTGTAGTACGTAAGGACAACCACTTAGTTGTCGTGTGTTAGCAGCAGACAAGGAACTGAAGGATTGACAAGGCATGGCAGTCAGAGAAGAGAGTCAGAGGGGAGAGAAGGCACAAGCAAACAAGGGAGTCAACGACGATCTGGCAAGTAGGCCAATAATTTTCTTCATGAAGAAGCAAGCACGGTCATTCACGCAGATCTAGCACTAAGGCAACCCTTTAATTTTTCAAAACCCTTACACCAATTAAAAGTGATTCTCATCACTAACAACCCCTGTAAATACCATGTTCACCTTTTTGTAGCTCCATTTTTGCAAGCCGAGGAGTCCTCGAGCTTGAGGAGCCTTAGAAGTAGTTGCTTACCAATTTTCGTATTTTTTAGATCTCATTTGAGCCCTCAAATAAGCCCTGGAACCTAATTTTTAACTAGGCTGGACACTAGGTCTGAATAGGGCCAAAGCTAGTCAAAAACTATAAAAGGAGCTAGAGAGCTCATTTTTGGGGTTAGCTTGTAATTGAAATGAACTCCATTGCTTCTCACTCTTTGTCTTACTGTGTGTGCGCGTGTGTGTGTATGTGTGTGCATGTTTGTGTGCTTCTCACTCACGCACTTGTGCCTCCACTTGCTCGAGGTCTTCATACCATCCTCACGTCTTCCCGGATTGACATTAAAGGAGGTGCTACTCATCACTGAGCTACACCAAATTTTGGCGTCGTTGCCGGGGATCGAACTTTGAGGACGAGCGTGTGATGGTAAGACGTAGAGTTGACACGTTGGAGTTGTAGGTATTCTCTTCACCTTCATCTATTTTCTTGTTTTTTCTTCACCATCTTCATCACCATCATCATCATCACCATCTCCCACCTCCATCTCCATCATCACAGAAATTTTCAGTTTTGATCATATCACCATCTCCACCTCATTTCCCTCATTTCACTTGTGAGAGAGAGCGAGAGAGCGATATTGCGTGCGTTGTTTTTTGCATGTTTTTTGAGCATTTTGCAGGTTCTTGCTGAATCATCATCCCCAGCACTCTGCGCAGGTACGAAACTCGTCGAATCTGTCTCGCAGTCGCGAGCCTCTGTCGATCGCGATTGACAGAAAATTCGATCATTTGGTAAAACAAAGTTCACCACTAGCACAAGCATGATGAGCACATCCCAAATCACCTAAAACAGTAGAAAAATTCCGTGTTTTTCTGTCAATCGCGACCGGCAGCCTCTGTCAATCGCGACCGACAGACCCTGTCGATCGCGACCGACAGACTTCACGACCGATAGACTGCCATGTAGGACTCTGTCAATCGCGATTGACACCGTCAATCGCGATCGACAGCCACGACCGACACCTCTGTCAGTCGCGATTGACACCGTCGATCGCGACCGACTGAAATTCAACGATTGATTGACTTTTACGCGTAGCCACGTGTCCATCGCGACGGACACATCCCCGATTGACTGAAATCACGGCGAAAAACCCGGAAAAAGTGTCGATCGTGATTGACACCATCGATCGCGATTGACAGGACTCACGACCAACTCTGTCGATCGCGATTGACACTGTCAATCGCGACTGACGTGTCGATCGCGACCGACAGGCCCCGACGGACACCTCTATCAATCGCGATTGACAGACCTGTCGATCGCGATTGACAGGCTTTTTCGGCCAAAAAATTAGGGTTTTTTATTCTAAGCTTTGGGGATAGTTTTTGGGCACATTGGTCTAGCAATTAGTGAGTTGTGAGGTCCCTACACATGTGCTTTTGAGAAAAATTTCTGTTCGCCTGTTAACTTAGTCTAATCCTGTTTTAGCCCCAAAACCCTGAACTGACACAACCAAAACATCGACTGGTTATAGTTAAATTAAGATCAAGAATATTAGATTGGGTATTTTGAAGTTGACCATACGAGAACAAAATTCAGGGATCTCTAGAGTGGTGTCCAAAAAGTCATAGGGCAAATTGGTGAAGTGTTACATGAATGAAAATGATTGGTTCTGTCTTTTGAATTTAAGTCTTGAGCTAATGGTGGGCCTTTTACAGGTCCTTTGAGAGCATCGAAGGGTACGCAAAGCAAGAGTAAGTGCAGGCTTGGGAACGCGCGTCCTGGGCACACCAGGGCAACAACACCAGGAAAGGAACTCAAGGTTGGAAAACCCGCAACACCCTCTATCAATTCTTAGTTTAGGCTAAGTGCGGGTAGTGTTAGAAGTAATTCCAAGCAACGATAGGCACGAGATAAATCAAAGACTATCTAAGAAATCAAGTTCAAGTCAAGAGATAACTTGTGTGTGTGAACGACAACCGTAAAGGAAACGAACCTAACGTGAAACGACCAAACTAAAGTGCGAAAGAAAACTCAAGTATTCCTAACGACGTGATATCAGACAAGAGTATAAACACGGTAATCAACATAAAAAGGGGATTAAGTAATTGATACAAAGGACTCAGAAACGTGGTTGTACCTGGGAAAAATTGGGTTAATCAGTTAGGCATATGAACCTTAGATCAGGACGACACCTAGTAAGAGAGAGACAAAGCCTTAGGTCTTCAGAGGCTAGTGTCAATCATACTGCGAGGTCTTGGGGCCAGCAGTTGAGTCACCACTCGCATTACCCTAGCTCTGATACCAGTGAATCAGAGATGTCTCAAGGCATGGACAGACCTACGGGAAGTTCAAGAGTGCCATACTTGCACAGAGTAGAAGGCCCTTATAAAACACAGTTGGAATACCTTAGGACCAACCGATTAGGTGCTAGCATCTACGAGGACGGTCTGGGAAGATCGGTGGTCCAGATTAAAAACCCTGACCAATCCATTGGACTAGAGCACCCAGCTGTCAAGTTTGAAAATGGAGCATACTTGGACAAAGAAGGAACTATATACGTAGTCACCAGTTACCCAGATAGGACAGACGAATTCGGAAATGTGATCTCAAAAGCGGACTTAGGTGACTTGGAGCAAGGAAACATGGGTGTAGAACCTAGGACCCCTCGTGGAAAGTCAGTGCTAACAAGGATCATCACTCCCGAGTGGATCCCACAGGACAATAAGAGCATAGATCTGCTGTTAAACCGAGAAATTGACGAAGCCTTTTGGAGGTATAAATCAGACAAGCCAATTGATATAGAGACAATCATGATCTATGAGTTTAAGGATCCAGATAGCCCAGGAAGAGTGACCTACTTAGATCGTTCTTCGGAAAGGACCTTTGTGGTTACAGAAAATGATAGGCATGCTTACACTTGGAAGGGTGAATTCGTTTTCCCCCAACCAAGATCGAATGTATCCTATGGTCACCCTGGAGCTGGAACATCCCAAGCTCATGGAGCCCAAAGGGACAGACATAGAGATAGACCTGAGGTGAGCTTTGCCAACTCAGGGGGCAGAGAAAGAACGAGGATGGAAACAAATAGAGTAGAACCTGAGATACTTAGAGCTCACAGGAATCAAAGAAATGCGGATGAGTTCTCTCTACCACGACCTAGAGAGCACACAAGGACTTTGAGACCGACTCAGCTAGTTAAGTCCATGAAGAACTACTTTGATGGCACTGGAGATCCATACGATCATGTGGTTGAGTTTAGACAAGTCCTGAGAGCCGAACAAGAGGAGGATCTATTCACGCAGTACAATGCCTTTGGTCTAACCCTTAGGAACACTGCCCTGACATGGTTTCAGCCACTAAACGAGAGGCAGTTCAGGAGCATAGACCAACTCCTAGAGGCTTTCATTATTGAATTCTCTAAGAGTGGCATAAGACATAATACCTCCTCGCTGATTCACAGCTTCAAGCAAACCCCTCAAGAGACCGTGAGACTTGCAGGAAGGAGATTTAGGCAATATCTTGAAAGATGCCCTGTTTCGGAGCTACCCACCCCAGCTAAGCAAGTGGCTTTATTCTTGGATGGATTGCTAAGTACCAAATTGAGATCTTATGTGTACTTGAAGGACCCTAGGACCATAGAAGATTGTGTACGTATGTGCATTGACATCGAGGATAACCTAGGGGAGGTGTTAGAGCTTTCCAAGATATACAAAGATTCAGATAGTGCCTCTAACCTCTCTTCCACGCAATCCACATCAATTGAGGAACTTGCAGAGAAAGTTGCTCAGAAACTAGGTGTCTCTAACAAACAAATTCCCAGATTTGCCCCCGTGAAAAGATGCTATACTTGTGGGGGTGACCATATGGCAAATGTATGTCCCATTATGGCTCAACCCCAAGTAAATCCTAGTAGCCAGTACTGCACCATAGAACGGAGGTACACCAATCACACCGCGCAAGATTGCCCATACAACAAGCAGGCGGTTAGACAACCCTACCCTCAGCCATACCCTCAGCAGGGAAGACACCAAAACCCATACCCTCCACAGCCATATGGCAGGCCACAACAACCTTATCAGCAACCCTACCAAAACCAACAAAGGCCTCAGCCTGTGTTAGCACAACAACCCCCAGCTCCAGCTAATGTGATTCCGGTAAAGTATACTGCTGCAGAAGAGAACCTGAATAGAGCTATAGTCCCCGTAACATCATTGCTTTCTGAAAGTGACCCGAGTGACCATAGTTTCGACTCTACACATGTTGATAGCCCCCAGGCTTACTACATGCAATCTCCTGAACATGGTGAGTCCTACTATAGTGAAGAGCCAAATGAACCTAGTTGGGAGTCAGATTACACAAACATCATGTACGCAAACCCCAATCCTAGACCTCAACCTAGGCAGGTAAGACCCCCATTCCCTAGAGGACCATGCTACAGATGTCAGGGAGATCACCTCATTCGTGACTGTCCCTTACCTCCACTCACACAACCCCAGTCGGTAACAATTCAGGGCTTTTGCCAAGAATGTGGAAAGGAGCATCTCTTACGAGATTGCCCAAAGAACCCCAATAATATGCCAAAAATCACTCCTATCAACGTTGTTGGGTTAGTGGTAGACTCCACAGGGAGCGTGACTTCCACTGCACCAGTACAAGTAATCAGTAGAGCCCAAGCACTACAGCAAAACCAGGGTGTAGGCCAAGAAAAGAACCCAGATGTTAGTGAAACAGAGAGCATGACAAAGAAAAGGACTAGAGCGTGGAAAGATAGTCGGGAAAGAATGAAAAGACAATGGGCTAAAAAGATGAGTGAACTTGAGGAAAGCATAAGAGAAACCAAAGCCAGGATAACTGAACTCACATCTCAAACTCCCTCTCACACTACCCCACCACCACCATCCCCATCGCCATCCGACCAGCCACCTTCCAACCCGCCTCAACTAATTCCACCACCCCCTAGAGTAGGATTAGTCCGAGCGGATCCCACTCCCGAAGACCTTAATATGATGCTTAAAGCATATCAGGCCAGAATCCAAGAAGGGCCAAACGTAACTGATCATGAAAAGTGTTACCCAAGGCTAGAACTAGAGTTAGAACGAACCAAAATTTGTGCTAAAATGGTGGAATTGGCTCAGACCATGTTTGAAGCCAGTCGCCTATTTAACATCTCTAGTTCAGCGAAGACACAGTTGCACTTTGATGGACTGTTAGAAAAAATAGAGAAGCTGATTGCACAATCAGAAAAGGAACCCACCCCTCAACATAAGGACAAGGCAAGTGAAAGAGCAAGTCTTCCTGCCCAGAAAGCCTATGTGCCTGAAGCCTATGTGCCTAACTCTACGGAGCCAGACACATCTTCTTCTATGAATCGATTCACACCAGAATTCCTACAAGAGATTCAAGAAGACAAATGGGCTAAAGAGAGTGAAGTCCCTACTCCTATTGAACTGGTGGACGATGCACATGATCAATTCCCACAAGATATCCCATCCATTTATGAGGAGCAAGAGAGTACCCACTCTCAAGAAAGACTAGACTTCGAGTCGAACTCTTTACAAGAATTACCCCACTTCACAGGCCCATGAGGACTCAGTCTTACCTAGGAACACAGAGGTAGTGAAAAACACTAAAGTGCAGTGCAATCTCAAGTTAGAAGAGCTACTCAAGGTTAGACCTGAATTATGGAAACATGTCGCCAAACAAGTACCAGCGATAGTGAAACCTCATTCCCAGGTAGGATCACTTAGGACGGTGCCAGATATACCCTTGGATAAGATAGGAGATATGTGTGAAGGTGAAGAAGGGAACACCTATCTTCCCATTACCTACCAGGAGTACACCACCAAGGCAATTTTGGACTCAGGTGCAGGAGTGGCAATTGCCACCACTTCCCTATGGAAGCGTTGGGGCAAGCCAGCACTCAGGCCAACGAGAATGAAATTGCAGATGGCCAATGGTCATATTGAGAGGCCCTTAGGATTGCTAGAAGGAATAACTCTCACCACCTGTGGTGTCGAGTTTGAGCATACATTTGCTATATGTGACTTCAGCAAAAATCATGCCTATGAAATGATTTTGGGAAGACCATTTATGCGACAGTTGCAAGTGGTACAGGACTGGGGAACCAACTCCTTGTATTTGCAACACTTAGGTGTTACAACCAAAGTAAATCTCAAAGATTACTCTCATAGAGATGTACCTCCTATCCAATGGAATCCCATCCATAGAGCCAAAGATGATACGGAATCGGTACATTCCATTGGGTCAGGATCCTCTTGGATGCATGAAGACACCCACTTATGGATGTGCAAAGTAGCAGTGGACGAAGAGAAGAGAGAAAAAGCCAGAGAGGTAGGTGCAAAAGAAACCCATAGATCAATCCAAGACCCAGCCTATGCACCTGTAGTTTTTCCAGACGAAGAATTTGAACCCCATGGCTGGGCAAAAATCCTAGCAACAATGGATGTAGCCATCAATGAGGAACAATGGACACCTCACTGTGATGAGGATGGCTATGACATTTCAGTCTTCTCCATAGAGCCAATCATGGGAGAGGCAGTTCTAGAAGAATGCGAACCTAGCCCTGATGCATTTGAGGATGCAAGTGACTCCGATCTAGAGTCAATCATTATGGACCCACCATTTGCATCAGATGAAGAATACTTCCATGAAGTAGAATTTCAACCCCAGAGGCATGGAGAGCTCACAAATGATGTAAGGCTTGCCACACATGTGACCCCGAAGGAAGAAGGAAAGAAAAGAAAGAAGAGAGAAGTTACACCAAAAGAGGAAGAATCTTTGTTTGAAGTCCCGGAAAATTTTAAGAAGTACGAGATAGACGACCGGAGAGTCATAATAAGAATGCCTAAACGAGAGGCACAATCCGGAGAGGCCTATGATAACAAAGAAACCACCAAGAAAATAGTTGTTGCCCTAGAAGAAGGAGAGGAGAGATGCACTTACATAGGCCATGACCTAACAGAGGAAGAAGAGCATGCGTTAATAGCCTTGCTAAGAGAATACAGAGATGTATTCACTTGGAGTTACAAGGATTTGAAGGGTGTTGACCCAGACATATGCTCACACACCATCCCCATGACTTCAGATGCCAAACCCTCTAAGCAAAAGCCCTATACATATAACGATAATTACGCTGCTAAGATCAAAGAGGAGATAGATAGACTGGTCGAAGCTGGATTTATCTATTAAATTGAGCACACTGAGTGAGTATCCCCCATCGTAGTGGTGCCCAAGAAGAATGGCAAGCTACGTGTATGCATTAACTTGACGAAGGTTAATGCAGCCACAATTCGAGATAACTATCCGCTTCCCATCACAGAACATCTCTTAGAAAGAGTGGTAGGCAAGGAAGTGTATAGCTTCCTTGATGGATTTTCGGGCTACAATCAAGTAGCCATAGCTCCAGAAGATCAGCATAAGATGGCATTTGCCACAGAGTGGGGCATTTTTGCCTTTAGAGTAATGCCATTTGGGCTTACCAATGCACCAGCAACCTTCCAGAGGCTGATGTGCCATGTGTTTAAGGAGTTCCTGAGGAAGAATTTAGAAGTATATGTTGATGATCTTTGTGCTCATTCCAACATTAGACAAACCCACATTCCTGAACTCAGACAAATCTTTGACAAATGTAGAGAATATCAAGTCTGCCTGAACCCAGAAAAGTGCGTTTTTATGGTCAGGCAAGGCAAGATTCTAGGACACATAGTGTCAAAGAATGGCATATCCACTGATGAAGAGAAAGTGAGAGCCATAGCAGAGCTACCTAGGCCACGGAATGTCAAGGAAGTACAAGCTTTCATGGGACATTGTGGTTACTACCGCCGGTTCATTCACATGTATGCTGTCATTGCAAAGCCCATGTACGGACTTCTGACAAACTTTGAGTGGACTAGGGAATGCGAGAATTCCTTCAACGAGCTTAAACGGCGATTATGTTCAGCACCAATCTTAACCACACCGGATTGGAATAAGCCTTTCCATGTTCATGTGGATGCATCCAATTATGCCATTGGATGTGTGCTTGCACAACCTACTGGTGAATGTAATATGGATCTTCCAATTGCCTATGCTAGTCGACAATTGTATGCAGCTGAACGAAATTACACCACTACTGAGAGAGAAGGCTTAGGCATGGTATATGCAGTTAAGAAATTTAGACACTATTTGCTTGCAAATAAGTTTAAATTTTTTACTGACCACCAAGCATTGTTATACCTCGTGAACAAGCCATGCAATACAGGTAGATTAGTAAGATGGTTTCTATTACTAATGGAATATGACGTTGAGGTAGTGATAAGAAAAGGGAGGACTCATTTGAGAGCAGATCATCTCTCTAGGCTCACATCTGGAGAAGCCCCACAAGGAGTATTAGATGATCTTCCTGATGCTTACTTGTTTAATTTGGAAGTGGTGCTGTAGTGGGCTAAGCCATTGGTGCCAGTATTGACATACGGGCCTAACCATCCTGTAGTACACACACAGAATAGAGAGGTTGTGAAAGCCCAAAAGTACCACATCATGGCAGGAAACATGTACAAGCACACAGATCAAGGAATCTTGGCTTGTTGTGTGGAAGAGGACGAGTACAATAAATGGTTGCATTTAGCACATGTTGGTGCATTAGAGCAACACTACTCAAAGCAACGAACCTTACAGACACTAAGGAGACTCGGAGTACATTGGCCAACTATGGAAGCTGATGTCCAAAGGTTGTGCAAGGAATGCCCAATCTGTTGCACTAAACCACCTGTGGAACACGCCACGCTTTATCAAGTGTCCCTAGTGCCAGATTGGAGTGAACCACTAGTATCCTTCTTGAGAACAAGAACATTCCCTCCAGACATGACTCTGGCTAGGAAAAGGAGTTTAGAACAAGAAGCCCAGGATTACTCACTCATTGGTGATAATCTATACAAGCGTGGTAAAGATGGTTACCTGAGGCTATGTGAAACAATGTGATGTCTGTCAGAGAACTCAGTATCCTATACGTAAAGATGAGATGCCACTAAAACCTATGATGGGTGGACGTGCATTCTCTAAGTGGGGAATAGACTTCGTAGGTCCTATTAATCCCCCAGCTAAGGGTTCCCATGCAGAATATATCATTGTTGCAACAGACTATCTAACAAAGTGGGTAGAGGTAAAAGCCACAACGAAGAACAATGCTCAAACAACAGCTAAGTTTTTATTTGAGAATGTGTTCACTAGATATGGGCTACCTATAGAGCTAGTTAGTGATAGAGGCACTCACTTCTTGAATGAAGTTATTGAAAATCTGCTCCAAGAATTCTTGGTAGTACATAAGAAGTCTGCCCCCTATCACTCTCAAGCAAATGGTCAGGCTGAGAGCACCAACAAGATCTTATGCAATGTACTGACGAAATTAGTAAACAATAAACGCTCTGATTGGGACAAACAACTACACCATGCTGTTTGGGCATACCGAGTCGCCTACAAAACGGTACTCCAAGCCACCCCCTTTCAGATGGTATTTGGCCAAAACGCCGTGCTACCTTTGGACTTCTTAATACCTACATTGAAAGTAGCACAAGAGCATGAATGGACGGGTCATGAACTCTCCTCTAGACTTTTTGACCTTGAACGATTAGGAGAAACAAGACTGAGAGCAACTGCAGGGATATATGCAGCTAAGAAACGACAGAAGGCATACTTTGATGCCCACGTTAAGGATAAAGGTTTAAAGGCAGGCGACTTAGTTCTAGTGTACACTTTGAAACAACATGCGAGAAAATTAGAGAAGCGTGGCTATGGACCTATGATCATAAATAGGATCTCCACAAGTGGAGTAGTGCAACTAGCCACATTGGACGGCGTTCTCCCAAGCTATATAAGCGGATGCAGAGTCAAGTTATATCAGGAACCTCTCACAGAGGAAATGCTAAGTCGACTCAATATCGCCAAGAGACGCAAGGAAGAAGAAAAGCGGATTCGAGAAGAAGCTCAAGCAGAAGCTTTAGAACGCATCAGAAGGATGAAGTTGCGAAGACAAGGTAGAGATCAGCCTAGAACAAATGACTATGCAGGTCAAGGATATCATATGGCAATGTGTGAAGGCGCAGGAACAAGTTCCCATAGAATAATTGATCGACGACCTTTTGTGACCATAGAGGTAGGACAAGGAACTAGTGCACAGTCCGTGCGAGCATTGATTGACTCAGGTGCAGCCACTAGTGCGGTGAGACTCTCTTACTGTCAAGAATTGAAATTAAAGGTCAATCCTATAGAAGCTTATCTCATAGGATTAGGAGGTGTGGGAACCCCTTGCATGGGCGAGGTGGAGCTCCCCCTCTACATTCAGGACATGTTAATGACAGTTAAGGTACTAGTGTGCCAAGACGAAGACCTCACGGAGCCCCTTGTCTTGGGTCAAGACTAGATCTATGACCAAGCAGTCAACCTAAACCTAAGAAGTGGAATCCTTCAGGTATGGGTCAATCATAGTCAAATTACAGTAGAGTTAGATAATGGAGCACTCAAGGAATTAGGAAAGGCACACACTCCTGGTCCCTCCAGGAGTACACATGAAGATGACCATGCTGTTCTTGTCCAAAACTATGTGTTGCAGAGGAATGATGTTCGCAAAAAAGGAGTCAGGGATGCAACGGAACTCCCTTCTTTTCCAAAGGCCAAAGGGAGGCAGCAACCAAAGGTGGATCAAAGGCAGAAGAAGCAAAGTACTACCTATGTCGGAGATCAAAAGTACCTGCGCAACAAAATGTCTCAGCTAGTGAAACAAGTGTGGGTGCGGAAAGGCGAACAACCGGTTGCACTCAAGCCAACCACACGGGCAAAGCCTCTTATTAGTAACCAACAACACGACACTAATAAGAAGTCTTTCAGAAGTTCTTCTACTAACGTGAAGTCTATTTGGGTGCCCAAGAAGTCGATGAAGGCTAGCCCACAATCAAGACAAATTTGGGTGCCTAAGGCTTGTTTGCGGGCTCAAATAACTACACCAAGGCCACACCTTATACAATGTGATCCATTCACTTGCACCGCCGGCATCCACTCGTTTTCAACACTCAGGAACACACCAAGGCCTATGAGCACGAACATAATCACTTGTAAATGGGCCCCTAAAAGGAGCACGAACATAATCACTTGTAAATGGGCCTCATTTTCAAGCCGACACACCTATAAAGCTCTCGAGAGTCTCTACGAAACCACGAGCAAAACCCATCCACTGCATTTGGCAGCCTAAGACTTGTAACAAACCCCCGGACCCCAATTGTAAATCCATGACAACCTACTAACCACATCACTATCACACTACATCATTCCACTTAGCTCTTAGGTCTACCGAACTCCTAACCACACACACACTCGCACCGAGCACTTACTAACCCATTAATCTCTCCCGACCCTCATGTTAATGTTGTAATGGGAACAACAACGGTTCTCTCTTGTCCTGTACAATGTTAACACAGGTTTGTATATTCTCACAGAGACAGGAAGCAAGAAGTAACATGGCAGATACGGTAGGAACTAGCTCCCAGGCAGGCACCAGCCCCCAAGTTGTGGACATTGAAAGCCTTCCGGTCGAGGAGGAATTAAAGGAACGACTAGCGGCATTGAGGGCATTACATGCCATACCGGTTCAGAACCCTCCATAGGGGCACACAATGCCAGTCAGCAAAAACTCTCATTGGTTCAGTGATGTGGCAGGACCCCTAGGTGAAGGCAATTATATGTGGGAGGCAGAGATAGAATTCAATGGGCGCTGGGGCAGGTATCACTTTTTTACCAGGGAATTTGAAAGATTGCAGAATAATGAAGGATTGAAACCCATATGGAAGAAGGCAGGACTCTACGAGTATTTCAAATTCCAATTGCCAAAGCCGGATTTTCTAAGATGCTCGTATCTGATTAGCACCCTTACTTCGAGCAAAGACAAAAAGGGATACAGCTCCTTTGTCCTCCCATCTCTCACAAGGGGCAATGAGCTCAAGCGTTTCAGATTGACTATCAACTTGGTAAGGGAAGCTTTGGACATGAAAGGTATGCACATTCCTACGGAGAAAGAGACTATGGTTCCAGACAATATGAAGAACAGAAATTTGACGAAATTAAAGGACATGGTCGCGATGACACCTACGATCGCCATTCACTTACGCATGGTCATGCAACATTTCGCATTCCCTACGCAGGAAAGGTTCACAATGCCTCCCAAAAAGATCTGGTTTAGCCTCTACTTAGCAAATGCTTTTGATTTGACAATCAATATGCCCCACTGGATTATCGACCAAATTCATTTGGCTCATCAAAGGTGGTATAAGAAACAAAAATCTGTATTGTATGGATGCTGTGCGCTTACAAGAATTGTGTATAGATGTCTCGCATATGATGTACCGGTGCAAAGGGCTCTCATTTGGACCAGAGCACAGGAGTTTCAACGCAGACTGTCAGCCGCAGGGCCTCCCTCAAAGAAGATGAGAGGCACCGTCCAGATGCCTTGTGCACAAGCCCGCGGTGCAACCCTAACACCTGAAACAACTCCAAGGCTTCCCAGACGAGTACAACCATTTACTATCAGGTTACCCAGACACAGCACAGATGGCCCTAACCTTGTGTTTCCACCAGTACCTACTGATCTGGAATTTCCTCACGGATTCACTTTGGAAGATCTAACAGATGAAGAAGTTGCCAGAATCATTGAAGCTGTTAATGCGGAAGTCGAAGCAGAGCAGGGTAGTGGACAACAAACGGCTACAGAACAACCCTAGCCAAGACAACCAGAAGTGGTGGAATTGGAAGATGAAGAAGAAGAAGGCCAAGAGGATGAACAGGAAGGATTTTCTGATGAGGAGGCGCATGACTATGAGCAAGAAGTTATACAGGAACTAGAGGGTGCCCCAACATATACAAAGGAGTTGAAAAAGCTCTACGATACCATCAACAGGGTCCAACAACAACATAAGTTATCCCTTGCAGCAGGAAAGGCTATCATGCACCAGATCCTTGAGGAGAAAGGAGTCGACGAACAATATCGTGCCACACTGGATATGATCTCTGATGCTTTAGGAGTACCTGAGACAGTGCATACTGCCCTAGCACAATCACGCAGAACGGAAAGAAGATACGAAAGACGTCCCCCACGAGCAGGGAAACAGATGAATGTCTTAGTATCCGAAACTCAAGGGACAACCACGACCACGGGCACAGCACACATTGTGCACGATACTGAAGAGAACCATGTGTCCAGTGCACCCCCATCCCCCCCCTTGCCACCCCCGCCTCCCACTCCACCACATTCACCTCCCATTACCAATGTAACAACCACCGTTACCGCCTCCGAGCCCCCTGCCATGACTGAAGCACAAACCGCCAATCAACCCACACACCCTCTCAACACCTCCCGTGTATACACCTCCACTAACACTGTAATCCTAACGGCATCTACTGACATCCCCATTCCCCCACTCACACTTTTGGGCAGTTCATATTCACAACTGCACACACCACTTTACACATTCACCACAATCACTGCACCCACAATTCCACTATTCACAATCACTCCCACTACTGCGTCCACCATGGATTTTATGGACATATCACCCTCCACCGCACCTCTCCCTCCCCCCATACGACCACAATCTCCCGTTCCCCCACCACCCACTTCACCATTTTCTAGCACCGCATTCATACTCCCCTTCCCCTTTCCCTTTCCTTCTGCATTTAACACCCTTCCTGCATCCACCCCCATTAATAATGTATTTAATAACATGTATCAGTGCATGTCTCAGTTACAACAACACTATCAGCACCTCGATGCTCAGCATACAAGTTTGTTCAGGAGTCATGAAGCATTACAAGGAAGATTCATTGACTTAGAGCAAGAGAAGAAACAATTACAACAGCAGTTTAGTGCATTGCAAGAACAACATGAGCAATTAGTGGCAAATCCACCGCAGCCAGATGCCGAAGAAAGACAACAAATGGATGATCTGCTACATTCCCAAATCACAGAGAACCTCAAGCTCTGCCGCAACATGGCTCTATTACGGAAGCATATGTCTGCAGCCCTGGAAGAAAATAGACGGCTTCAGACACAAAACGAAGAGAACTTGGAAGTAGCCATGGACGGTTCCCCACAAGAAATTGACCCGGAGAAGTTTAAGGCCATTCCCTCGGACAATATGCAAATCATATTGGAGACCCATGCTGATCTCCTCGAAGCCCATGCAGCCTTAGAAAAGGAAAGAGACGAACTACTAAGGCAATTGGCAGCTCAACCAGCACCACCCAAAGAAGTCCCAACCACAGCTGACACAACTGACGAAGTAGGAGCGCTCAAAGCACAACTCGAAGAATTACAAAAGAAAGTGCTTGTCTATGAATGCCAACCCTCCCCCTTGGTAGAACCAGAACCTGAAGACCTAGTACCAATCGAAGTAGAGGAAACCTTTGAGGACCCGTACGTTCCGATGCCAGCACCTGGAGGCAAGCAAACAGATGAGGGCATGGACACCCTTGAAATAGAGGCTCCTGAATGGATGCAGAAATTGGAAAAGGTGGCCACAACACATGATGATAGGGTGGCAGTCCAGATAGCATCGATGTCACGCTTGGAAGAGGTGGTCATAAAATCGGACTATTTTAGGAACCTCTCTCATCACAGGTGGATCGGCACCTCTGACGACTTGTATGTTCCTTTTTGTGTCTTACTGACAGATTATAATGCTGAAATCAAGCACCACACCTCACGGGAACCAACCTCTGCCACACAGTTTGCACCAGACGACATCCCAGAAAGTGCCAAGCAGGGAAATATTCGCCAACCGACTTGGAGAATTTGGCTACTTGAAACCTACCCGGAAATGAATCGCACATGGAATAACATGCCCCTGTATATCAAGTACAATCCCTGCTACTGTCCTGTTTTCTGAAGAAGGTCGTGGCCGGAATACACAAAGATGGTGCTGACAACCAAAGGATGTGAGAAATGGCTCAACTATGTCTACTTAGCACCACTTAAAGGTCAACCTACTGTAGGGTATATGATATCGACAATTCGGCATTGGGGTGTCAGGTTCAAAAACGTACCAGATGTCATGACACAGATGTGCCTTAAAATTTTTGAACTCATGATAGTCACCTTCCGGACCTTCAAGAATGTTAAGGAACCTCACCTCTCTGCGCTCGGATTCAATGAAGGCAATCAGCATCTTGTTTATGACATGAGCACAACGCCCTCTATTAATGTTGTTTATGCATGGCATGCCCGCATCAAATACCTACCGGCCTGCTTCAAACAGACATTTGAAGAGATGTTTGTCACAGGGTTCTGGGAATATCACTCAGAGATCTTCATTCCCGGGCCCTCACATTTATTACAGTTGTTTGCAGTGGAACAAGCTCTCCATTCAGAAAAGTTACGTATGCCACATCCAGAGGTTCCCGGGCCGGTAGATTAGGATGCTCTACTCACAGACTTGGCCAAAGGATTGAGGATTGCCGAACATCACTTAGCGCAAGATGTCGTTGAGTACTACATCCAAAAACCCACACAACAAGGGTCTGTCAGGGACGACAGACGCGAGAGAGGGGGGGGTGTTAGCAGGAGACAAGGAACTGAAGGACTGACAAGGCATGGCAGTCAGAGAAGAGAGTCAGAGGGGAGAGAAGGCACAAGCAAACAAGGGAGTCAACGACGATCTGGCAAGTAGGCCAATAATTTTCTTCATGAAGAAGCAAGCACGGTCATTCACGCAGATCTAGCACTAAGGCAACCCTTTAATTTTTCAAAACCCTTACACCAATTAAAAGTGATTCTCATCACTAACAACCCCTGTAAATACCATGTTCACCTTTTTGTAGCTCCATTTTTGCAAGCCGAGGAGTCCTCGAGCTTGAGGAGCCTTAGAAGTAGTTGCTTACCAATTTTCGTATTTTTTAGATCTCATTTGAGCCCTCAAATAAGCCCTGGAACCTAATTTTTAACTAGGCCAAACACTAGGTCTGAACAGGGCCAAAGCTAGTCAAAAACTATAAAAGGAGCTAGAGAGCTCATTTTTGGGGTTAGCTTGTAATTGAAATGAACTTGTAAGAGTTTTTTGAAAGTAATTTAAGAACTCCATTGCTTCTCACTCTTTGTCTTACTGTGTGTGCGCGTGTGTGTGTATGTGTGTGCATGTTTGTGTGCTTCTCACTCACGCACTTGTGCCTCCACTTGCTCGAGGTCTTCATACCATCCTCACGTCTTCCCGGATTGACATTAAAGGAGGTGCTACTCATCACTGAGCTACATTGTGCCCAAGATTTGGCTGTATGGTTGACACTAGACTGAGAAGATCTAATGTTTTGTCTATCCTTGCCTAGGTGTCTACCAGACCCTAGGTTCATAAGCTTTGGTTAATAGCCAAAATTTCCCCTTGGTATGGTTCAAAATCCTTTGGAGTCCCCTTGGTTCCCTAGTCCCACCTGAGGGTCAACTTCAAATTATCCTATCTGAAAATCAACGAGCTATAGAGCTCAAAAAATGGACTTCGGATGAAAAAGTTATGTCAAATCAGGCTCTTGGGGGTCAAAATAGAGAAACAGGACCTTTTGGAAAAAATCACGATTTTGTGAAATCAAGAGAATCGCGATGCTATAAAATTAGAGAATCGCGATCCTATGAAACAAAGAAAATCGCGATGCTATGAAATCAGAGAATCGCGATGCTATGAAATCAGAGAATCGCGATGCTGTGAAATGAAGAGAATCGCGATGCTGTGAATTCAAGAGAATTGCGATGTTGTGAAATGAAGAGAATCGTGATGCTGTGAATTCAAGAGAATCGTGATGCTGTGAATTCAAGAGAATCGTGATGCTGTGAAATCAAGAGAATCGCGATGCTATGAAATCAAGAGAATCGTGATGCTATGAAATCAAGAGAATCGCGATGCTGTGAAATCAAGAGAATCGTGTTTCTGAGAATTGCGATTGCTAGCAGAGAATCTTGTTTTTAGAATCGCGATTGCCAGTAGAGAATCGTGTTTTTTGAGAATCGTGATTGCCAACAGAGAATAGTGTTTTTGAAAATCGCGATTTTGAGCCCACTAAAAATCGTGTTTTTGAAAAACTTAGAGAATCGCGATTGTGAGAATGAACACAGAATCGTGTTTTTGAGAATCTCAAAGAATCGTGATTTTGAGTGCAACCAGAGAATCGCGATTCTGAGAATGACCACAGAATCATGTTTCTTTCAAAAAGCTTTTAGGTGTGTAGCTCAATGATGAGTAGCACCTCCTTTAATGTCAATCCGGGAAGACGTGAGGATGGTATGAAGACCTCGAGCAAGTGGCGGCACAAGTGCGTGAGTGAGAAGCACACAAGCATGCACACACATACACACACACGCGCACACACGGCAAGACAAAGAGAGAGAATCAATGGAGTTCTTTAGATTACTTTCAAAAGCTCTTACAA
This sequence comes from Ceratopteris richardii, assembly GCA_020310875.1. Lineage (NCBI taxonomy): Eukaryota > Viridiplantae > Streptophyta > Polypodiopsida > Polypodiales > Pteridaceae > Ceratopteris > Ceratopteris richardii. The sequence goes on along the minus strand of CM035427.1, from coordinate 158,578,254 downwards.
GTTCGTTTCAATTACAATCTAACCCAAAAATGAGCTCTCTAGCTCTTTTTATAGTTTTTGACTAGCTTTTGGCCCTGTCCAGACCTAGTGTCCGGCCTAGTTAAAAATTAGGTTCCAGGGCTTATTTGAGGGCTCAAACGAAGTCTAAAAATTATGAAATTTGGTATGATGGTACTTCTAATACTCCTCAAGCTCGAGGACTCCTCGGCTTGCACAAAATGGAGTCTAATCTACCAAAAACGGGATTTACAATGTTTGTGTAGTGATTAAAATCACTTGGGTTGTACATAATCTGGGAAAAAATGATCTGGCCTTGTTGCCGTATTGTGCATGACTCCTTTGTTGCTTTGTATGCCAACACTCCCCCCTTCCTAGCGTCTGTCGCCCCTGACAGACCTTTGTTCGCGCGGGTGGTCGATGTAATATTGGATGACATTGGTGGCCAGTTCATGTTCTCCTATCCTTAAGCCTCTTGCTAGATCGGCTTCCAATGCCTCCCAATTGATTGCACCAGGGGTTTCTGGTTGCGGGGTGGTGTAGTACTCTGAATACATTGCTTGTTCACAAGCAAACAGTTGAAGCAGATGTGTCGGCTTTGGTGCGAAAATCTCCGAGTGGTACTCCCAGAAACCAGATCTGAACATTTCTTCGAAGGTCTGTTTGTAGCAGGCGGGGAGGTACTTGATGCGTGCATGCCAAGCGTAAGCCACACGGATACTGGGGGTGGTGCTCATGTCATACACCAAGTCGTAATTTCCATTGCTAAACCCCGGAAGACGTACCTGTGGCGCGGCTGCATTTCTAAAGGTCTTCAGCACTACTTGCATCATATCTAAGATTTTAAGCATCATTTGCGCTGCTACATCTGGCATGGGCTTCAAGCGCGGCATCCAGTGGCGAATGGTTCCCATCATATATGCTACCGATGGTGGTCCTTGTGGTGGCGCGATGTACGGGTAGTTCAGCCATTCCTTGCATTGCGCATTGTTCTGTACCTTGATATTAAATGCCTTCCACGACCTGCGGCGGGGAACTGGACCGTAGCATGGGTTGTACAGGAGGTGCAGTGGCGCGTTGTTCCATGTGCGTAGCATTTCTGGATAAGTCTCTAAAAGTTTCTGCCGCCATGTCGGTTGACGAATCTTGCCTTTTCGCACCTCTGGAGGAAGGTCTTCGGGTTGAAATTGGGTCGCAAAAGTAGGAATCTGACCCGTGACTCTTTGTATTTCTGCATTATAATCAGCCAAGATAATATAATATGGCCTGTACTGGAGTTCCGATGAGAGAATCAGGCGTCTCGATGACAAGTTCTTGAAGTAATCTGATTGTAAAACAGTCTCTTCTATGACCCTCATAGCCTGATTTTGCACTACGGTGCGCTCTTCATGCGAGGTCCCTATTTCCTCCACTTGTCGTAACCATGGCGGCCGTGGTGCCTCGAACGTGTCCTGCGCTTCTTCTGTTTGTTGGCCTCCTGGGAATGGTTGCGGATCATATTCTTCATCAAACGTTTGTTCCACAGGAATTTGCACAACTTCTTCGTCCGTGGGAGCCTCCGGAGGGGAAGATGGCCTCTCATATTGTAGTAGGCGTGTTTGCAATTCAGTTACCTGTTGCTGGAGATCTTTTATGGCCTCTGCGTCGGAGGGAAGCGAAGCTGCAGAGGGGGTGGTTGGAGGGGCAGCTGTTGGGCCTTGTTGGTGTTCCTGCTTCAGTTGTCCTAGCTCCTCCGATAGCTTATCATGTGCTTCGAGTAGCATGGCATAATCTTCCAATATAATCTTGATATTATCGGGGGTCACTGCTTGAAACTTGGATGGGCTGATGGGTGCCCCCGGTGTGCTCTCAATAGCTGCCTCCAGGTTCTCTTGATTTTGTATTTGCAGACGTCTGTTCTCTTCTTGAGCAGCCGCAAGATGGCGTTTAAGTAGCGCCATATTTCGCTGAAGTTTTGAGTTGCGTTCCAGTTGTGTCCGTAGGTGACTTTCTACCACCTGCACTGCTTCCTGATCTACGTTCTGTAGCTGTACTTCCAATATATTATGGGCGTCTTGGAGGGTTTGGAACTGTGTGTGGAGGCGAGCATTCTCCTCTTCTAGTACCGCAAGGCGGAGATGTAGTGTCGCAGAGTGCTCTTGCAGGCGTGCGTTTTGTTGCTGAAGCTGAATGTAATCTGTTCTTAAATTTGATATACAAGCCAACATGGTGTCCAATGCATTACCTATAGATGAGTGGGGGGTGTTTACCGTGGAAGATGCATGGGAAGGGAATTGGGGAAGGGAGATAGTGAATGATGTGTCTACGAAAGTTGTGTGTGTGGGTGTAATTGGTGGAGGGGGAATGGGAGGAGGTGAACCCGTGGGTGGTGGGGCCGTGGGTGGTGAAATGTCCATTCCTTCAGGAGTGGGTGTTAGTGTGGGGCCTGCCATATACACTGGTATGGTAGGTGGTGTGTGTGTGGAAGTGGTGAATAGGTGTGAAGTGGGGTGGGGAGCTGAAAAGACAGGGAATGGTTGAGGGCCTGGTTGAAAAGCCCTAGCAAAGATGTCCTGGAGGGATTGTAGAAATGGAGAGAGGGATATCGGGGGTTGGGGTCGTAAATTTGAGGAGGGTGGAAAGGGTGGCATGGTAGTAGGGAAACCCATGAATGTGGATCTGGGGTCAGGATGACCCGTGGCTGAAGGCCTTGGGGATGGTTGTCCTAGGGCAGGCTCGGGAAGGGTTTCGGTGGGTTGTGTAGTGATGGGGTTTGCTTCAAAGGTCGGGTTATCAGTGGTAGAGAATAGGGTGGCACTAGAGATGGGAGTACGAAAGATGAAGGTTGGGTCAGTGGGTTGAGTGGTCGATGGGATTTCCACTGTCTCTGTTCTCGGAGGCGATGGTGGGGGAGTAGGTGGTAGTGGTTCGGTGGACTCCTCATGGGTGGCGGGGTGCTGTTGACTAGCTGTTTGTGAGGTTGGTGTAGTAGTTGGCTCCTCTGCAACTGTAACGGGAATTTGGATATTTTTACCTGAGCGAGGCCGTGTCTGGAACCTTCGTGGGTCATATTGAACTGAAGGCCTCTGAATGGCAGTGCGCACAGCTTCTACAACTCCATATGTTTCTGCCATCAATAAGAGACCTTCCCTGTACTCTGAGTCAACTCCCGCTTCTTCCAACAACTGAGTCATAAGTACTCTGCTGCTCTGTTCAGTGAGTAACTGCTGCGATCGCACTCTTTCCATAATCTGATACAGCCTTCGGAGTTCTGCTGTATATGCTGGGGCTTCAGAGGTCTCTTCTTCATATGCTTCTTCTTCTTCCGGTTGTCCGTGTTGTTGACTTTGCTGAGCGTCACTCCAATGGACATGTCTACCGTCTGTAGACTTTCTTCTTCTCCGCGAGGATGTGCCCTGCTCCTCTGCCTCTGAATAAAACTCCACGTCAGAGAATTGTGTGCTTTGTAGGAATGCTTCGAAATCCTGGGGGTCCAATCCTTCAGCCTCTCCGGTGGCAGCAAACTCGAATTCAGGTGTAACCGGAGGAGCCGATGGGGTGGGTTGTGTCGTAGTGTCAGATTCCGACCTGGGTATCCTAATGGTAAAAGGAGGTACAGTGCCCTCTCTTAATGGTGATGCCTCAGGAGTAGTCAGGACTTCCCTTGTCTGGACACACGGAATCGCGCCCCTCATGCGCTTGGACTGATGTGTGGATGTCTTGAGCCTTTTAAACATTTGTAATTGTGCCCAAGTTAAGGCACGCTCAATGGGGACATCATATGCCAAGCATCGGTAAATGATGCGTGTGAGTGCACAGCATCCGTTCACCACTAATTTCCTAGAAGCCCGTTTGTTCGCTTCATACAACTGATCTATAATCCACACTGGTAGCTTAATAGGTAGCGCACCTGCTTCCGCCAAGTAGAGAGCAAACCAGATCTTCTTGTGTGGTTGCGTGAATCGGTCTTGACCGGGGAAGGCGAAATGTTGCATGCACATGCGGAGAGGGATGGACACATTTGGGGTGAGGGCTGCCATGTCTTTTAGCTTCACTACTTTCCTGTCCTTCATGTTATTGGGAACGAGAGCATCCTTTTCTGAGGGTACATGCGTGCCATGCATCTTTAAAGCATCACTCACTAGCTCCACAGTAAGTTCAAACCTCTTCAACTCGTTGTTGCCCAGCAATGAGGGGAGAACAAATGATCCGGGTTGGTCCTTATCTTCATGAGCTTGTAATGTAGAGACCAGATAGTAACATCGGAGGAGGTCGGGTTTAGGTAGTGGGGCTTCAAAATATTCCGCCAACCCTGCTCGTTGCCATATGATCTGGAGGTCTTCGGTGTTCTGTAAAGTCTCGAACTCCTTGGAGAAAAATTGGAAACGCACCCATGATCTGTCATACTCGCATTTAGACTCCCAGATATACTTAGCCTCTCCTAATGGACCGGGCATGCCATTGAACCAATGAGAGTTGGCATGGACTCTTTCCGTGATTCCTGTAGGTGGGTCTGGCACCGGGAGTTGTTGAAGGTGTTGCATCTCCACTGGTCGTTCAGTCGGGGGCACGTCCACAGGTAGGCTATCCACATCAATTCCTGCAGTAAGTATCCCTACTTGTGAGCCCGAACCTGTCGCTTCTGCCATTTTACTGCTTGCCTTCTGATTCTGTGAGAATATAGAAGCATGTGTTAACATCGTAATGGACAGACTAAATCCGTTGCTGTCTCCGTTACAACATTAACATGAGGTATACGGTGAGTTAGTGGTTAGTAAGTGCACGAAGACAGTGAGTGTAGTTAACGTTTGTGTATTCCTAGGAGACTAATGCCGTTAGTAAGTGGGGTGAATTTACAAATCGGGGTCGGGGGGTTTATTACAGATCTTAGACTGCCAAATGCAGTGGATGGGCTTTGCTTTCGGTTTCGTAGAGACTCCAGAGAGCTGTGTCGGTGTCGCTGTTTGGGAATGGGGCCTTTTAGGGACCCACTTATAAGTGATTACATGCATACTCATGGGTCTTTGTGTGTTCCTAAGTGTTGAGCACGAGGGAATTCTGGTGGTACTCGTAGATGGGTTATGCTGCATAGGTTGCGGCCTTGACTTAACTACTTGTGCCCTCAAGCAAGCCTTAGGCACCCAAATTTGTCTAGATTGTGGGCTTGCCTTCATCGACTTCTTGGGCACCCAAATAGATTTTACTTTAGCAGAAGAATTTCTGACAGACTTCTTATTAGCGTCGTGTTGTTGGTTACTAATAAGAGGCTTTGCCCGTGTAGTTGACGGTGATGCACCCGGTCGTTCGCCTTTCCGCACCCACACCTGGTTTATTTTCTGGGACATTCTGCTGCGCAGGTACTTTTGATCTCGGACATAGGTAGTACTCGGCTTCTTCTGCTTGTGATCCGCCTTTGGTTGCTGCCTCCTTCTGGCCTTTGGAAAAGAAGGGAGTTCTGTTGCATCCCTGATTCCTTTTTTGCAAATATCATTCCTCTGCAACACAGGGTTTTGAACAAGAACAGCATGGTCATCTTCATGTGTACCCCTGGAAGGACCAGGAGTCTGTGCCTTTCCTAGTTCCTTGAGTGCTCCATTGTCTAATTCTACTGTAACTCGACTATGATTGACCCAAACCTGGAGAAGTCCACTTCTTAGGTTTAAGTTAATTGCTTGGTCATAGATCCAATCTTGACCCAAGACTAGAGGTTCAGTGAGATCCTCATCTTGACACACCAGTACTTTAACTGTCATTGCCTCATCATGAATGTAAAGGGGAAGTTCCGCCTCGCCCATGCAAGGGGTTTCCACTCCTCCCAATCCTATAAGATATGCTTCCACAGGATTGACAGTCAATTGTAATTCTTGGCAGTAAGACAATTTAACAGCACTAGTGGCTGCACCTGAGTCAATCAAGGCTCTTACGGTCCTTGCACTCTTTCCTTGTCCTATATCTAAGGTTACGAAAGGACGTCTATCAATTATCCTATGCGAGCTTGTTCCTGCGACTTCACACATGGCCATAGGAAATCCTTGGTCTGCATAGTCATTCGCTCCCGGCTGATCTCTACCTTGCCTTCGTAATTTCATCCTTCTGATGCGTTCTAAAGCTTCAGCTTGAGCTTCTTCTCGAACTCGCTTTTCTTCCTCTTTGCGTTTCTTAGCAGTGTTGAGTCGACTGAGCATTTCCTCCGTGAGGGGTTCCTGATACAACTTGACTCTGCAACCGCTAATATAATTTGGGAGAACATCACCCTCTAATGTGGCCAATTGTACTGCTCCGCTCGTGGAGATCCTATTGATGATCATAGGTCCGTAGCCTCTCTTTTCTAGCTTCCTCGCGTGTTGTTTTAGTGTATAGACTAAGACTAGATCTCCTGCTTTCAAGCCTTTATCCTTCACGTGGGCATCAAAGTATGCCTTCTGTCTCTTCTTGGCTGCATATATCCCTGCAGCGGCTCTCAGTCTTGTTTCTCCTAATCGTTCAAGGTCAAAGATCCTAGAGGAGAGCTCATGACCTGTCCATTCGTGCTCTCGTGCTACTCTCAATGTAGGGATCAAGAAGTCCAAGGGTAACACAGCGTTTTGACCGAATACCATCTGAAAGGGAGTGGCTGGGAGTACCGTTTTGTAGGCCACTCGGTATGCCCAAACAGCATGGTGTAGCTGTTTGTCCCAATCAGAGCGTTTAGTGTTCACTAATTTCGTCAGTACATTGCATAAAATCTTATTAGTGCTCTCAGCTTGACCATTAGCTTGAGGGTGATATGGGGCAGACTTCTTGTGTATTACCAAAAATTCTTGGAGTAGATTTTCAATAACTTCATTCAAGAAGTGAGTGCCTCTATCACTTACAAGCTCTATAGGTAGTCCATATCTCGTGAATACATTCTCAAACAAGAATTTGGCAGTTGTTTGAGCATCGCTCTTGGTTGTAGCTTTTACCTCTACCCACTTGGTGAGATAATCTGTTGCCACAATGATGTATTCCGCATGAGAACCCTTAGCTGGGGGATTAATAGGACCTACGAAGTCTATTCCCCACTTAGAGAATGCACGTCCACCCATCATAGGTTTCAGTGGCATCTCATCTTTGCGTATAGGATACTGAGTCCTTTGACAGACATCACACCGTTTCACATAGGTATGTGCATCCATGTGAAGGGTAGGCCACCAGAAGCCCGCAAATAGTATCGCCTTGATTACCCGATCTGGTCCAAAGTGTCCTCCTGCTACACCTTGGTGAGCAGTTTCCAAGATCTTCAGATATTCACTTTCGTGGACACATAGTCTCAGGTAACCATCTTTACCGCGCTTATATAGATTATTACCGATGAGTGAGTAATCCTGGGCTTCTTGTTCTAAACTCCTTTTCCTAGCTAGAGTCATGTCTGGAGGGAATGTGTTTGTTCTCAAGAATGATATTAGAGGTTCACTCCAATCTGGCACAATGGATACTTGATAAAGAGTGGCGTGTTCCACTGGTGGTTTAGTGCAACAGATTGGGCATTCCTTGCACAACTTTTGGACATCAGCTTCCATAGTTGGCCAATGCACTCCGAATCTCTTTAGAGTCTGCAAAGTTCTTTGCTTTGAATGGTGTTGCTCTAACGCACCTACATGTGCTAATTGCAACCACTTAGCGTACTCATCTTCTTCTACGCAACAAGCCAAGATCCCTTGATCTGTGTGCTTGTACATGCTTCCGGCCATGATGTGATACTTTTGGGCTTTTACGATCTCTCTATTCCGTGTGTTTACCACTGGATGGTTGGGCCCGTACGTCAATACTGGCACCAATGGCTTAGCCCACTGCGGTATAACTTCCAAATTAAACAAGTAAGCATCAGGAAGGTCATCTGACACTCCTTGTGGGGCTTCTCCAGATGTGAGTCTAGAGAGATGGTCTGCTCGTACGTGAGTCCTACCTTTCCTTACCACAACCTCGAAGTCGTATTCCATTAGTAAGAGAAACCATCTTACTAATCTACCTGTATTGCATGGCTTGTTTACTAGGTACAACAATGCCTGATGGTCCGTAAAAAATTTAAACTTATTTGCAAGCAAATAATGTCTAAACTTTTTAACTGCATATACCATGCCTAATCCTTCTCGTTCAGTAGTGGTATAATTTCGTTCAGCCGCATTCAATTGTCTACTGGCATAGGCAATTGGAAGATCCATATTACCTTCACCAGTAGGTTGTGTAAGTACACATCCAATAGCGTAATTGGATGCGTCAACATGAACATGGAATGGCTTATTCCAATCTGGTGTGGTCAAGATTGGTGCTGAACATAATCTTCGTTTAAGTTCTTGGAAGGAATTCTCACATTCATCCGTCCACTCAAAGTTTGTCAATAGTCCGTACATGGGCTTTGCAATGACAGCATACATGTGTATAAATCGTCGATAATAACCGCAATGCCCCATGAAAGCTTGTACTTCCTTGACATTCTTTGGCCTAGGTAGCTCCGCTATGGCTCTCACTTTTTCTTCGTCGGTAGATATGCCATTCTTTGACACGATATGTCCTAGGATCTTGCCTTGCCTGACCATAAAAACACACTTTTCGGGGTTCAGGCAGACTTGATATTCTCTACATTTGTCAAAGATTTGTTTGAGTTCAGGAATGTGGGTTTGCCTAACATTGGAATGAGCACAGAGATCATCAACATAGACTTCTAAACTCTTTCTCAGGAACTCCTTAAACACATGGCACATCAGCCTCTGGAAGGTGGCTGGTGCATTGGTAAGCCCAAATGGCATTACTCTAAAAGCAAAAATGCCCCATTCTGTGGCAAAGGCTGTCTTATGCTGATCCTCTGGAGCTATGGCTACTTGATTGTAACCCGAGAATCCATCAAGGAAACTGTACACTTCCTTGCCTGCCACTCTTTCTAGGAGATGTTCTGTGATGGGAAGCGGATAGTTATCTCGAATCGTGGCGGCATTAACCTTTTTCAAGTTAATGCACACACGCAGCTTGCCATTCTTCTTGGGCACCACTACGATGGGGGATACCCATTCGGTGTGCTCAATTTCGTAGATAAATCCAGCTTCAACCAATCTATCTATCTCTTCCTTGATCTTAGCAGCGTAATTATCGTTATATGTATATGGCTTTTGCTTAGAGGGTTTAGCATCTGAGGTCATGGGAATGGTGTGTGAGCATATATCCGGGTCAACCCCTTTCAAATCCTTGTAACTCCAAGCGAATACATCTCTGTATTCTCTTAGCAGGGCAATCAATTCGTGCTCTTCTTCTTCTGTCAGGTCATGGCCTATATACGTGCATCTCTCCTCTCCTTCTTCTAGGGCCACTACTATTTTCTTTGTGGTTTCTTTGTTATCATAGGCCTCTCCTGATTGTGCCTCTCGTTTAGGCATTCTTATCATGACTCTCCTGTCATCTATCTCATACTTCTTAAAATTTTCTGGGACCTCAAACAAAGATTCTTCTTCTTCCGGTGAGGCTTCTCTCTTCTTTCGTTTCTTTCCTTCTTCCTTTGGGGTCACATGTGTTGCTAATCTTATATCATTTGTAACCTCTCCATGCCTCTGGGGTTGAAATTCTATTTCATGGAAGTATTCTTCATCTGATGCAAATGGTGGGTCCATAATGATTGACTCTAGATCGGAGTCACTTGCATCCTCAAATGCATCAGGGCTAGGTTCGCATTCTTCTAGAACTGCCTCTCCCATGATTGGCTCTAAGGAGAAGACTGAGATATCATAGCCATCCTCATCACAGTGAGGTGTCCATTGTTCTTCATTGATGGCTACGTCCATTGTTGCTAAAATTTCTGCCCAGCCATGGGGTTCAAATTCCTCGTCTGGAAAAACTACAGGTGCATAGGCTGGGTCTTGAATGGGTCTATGAGTTTCGTTCGCACCTACCTCTCTGGCTTTCTCTCTCTTCTCTTCTTCTACTGCTACCTTGCACATCCATAAGTGAGTATCTTCATGCATCCATGAGGATCCAGATCCTATGGAATGCACCGATTCTGTGTCATCTTTAGCTCTATGGATGGGATTCCATTGGATAGGTGGGACATCTCTATGGGAATAATCCTTGAGATTGACTTTGGTTGTAACACCTAAGTGCTGCAGGTACAAAGAATTGGTCCCCCAATCCTGTACCACTTGCAACTGTCGCATGAATGGTCTTCCCAAAATCATCTCATAGGCATGATTCTTGCTGAAGTCACATATGGCAAAGGTATGTTCAAACTCGACACCACAAGTGGAGAGAGTTATTCCTTCTAGCAATCCTAGGGGTCTCTCTATGTGACCATCGGCCATCTGCAATTTCATTCTTGTTGGCCTGAGTGCTGGCTTGCCCCAACGCTTCCAAAGGGAAGTAGTGGCAATTGCAACTCCTGCACCTGAGTCTAAAATTGCCTTGGTGGTGTACTCTTGGTAGGTAATGGGAAGATAGGTGTTCCCTTCTTCGCCTTCACACATATCCCCTATCTTATCCAAGGGAATTTCTGGCACTGTCCTATGGGATCCTACCTGGGAACGAGGTTTTGCTATCTCTGGCACTTGTTTGGCTACATGTTTCCATAATTCAGGTCTAACCTTGAGTAGCTCTTCTAACTTGAGATTACACTGCACATTAGTGTTCTTCACTACCTCTGTGTTCCTAGGAATGACTGAGTCGTCGTTCCTTACCATGACTGTGGGTGCTCTCATACATGTGGACTTTGCTTCCCATGGGCCTGTGAAGTGGGGTAGCTCTTGTATGGAATTAGACTCAAAGTCTAATCTCTCGTGAGACTGAACACTCTCATGCTCCCCGTAAATAGATGGGATGTCTTGTGGGAATTGGTCGTGTGCATCGTCCACAAGTTCAAAAGGAGGGGCGACCTCGCTTTCGTTATCCCATTTGTCTTCTTGAATCTCTCGTAGGAAGTCTGGTGCAAACCGATTCATAGAAGAAGAAGTGTCTGGCTCCGTAGAATTGGGCGCATAAGCAACCTGTGGAGGAGGGCTGATTCTATTGTTGACTCTCTCCTCGTTCTCGCAAATGGCTGGAGCACAAGCTTCTCGGGGAGGACCACTTATTCTATTACTTTTCCGAACAGGCTCACACATTCCCTGAGAAGGAATGTAGGCAACCTGTGGAGGTACTTGAGCTTTCGAGGGAGGCTCATCTGCCTTTTGGGGGGGAAGATAAGCTTCTTGAGGAGGCCCACGGGCTTCCTGAAGAGGCTGGCTTACCCGTTCTCTTGCCCTTTCCTTTCTTTGAGGGGTAGGTTCCTTTTCTGGCTGTGCTATTGGCCTCTCTATTCTTTCTAAGGAGGGGAAGTTGTCCGGTTTAGGGGCATTGGCCACATACACTTCTGATTGGGAATGATTCCTGTTTTTGCTTGCTTCTTCTTGGTCTTGATTTTTTTCTTCCTTGTCAGATCTTGCAATTATCCTCTCTAACTTCTCTAGGAATCCATCCAAGTGTAATTGCGTTTTGGCTGAGCCTGAGTAATTGAAAAGGCGACTGGCTTCAAACATAGTCTGAGCCAATGCGACCATTTTCGCGCATAGTTTGGTTCTTTCTATCTCTAGGTCAGCTCTAGGATAGCACTTGTCATGATCCGTGACGGTTGGCCCTTCTTGGATTCTGGCCTGATATGCCTTAAGCATCATGTCTATGTCTTCGGGAGTGGGATCAGCTAATACTGATCCTGTTTGGGGTGGTGGGTGGGTTGCGTGGGCTGTCTTAGAGGGTGAAGGGATGGAGGGTGATGGGGATGGTAGCGGTGGGAATGTGTGAGAGTGCGGTTGAGACGTGATCTCTATGATTTTAGCCTTGGTTTCTCGTAGACTTTCCTCAAGTTCACTCATCTTCTTTGCCCATTGCCTTTTCATGCGTTCGCGGCTATCTTTCCAAGCTCTTGTTCTCTTTTTATTTTGGCTCTCAGTATCGCTAGCATCTAGGCTCTTTTCCTGGCCTACCCCTTGGTTTTGCTGCAATGCCTGAGCCCTAGTGACTACCTGCACTGGTGCAGTGGAAGTGACGCTTCCTGAGGAGTCTACCACTAACCCAACAACGTTGATAGGGGTGATTTTTGGCATGCTATTGGGGTTCTTTGGGCAATCTCGTAAGAGATGCTCTTTTCCGCAATCTTGGCAGAAGCCTTGGATCGTCACCGACTGGGTTTGCGTAGGTGGAGGCAAGGGACAATCACGAATGAGGTGATCTCCTTGGCATCTGTAGCACGGTCCTCTAGGAAATGGTGGTCGTACTTGCCTAGGTTGAGGTCTAGGGTTGGGGTTTGTATACATGATGTTCGTGTAATCTGACTCCCAACTAGGTTCGTTCGACTCTTCACCATAGTAGGACTCTCCATGTTCTGGGGACTGCATGTAGTAAGCCTGGGGGCTATCCACATGGGTAGCATCAAAGCTATGGTCACTTGGGTCATTTTCTGAGATCAATGGGGTTACTGGAACTATGGCCCTATTCAGGTTTTCTTCTGCAACAGCATACTTTACTGGAATCACATTAGAGGGGTTTGGAGGCTGTTGAGCTAGCACCGGTTGGGGTCTCTGTTGGGCCTGATATTGTGGTTGGTAGGTTTGTTGGGGCCTAGCATATTGTGGTGGTGGATTTTGGTTTTGGTATCTGCCTTGTTGGTAGGGCTGCGGGTAGGGTTGCCTAACTGCCTGCTTGTTGTATGGGCAATCTTGTGCGGTGTGATTGGTATATCTCCGTTCTATGGTGCAGTACTGGCTACTAGGGTTTACTTGGGGTTGAGCCATAATGGGACAGACGTTCGCCATATGGTCACCACCGCATGTATAGCACCTTTTCACAGGGGCAAACCTTGGGATTTGTTTGCTAGTTACACCTAGTTTCTGAGCTACTTTTTCGGCCAGTTCTTCAATTGATGTGGCTTGTGTGGAAGATTGACTAGATGCACTATCTGAATCTTTGTAAATTTTGGACAACTCTAGCTCTTCTCCTAGGTTATCTTCAATGTCAATGCACATACGTACACATTCTTCTATAGTCCTAGGGTCTTTCAGATACACATAGGATCTCAATTTTGGGCTTAGCAATCCGTCAAGAAATAAGGCTACTTGTTTAGCAGATGTGGGTAGCTCCGAAATAGGGCACCTTTCAAGATATTGTCTAAATCTTCTTCCGGCAAGTCTCACAGTCTCTTGAGGGGTTTGCTTGAAGCTGTGAATCAGTGAGGAGGTGTTGTGTCTTATGCCGCTCTTAGAGAACTCTATAATGAATGCCTCTAGGAGTTGATCTATGCTCCTGAACTGGCGTTCATCTAATGGCTGAAACCACGTAAGTGCTGTGTTCCTAAGGGTTAGACCGAAGGCATTGTACTGCGTGAACAGATCCTCCACTTGTTCCGCTCTCAAGACTTGCTTGAACTCTGCCACATGATCATAGGGATCTCCTGTGCCGTCAAAGTAATTCTTCATGGACTTAACTAGCTGGGTGGGTCTCAAAGTTCTTGTATGCTCTCTAGGCCTCGGCAGAGGGAATCCATCTACATTTCTTTGGTTCCTGTGGGCTCTATGCATCTCAGGTTCTACCCTATTCGTCTCCGTTCTCGTTCTTTCTCTGCCCACTGGATTGGCAAAACTTACTTCCGGTCTATCTCTACTTCTGTCTCTTTGCGTACCATGAGCTTGGGAAGTTCCAGCCCCAGGGTGACCATAGGATACATTTGATCTAGGTTGGGGGAAAATAAATTCACCCTTCCAAGTGTAGGCATGCCTATCATTTTCTGTCACCACAAAGATCCGTTCTGAAGCATGATCTAAGTAGGTCACTCTGCCTGGGCTATCCGGATCCTTGAGCTCATAGATCATGATATTTCCTATATCAGTTGGCTGATTGGATTTATACCTCCAAAAGGCTTCATCAGTTTCTCGATTGAGGAGCAACTCTATGCTCTTGTTGTCTTGGGGGACCCATTCAGGCGTGATAATCCTAGTGAGAACTGATTTACCTCGAGGGGTTCTAGGTTCCGCACCCATGTTCCCTTGTTCCAGGTCACCTAAGTCTGCTTCTGAGATTACATTCCCGAAGTCATCTGTCCTATCAGGGTGACTAGTGACAACATATATAGTTCCTTCCTTGTCCAGGTATGCACCATTTTCAAACTTGACAGCTGGGTGTTCTAGTCCTATGGATTGGTCAGGGTTTTTAATCTGGACCACAGATCTTCCTAGGCCATCCTCATAGATGCTCGCACCTAATCGGTTGGTCCTAAGGTATTCCAGCTGTGTTTTGTAAGGGCCTTCTACCCTGTACAAATAAGGCACTCCTGAACTTCCCGTCGGTCTGTCCATGCCTTGAGACATTTCTGACTCACTGGTCTCAGAGCTAGGGTAGTATGAGTGGTGGCTCAACTGCTGGGCCCAAGACCTTGCAGTATGATTGACACTAGCCTCTGAAGACCTAAGGCTTTGTCTTTCCCTTGCTAAATGTCGTCCTGATCTAAGGTTCATATGCCTAACTGATTAGCCCAAATTTTTTTTTTCCAGAGTACAACCTCGTTGCCGATCAATTGGTACCAGTCACGTGGTTCTTTTTAGTTAATTGTTGTGTTTATGGTCTTGTCTGATATCACGTCGTCAGGAATACTTGAATGTTCTTCGTACTTTCAGGTTGATCGTTCCACGTTAGGTTCTTTCCTTTATGTTGTCGACAGTACAGAGATTAAGTTTTTAGCTTGAACTTGAGTTTTTAGGTAGTCTTCAACTTGATAGTGGCCTATCGTCGTCCTGACTTACTCCTACTTCTAATCGCTCTTAGCCTAGGCTAGGAATTGACGAAGAGGAGTTGAGAATATTCCGACCTTTCTTGCCGAACCTTGCTCTTTAGTGCTCGAGAAGTGGATTCTCAAGCGTGTGCCACACCCTTGCTTGGATACTCTCAATTGCTTCTCAATAGGCCTGCATAAATCCCAAGATTAGCTCCAAGTAGACCTTTCAATTGACAGACAATTTATTTCAGACACTTTGTTAATGACCCTTGTTCCCCCTTTTGCATTGTTAGAAATTTACCCTGGAGCTCCCTTGGTGTTCCTACCCCTCAGTGTGTCAACTTCCAAATATCCTATTTGAAAATCAACGCGTTATTCTTATAAAAAACAGTTGAGGGCGTGTAGTATATGTCACGAGCTTTCCGACAAGCCCTAGAGCTCAGAAAATGGATTTCGTATGAAAAAGTTATGACCGTTCAGGGTTTAGGGGGTTAACTAGACAAACAGAACCTTTCGGGGGTTTTAATGCATTTTCTAAGGCCTTCGTAAGTAGATGAGTACATGAAAGTGCAAATATGCCCAAAATTTAGCCTAAATTTCCAAAAATTCACTCCTTAATTTTTTGCCGAAAATGCCTGTCTATCGCGATAGACGGTGTCTGTCGCGATAGACACAATCTATCGTGGGGGCTGTCTGTCGCGATAGACGGTGTCTGTCGCGATAGACAGTGTCTATCGTGGATTTCTGTCTGTCGCGATAGACGCTATCTGTCGCGGATTTCTGTCTGTCGCGATAGACGGTGTCTGTCGCGATAGACAGTGTCTATCGTGGATTTCTGTCTGTCGCGATAGACGGTGTCTGTCGCGATAGACGCTATCTGTCGTGAAATTCTGTCTGTCGCGATAGACGGTGTCTGTCGCGATAGACGGTATCTGTCGCGGATTTCTGTCTGTCGCGATAGACGGTGTCTGTCGCGATAGACGGTATCTGTCGCGGATTTCTGTCTGTCGCGATAGACGGTGTCTGTCGCGATAGACGGTATCTGTCGCGGATTTCTGTCTGTCGCGATAGACGGTGTCTGTCGCGATAGACGGTATCTGTCGCGGATTTCTGTCTGTCGCGATAGACGGTGTCTGTCGCGATAGACGGTATCTGTCGCGGATTTCTGTCTGTCGCGATAGACTGAAAAAATGCAAATTTTTGGAAAACTTCTAGTGTTCTAGAGTGCTCTCAAGGTGTAGGTTACAGTGATAAACATGCATTCACAAAATGTTAAGATTTTCTGTCTGTCGCGATAGACAGAGGCTGTCGTCCCGGGACCTGTGCAGAGCCTGTCGTACCTGCACACACTGCTGGGGATGATGGTACAGCAAAAAACCTGCAAAATAGCTCAGAAAACATGCAAGAACAGCACATGCAAGTTCGCTCTCTCGCTCTCTCTCACAAGTGAAATGAGGGAAATGAAGTGGAGGTGGGGATATAGTCAAAAACTGAAATTTTCGCGATGATGGAGATGGACGTGGGAGATGGTGATGATGATGATGGTGAAGAAAGTAAAAGAAATTCGATGAGAGTGAAGAAAATACCTACAACTCCAACGCGTCAACTCTACGTCTTACCATCACACGCTCGTCCTCAAAGCTCGATCCCCGGCAACGGCGCCAAAATTTGGTGTAGCTCAATGATGAGTAGCACCTCCTTTAATGTCAATCCGGGAAGACGTGAGGATGGTATGAAGACCTCGAGCAAGTGGCGGCACAAGTGCGTGAGTGAGAAGCACACAAGCATGCACACACATACACACACACGCGCACACACGGCAAGACAAAGAGAGAGAATCAATGGAGTTCTTTAGATTACTTTCAAAAGCTCTTACAAGTTCGTTTCAATTACAATCTAACCCAAAAATGAGCTCTCTAGCTCTTTTTATAGTTTTTGACTAGCTTTTGGCCCTGTCCAGACCTAGTGTCCGGCCTAGTTAAAAATTAGGTTCCAGGGCTTATTTGAGGGCTCAAACGAAGTCTAAAAATTATGAAATTTGGTATGATGGTACTTCTAATACTCCTCAAGCTCGAGGACTCCTCGGCTTGCACAAAATGGAGTCTAATCTACCAAAAACGGGATTTACAATGTTTGTGTAGTGATTAAAATCACTTGGGTTGTACATAATCTGGGAAAAAATGATCTGGCCTTGTTGCCGTATTGTGCATGACTCCTTTGTTGCTTTGTATGCCAACAAGGTGGGAAATAGAAAATCGCGATTTTCAAAAATTTGAATTTTTCACAGAATCGTGATTTTCATCACAAAATCGTGTTTTTTGGCGGGAACTTCGAATTTCTGAGCGCCAAGCAATGGCGAGCTCCGTATGTGCAGAAAATCATGAAAAACACAGGCGCTTGCTCTCTGTTGCACTTCCTAACTCCTTCCCACACAATAATGCATGAAAAGTGGTATGAAAAAGATGAAAATGCACTAAAAAACAAGAAATTTCTATGAAGATGAAGATGGAAGAAGATGGAGATGGTGATGATGATGAAGATGAAGAAGAAAAATTAGAAAATGAACAAAAACGACAGTTTTTTTACCTTCCAACATTACAAATCTACGATCTTACCATCACAACGCTCGTCCTCGAAGCTCTCTCCCCGGCAACGGTGCCAAAATTTGGTGTAGCACAAACGTAAGCACCACCTCCTTTACTTGTCAATCCGCGGAGACGTGAGGACCGGTATGAAGACCACGAGCAAGTGAAGGCACTAGTGCATGAGTGAAAGCACACAAACATGCACACACATACACACACACACGTGCACAAGGTAAGATCAAAGAGAGGAACAATGGAAAGCTTCGATTGCAAAAGAGTTCTCTTAAAAAAGCTCTATTCTCTAACAAGCTAACCTAAAAAATGAGCTCTCTAGCTCTTTTAATAGTTTTTGGACTAGTTTTGGCCCTATCTAGACCTAATGTCCGGCCTAGTTAAAAATTAGGTTCTAGGGCTTATTTGAGGGCTCAAACAAAGTCTAAAAATTATGAAAATTTGTAGGATGATAGTTCTAATACTCCTCAAGCTCAAGGACTCCTCCACTTGAACAAAATGGAGTTACAAAAATAGAAAATGGTATTTACAATGGTTTTTAGTGATGAAAATCACTATTTTTGTAGGGGATTCTTCTGAAAATTTGACATACACTTCTTGGAGATCCCTACTTGCTCACTCTTCTCCTATGTCCACTTCTTTGATGTGCTTCCATGTTTTATGCTTGACCTTGAGTTCCAACAACAGGTATAAAGAAGATGGAGAAAATCACAATTGATGATTGAGGGGGAGCTATTGGTGCAGGACAATCACCAATTGATGATTTGGAGAAGTTTAGAAGTCAGAGAATACAACAAAGATCAAAGCTTGAGTCTTGAAGATGAGTGCATGGTCAGAAGATGAAGACTTATATATACATGTACATTAAGCTTGTAATTAGTTTGTTGAAGAATCACTGTTGGCAGCAGTCAGGGAACCGAAGGAGCCACAAGACGAAGAGAGTCAGAGCGAAGGGACAGCACAAGCAGACATGGCAGTCAAAGAAGATCTGGCAAGTAGGCCATCTAAATTTTTAGACATCAAGGAGTTGAGCACACAAGAAGATAGAGCAAGTAGGGAGCTCAAAGGTATGTATGACAAATCAATAGAGGAAATCCCTACACAAATAGTGATTTTCATCACTAAAAACCATTGTAAATATCATTTCGTATTTTTGTAGCTCCATTTTGTGCAAGCCAAGGAGTCCTTGAGCTTGAGGAGCTTTAGAAGTATCTACCTGCCAATTTTCATAATTTTTAGATCTCGTTTGAGCCCTCTAATAAGCCCTGGAACCTAATTTTTAACTAGGCTGGACACTAGGTCTGAACAGGGCCAAAGATAGTCAAAAACTATAAAAGGAGCTAGAGAGCTCATTTTTGAGGTTGGATTGTAATTGAAATGAACTTGTAAGAGCTTTTTGAAAGTAATCTAAGAACTCCATTGCTTCTCACTCTTTGTCTTGCCGTGTGTGCGCGTGTGTGTGTATGTGTGTGCATGCTTGTGTGTGCTTCTCACTCACGCACTTGTGCCTCCACTTGCTCGTGGTCTTCATACCATCCTCACGTCTTCCCGGATTGACATTAAAGGAGGTGCTACTCATCACTGAGCTACACCAAATTTTGGCGCCGTTGCCGGGGATCGAGCTTTGAGGATGAGCGTGTGATGGTAAGACATAGATTGGAGACGTTGGCGTTGTAGGTAATTTTGTTACTTTTCCTATTTTTCTCTTTCTTACCTTACCACCATCATCACCATCGTCATCATCACCATCTTCCACCTCCATTTCCATCATCGCGAAAATTTCAGTTTTTTGATCATATCACCTTCTCCACCTCATTTCCCTCATTTCACTTGTGAGAGAGAGCGAGAGAGCGAAATTGTGTGTGCTGTTTTTGCATGTTTTTTGAGCTGTATTGCAGGTACAGGCCGCATCATTGTCCCCAGCACTCTGCGCAGGTACGGAATTCGCAGTAACTGTCTGTGTGTCGTCGACCTCTGTTAATCGCGACTGACAGAAAAAATGCTCAAATTGCCAAACAAAGTGCAAAACCATGATCTACAGGCCTAGAGCTTCCCAAAAATGTGCTTAGAATTTTGAAACTCTTCAGATTTCTGTCAATCGCGATCGCTCTGTCAATCGCAATCGATAAACCACGACGGACAGACCTGTCAATCGCGATCGACACGTCAATCGCGACCGACAGCCCACGACGGCTCTGTCAATCGCGACTGACAGAGTCAACGACCGATTGACCACGACGGACAGAAGCTACGCGTGACACGTGTCACTCGCGATCGAGTCATCAATCGCGATCGACCCATCAATCGCGACTGATAGCCCACGACGGCTCTGTCAATCGCGACCGACAAAGTCAACGATTGTTTGACCATGACGGACAGACCCTCGCGACCGACCTGTCAATCGCGATCGACACATCAATCGCGACTGACAGAGTCAACGACCCTTTGACCACGACTGATTGACTTTTCGAGCCACCTGTCAATCGCGATCGACACGTCAATCGCGACTGACAGCCACGACGGACCTGTCAATCGCGATCGACACATCAATCGCGACTGACCTGTCAATCGCGACTGATAGAACTTGCGAACGCGTTAGAAGGGCAAAATTGGCCAGTTTTCTAGGGTAAAGAATAGGGGGCTAATTGGGCCAATTTGTGGGACAAACACTTGGGGTTAGCATTGCATGTTGAGGCCGCAACCCAAGTAATTCAAGAATTTTTGCCTGCTTGATTAAACTGTTTTGAACCCTGTTTTAATCCCTGAAGCCTGAACTGACATAACTTCATCATACGAAATCCAATTGCTGTGATTCTTGTTTTGTCGGAAAGCTCATGAGGAGTGCAACCAAAACTTCCACTGGTTATGTGAAAATTAAGATCAGGATTATTAGATAGGGTTTTTTGAAGTTAACCATACCCGAGGTAGGAAAACTGAGGGATCCTTGGGATTGTTTTTTATAAAGGCAAGAGATAATTTGGTCAGTGAGTCACATGCATGGAAGTGGTCTAGTCTGTCATTTTGAATTTAAGTCTGGAGCTAATCTTGGGACTAATGCAGGTCTATTGAGAAGCAATTGAGAGCGTCCAAGCAAGGGCTTTGTGCAAGCTTGAGAATCAACTTCTCGAGCACTAAAGAGCAGGGATCAGCAAGAAAGGTCGGAATATTCTCAACTCCCCTTCGTCAATTCCTAGCGTAGGCTAAGAACGACTAGAGATAGAAGTAATTCAGGCAACGATAGGCACGATATAAATCAAAGACTATCTAAGAAATCAAGTTCAAGACAAGAGATAACATGTGTGTGTGAACGACAACCTTAAAGGAAAAGAACCTAACATGGAACGACCAAACTAAAGTGCGAAATTAAACTCAAGTATTCCTAACGACGTGATATCAGACAAGAGTATACACGATAATCAACATAAAAAGGGGATTAAGTAATTGATACAAAGGACTCAGAAACGTGGTTGTACGTGGGAAAAATTGGATTAATCAGTTAGGCATATGAACCTTAGATCAGGACGACATCTAGTAAGAGATAGACAAAGCCTTAGGTCTTCAAAGGCTAGTGTCAATCATACTGCCAGGTCTTGGGCCCAGTAGTTGAGTCACCACTCGCATTACCCTAGCTCTGATACCAGTGAATCAGAGATGTCTCAAGGCATGGACAGACCTACGGGAAGTTCAGGAGTGCCATACTTGCACAGGGTAGAAGGCTCATACAAAACGCAGTTGGAATACCTTAGGACCAACCGATTAGGTGCCAGCATCTATGAGGACGGCCTAGGAAGATATGTGGTACAGATTAAGAATCCTGATCAATCCATTGGACTAGAGCGCCCAGCTGTCAAGTTTGAAAATGGAGCATACTTGGACAAAGAAGGAACCATATACGTAGTCACCAGTCACCCAGATAGGACGGACGAATTCGGAAATGTGATCTCAGAAGCAGATTTAGGTGACTTGGAGCAAGGAAACATGGGTGTAGAACCTAGGACCCCTCGTGGAAAGTCAGTGCTAACAAGGATCATCACTCCCGAGTGGATTCCCCAGGATAATAAGAGCATAGATTTGCTCCTCAATCGAGAAACTGACGAAGCCTTTTGGAGGTATAAACTTGATCAGCCAACTGATATAGGAGCAATCATGATCTATGAGTTTAAGGATCCTGATAGCCCAGGCAGAGTGACCTACTTAGATCACGTGTCGGAGAGGATCTTTGTGGTGACAGAAAATGATAGGCATGCTTACACTTGGAAGGGTGAATTCGTTTTCCCCCAACCGAGATCGAACGTGTCCTTTGGTCACCCAGGAGCTGGAACCTCCCACGCTCACGGAACTCAAAGAGACAGACGTAGAGAAAGGCCGGAGGTGAGCTTTGCCAACTCAGGGGGCAGAGAAAGAACGAGGACGGAAACAAATAGAGTAGAGCCTGAGGTACTTAGAGCTCACAAGAATCAAAGAAATGCGGATGAATTCCCTCTACCACAACCTAGAGAGCACACAAGGACCTTGAGACCGACTCAGCTAGTTAAGTCCATGAAGAACTACTTCGATGGCACTGGAGATCCATACGATCATGAGGCCGAGTTCATGCAAGTCTTGAGAGCTGAACAAGTGGAGGATTTATTCACGCAATATAATGCCTTTGGTCTAACCCTTAGGAACACAGCCCTTACGTGGTTTCAACCATTGAATGAGAGACAGTTCAGGAGCATAGACCAACTCCTAGAGGCTTTCATTACTGAATTCTCTAAAAGTGGCATAAGACATAACACCTCCTCATTGATTCACAGTTTCAAGTAGACCCTGCAAGAGACCGTGAGACTTGTAGGAAGGAGATTTAGGCAATATCTTGAAAGATGCCCTGTCCCTGAGCTACCCACACCAGCTAAGCAAGTGGCTTTATTCTTGGATGGATTGCTAAGTACCAAATTAAGATCATATGTGTACTTGAAGGACCCTAGGACCATAGAAGAGTGTGTACGCATGTGTATTGACATTGAGGATAACCTAGGGGAGGAGTTAGAGCTTTCCAAGATATACAAAGATTCAGATAGTGCCTCTAGCCTCTCTTCCACGCAATCCACATCGATTGAGGAACTTGCAGAGAAAGTTGCTCAAAAACTAGGTGTCTCTAGCAAACAAATTCCGAGATTTGCCCCGGTGAAAAGATGCTATACTTGTGGTGGCGACCACATGGCGAATGTATGTCCCATTATGGCTCAACCCCAAGTAAATCCTAGTAACCAGTACTGCACCATAGAACGGAGGTACACCAATCACACCGCGCAAGATTGCCCATACAACAAGCAGGCGGTTAGGCAACCCTACCCTCAGCCATACCCTCAACAAGGCAGATACCAGAGTCAATACCCACCACAACAGTATACTAGGCCACAACAAAATTATCAACCACAATATCAAGCCCAACAAAGGCCTCAACCTGTGTTAGCACAACAACCCCCTGCCCCAGCTAATGTGATCCCAGTAAAATATGCAGCTGTAGAAGAGAACCTGAATAGAGCTATAGTCCTTGTAACATCATTGCTTTCTGAAAGTGACCCGAGTGACCATAGCTTTGATTCTACACATGTTGATAGCCCCCAGGCCTACTACATGCAGTCTCCTAAGCATGGTGAGTCTTACTATAGTGAAGAGCCAAATGAACCTAGTTGGGAGTCAGATTACACAAACGTCATGTATGCAAACCCCAACCCTAGGCCTCAACCTAAGCAAGTAAGACCCCCATTCCCTAGAGGACCATGCTACAGATGTCAGGGAGATCATCTCATTTGTGACTGTCCCTTACCTCCACCTATGCAACCCCAGTCAGTGACCATTCAAGGCTTTTGCCAAGAGTATGGGAAGGAGCATCTCTTACGAGACTGCCCTAAGAATCCTAATAATATGCCAAAAATCACTCCTATTAACGTTATTGGGTTGGTGGTAGACTCCACAGGAAGTGTGACATCCACCGCACCAGTACAGGTAGTGACTAGAGCTCAGGCATTGCATCAGAACCAAGGGGTAAACCAGGATAAGAACCCAGAGGCTAGTGAAACCGAGAGCATGACAAAGAAAAGGACTAGAGCGTGGAAAGATAGTCGGGAAAGAATGAAAAGACAATGGGCTAAAAAGATGAGTGAACTTGAGGAAAGCATAAGAGAAACCAAAGCCAGGATAACTGAACTCACATCTCAAACTCCCTCTCACACTACCCCACCACCACCATTCCCATCGCCATCTGACCTGCCACCTTCCAACCCACCTCATACGATTCCACCACCCCCTAGAATAGGATCAGTATTAGCTGATCCCACTCCTCAAGACATAGACATGATGCTTAAGGCATATCAGGCCAGAATCCAAGAAGGGCCAAATGTCACGGATCATGACAAGTGCTACCCTAGAGCTGACCTAGAGATAGAAAGAACCAAGCTTTGCGCGAAAATGGTCGCATTGGCTCAGACTATGTTTGAAGCCAGTCGCCTTTTCAATTACTCGGGCTCAGCCAAGACGCAATTACACTTGGATGGACTTCTAGAGAAGTTAGAGGGCATAATTGCAAGATCTGCCAAGGAAGAAAAAAATCAAGAAAGAGATAAAGCAAGCAAAAACATGACCCATCCCCCATCGAAAGCTTATGTGCCCAATTCCACTGAACCAGACAACCCCCCCTCCCCAGAAAGAATAGAGAATCTAATGGCACAATCACAAAAGGAACTCGCCCCTCAACACCATGACAAGGCTAGTGAAAGAGCAGGTCTTCCTACCCAGAAAGCCTATGTGCTGGAGGCCTACGTGCCTAACTCTACGGAACCAGACACCTCTTCTTCTATGAATCAATACACACCAGAATTCCTACGTGAGATTCAAGAAGAGAAATGGGCTAAAGAGAGTGAAGTTCCTCCTCCCATTGAACTGGTGGATGACACACACGATCAATTCCCACAAGACCTTCCTTCCATTTATTGAGAGCAGGAGAGTACCCAATCTCAAGAAAGATTAGACTTCGAGTCTAATTCTTTACAAGAACTACCCCATTTCACAGGCCCATGGGAAGCAAAGTCCACCTGTATGAGAGCACCTACAGTCATGGTAAGAAACGAAGATTCAGTCATACCTAGGAACACAGAGGTGGTGAAGAACACCAAAGTGCAGTGCAATCTCACTTTGGAAGAGCTGCTTAAGGTTAGACCAGAAGTGTGGAAACATGTAGCCAATCAAGTGCCCGAGATAGCAAAACCTCGTTCCCAGGTAGGATCACATAGGACAGTGCCAGAGATACCCTTGGATAAGATAGGAGATATGTGTGAAGGTGAAGAAGGGAACACCTATCTTCCCATTACCTACCAGGAGTACACCACCAAGGCAATTTTGGACTCAGGCGCAGGAGTTGCAATTGCCACCACTTCCCTATGGAAGCGTTGGGGCAAGCCAGCACTCAGGCCAACGAGAATGAAATTGCAGATGGCTGATGGTCATATTGAGAGACCCTTAGGATTGCTAGAAGGAATAACTCTCACCACCTGTGGTGTCAAGTTTGAGCACACATTTGCCATATGTGACTTCAGCAAAAATCATGCCTATGAGATGATCTTGGGACGACCTTTTATGCGACAGTTGCAAGTGGTACAGGATTGGGGAACCAATTCTTTGTACCTGCAACACTTAGGTGTTACGACCAAAGTCAATCTTAAGGATTACTCTCATAGAGATATACCACCTATTCAATGGAATCCCATCCATAGAGCCAAAGATGAGACTGAGTCTGTGCATTCCATAGAATCCGGATCCTCGTGGATGCATGAAGACACCCACTTATGGATGTGTAAGGTAGCAGTAGAAGAAGAGAAGAGAGAGAAAGCCAGAGAGGTAGGTGCAAAAGAAAACCATAGATCAATTCAAGACCAAGCCTATGCACCTGTAGTCTTTCCTGATGAGGAATTTGAACCCCATGGCTGGG
Source organism: Ceratopteris richardii (assembly GCA_020310875.1). NCBI lineage: Eukaryota > Viridiplantae > Streptophyta > Polypodiopsida > Polypodiales > Pteridaceae > Ceratopteris > Ceratopteris richardii. The sequence goes on along the minus strand of CM035427.1, from coordinate 158,552,975 downwards.
CAGAAATCCTAGCAACAATGGATGTAGCCATCAATGAAGAACAATGGACACCTCGGTGTGACGAGGATGGCTATGACATTTCAGTTTTCTCCATAGAGCCAATCATGGGAGAGGCAGTTCTAGAAGAATGCGAACCTTGCCCTGATGCATTTGAGGATGCAAGTGACTCTGATCTAGAGTCAATCATTATGGACCCACCTTTTGCATCAGATGAAGAATACTTCCATGAAGTAGAATTTCAACCCCAGAGGCATGGAGAGCTTACAAATGATGTAAGGCTAGCCACACATGTGACCCCGAAGGAAGAAGGAAAGAAACGAAAGAAGAAACAAGTCTCCCCAGAAGAGGAAGAATCTTTGTTTGAGGTTGAGGTCCCGGAAAATTTTAAGAAGTATGAGATAGACGATAGGAGAGTCATGATAAGAATGCCTAAACGAGAGGCACAATCAAGAGAGGCCTATGATAACAAAGAAACCACAAAGAAAATTGTGGTAGCCATGGAAGAGGGAGAAGAGAGATGCACTTACATAGGACATGACCTGACGGAAGAAGAAGAGCAAGAATTGATAGCCTTGCTAAGAGAATACAGAGATGTATTCGCTTGGAGTTACTAGGATTTGAAAGGTGTTGACCCTGACATATGCTCACACACTATCCCCATAACCTCAGATGCTAAACCCTCTAAGCAAAAGCCCTATACATATAACGATAATTACGCTGCCAAGATTAAAGAGGAGATAGATAGACTGGTTGAAGCTGGATTCATCTATGAAATTGAGCACACTGAGTGGGTATCCCCCATCATAGTGGTGCCCAAGAAGAATGGCAAGCTGCATGTGTGCATTCACTTAAAGAAGGTTAATGCAGCCACAATTCGAGATAATTATCCGCTTCCTATCACAGAGCATCTCTTAGAAAGAGTAGCAGGAAAGGAAGGGTACAGCTTCCTCGATGGATTTTCGGGCTACAATCAAGTAGCCATAGCTCGAGAAGATCAGCATAAGACAGCTTTTGCCACAGAGTGGGGGGGTGTTGGCAGCAGTCATCGAACTGAAGGAGCCACAAGACGAAGAGAGTCAGAGCGAAGGGACAGCACAAGCAGACATGGCAGTCAAAGAAGATCTGGCAAGTAGGCCATCTAAATTTTTCAGACATCAAGGAGTTGAGCACACAAGAAGATAGAGCAAGTAGGGAGCTCAAAGGTATGTATGACAAATCAATAGAGGAAATCCCTACACAAATAGTGATTTTCATCACTAAAAACCATTGTAAATATCATTTCGTATTTTTGTAGCTCCATTTTGTGCAAGCCAAGGAGTCCTTGAGCTTGAGGAGCTTTAGAAGTATCTACCTGCCAATTTTCATAATTTTTAGATCTCGTTTGAGCCCTCTAATAAGCCCTAGAACCTAATTTTTAACTAGGCCGGACACTAGGTCTGAACAGGGCCAAAGCTAGTCAAAAACTATAAAAGGAGCTAGAGAGCTCATTTTTGAGGTTGGATTGTAATTGAAATGAACTTGTAAGAGCTTTTTGAAAGTAATCTAAGAACTCCATTGCTTCTCACTCTTTGTCTTGCCGTGTGTGCGCGTGTGTGTGTATGTGTGTGCATGCTTGTGTGTGCTTCTCACTCACGCACTTGTGCCTCCACTTGCTCGTGGTCTTCATACCATCATCACGTCTTCCCGGATTGACATTAAAGGAGGTCCAATTACCCTGCGCTCAACCAAGGGGAGCCACCACGACACCAGAAATTACCCCTCCCCAAACACGACGCATTAGACCATTCACCATTCGACTACCAAGACCAAGTACAGAGGGACCCAATCTGGTGTTTCCACCCGTCCCATCGGACTTGGAATTTCCACAGGGCTTTACTCTCAATGATCTCACTGATGAAGAAGTGGCTAGACTAATCTACGACTCTAATCTCGAAACGGAAACAGAGCGAGCTCAAGAACCACAAACCCATACAACAACGTCAGCCCCCACCCAACCGCAAGTTGTAGAAGTCGACGTCGATGAACAAGAGACCGAACAAGAGGAAGAAGCCTACGAAGAGCAAGAGTATGATGAACTTTCAGAGTTAGCAAGTGCCCCCACGTATTCGGCACAAATAAAAAGACTATATCGAACCATGCAGCTAGTTCAAGAACAACATAAAATGTCACTTGAAGCAGGCAAGAAACTCATGAACCAATTGCTAGCAGAGGAAGGCGTGGATGATATGTTCATCGAGTCCATCAACCTACATGCAGATGCAGTAGGATTGGATGAGGCCATTCATGAGGCAATGGCCTACATTCACCGATTTGAGAAAAGAGTTCCCGCTCGTCCCATGAGGTCCGGGAAACAAATTCATATCAACATATCAACACCAGGAGATACAACGCAAGCAGACGAACATCAGGAAGCACCACTGTCACCACCCTCCCCACCTCTCACTACACAACTCGCTCCACCACATGACACTATCACCACCACGTCCACTACCACCACAATCGTCACGGGAATTCCACTCTCTCCGGGAATCCAATTCGGGGGAGTCACCATGCCCACTTTCACCACTCTCTTCACTAGCGTCACTTCCACCCCACCCACGATCCCCATTTACACGGTCACTCGAACATTTGACACTATGGAAACATCTCCTACCACTGCACCGCTCCCTCCCCCCATGCAACCTCCATCTCCCATACCCCCTCCACCCACATCTCCACTTGCATCCACATCATTCACAACTCCCTTTCCCGCCCCCATTCCCCCTGCATCTTCACCCCTCCCTACATCATTTAATGTACATAGTATATTCCTAGCTTTAAATCAATGTGTCTATCAACTTCAGAATGAGTACAGAGCTCTGGACGGCCGGTATCAACAACTGACAACAAATCACCAGAACTTACAAAGGCAATTTACAATTCTTGAAGAGGAAAATGCAGATGTGAATCAACGTTATACAACGCTTGAGCAAGCTCACCAAACACTACTAGAGGCTCCCCAACCATCGAAAGAATCAGGCGTCAAACAACTAGAAGCCTTGCTCGAAGTATACCAGGCTGATAACCTACGAGTCAGACGTAACTTGGCGCTACTCAGGAAACATATGGCCACAGCACTTGAAGAGAACAAGAGACTGGAGAAACAAAATGAAGAGAATCTGGAAGCGGCAATGGAAGGCTCTCCCCACGAAATTGATCCAGAGCAGTTTAAAGCTGTACCTTCAGAGACAATGAAGACCATCTTAGAAAGCTATGCAGATCTATTAGATGCTCATGATGAGTTGGAAAGGGAACGTGATGAGCTGCGTGGCCAGCTCAAGGAAGAGGAGGCTCCAACCAAAGTAATAGAGTCGGCCTCGACTTCAGAGGAAGTGAAGGCATTGACAGAGCAGGTGGTTGAGCTCCAGAAAAAGTTACTAGCGTATGAAAGACAACCCTCTCCAGTTATTGAACCTGAGCCAGAAGACTTGGTTCCCATTGAGGTAGATGATTCGTACGAGGAACCATACGTTCCTATGCCAATGCCAGGAGGGCAACGAACCTCAGAGGGACTAGACACCTTGGAAGTGGAAGCACCCGAGTGGCTTCAGACACTGGAAAAGACAGCGAACACCCATGAAGAACGGGTGGCCATTCAGATCCAATCACTAGAAAACCTAGAAGAAACTGTCATAAAGTCAGAATATTTTAGAAGCATGTCTCATCATAGATGGATCGGCACCAATAATGACCAATATGTGCCATACTGCATACTTCTGGCCGATTACAACGCCGAGATTCAACGACAATGCGACAAGCCTCCCACATTTGCTACAAAATTTGGTCCAGACGATATACCAGAAAGAGCTAAGCGTGGGTCCATCCATCAACCCACCTGGAGGATCAGGCTTTTGGAAACATATCCTGAAATGGTCCAAACCTGGAATAATATGCCGTTGTTTATTAAATATAATCCTTGTTACGTTCCAGTTCTTCGAAGACGCACCTGGCCTGAATTCACTATTGCCGTCAGAGACATCAAAGCCTGCGCAAAATGGTTAAATTACATTTATCTAGCACCTCCACGAGGACCCCCCACGGTGAACTACATGATTTCTACAATCTGTCACTGGAGTATTCGGCTATGCAATAATCCCGATGTGATGGCCCAGATGTGTATGAAAATATTTGAATTAATGCTGATCACTTTCAGGACGTTTAAGAATATTAAGGAGCCCCACTTCTCAGGAGCAGGCTTCGTGACAGGAAACCAGGATCTAGTGTACGATATGAGTACCACCCCCTCAATTGAAGTAATATATGCTTGGCACGCCAGAATCAAGTACCTCCCAGTCTGCTTTAAACAGACATTTGAGGAGATTTTCATCACAGGATTCTGGGAATATCATTCCGAAATCTTTATACCTAGACCATCACATCTCCTCCAATTATTTGCTGTGGAGAGAACTATTCACTCAGAACAATTGAGGGTGCCTCATCCAGATGTTCCCGGACCTGTGAATTGGGATGATTTGCTCACAGATCTAGCACGCGGCTTACGACTCGAAGAACACCACCTAGCCTCCGATGTCGTCCAATATTATGTTCAAAAACCCTCTAGACAAGGGTCTATCAGGGGCGACAGAGGCGAGAGTGGGGGGGGGGGTGTTGGCAGCAGTCAGGGAACCGAAGGAGCCACAAGACGAAGAGAGTCAGAGCGAAGGGACAGCACAAGCAGACATGGCAGTCAAAGAAGATCTGGCAAGTAGGCCATCTAAATTTTTAGACATCAAGGAGTTGAGCACACAAGAAGATAGAGCAAGTAGGGAGCTCAAAGGTATGTATGACAAATCAATAGAGGAAATCCCTACACAAATAGTGATTTTCATCACTAAAAACCATTGTAAATATCATTTCGTATTTTTGTAGCTCCATTTTGTGCAAGCCAAGGAGTCCTTGAGCTTGAGGAGCTTTAGAAGTATCTACCTGCCAATTTTCATAATTTTTAGATCTCGTTTGAGCCCTCTAATAAGCCCTGGAACCTAATTTTTAACTAGGCCGGACACTAGGTCTGAACAGGGCCAAAGCTAGTCAAAAACTATAAAAGGAGCTAGAGAGCTCATTTTTGAGGTTGGATTGTAATTGAAATGAACTTGTAAGAGCTTTTTGAAAGTAATCTAAGTACTCCATTGCTTCTCACTCTTTGTCTTGCCGTGTGTGCACGTGTGTGTGTATGTGTGTGCATGCTTGTGTGTGCTTCTCACTCACGCACTTGTGCCTCCACTTGCTCGTGGTCTTCATACCATCCTCACGTCTTCCCGGATCGACATTAAAGGAGGTGCTACTCATCACTGAGCTATAATCACTCACGAATTTGACATACAGACAGAGAAAGATAAAGAGAAGCGGAATCAAAGTATTTAGAAAATCAAAAGCCTTAGTGAAGGGAAAAATTCACGACTGTTATGTACAGCATAAAAATCTTCCAGAATCAGAGTTTGTTAGAGTTCGTTACACCGAATCAAATTGTATATAAAGAGAGAACGTGCGTAAGAAGAAAGAGTGAGTGGAAGCAAGAACGTGTGTGAGAAGAGCGCATAGTACAAATAGAGCGTATATAGAAATCAAGAATAGGGTTAGAAGACGCTAGAGATCGCGTATGTAAAGATGAATAAGAGAAACCTGAAATGTCAGGTATTCATTTGAGAGAGATGGTAAGAAGAAACTACTCAATGTAGGAGAGTTTCCATAGCTTGAGCAAGATGAGGCCAAGCTAGTTTTGTACACATCTTCTCTAATAGAAAACACACGTTCATGTGGAAATTTGCACGCATTCTTCGTATGTGAAGAAACCTGAGAATTTTTGTGTTACGGTATAAAGTTTGTTAACAGTTATTTTCTCAGTAAACGAATGTTTCGGTCAGTTACAGTTTCTCAGTAAACGTGTTTTTCGGTAGAACAACAAAGTATATCTCGCATAATAAATTAAAGTTTTGTATGAGAGATAGCTTATCTTATAGCTAGACATCTCTACTATTAGTTCATCAAAGATTTCGGTGAAATGGATATGTACACACAGTACAAAGTCTGACCGGAAAGAGGCAATCTGAACTGGTGAAGTTTTTCCTTAAACTTCAGAAAGAGTTCATTCAGTGAAGGAAGTTCACACATCACTTCCTTACTTCATGTATATTCACTTGAAGTAATTACAAACAGAATAGGAGTTGATTCCAGTAAGATTCCGGTATAATTACGGTGACAGTCTGGTGACAGTCCGGTGAAGTTCCAATGAATTTTTCGGTAAATTCAAAACGCAATCTTGTATGTTTGAGTAACAGTAACCTTGCTAAGCTACTGCTGATTATAGAGGTGTTCTAATTTTCACTCTAGCTTAGCTCTCTTCGGTGGCGCAGCGAATTCCGCAGGCTTGACAAGGTTCGAGTCTTTGCCGCGTCGACCATAACAAGTGGTATTTGTGCTACCATACCGAAAGTGGTATCGTAGCTGCAATGCCCCATCAGTGGTATCAGACCCATGAGATCTAAGAAGACGGTTCAGAGCTGGTTAACCACACAAGTGGTAACAGAGTAAGAAAGATTCTTAAAGAGCAAACGGAAGTGAAGATACAAGAGAATTCGAAGAACCTTCATAAAGGAAGGTGGAAGCTAACAAACGGTATCAAGAAGTATTCCGAAGTCATTTTCAAGGTAAAGGTTTAGAAAAGGTAAAACCCTTTAATATTACACTCACCGGAAGTAACAGAAACAAGAAGATCATGGCAGATCATGTCCAAATTGATAAATTGGACAGAGATAATTATCCCGCGTGGGTAATGCGCATGGAAGCCTTACTTATGAGTAAGGACTTAATGATGTATGTGACCGGAGAAGAAAAGAAGCCGACTTTCGAAGATGATAGTCAACCGGAAAAAGAAGAATTAGAAGCCTTGAAGCTGTGGCAGAAGAAAGATGCAACGGCAAGAGCTTACATTTATAATACCGTTACAGACCATCTACTACCGCACATTAGAGGTCTGGAGAAAGCGGAGGACATATGGAGTGCGTTGCAAGATCATTTCCAAAATACTACGAAAGCTAGGAAGGCTAGCTTATGGTCCGAATTCACAACGTTCAAAAAGAAGTCGAATCAAAGCATTAGTGACTATGTTACTAAGATGAAGGATCTAGCAGATAGTCTTGGATCCATAAATGAAGATGTTGAAGATCACAGATTGATAGCGCAAGTGCTCACAAGTTTGAGAGGAGATGAAATGTGGAAACCTTTTGTACTCTCAACTGAACTTTATTTAAATCATTTTGTACCAGATTTAAATCAGTTGCTTGGTTTGATGCTCACATATGAGCAAGACCTAAAAGGAGATGGAGATAAAGGACAAAGTTCTGCAATGTACATGAAGAACAAGAAGAAAGGAGATAAAGGCAAGTCAAAAGATGAAGAAGAGTCGAGTTCTCAGGCTTATTATGCAAGAGTTAAAGGCACCGACAAAGGAAGAGCAAGAGGTTTTGGAAGAGGAAGAGGTAGCCAGAATAACAACAAGAAGGCTTGCTGGATCTGTGGACTAAATAATCATCTGGCTCATGATTGTTGGCACAATCAACAAGGATCAAATCAGAATTAGAATAACGATAGTAGAGGCAGAAGCGGAAGATATCAGAGTAATTTTCAAAGAGGTAGACAGAATCAAAGAGGAGGCTATGGTAGAGGTGGAGCAAGAAGTTGGGGACAAAATCAATCCTACAACATCACCTACAAAAACTACGCAAATGATACACAGAATGAAAGTTATACGTCATTGACGATGAACTCAATCAGCACATAAGATAACAAAGATCTAAAGGTATTTTACATTGATTCTGGATGTTCTAATCATTTGTTAGGAAATATAGAACTGATGTCAGAATTGGAAAGGGGTAGTTCCAATCATACTATTCAAACATGTGACAACACAAGACACAGTTTACACTCAATTGGAAAAGTGAAATGTAAGAGTGGAGCCGATTTGCTAACCAATGTTTTGTATGTTCCGACAATACCTAAGAATTTGATTAGTGTGGGACAGATAGTTGAGAAAGGTTTTCAGGTCAGATTTACAAATGAAGGAGTATTTGTAGAAGATCCCGAGAAGGGATATCATCAGATCGTCTCTGGTAAGAAGGAAGGTAGACTCTTTACTTTAAGAGTACAAGGGAACATTGGTCAAGCATTTCTCACACATGGTGAAAAGGTGATTACAGAACTTGATCTCTGGCATAAGAGATTAGGTCACGATGAAGATGTGTATTCAGATACACATGAAGAGTTTGAACCAAGAAGGTCAAACAAGGTAAGGAAACAACCAACAAGGTATTCTTATGATACTTCATACATAACTCAGAAAAATTATGCATATATGCTCAAAGATGATGAAGAACCTCAAAACTATGATGAAGCTAAAGGCAAGAAGCAATGGGAAGAAGCAATGGAAGAAGAGTTCAGCGCACTAGAAGAGAACAAGACATGGGAACTTGTTCCTAAACCAAATGGTAAGAAAGTAATTGGAAATAAATGGGTTTTCAAAGTTAAGAAAAGTGTAGATGGAAGGATAGCCAGATACAAAGCTAGACTGGTTATCAAGGGCTATGCTCAGATGCATGGCATAGATTATGATGAGACGTTCAGTCCGGTGGCAAAGATGTCAACCATAAGGACAATGATTGCTATAATAGCATCGAAAGGATGGAAGCTAAGTCAGCTGGATATCAAGAATGCATTTCTGAATGGATATATATCAGATGAAGTCTACATGGAACAATCGGAAGGGTTTGTAAGTTCCAGATACCCAAATTTTGTTTGCAGATTAAGAAAATCACTTTACGGACTGAAGCAAGCTCCAAGAGCTTGGAATTACAGACTTGTGAAATATCTCAATGAACTTGGATACCAAAGTTCGAAGGCAAATGCAAGTCTACTCATCAAGAGAACAGAAGAAGGTATGATCTACATTTGTATTTATGTAGATGACATTATAATCACAGGTACCTCAGAGGAAGGAATTAAAGAAGTAAAGAGATTGCTTGAAAAGGAGTTTAAGTTCAGTGATCTAGGAAAGTTATCATACTTTCTTGGAATGGAATTCACATACACAGATCATGGTGTATATGTTACGCAAGAAAGGTATCTCCGAAACTTATTGAAGAAGTTTAATATTGAGAATTGCAGAGAAGCTTCAACACCGCTTGAAGTAAATCATAACTCAATAAATATGATGGAGCAGAGTTTAAAGACATGAGAAAGTATCAGTCGTTAGTGGGAAGTCTAATTTACGCTACACTAACACGACCAGATCTTAGCTATGCAGTGGGAGTTCTCTCACAGTTCATGCATTGTCCGAAGGATCAACATTGGGTTGCAGGACAAAGAGTTCTTAGATATATCAAAATAACTGTAAAGGAAGGATTATATTATCCTTTTACGTCAGATATAAAGCTGAGAGCATTCAGTGACTCAGAATGGGCAGGAAGTCAAGATGACAGAAGATCAACACATGGGTATATGATATACCAAGGAGATAAGCTAGTAAGCTGGTGTTCGAAGAAACAACACACAGTGGCCTTATCGTCAATAGAAGCAGAATATAAAGGACTTGTAGAAGCAGCTAAAGAAGTGATATGGATGCAGAACCTGGTCAAAAGCATGGGTATTGATCAAGGTATACCTATCATACATGGAGATAATATGAGCTCGTTGTATCTTGCAGCAAATCTAGTATTTCATGCAAGAACAAAACACATAGAGATTCAGTATCATTTCCTGAGGGAAAAGGTAATGGAGAAGGAGATAGAAATAGTATACACTCCGACAAAAGATCAGATTGCAGGTATTCTGACAAAGAGCTTGGATGGAATGAAGACAAGTAGATTCAAAGAAATGGCAGGTATAAAAGAAAGGAAAATATATGAAAGAGAGGAAGAGTCAAATTAGTGATTGAGGGGGAGCTATTGAAGAATCACTCACGAATTTGACATACAGACAGAGAAAGATAAAGAGAAGCGGAATCAAAGTATTCAGAAAATCAAAAGCCTTAGTGAAGGGACAAATTCATGACCGTTATGTACAGCATAGAATCTTCCAGAATCAGAGTTTGTTAGAGTTCGTTACACCGAATCAAATTGTATATAAAGAGAGAACGTGCGTAAGAAGAAAGAGTGAGTGGAAGCAAGAACGTGCATGAGAAGAGCGTGCAGTACGAATAGAGCGCATATAGAAATCAAGAATAGTGTTAGAAGACGCCAGAGATCACGTATGTAAAGATGAATAACAGAAACCTGAAATGTCAGGTATTCATCTGAGAGAGATGGTAAGAAGAAACTACTTAGTGTAGGAGAGTTTCCATAGCTTGAGCAAGATGAACCAAGCTAGTTTTGTACACATCTTCTCTAATAGAAAACACATGTTCATGTGGAAGTTTGCACGCATTCTTCGTATGTGAAGAAACCTGAGAATTTTCGTGTTATGGTATAAAGTTTGTTAACAATTATTTTCTCAGTAAACGAATGTTTCGGTCAGTTACAGTTTCTCAGTAAACGTGTTTTTTGGTAGAACAACGAAGTATATCTCGCAGAATAAATTAAAGTTTTGTATGAGAGATAGCTTATCTTATAGCTAGACATCTCTACTATCAGTTCATCAAAGATTTCAGTGAAATGGATATGTACACAGAGTACAAAGTCTGATCGGAAAGAGGCATTCTGAACTGGTGAAGTTTTTCCTTAAACTTCAGAAAGAGTTCATTCAGTGAAGGAAGTTCACGCATCACTTCCTTACTTCATGTATATTCACTTGAAGTAATTACAAACAGAATAGGAGTTGATTCCGGTAAGATTCCGGTATAATTACTGTGATAGTCTGGTGACAGTCAGGTGAAATTCCAGTGAATTTTTTAGTAAATTCAAAACGCAGTCTTGTATGTTTGAGTAACAGTAACCTTGCTAAGCTACTATTGATTATAGAGGTGTTCTAATTTTCCCCCTAGCTTATCTCTCTTCGGTGGCGCAGCGAATTCCGCAGGCTTGACAAGGTTCGAGTCTTTGCCGCATCGACCATAACAAGTGGTATTTGTGCTACCATACCGAAAGTGGTATCGTAGTTGCAATGCCCCATCATAGTTCACCTATGCATTTGTAATGGTGACGAGTTTGTACATATATGCCTATATATACTAGTATATAGTCGAGAAATATATGAGAGAAGAGATATATAACAAGAATAGATGAGTAGAAGAAGAAAGTGTGTGATGAATGTATGAGATTCATCAATCAGATGTTTTCCATGAGAATAGAAGAAAACTTTTGAAATCTATATTGCGATCTTTTCTCCATCTCTCCTCCTATGCTTAATCGTTTCAGAAATCCTTTTGTAGATTTCTAAGTCCATAGTTAATGCATCTATGATCAAGATTTGAGAGTCCAATTGTAATCAGGCTGATGCTTAATGTTTTGATCAGGTCTCCCTCCATAGTGTAAAGTTTTGATCAAGTAAGCACTCATTATTTAAGTTGAAAGGTAAGAAACTTGTGGCTAAAAGAATTTTAAGAAAAGGGTTCTACTTAGGGAGAATCATGCATTAGAAGTTGCAGGTGTCAAAGTCGACTACACAAAAGAACATTTTCAGACATAGGTACATTGTTTGGAGGAAATCTCAAGATCTACTAATTCTTTTGAAAAGATTTAACTTGGAGAAGGTGCACAAACTTTAGGAGACACATTGTATAAGTTTCATTGAAAACTTTACACATTTGATCAGTCAATGAGTGAATTAAGTACATAAGACATTTCTGTGTGATGAGGTTCTTCACAGTTGACTCAAGTCTTGATAGTTTGGCAATAGATTTTCAAATTCGGTTGTGGTTATGAGTTATTATTGATATAGAGCTACTCTAACATCAAGTATAACTTTTTCTTTTAGATATTAATCATCTCCATCAGGATGCACATACCTATGTGAAGTGGTGTGATACATGTTACCAACTCAATATCCTATTTGCAAGGATGAGATGCCATTGAGACCCATGATGGGAGGACATGCATTCTCCAAGTGGAGTATAGAATTTGTAGGTCCTATCAACCCCCAAATTATAAGCTCCCATTCCGAATACATAATCATAACCACATGTTATCTTACCAAATGTGTAGAAGTAAAAGTCAGTAGGAATAATGATGCATGGACTATGAAGAAATTATTGTTTGGAGTTGTGTTTCACAAGGTATGGTTTGCCTATATAACTGGTGAGTGATTGAGGAGCTCATTTCCTAAATGAAGTGATTAAATATCTATTGCAAGACTTTATGGTGATTCACAAGAATTCAGCACCATACCAACCATATGCAAATGAATAAGAAAAAATTAATAACGAATTCCTATGCAACGTATTGACTAAGATCCTAGACAACAAACCCTTTGATTGGGACAAATAGTTACATCATGATGTTTGGGAATATTTAGTGATCTATAAAATAGTACTTAATGCATATCCCTTTTAGATCTTCTTTGTTCAAAATGATGTGCTTCCCCTGCATTTCTAAATACCCACTCTAAAGCTGGGAGAAGAGCATCAATGGACATGCCATGAGCTATCATCTAGAATCATGGATCTAGAATACCTAGGAGAGACCCACCTAAGAGCAAATACAGGTATATATGCATAAAAAAAGGAGACAAAAGGCTTATTTGGATGCACATGTGAAAGAAAAAGGCTTGAAAATTGGTGCTTTAGTATTGGTATACGCTTTGAAGCAACATGTTCGTAAGCTAGAAAAATGCAATTATGAACCTATGATTATCAATAGACTTTTGATAGGAAATGTTGTTTAGTTAGCCACGTTAAAAGGAGATGTAATGCAAAATTACATTAGTGGATGCAGATTCAAGCTTTATGAAGAATCCTTGATGGAGGAGACGCTTAGAAAACTCAACATGGCTAGGAAGCATAAAGAGGAGGAGAAAATAATCCAAGAAGAAGCTCATGCTAAAGCTCTAGAGCACATTAAATGCATGAAGCTAAAACAATAGGGCACATATCCATAAAGAAATGCTAGTGTAGAAGAACATCTTGTGAGTATCATTTCCCAAGTAGATGTTGCTAGATATCACATGTCACTGTGCCAAACAAAGAAGAGTACCTTTATTAGCATAGTTGATACACGACCATTCATTTCCTTTTAGATAGGATGGGGCATTACAATCAAGAGAATCAGGGCCCATCTTGATTCATGTGCGGCCAATGGTGTTGTTAGACATTCATATTGTCAAGCAAACTTAAAAATTAATGTGATTAAGGCTTATCTCATAGGATTAGGAGGTATGGAAACCTCTTGCAAGGGCAAGGTAGAAATTCCAATCCTCATACGAGATGCCCCATTGATAGTAAAGCTATTAGTTTTCCATGATGAAGATCTTAGAGAACCTTTGATATTGGGCCAAAATTGAATATATGATCAGGTAGTTGAATTGAACCTCTGAACATATCTTCTCCAGTTTTGGGGGAACAAACAACACATTACGGTAGAAATAGACATCCTTGTTATCAATGCCCATGGGTTGTCTATGAGGATTTCAATTCTTCATATCAAAGGAAATGGCATTGAATGGTCAACTCTTGGGTCTTCTAGTTCTACAGCTAGCAGAAATGGCACTAGAAGATCAATATTCACCCAATAGAGAACTAGTATTGGCATCATAAGATCAACATTCTTCTAGTAGAATAATAGTAATGATACTACAAGATTAACATCCCAACACCAGATAACTCTCAATGGCACTAGAAGATCAACATCTAGATAGCTGGAGACTCTGGGATTCTTTGGTCATATTTCCACACTCAATGCATGTATCCCTATATATGTTGTATAGAATGCCTCAATTTTTGATGGTCAGGTCATGCAAGTGTTGGATCTCCCTCCTTTTCCAAAGAGGAGTGTCACATCGATCACTCAACCATAGTAGAAACACCAAGTCTGACAATCATCCCCCACCATGTTGCTGAAACAATACAGATGGCCACTCGTTCCAGACATAAAGCAGTTATGGGTGCAAAAGAGTGAACAATTGACTGCTCAACCACAACCAAAGTCACCACCAAGGAAGCAAAAGGTGAGCCCAATGCAACAACCAAGGAAGCAGGAAAGAAGTAATCCATAGAGATTTAGACAAATTTGGGTATGAAAGCAATCGATGATGGCTAGCCCCAACAATTCGAGCATATGGATGCCTAAGATTTGCTTGAAGGTCCATATTTACATTCATTTACTCTGACCTCATAGGAAGTCTCAGTGCCCCCAACCCATCATATACCTTAAAGAGTAGCCCTTGTATCTAAACAACCACGTAAAACAAGTCCTCAAACATCGTGGAAATGGGTGCCTAAACATACCCATGACCAATTATGCTCACAAATCAATAATAAAGTGTATCATTCAAGAAAATCTTTTTGTAATCCTTTTCAGGGAACCTTTCACTACTAAACACCCTTGTAATAAACCACCATCTCAAATGTCTTGTAACAAATTGACAAATCACCTTATACATGCTAAGATCATGCACTACCCAGAGTATGCATATAGGAAGTTTGGTGATAGGCATTAGACACAAATACATTATCATGCATCATTCTAGAATATCAAGATACATGGGATGCATGTTAGTATTGGAAAGGGAATATGGTCGCACCATACTATGATCAATGTTTGTTTCTTTACTAATATGTTCTCCTTTTATACTAGACCATTGTAATAAACAAAGAGATTCACACTGCAAGCTCGATATCCTTTTGTTTTGGGTCCTAGTCAATGCCCAATGGATTACCACAATCTACCAATAGAAGAGTATCCATTGCTACTGCCATGAGAGCTCGTTGGATTTCAAGGGACGCTACCATTGAAGATCCACCTCTTGGAAGACCTGACCACATCAATGTCAAGTTGCATTGGCTTCAAGGACTGGCAAGACCCCTAGCTAATGCAAAATACATCTTTGAATTCAAGTTGGAGTTTGACCACCATTGGGGTCGATTCCAGTTTTTCTCACAAGAATTTGAGAATTACCAAAACACAAAAGAGCTTCAACTTCTAGGGGAGAAAGCCAGCTTGAAGGAGTACTTTGAAGAAAAATTACACATGCCTGATTTCTATAGATCTTATTACCTCATTCACATGCTACAACCACAATTTGACAAGGATGTTTGTTGGAACTCAAAGTCAAGCACAAGCATGGAAGCACATTAGGAAGGTGGACACACACAAGAAGAAGGAGCAAGTAGGGAGCTCCAAGAAGTGTATGTCAAACTTTCAGAAGAAATCCCTATAAAAATAGTGATTTTCATCACTAAAAACCATTGTAAATACCATTTTCTATTTTTGTAACTCCATTTTGTTCAAGCCGAGGAGTCCTCGAGCTTGAGGAGTATTAGAAGTATCATCCTACCAATTTTCATAATTTTTAGACTTTGTTTGAGCCCTCAAATAAGCCCTAGAACCTAATTTTTAAATAGGCTGGACACTAGGTCTGGACAGGGCCAAAACTAGTCAAAAAACTATAAAAAGAGCTAGAGAGCTCATTTTTTTTGAGGTTAGCTTGTTAGAAAATAGAGCTTTTGTAAGAGAACTCTTTGGCAATCGAAGGTTTCCATTGTTCCTCTCTTTGATCTTACCTTGTGCGCGTGTGTGTGTGTATGTGTGTGCATGCTTGCGTGTGCTTTCTCTCACACACTTGTGCCTTCACTTGCTCGTGGTCTTCATACCGGTCCTCACGTCTCCGCGGATTGACAAGTAAAGGAGGTGGTGCTTATGCTTGAGCTACACCAAAATTTGGTGCCGTTGTCGGGGAGAGAGCTTCGAGGACGAGCGTTGTGATGGTAAGATCGTAGAATTGCGACGTTGGAAGGTAAAAAAATTGTCATTTTTGTTCATTTTCTGATTTTTCTTCTTCATCATCATCACCATCTCCATCTTCTTCCATCTTCTTCTTCATAGAAATTTCTTGTTTTTTAGTGCATTTTCATCATTTTCATACCATCTTTCATGCATTATTGTGCGAGGAGGAGTTAGGAAATGCAAGAGAGTGCAAGCGCTGTGTTTTTTCATGATTTTCTGCACATACGGAGCTCGCCATTGCTCGGCGCTCAGAAATTCTAAGTTCCCGCCAAAAAACATGATTCTGTGATGAAAATCGTGATTTTGTGAAAATTCAAATTTTTTTGAAAATCATGATTCTCTGTTTCCCGCCTAAAAACCTTTTGAAAAGAACACGATTCTGTGGTCATTCTCAGAATCGCGATTCTGTGGTTGTGCTCAAAATCGCGATTCTCACAAATCACGATTTTCAGCCAAAAAAGCACGATTCTATGGTTGTGCTCAAAATTGCGATTCTCTAAATTTTTGGAAACCACGATTCTCTGAGACAAAATCACGATTCTATAGAACAGGATTCTCTATGACACGATTCTCAAAAACACGATTTTGTGAAATCACGATTTTGTGAAAATACGATTTTGTGAAATCACGATTCTCTGCTCAAAATCGCGATTCTCAAAAACATGATTCTCTGCTCAAAATCGCGATTCTCACCAGTCAGGATTTTCAGCAAAAACACGATTTTGTGAAAAGGCGATTCTGTAAAAACACGATTCTCTCCTCAAAATCGCGATTCTCACAAATCACGATTTTTAGCCAAAAACACGATTTTGTGAAAGCACGATTCTCAAGGTACAAAATCGTGCTTCTCTCGAAGTTCACAAAATCGTGATTCTTTGGAAGTTCACAAAATTGCGATTCTCTAGAAGTTCACAAAATCGCGATTCTCTGGAAGTTCACAAAATTGCGATTCTCTGGAAGTTCACAAAATCGCGATTCTCTTGAAGTTCACAAAATCGCGATTCTCTTGATTTCACAAAATCACGATTTTTTCCAAAAGGTCCTGTTTGCCTGTTTTGACCCCCAGGAGCCTGATTTGACATAACTTTTTCATCCAAAGTCCATTTTTTGAGCTCTATAGCTCGTTGGAAAGCTCGTTTCGAATCCTACATGGCCCTCAGGTGGGACTAGGTAACCAAGGGGGCTCCAAAGGATTTTGAACCATACCAAAGGGAAATTTTGGACTCTTAACCAAAGCTTATGAACCTGAGATATGGTAGACACCTAGGCAAGGATAGACAAAGCATTAGATCTTCTCAGTCTAGTGTCAACCATACAGCTAAGTCTTGGGCACAACAAACATGGGGAAACCAGCAGGTAGCTCAGGAACTGCCCATCTACAAACACCAGAAGGTCCCTATAAGACACAATTGGAATATATTCAGACCAACCGATTAGGTGCTCGCATCTATGAGGATGGTCTGAGGCGATCAGTGGTCCAACTCAAAAATCCAGATCAACCCTTTGGACTTGAACACCCGGTGGTCAAGTTCGAAGAGGGTTCATACATTGATAAGGAAGGAACCATGTATGTGGTCACCAACCTACCAGATAGGACTGATGAGTTTGGAAATATCATTCCTGAGAATGAGATAGGAGACCTAGAACAAGGAAATGTAGGACAAGGACCCCAGACTCCTAGGGGCAAGTTAGTTTTGACCAGAGTGATCACTCCAGATTGGATTCCTCAAGATAACAAGAGCATAGAACTATTCTTGAATAGAGAAACAGAGGAAGCCTTTTGGAGATTCAAGCCAGATCAACCTAGCCAATTGGGCATAGTCATCATCTACGAGTTCAAGGACCCAAAGATACCAAGCAAAGTTGTCTACCTGGATAACACGTCAGAGAAAATTTTCTTAGTAACAGAACATGATAGACATGCATATACTTGGAAGAGTGAATTGATTTTCCCTCCACCAAGATCCAATGTTTCCCATGGCCTCCAAGGAGTAGGATCATCCCAAGCTCATGAAGCCCAGAGAGAAAGAACTAGAGAGAGACCTGAGGTAAGTTTTGTACACACTGTGGGCAGAAATAGATCAGGATTTGAAAATGATAGACCTGGAAGAGAGAGACATCAAGCACATAGGCAACAATGAGATGACCATGATTTTCCAGTGCCTAGACCCCGAGAGCACTCAAGAACCCTTAGACCCACTCAAGTGATCAAGGCAATGAAGAATTATTTTGACGGGATAGGAGACCCTTATGATCATGTGGCTGAGTTCAAACAAGTGTTAAGAGCTGAACAGGTAGAGGATTTGTTCACCCAGTATGAGGCATTTGGCTTGATCCTTAAGGGCACTGCCTTAGCTTGGTTTCAACCACTGAGTAGTCGCAACTATCGTGACATAGGTCAATTGCTAGACAAATTCCTTGTAGAATTTTCCAAGAGTGGTATCAGGCATAACACATCATCTTTGATCCATAGTTTCAAGCAGACACCCAAGAAACAGTGCGACTAACAGGTAGAAGGTTCAGACAATACCTAGAAGGATGCCCTGCTCCAGAGTTACCCAAACCAGCCAAACAAGTGGCTTTGTTCTTAGATGTCTTACTGAGCACAAAGTTAAGATCATATGTGTACTTGAAAGAGCCTAGATCCATAGAAGAGTGTGTGCGGACGTGCATTGACATAGAAGACAACTTGGGTGAGGAGTTAGGACTATCCAAACTCTATAAAGACTCTGATAGCTCTACTAGTCATACCTCCAGAGCCTCCACTGAGCTGGATGAGATAGCAGAGCAAGTTGCCAAGAAACTAGGAGTCCAAAATAGACAAACATAGAGAGTCAACCCATTGAATCGGTGTTATACTTGCGGAGGCAATCACATGGCTAATGTATACCCAATGCACAACCAGAACATGAGAGAAAGGAATACCCCATACTGCACTATTGAAAGGAAGTACACAAACCATACGGCTCAAGATTGTCCCTACAATAGGTAGGCTGTTAGACAGAATTATCAGCAACCTTACCAACAAGGTAGGTATCAGAACCAATACCAACAGCCATATTATTGACCACAACAGCAATATCAGGCACAATATAGGCCACAACCAGTCTTGGGAAACCAACCACCAGCTCCTGCCAACGTGATTCCAGTCAAGTATGCTGTGGGAGAGGAAAATCCAAATAGAGCATTGGTGCCACTAACCCCATTGATACCAGATAATGATTCTCATTCTCATAGCTCTGACTACTCCCATGAAGGTAGTCCACATGCTTATTACACAGAGTTACCTGAACATAGTGAGATTTACCCATATCAATCTGAGGCACCACCTATAGAACAAAATTGGGAGCCTGAATACTCCAATATCATGTACACCAATGCTAACCCTAGGCCCCAATTGAGACAAGGGAGACCACAAGCCCCTAGAGGACCTTGTTTCAGATGTCAGGGTGATCTTTTCCTTCGTGATTGTCCCCACCCACCATCTCCGAGTCAAGGTCAGGCTATCACAATACAAGCTTTTTGTCCTGAATGTGGTAAAGACCATCTTCCCAGAGATTGTCCAAGAAACCCCTCCAGTGCACCCAAGATTACACCCATTAATGTGGTAGGCTTAGTGGCGGATTCTAGTTCAAGTAGCAGTAATGTGGCTCCTATACAAGCTGTCACTAGAGCACAAGCCTTAAAACAGGATAAACCAACAGAGCAATCGGAGTCGAGTGAATCGGGAGAACCTAGTAGGAGGAAAACAAGAACATGGAAAGATACCAGAGAGAAGGCTAATCGCAAGTGGAACAAAAAGTTATCGAAATTAGAAGACAGCTTGAAAGACGCAAAAACAAAAATAGAAGACATCACATCTCAAAACCCCTCGCATGCTGACACTCCATCCACTCCACCTCATCCCACCCCACCACCCATTGTAAATAGGCCGCAGCCAACCCCAATGTTGACAGTATACGGGAAGAAGCAAGTACGGACACACATGCAGATCTAGCACTAAGGCAACCCTTCATTTTTTTCAAAACCCTTAAATCATTTTAAAGTGATTCTCATCACTAAAAACCCCTGTAAATACCATTTTCACCTTTTTGTAGCTCCATTTTGTACAAGCCGAGGAGTCCTCGAGCTTGAGGAGCCTTAGAAGTAGTTGCATGCCAATTTTCATACTTTTTAGATCTCGTTTGAGCCCTCAAATAAACCCTGGAACCTAATTTTTAACTAGGCCGGACACTAGGTCTGGACAGGGCCAAAGCTAGGCAAAAACTATAAATAGAGCTAGAGAGCTCATTTTTGGGCTAGCTTTTTGTAGTTTTGAGCTTGTATGAGAACTTTGTTGCAATAGAAGTGATTCCATTGTCTTACTCTCTTTGTTCTTGCCGTGTGTGCGCGTGTGTGTGTACGTGTGTGCATGTTAGTGTGCTTCTCACTCACACATTTGTGCCTTCACTTGCTCGAGGTCTTCATACCATCCTCATGTCTTCCCGGATTGACATTAAAGGAGGTGCTACTCATCACTGAGCTACACCAAATTTTGGCGCCGTTGCCGGGGATTCGAGCTTTGAGGACGAGCGTGTGATGGTAAGACGTAGAGAGGACGTGTTGGAATGGTAAGTAGTAGGTAAATTTCTGATTTTTCTCCATCTCCATCTCCATCTCCACCTCCATCTTCATCTCCACCTCCACCTCCTTCTCCACTACATATTCCCTCTTCCTTGTCATTCCCCTCATTTGTTGTGTGCGAGTTTGAGAGAGAGCGAGCGCGTGCATTTGTGTTGTGTGTATTTTTTGCATGTTCTTGCAGGTACCAGCTCCATCACCATCTCCAGCAAGCTCAGCAGGTACAGAATCCTTCTGCACAGGCCCCGAGGCGTTGAGCTCGAGCTATCGCGACACTTTGCAAACTTCGACTAATCGCGTTTCTGAGTGCACCACGACACTGCGCAGGCTGAGAGCACCTAGGATCACAAGACAGAACTGAAAAATTTACCATATTCTGAGCTATCGCGACACCTCGAGGTATCGCGACACCTTGAAGTATCGTGACACACCGGACTATCGCGACACACCGACCCCACCTATCGCGACACCTCGGAGTATCGCGACACTCCCAAGTATCGCGACACCTCGGAGTATCGCGACACTCCCAAGTATCGCGACACCCCCACCTATCGCGACACCTCGACCCGAACTATCGCGATACACAAGCTTAACGCATAAATTTTTAGGATAACTTGATTGATTAGAATTGGGGTACTTTTTGGGCTTAATATTGGACACATTGGGAGGATATAAGACCCTTAGGAGTGGGCAAAAGACCTAGAAACCAGGGAGGAATTTCCTGAAACCTGAGAGCCTGTTTGGACCCCTAAGTGCCTGAATGGTCATAACTTCACCATACGAACTCCGATTGATGAGATTTTGGTCTCGTTGGAAAGCTTGTTGAAAATCCTACGGGGACCTTGACTGGTTTTTTGCAGAATCATACGTGGAGTTTTAGAACATGTATTTTCAAGTTGGCCTTTAGGTGAGACTAGGTGGTCCTAAGATTGAGGGGGTGCAGTGAGTTACTCCAGGGGGGACTGCAAATATTGATGTGTGTCTTTCAATTACTTGTGGTAATAGAGCTATACTGACTGGTGAGCTTTTGCAGGAACATTGTGTGCACTCAAGGCAATCCAAAGCAAGCTAGCAAGGGTGAGTACCAAGCTTGGGAGAAGGCTTCCTAGGCTTGTGCAGCAATCTGAGCAACCAGAGGATTAAGGTTGGAAGTCTCTCAGCCCTCCTTTGTCAATTCCTAGCCTAGGCTAAGTACGACTTAGGTATGGTAATTAATTAGGGCTATGTTAGGCACGAATCAAGTCCAAGAGAATTAATCAACCAAGTGCAAGAATTAAGTAGGTCTTAAGTGCAAAAACCCTAAGGGACAAAAAGTAAACTGGAGTCGACCACTTATCAAGTGTGAAATTCACTTAAGTACTCCTGACGACGCGATTTCAGACAAGATCATAAACATAATATTCAACTCAAAAGAACAAGGTGATTGGTGCAAATTAACCTGCAACGACAGTGTGCTTGGGTCCAAGGGGGTAGATAAATCAGGCATATGAACCTTAGATCAGGCAGACACTTAGGCCGAGAAAGACAAAGCCTCAGATCTTCTGAAGCTAGTGTCAATCACACTGCTAGGTCTTGGGCCCAGCAGTTGAGTGATTACCCATACACTCCCAGATCAGAAACAAGTGATTCTGAGATGTCCAATAACATGGAGAGACCAGTAGGTAGTTCAGGAGTGGCGTACCTAGAAAAGCCAGAAGGACCTTACAAGACTCAATTGGAATACATCAGGACTAATCGTCTAGGTGCTCGCATCTACGAAGACGGCCTGAGAAGATCTGTGGTCCAGATTAAGAACCCGGATCAACCCCATGGACTAGAACACCCGGTAGTCAGGTTCGAGAATGGAGCATACCTGGATAAAGAGGGGACTTGTTGGAAGCAGTCAGAGGCACAGACGCCACGGAAGCATGTGAAGACGAAGCAGGGAGCCAGGCGGATCAATTTTTTAAACAAATATATTTCTTATTAATTCTCCAAACATTCAACAGTGATTGTTATCACTAATTGTAACATATGTATCATAAGAAAACCCCATTTTGTAATCCATAGCTCCATTTTGTGCAAGCCGAGGAGTCCTCGAGCTTGAGGAGCTTAGGTAGAATACTCGTACCAAATTTCGTTATTTTTAGACATCGTTTACCCTTCCAAATAGCCTCTAGGACCTAATTTTTAACTAGGCCGGTCACTAGATGTGAAACCGGTCAAAACTAGTCTAGAAACTATAAAAAGAGCTAGAGAGCTCATTTTTGAGGTTGGTTCATTTTGGTTAGTGTGAGCATAGAGCTAATTTGAGCTTGTAAGAGTATTCTTGAGTAATAGAGCTAATTTCCCACCTTCCATTGTGTCTTGCTTGTCTCTTCATTGTGTGTGTGTATGTGTGTGTGCATCTTTGTGCTTCTCACCTTCACTCTCACATCATCTCACGTTCACGATCTTCATATCACTCCTACCTCTCCCACGGATTGACAATTAAGGAGGTGAAGCTTCTTAACGTGGTACTTACCATTGTGCTAGAGCAACACCAAATTTGGCGCCGTTGCCGGGGATCGAGTCTAGGACGAATGTGTGATGGTAAGAGTATAGCAAGAAGTGGCGTTGGGAGGTAAAAATTTCAGTTTTTGTTGTTGTTTTTACTTAGTTTTTAGTGTTTTTCACCTTCCCCATATTCCATCTTCATCATCGCATCATCATCTCCATTTCCAAAAAAAATCAGAAAATTCACCATATCCACCCATTCACCTCATTTCCCCTCATTTGTGCATGCGAGAGAGCGAGAGAGAGTTTTTGCGATTGTATGTGCTTGCTTTTTCTTGAGTTTTCTTGCAGGTACAGAGCTTCATAGCATCAGGAAAGCTTCCAAAAGGTAAAAAATGTACTTTCTGTCACAGATTTCCGAGTGTGGCGGACCATCGCGATGGTCTGCAATTTTCGGTTTTTGAGATAGGCGACCACACCACTAGATAGGCGATACTTGCGCATTCACGGAACCACAATTACATTTTGAAAATTCGTTGTTTGGTGGACCATCGCGATTGGCTCGGACCATCGCGATTGTGTCACACCATCGCGATAGGCTCACGCCATCGCGACAGCTCGGCCGGACCATCGCGACGGTTCGCTTTTTCGGACCATCGCGACGGTTCACTTGAGCCATCGCGACGGTCCACTCGGACCATCGCGACTGTCCAGTTGACCCCGCACCATCGCGATTGGCCCACGCCATCGCCACGACAGTGCCACGTGTCACGATAGACCATCGCGACGGTTCATTTTTTGGACCATCGCGACAGCCCAAAATCGGACCATCGCGATTGGCTCAAGCCATCGCATCGCGGACCATCGCGACGGTTCATTTCGGACCATCGCGATTGCCCACCGTTGACCGTTGACCGCGCCATCGCGATTGTCCGCCCGATTACGCCATCGCGACGGTTCGCCTTTTTGCGCCATCGCGATTGTCCAAATCTCACGCCATCGCGACGGTTCGATTTTTTGGACCATCACGACGGTTCGACTTCACGCCATCGCGATCGTTCACTTCGAGCCATCGCGACGGTTCGCCTTTTTGCGCCATCGCGACGGTTCACCTTTTCGGGCCATCGCGATTGTCCAAATCCCACGCCATCGCGACGGTTCGCTTGGACCATCGCGACGGTCCCAGACCATCGCGATTGCCCACCACCATCGCAAATTTTGGACTCCAATTTTTGACCAAATTTGAGGGTATTTTTGAAAAATTTTTGGACCATTAGACTCATAGGGGACCCCTTAGCTCATATTTGAAGGAAAATTTGATTGTCAGTTTTTACCCCCCAGGGCCTGAACGCGTATAACTTTTTCATCCGAAGTCCGTTTTTTGAGCTTAATAGCTCGTTAGAAAGCTCGTGACGAGTACTACGTGACCTCAACTGTTTTTTTCATAAAGAATACATCTATTTTTGGATAAGCTATTTTGAGGTTCACCTAGTTTGGGACTAGAAAGCCAGGGGGCACACATTGAAAATTTTGGGCAAAAAGGGAAGGGATTAAAAGGTGTATATACTCAAGTGTTTGATCATCTTGTGAATTGGTCTAATATTGGAATTTTTCCAGGTCTAGCAAAGGCAATCAAAGGCAAGCAAGCGAGGCAGCGAAGACGGCAGAGCTTGGGAAGCACGGCTTCTTGGGCAACAGGGCATCAGAGCAACCAGAAAAGCCGACTCGAGGTTGGAAGATTACTCAACCCCCTCAGTCAATTCTTAGCTTAGGATAAACGGTAGCATTGTGGATTTAAGACGATAGGAACGCCTCAAGTTCAAGATACCTAATTCTATCAAGTTTAAGACTAAAAGTAAAGGTGTGTGTGACGAAAACCTAAAGAAAAGAATATAAGTCTGACGGAACGAGAACTCAAAAATCATAACGAAAGTCGAATTCCTGACGCATATATTACGACAAGAATCTAAAGAAAATTAAAAAGAATCAAGAGAATAATCACAAAGGACCATTGACGATCTGAGTGTGTAATTGAGTGAGCAAGGAAGGAAATTAATGAACCTTAGATCGGGCAAACATATAGGTAAGTCGGACAGAAGAAGCCTTAGATCATCAGAGGCTAGTGTAAGAACCACAGCTCGATCTTGGGCTCAGCAATTGAATAGTAGTTATCCCTACGAGTTGAGCTCAGAATCAAGTGAATCAGAAATGGCATTTAGCACAGACAGACCAGAAGGAGGGTCTCATGTAGCATACTTAGAAAAACCTGAAGGACCCTATAGAACGCAATTAGAGTTTCTTCGAACCAACCGATTACGTGCTCGCATCTATGAGGATGGTTTGCGAAGGCAAGTGGTGCAACTGCACAACCCTGATCAACCCATTGGATTGGAAAGACCAGTGGTGAAGTTTGAGAGAGACGCTTACATAGACAAAGAAGGAACCATGTACATCCTAAGTACACAGCCCAACGATACTAATGAGTTTGGCACAATTCAATTAGAGACGGAAGCAAAATTTCAAGGAAAAGAACCGTTAGAAGAACCTAGGACACCTAGAGGGAAATCCGTATTAACAAGAGTACTCATCCCAGAGTGGATCCCTCAAGACAACAGGAGCACCGAGTTGTTCGTAAATAAAGAGACAGAGGAAGCCTTTTGGAGGTACAGAAAGGAACACCCTGGTGAGATAGGCATCATTACAATTTATGAATTCAAGGACCCAGATACACCTGGAAAGGTTGTATACCTGGATCAGACTTCAGAAAGAGTCTTTGTGGTGCCTGAGCGCGCTAAAAACACGTACACATGGAGAGGTGAATTGATATTCCCTCCATCTCGAACAAACATGAATACAAGTCAACAAGGGGCAGGAACATCCTCAGCCCATGGAAATCAAAGAGAAGGAAATCACGAGAGACCGGACGTAAGCTTCAATCCCCCCATAGGGAGAGATAGAACAACCACGAGCACTAATAGGACGGATAGACAAAGAGAACATGGAATACCAGGGGGTAGAGATGATTTTCCTCTACCTAGACCACGTGAACACGCAAGAGTATTGAGACCCACACAGTTGGTAAAATCAATGAAAAATTATTTTGATGGGACAGGAGATCCCTATGACCATGTCGCAGAATTTAAGCAAGTACTGAGAGCAGAACAAGTCGAGGACATGTTCACGCAGTACAATGCATTTGGACTAACGTTAAAGAATACCGCTTTAACTTGGTTCCAACCACTGCAACAAAGGCAATTTAGAGACATCCATCACTTTTTAGAGTCATTCATTACTGAATTCTCTAAAAGGGGGGTTAGACATGACACGTCTTCGTTGATTCATAGTTTTAAGCAAACCCCTCAGGAAACAGTAAGACTGGCAGGACGTAGATTCAGACAATATGTCGAACGATGTCCAATGCAAGAGCTACCCTCACAAGCCAAACAAGTATCACTATTCCTAGATGGCTTGTTGAGCGCTAAACTACGCTCCTATGTGTACCTAAAAGAACCCAGAACACTAGAGGAGTGTGTAAGGATATGTATAGACATCGAGGACAACCTAGGAGATGAATTGGAACTCTCAAAGGTCTATAAAGACTCAGATTGTTCTTCTTTAGCATCCACAAAATTGTCTAATTCGATAGAGGACCTAGCAGAAAAGGTGGCCCAAAAACTAGGAGTTTCTAGTAAACAGGTGCCCAAGCTACCAACTAACGTACGTTGTTACACTTGTGGTGGAAATCATTTGGCAAACGTGTGTCCCAATGCACCTCAACCTCAAGCCAACCCTAGTGGCCAATATTGCACAATTGAGAGAAGATACACGAATCATACGGCTCAGGACTGCCCTTACAACAAACAAACCGTGAGACAGAACTACCCGCAAGCATACCAGCAGCCAGGTAGGTATCAAGGCCAATACAATGCTCAGCCTTATTACTATAGGCCTCCTCAGAACTACCCATACCAGGCTCAACAGAGACCTCAACCTGTCTTAGTTCAGTAGCCACCCCCACCAGCGAATGTCATCTCTGTTAAATACGCTGCTGCAGAAGAGAACCTAAGTAGGGCCTTAGTGCCTTCTTCACCTTTGATCACCGAAAGTGACCCGAACTCAAACAGTTTTGACTCTGCGCATGTAACTAGTCCACCCGCTTATTACACGGAGTCACCAGAACATGTGGAGACATATCATTATGATAGTCCACCAATGGAACCTAGTTGGGAGCCAGACTATGCTAACGTGATGTACGCAAACCCAAACCCACGGCCCCAATTGAGACAACAGAGACCACAGGGCCCTAGAGGACCATGCTTCAGGTGCTAAGGAGATCATTTCATTAAGGATTGTCCACATCCCCCAATAGCAAGGCAATCACAGTACTATAACATACAAGGCTTTTGTGCCGATTGTGGCAAAGAGCACATAATCAAAGATTGTCCTAAGAACCCAGTTAACACTACAAATGTGACACCGATCAACGTGATAGGTATTGTAAATAATGCAGATGGATCCAACCCTACATACGTGCCTATCCAAGCTATAACCAGAGCTCAGGCGCTCTTACAAAACCAACAACTTAATCAAGAGAAAGTAGCCGTAACTAGTGAAGTTGCAGAATCGAGTAGTAAAAAGACGAAATCTTGGAAAGATTCTAGAGAAAGAATCAAGAGAAAGTGGAGTAAAAAGATAAGTGAGTTGGAAGGAAGTCTAAGAGAATCTAGAGCCAAAATACAAGAATTGACCTCACAAGAATTAAACCAAGAAAATCCAGCTCAAGAATCAGGATCAGTTTTAGCGGAACCCATACCGGAAGATCTAGACATGATGTTTCGTGCATATCAGGCTAGATTAAAAGAAGGACCTCAAGTCACGGAAATGAGTAAAAACTACCCTCGAGCTGATCTAGAAATTGAGAGAACTAAACTGTGCATGAAGATGGTAGAGTTAGCACAAGCTTTGTTTGAAGCCTCTAGATATCTTAATTGGAATAACATGGCAAAACCGGAACTACACTTTCAAGGACTAATGGAGAGGCTAGAACACTTGATAGAAAGCAAAGAAAAAAAGGATCAGCATAGGAACCCTATTGCCCCAGAGACACAGGAAAGGAATGCACCACCCCTGTCTCAAGTACCCAATACAGAAAGTCAAGACAACTTGTCTTCCATACATAGGTACTCACATTGAGGGAAATCCAAGAAGAGAAATGGAGAAGAGAACAAGGAACTCATCCTCCTATTCAAGAAATAGACGACTTGCAGGAACAATTTCCCCAAGACATCCCCTCGATCTATGATGATGTAGAGGTGGAGCAACTGAGTGAACCCACAGGATTTGAATCTAATTCTTTACAAGAATTACCTCAGTTCACAGGACCTTGGGAAGCAAAGTCTATTAGTATGAGAGCACCCACGATAATAGTGAGGAATGAAGAATCAGTGATCCCTAGAAATACGGAAGTGATCAAGAATACCAAAGTACAATGTAATCTCACTCTGGAGGAACTGTTAAAGGTAAAACCAGAATTGTGGAAGCATGTAGCAAATCAATTCCCTGAGCTAGCTACCACACCCTCTCAGAGAGGATCACATAAGAAGGTACCAGAGATACCCGTGGAAAAGATTGGAGACGTAAGCGAAGGAGAGGAAGGTAACACATATCTTCCAATAACCCATCAGGGCTACACCACGAAAGCCATCTTAGATTCAGGAGCCGGAGTAGCCATCGCTACTACCGCTTTGTGGAAACATTGGGGTAAGCCAGCACTCAGACCCACTAGGATGAAGCTACAAATGGCTGATGGACACATAGAAAAACCGTTAGGCTTACTAGAAGGCATATCTCTCACCACTTGTGGTGTAGAATTTGAGCATACCTTTGCCATTTGTGACTTTGCGAAAAATCGTGCGTATGAGATGATATTGGGACGACCATTCATGCGTCAGTTGCAAATTGTACAAGATTGGGGAACTAATTCTTTGTACTTGCAACATTTAGGAGTGACTACCAAAGTCAATCTTAAAGACTATTCACATAGAGATGTACCCCCAATACAATGGAATACCATCCATAAGACACCAGTAGAGACGGAATCCGTGCACTCATTAGAATCAGACCCTTCTTGGTTGCATGAGGATACCCATTTATGGATGTGTAAAGTAGCCAAACAAGAGGAAGAGTGGTTAGAAGCCAGGACCTTAGGTGCGGAACAACGTCCACGAACCCTTCAAGATCCAGCCTATGCACCTGTAGTATTCCCAGACGAGGAGTTTGAACCCCATGGTTGGGCGGAAATCCTAGCAACCATGGATGTAGCCATCAATGAAGAACAATGGACACCCCACTGTGACGAGGATGGCTATGACATTTCAGTTTTCACGATAGAGCCAATCATGGGCGATGCAATTTTAGAAGAGTGTGAACCAGACACTGATGCATTTGAGGATGCAAGCGATTTTGATTTAGAATCAATTATCATGGACCCACCCTTTGCATCAGAGGAAGAATATTTCTACGAAGTAGAGACTCACACTCAGAGACACGAGGAAATTACGAATGAAGTGAGATTAGCCACGGAAGTGACTACCAAGAGTGAAGGCAAGAAAAGAAAGAAGAAAGAAACCATGTCAGGAAAAGAAGAATCTTTGTTTGAAGTACCCGAGAATTTCAAGAAATATGAAATCGACGATAGAAGAATCATGGTACGAATGCCTAATAGAAAAGAGAAGGATGGACAAGTATATGATAACCGAGAGAAAACCAAGAAAATAATAGTTGCCATAGAAGGAGAAGAAGAAAAATGCACCTACATAGGGCACGATTTGACGACTGAAGAAGAAGAAGAGTTAGTTGCCCTATTACGCGAATATAGAGATGTTTTTGCTTGGAGTTACAAAGATTTGAAAGGAGTAGACCCAGATATATGTTCTCATAGAATCCCTATGACTCCAGATGCAAAACCGACAAAACAGAAACCGTACACGTACAATGATAACTACGCTGCAAAGATTAAAGAGGAGATAGATCGCTTGATAGAAGCAGGATTCATTTACGAAATTGAGCATACCGAATGGGTATCCCCCATTGTGTTTGTGCCCAAGAAGAATGGAAAATTGCGTGTGTGTATTAACCTTAAAAAAGTTAATGCCGCCACGATTAGAGATAGTTATCCTCTTCCTATCACGGAACACCTATTGGAAAGAGTTGCGGGCAAGGAAGTTTACAGCTTTCTTGATGGATTCTCAGGCTATAACCAAGTAGCCATTGCTCCAGAAGACCAACACAAGACGGCTTTTGCCACGGAATGGGGCATATTTGCATTTCGTGTAATGCCATTTGGCTTAACGAATGCACCCGCTACTTTCCAGCGACTCATGTGTCATGTTTTTAAGGAATTCTTACGCAAGAGCTTGGAAGTTTATGTCGATGACTTATGTGCTCATTCAAATGTAAGACAGACACATATTCCAGAGTTAAGACAAATATTTGACAAATGTCGAGAATATCAGGTTTGTTTGAACCCAGAAAAATGCGTTTTCATGGTCAGACAAGGCAAAATTCTAGGACACATTGTGTCAAAAAATGGAATCTCTACGGACGAGGAAAAAGTGAAGGTGATTGCAGAATTACCTAGACCAACTAATGTGAAAGAGGTACAGGCATTTATGGGCCATTGCGGTTATTATAGGAGATTCATACACATGTATGCAATCATAGCCAAGCCTCTGTACTCTCTTTTGACCAATTTTGAGTGGACAGATGAATGTGAAAATTCATTCAATGAACTTAAACGACGTTTGTGCTCAGCACCTATATTGACTACCCCAGATTGGAGTAAGCCATTCCATGTACATGTGGATGCATCCAATTACGCCATAGGATGTGTGTTAGCACAACCCACGAATGAAGGTAACATCGATCTCCCCATAGCCTACGCTAGCAGACAACTGAACGCAGCAGAAAGAAATTACACCACGACGGAACGAGAAGGACTAGGGATGATCTATGCTGTAAAGAAGTTTAGGCACTACTTGTTGGCCAACAAATTCAAGTTCTTTACAGATCATCAAGCCCTATTATATTTAGTCAACAAACCATGTAACACAGGACGATTGATACGCTGGTTTCTATTACTCATGGAGTATGATTTTGAAGTAGTAGTCAGGAAAGGAAAGACGCATCTTAGAGCCGACCACCTTTCAAGATTAACCTCAGGAGAAGCTCCTCAAGGAGTAGCGGATGATCTACCAGATGCATACTTGTTTAACCTTGAGATAGCACCAGAATGGGCTAAGCCTTTAGTCCCTATTCTGACATACGGACCCAAGAATCCGAGGATAAAGATCAAAGAAGGAGAGATTACCAAATCTCAGAGGTACCAAATAATAGCAAGAAGCATATATAAACAAGATAATCAAAAGATTCTTGCTTGTTGTGTAGATGAATCAGAACATGCGAATTGGTTGCAATTAGCACACTTAGGTGCACTAAAGCAACATCATTCAAAACATAGAACACTACAGACTCTGCAGAGATTGGGAGTATATTGGCCTACGATGGAAGCAGATGTCTACAAGTTGTGTAAGGAATGCAGTGTTTGCTGTGAAAGACCACCGGTAGAGCATGCGACGTTATATCACGTGTCCCTCACACCAGACTGGAGTGAACCTTTAGTGACATACTTGAGGACGCACACATTCCCTCAAGGAATGACCTTAGCTCGACAACGCAGTCTAGAGCAGGAAGCTCAAGACTATTCACTTATTGGCGATAATCTATACAAAAGAGGACGAGATGGATATCTAAGACAATGTGTTCATGAGAGCGATTATCTTAGCATACTAGAGACTGCACACCAAGGTGTTGCAGGAGGTCATTTTGGACCAGATAGGATAGTCAAAGCCATCCTCTTTGCAGGATTATGGTGGCCCACTCTTCACATGGATGCTCATACCTATGTAAAGAGATGTGATGTGTGCCAAAGAACTCAGTTCCCTACTCGCAGAGACGAAATGCCATTGAAACCCATGATGGGCGGACGTGCATTTTCTAAGTGGGGTATAGACTTTGTAGGACCCATTAACCCCCCTGCAAAAGGTACACATGCGGAATACATTATTGTTGCCACAGATTATCTAACCAAATGGGTAGAGGCAAAAGCCACAAAAAAGAATGATGCTCACACGACTGCAAAATTCTTATTTGAAAATGTCTTTACAAGATATGGATTGCCTATAGAGTTAGTGAGCGATCGAGGCACTCACTTTCTAAACCAAGTCATCGAATATTTGTTACAGGATTTTATGGTGATTCACAAGAAGTCTGCACCATATCATCCTCAGGCCAATGGTCAGGCTGAAAGCACTAACAAGATACTTTGTACCGTACTGACGAAACTCGTGAACAATAAACGTTCAGATTGGGACAAACAGCTACACCACGCTGTTTGGGCATATCGAGTGGCCTACAAGACCGTACTCAATGCAACTCCCTTTCAGATGGTTTTTGGTCAGAATGCAGTGCTTCCTTTGGACTTCTTGATACCGACACTTAAGGTTGCACAAGAACATCAGTGGACCGGCCATGAATTATCAGCGAGAATAATGGACTTGGAACGATTAGGAGAAACAAGGCTGAGGGCAGCAGCAGGAATATACGCAGCAAAGAAGCGACAGAAAGCATATTTTGATGCACATGTGAAAGATAAAGGCCTAAAAGAAGGAGATTTAGTTCTAGTGTATACGCTGAAACAGCATGCACGCAAGTTAGAAAAGCGAGGTTATGGACCTATGATCATTAACAGACTCTCGACTAGTGGAGCAGTACAGTTAGCCACCTTAGAAGGAGATATAATGCCTAATTACATTAGTGGCTGTAGAGTCAGGTTATATCAAGAGCCTCTTACTGAGGATATGCTTAGACGACTCACGTTGGCAAAGAAGCGTAAGGAGGAAGAAAACCGAATACGAGCCGAAGCTCAGGCAGAAGCCATAGAACGCATTAAGCGCATGAAGCTAAGAAGACAAGGACTAGGGAGAGAACATTATAACCATCTGGAAACACCACCCAGATATCCCATGGCCATGTGTCAAGTAAAGTCAACCACTCATCCTAGCATAGTGGACAGGAGACCATTCATTACAGTTAGGCTAGAGCACGGCAACCCTTGCCAAGAACTCAGGGCTTTAATTGACTCAGGTGCTGCGACTAGTGCGATTAGATGGTCCCACTACAAGGATTCCGGAATAGAAATGCGGCCAATTGAGGCATACCTCATAGGCCTAGGAGGTATGGAAACCCCTTGCATGGGTGAGGTGGACCTTCCTATCCTCATTAAGGATTTGACGATGACAGCGAAGCTACTAGTGTGCCATGATGACGACCTGATAGAACCCCTAATCCTTGGCCAAGATTGGCTATACGATCACTCAGTGGACCTAAATCTTAGACAAGGCTCCTTACAGATTGGAACCTTAGAGCAGAAGCGAGTGATACCGCTTGACTTCCCTAACGGCATTCCGCTTGACGGTTGTGACCCTAGACCCTATGAAACGCATGCGACGGAAGACAGGAAGATTTTTGGGCAGACCAGTCACGTTACGTCTACACCAACCCACTCGGGCTTGGCTACGGACAGTTGTCAATCAGAAGGACGACCGATGATCTTCCCTGGGACTTCCTGCAAACTAGAAGAGACAGTTACCCAACTGCAAGGGCAGAAGGGCACAATCAGAGGTCAGGTGGGTTGCATCAGCGGCCAAATGAGCACGACACCCTGCGGTGCTCATCCTTTCAAACTTGTTGCGGGCTGGCCTAGATTAAAGTTAAATAAGGCATCACTTCCTAATGGGCAGGTCACGCAAGTGTTGGATCTCCCTTCTTTTCCAAAGCAGAGCGTCCATCCGACCTCTCAACCTCGACAACAACAGAATCAACCACGACGAAAGAACCCAGATCGACTGCAGTACCAGAAGATACAACAAGGCAGGCAGTTTAGGCCACCCAAAGGAAGCGGCACCAGACAAATATGGGTGCCAAAAGGACAAAAAGCACCAAAGAACTCCAGCCAAGCAGAAATCGATAAAAAAAAGGCAGAACAGAAACAGAATCGATATCCACCATCCCCTCGACCACCTTCTACAGGTCCGAGCATTCGACAAATGTGGATCGCCAAGAAATACCTTACCCATAGACCCACACCCACGCAGATTTGGGTACCCAAACCATGTATCATAGCTCAACCCATAAGCCATGTAATATATAATCCTCACAAACCTTTTCATCCCTCGATACCACCACACCCGATACCACCTTTTGCCCCTCAGCAGAAACCCAATACCCGCTCCAAGATCCTTAGGAAATGGATGCCGAAGCGTGTCCAACCGTCTTCCCCTAACCCCATGTCTGACATAACTACCCCCCCGACTAACATACAACCTTGTACTAAATCACTAACCTTTAAACCTTGTAATAATTCACTCACCATCATCACACAGCACTCGTAATCTCATCTCATCAAGAACTGTTTGCATGATCTGAAATACGTAGGTATCTAGAGACCTGCACTAGTGCTGCAAGAAACATTGCATCCATCACATCACAGCACTTGGCTACACGGGTTACGCATCAGTTATGGAAAGGGATTGCGGTCTCACTTTAATGGGATCATGATTAATTTCCATGCTAATGTGTTAATCTTTTGTAGCAGATCTTTCTCACTAGCGCACCAGCCACCATGCAAACCGACGAAGGAACATCAGGAGCAGGCCCCAGTGTAGCGGCTGTGCCCCTCAACGTGCTACGAGCAGAGTCCCACCCGACTGCTCCACCGCCGGAATTTCAGGGATTTCCAGGGCCCATGCCTATCGACAACCCACCCATGGGCTACACCGAAAAGATACACAGAAACTCTCATTGGTTTCAGGGCCTTGCAGGACCCCTTGCGGACGCGGACTTTATATTTGAATCCTCTCTGACTTTTGATGACCGCACGTGGGGAAAGTACCAGTTTTTCTCCAGAGAGTTCGAAGCCCTACAAAGCACCCAGGATTTAACTCATGTTTGGGCCAGAGCAGGCTTCACAGAGTATTTCAGTGATCCTCTGCCCAAACCGGATTTTTACAGGTGCTATTACTTAATCACTACCTTACTGGCATCAGAGAATAAGGACATCCCAGGAACCTTCATATTGCCTACTCTAGTGGATGATCCACCTTACAAAAGATTTTATCTCTCTAAGGACTTAATCAGAGCAGCCATCAAAATCCATGGCACCCACACACCCACAGATCGAGAGAGATTAATTCCAGAACCGATGAAACGTGGGGATGTCACTAAGTGGGAGGAGATTTCGGCCATTACACCTGAGCTGTCAAAGCCACTAAGGATATGCATGCAACATTTCGCATTTCCAGCTCAGGACAGATTTACCATGCCCCATAAACGAATCTGGTTCGGTTTGTATTTGGCATGTACGGGACCTCAAACAGTTGATCTGGCAAGCTGGATCATAGATCAAATGTATCTCGCACAGCACAGATGGGAGCGCAAGAAGGTGCTTAACGGATGTTGTGCGCTCACTAGAATTGTGTATATGTGTTTGGCTTATGACTTGCCAATTGAGCGTGCACTAACAGGAGAAGAACTGAAGGCATTCAAGGGCACAACGAAGAAAGCCAGGAAGCCCAGTAGGACACGGGCAGGTAAGCGCATGCGAGGCACCATCCCCTGCCTTCAAGTGCCAGAGTCGCCATCACCACAACCCTCTCCGGAGCGACCACAGACAGAAGCGGCTCCCACAGTACAACCCATTCGCATAAGGTTGTCCAGACCAGTGGTTCCGGAGGCCACCACTAGTACTGCTGCACCTCAGGCAGCTGCCACCTCAGAACCCACCACCACAACAGCAGAAGCCCCCACCACTATTGGTGCGGAAGCGTTTTCTTTCCCGATACCACATATGGAGGCCGACCCCATAAACACGACATTTGATTTTGAGATGCCTGATGCATTCTCAAACGAATTCCAGTATTCAGAAGCACAACTGTTCTCCCAGGAATATGAACGTCCCAGCTACCCTACTACACCGCGAGATTTGCCACAGGGACAAGCTGTGTCGAGCTCTGAAGAAGAGAGAACCGAAACAGATGACGAGGAAGGCGACGATGAAGCCAGCCAGGGCTCACATGACGAACAGACAGGGGGCCAAGGCCAACAAACCGACACACACGGCGACACCAGCACATATGAAGATGAGACATTCGAAGCCGCAGCGTACAC
This sequence comes from Ceratopteris richardii, assembly GCA_020310875.1. Taxonomy (NCBI): domain Eukaryota; kingdom Viridiplantae; phylum Streptophyta; class Polypodiopsida; order Polypodiales; family Pteridaceae; genus Ceratopteris; species Ceratopteris richardii. The sequence goes on along the minus strand of CM035427.1, from coordinate 158,516,691 downwards.
ACTGGCTATAAAGAAATTATATCGTACCATGGAGAAAGTCTGGGCACGAAAGAAGTTAACTGAAGAGGAGAGCCAGGCATTAATTGAACAGGAACTCATCTCCGGAGGATTCGAAGACGCATATATCAGAGGGTTCAGAGAGTTAGTCAAATCAGTAGGCTCCCATGAAGCACTCAGGTTTTTACAAAGAAAGCAACTACCACAGTTTGATCCCCGCCGAGTGCGACTACTTTCAAAGCCCGGAGAGTATATTCGTGTACCAACAGGAGCTCAATCCTCAGCACAAGCCAGGGAGGCACGCCTCGCCCCAGAAAGTTCATTGACCGCAGAAACCATCCTTGTAGATTCGCCACCCCATACCACCGTTGTACATACCACTACTATCCTCGAAATAACATCCACCCCTTCGACTCCTCTCTCACCTCATCTTTCACCAACCCATCCCGTATCACCCGCACACCGACCTGCTTTCCCCACATCCACACCTGTACAAAGCAACATAGCCACAACCTCTTCCTTACCCATTCATACCACCATGCCCACACCCAACCCTTCGTATCTACATGTTAACCCCTTCACCCCTTCATCCTTCCCAGCGTTTCCCCCACCTCTAAGAACCCCATTCCCCTTTCTAACCCCACTAACCTTCTCACCAGTCTCACCTCCCCAACCTACCATAACCCCTATTTCCCCGTGTCACCAAACTACTCCAACCATCCCCCCTGTAAACTACTCTACATTTGTAAATCCCGTATTCACACCTACACAACCACCCACAATCACACCACTTTTTACAGTCACAACACTAAACACGTCCAATGGCATGGACATATCACCATCCACCTCACCACCACCCACTCCACTCACAGCACCCTCATATTTAGGCACGTCACAATTTTCCACAATCACCACTGCATCCACTGTCCCAACCCCATTTCCCATTCCCACTGCATCTACTCCCACTGCATCCTCATTTAGCACTTCACTACTACTATCGCCCACCATAGACACCGCATTTCAACACATGTTCACATGCATGACGCAAGTCCGCGATGAGTTTGCATCACTCGGCACCAACTATCAACAGCTGCAGAAAACGACGAATGAATTACAAACGCAGCTTAATTCGTTATCAATTGAGAACGCCTCACTGAACAGCCGATACCAAGATTTACGAGAGGCCTATCACAAATTAGAACTAGAAAGTGAGGAGAAGACCAAAGAGGCCACCGCGGATTTGGATAACCTACTTCGAGCCCAGACCGTCCGCAATGCAACGCTTACTAGAAACATGGGCTTACTAAGAAGACACTTAGCCGCAGCAAAAGAGGAGAACCAGAGACTCCAAGAGCAGAATAGAGAGAACTTGGAAGCGGCTTTGGACCATCCAGACCAACCCTTAAGTCCGAGTAGATTCAAGGCAATCCCATCTGAATCGATGCGGATGTTGCTAGATGATCATGTGCGATTGCTCGAGGACTATGATCGTATGAATGAAGAGCATCAAAAGTTAAAGGAAGATCACAAACTGCTACAGCTCAGAGAACCAGCAACACAACAAGTACAAGTAGCAGCAGAATTACCAGCGCCTGCGGACCCTGCCCCTGAAATTTTAGAGGAACTCAACGCACTCCGGGCCCAGGTAACAAATCTTGAATCTAGAATTGCAGTCTATGAAGCACCACCAAGGCCAGACTCCCCACCTGAGCTACCAGCTGAGGAAGAAACCGTCACTATCCCGGTGGAGGAGACATTTGAAGAGGCATACGAACCGATACCCATCCCAGGCGGACGTGTCACGGCCGAAGGTCAGATGACCTATGAATTACCTACCCCCGCGTGGATGAAGACAGTGGAAGAACTCGGAACGACACACTCGGCCAGAGTAGAGGCACAGCTACATGCCATGGCCATAATTGAAGAGAAAATTTTACAGTCACCATTCTTTGCTCAATTGGCGCCGCGACGATACATATCTGGGCATGAGCTCCAATATAAACCGTACTTCATGTTAATGGCCGAATACCAGTTAGCCATAGAGAAAGAAACAGGCATGAAACCAACGCATGCCACTCAATTCGAGCCAGAGGACTTGCCACCAAGGGCGCAGAGAGGTGAAATCCTTCAACCAGACTGGCGCAAAGATTTATTGCAAAATTATCCAGAGATGATGAGCACATGGGTAAAAGCGCCGCTGCACTTAAAATTTAATCCATGTTGGGGACCAGTCCCACGACGCCGCTCTTGGACTGCCTTTGCTATTAAGCTACAGAACAATAAGCAGTGCCAAGACTGGCTGAACTATCCCTATTTCAGGCCACCAATCGAGTTACCCACAGTAGGCTACATGATGGCGACGATCCGCCACTGGCTCCCTAGGTTAAAGCATATGGATGATATTGCCGCGCACATGACTGTCAAAATCTTTGACATGATGCAGATGGTCTTTAAAGTCTTCCGACGCATCAAGGCTCCCCATGTAAACACCCCGGGCTTTGAGCATGGCAACTTTGATTTAGTCTATGATATGAGCACAACGCCATCGCTACGGGTGTGTTACGCCTGGCACTGCAGGATCAAATATCTACCGGCATGTTACAAGCAGACATTCGAAGAAATGTTCACCACCGGCTTTTGGGAGTACCATTCAGAGGTATTTATAAGCAGACCCACACACTTATTGCAATTATTCGCCTGTGAACGAATGGTGTACTCCACACATTATCAGCTCCCACCACCAGACGAGCCACAACCTATCGATTGGGAGAAACTCGAGGCTGATCTAGCCCGAGGTATTCGTATATCAGAGCACACCCTCGCTCAAGACCTCCTACAGAACTACATCCGGCAGACCTCACAACAAGGTTCTGTCAGGGACGACAGAAGCGAGAGGGAGGGGGGTGTTGGAAGCAGTCAGAGGCACAGACGCCACGGAAGCATGTGAAGACGAAGCACGGAGCCAGGCGGATCAATTTTTTAAACAAATATATTTCTTATTAATTCTCCAAACATTCAACAGTGATTGTTATCACTAATTGTAACATATGTATCATAAGAAAACCCCATTTTGTAATCCATAGCTCCATTTTGTGCAAGCCGAGGAGTCCTCGAGCTTGAGGAGCTTAGGTAGAATACTCGTACCAAATTTCGTTATTTTTAGACATCGTTTACCCTTCCAAATAGCCTCTAGGACCTAATTTTTAACTAGGCCGGTCACTAGATGTGAAACTGGTCAAAACTAGTCTAGAAACTATAAAAAGAGCTAGAGAGCTCATTTTTGAGGTTGGTTCATTTTGGTTAGTGTGAGCATAGAGCTAATTTGAGCTTGTAAGAGTATTCTTGAGTAATAGAGCTAATTTCCCACCTTCCATTGTGTCTTGCTTGTCTCTTCATTGTGTGTGTGTATGTGTGTGTGCATCTTTGTGCTTCTCACCTTCACTCTCACATCATCTCACGTTCACGATCTTCATATCACTCCTACCTCTCCCACGGATTGACAATTAAGGAGGTGAAGCTTCTTAACGTGGTACTTACCATTGTGCTAGAGCAACAGGACTATTTATGTAGTCACCACTCTTCTTGATAGAACAGACGAGTTTGGAAATGTGATTGCAGAGACCGACATGGGTGATATAGAGCAAGGAAATTTAGAGAAAGAGCCGAGAACTCCCCGGGGTAAATCTTTCTTGACCAGAATCATGACTCCAGAGTGGATTCCACAGGATAATAAAAGCATAGATCTGCTTTTAAACCGAGAAACCGATGAGGCTTTTTGGAGATATAAATCTGCTCAACCTCAGGAAGTGAGTACCCTCACAATCTATGAGTTTAAAGACCCTGATAGCCCAGGCCAAGTAACCTACCTAGACAATGCATCAGAGAGAATCTTCATGGTCACTGAGCATGGCAGACATGCCTACACATGGAAGGGTGAATTTGTTTTTCCCCAACCAAGGTCTAATGTGTCCTTTGGTCACCAAGGAGCCGGGACCTCCCAGGCTCATGGAGTCCAAGGAGATAGAAGTAGAGATAGACCTGAAGTAAGCTTTGCCGACCCCCAGGGAAGAGAAAGAAGGAGAACAGGGACGGACAGAGGGGAAACCGAGAGATTTAGAGACCCAAGAAACCGAAGAAATGCTGATGATTTTCCTTTGCCAAGGCCGAGAGAACACCCTAGGACCCTGCGGCCAACTCAACTGGTGAACTCCATGAAGAATTACTTTGATGGCACGGGTGACCCTTATGACCATGTGGCAGAGTTTAGGCAAGTCTTGAAAGCTGAACAGGTAGAGGACCTATTCACACAATATAATGCTTTTGGTCTAACCCTTAGGAACACTGCCCTCACGTGGTTTCAACCATTGAACGAGAGGCATTTCAGAAACATAGACCAGCTCCTAGAAGCCTTTATCATTGAGTTTTCTAAGAGTGGCATAAGGCACAACACTTCCTCACTAATTCATAGCTTCAAGCAAACACCTCAAGAGACGGTCAGACTAGCTGGGAGACGGTTTAGGCAATACCTAGAGAGATGCCCGATGCCGGAGTTACCTACACCGGCCAAGCAAGTGGCCTTGTTCTTAGATGGATTGTTGAGCACCAAGCTCAGGTCATATGTGTATCTGAAGGACCCCAGAACTATAGAAGAGTGCGTGCGCATGTGCATAGACATTGAGGACAATTTAGGCGAGGAGTTAGAACTGTAAAAAATCTATAAGGATTCTGATAGCTCTAGTAGCCTCACATCTGGTCAATCCACATCCATTGAGGAACTTGCAGAGAAGGTAGCTCAAAAACTAGGTGTCTCTAGCAAACAAATTCCGAGATTTGCCCCAGTTAAGCGGTGTTATACTTGTGGCGGTGACCATATGGCAAATGTATGTCCCATTATGGCCCAACCCCAGGCGAATCCTAGTAGCCAGTACTGCACCATAGAGCGCAGGTACACCAACCACACTGCACAAGACTGCCCATATAACAAACAAACTGTTAGGCAAAATTACCCTCAGCCATATCCACAACAGGGTAGATACCAGAATCAGTACCCACCACAACAATACAACAGACCACAGCAAACTTATCAGCCACCTTATCAAGGGCAGCAGAGACCTCAACCAGTCCTAGTGCAGCAACTCCCTGCTCCAACCAATGTGATCCCAGTGAAATATGCATCTGCTGAAGAAAATCCAAACAGAGCCATAGTCCCAGTCACCCCATTGCTATCAAACAGTGATCCAAGTGACCATAGTTTTGACTCCACACATATTGATAGCCCACATGCTTAGTACATGCAGTCACCCGAGCATAACGAGTCATACTATTATGAGGACCCAAGTGAAAATAGTGGGGAGCCAGAGTATGCTAATCTCTTGTACACAAACCCCAACTCTAGACCTCAACCTAGGCAGGTACGACCCCCATTCCCTAGAGGACCATGCTTCAGATGTCAGGGAGATCACCTTATACGTGATTGTCCACTGCCTGCCTCTACACAACCCCAACCAGTGACAATTCAGGGGTTTTGTGAAGACTGCAGAAAAGAGCATCTCCTATGAGATTGCCCAAAGAACCCTAATAACATGCCTAAAATCACTCCTATGAATGTTGTTGGGTTAGTTCTAGACTCCACAGGGAGTGTGACCTCCACTGCACCTGTGCAAGTGATCACAAGAGCCCAAGCACTACAACAAAACCAAGGTGTTGGTCAAGAAAAGAGCCCCGAGGTGAGTGAAACAGAGAGCATAACCAAAAAGAGGACTAGAGCCTGGAAGGATAGTCGTGAAAGAATGAAAAGGCAATGGGCAAAAAAGATGAGCGAACTTGAAGAAAGCTTGAGAGAAACCAAAGCAAAGATAAGTGAACTCGCATCTCAAAACCACTCTCACACCAACCCTCCACCACCTCTCCCTTTACCTGCCAATCCACCTTCTTCCATTCCCCAACCTTTCAATACACCACCCTTAACCCACCCACCACCCAGAATAGGATCCGTCCTAGCCGATCCCACTCCCGAGGACCTAAACATGATGCTTAGAGCATATTAGGCCAGAATCCAAGAAGGGCCAAACGTAACTGATCATGAAAAGTGTTACCCTAGAGCAGAACTAGAGCTAGAACGAACCAAAATTTGTGCTAAGATGGTGGAATTGGCTCAGACTATGTTTGAAGCGAGTCGCCTCTTTAACATCTCTAGTTCAGCTAAGACGCAGTTACACTTTGATGGACTACTAGAACGAATAGAGAGGCTAATTGCACAATCAGAAAAGGAACCCGCCTCTCAAAATAAGGGCAAGGCAAGTGAGAACGTGAGCCTACCTCCCCAGGAAGCCTACGTGCCTAACTCTACGGAGCCAGACACATCATCTTCTATGAATCGGTTCACACCAGAATTCCTACGAGAGATTCAAGAAGACAAATGGGCTAAAGAAAGTGAAGTCCCTCCTCCCATTGAACTTGTGGATGATGCACACGAGCAATTCCCACAGGACATCCCATCCATTTATGAGGAGCATGAGAGCATCCACTCTCAAGAGAGATTAGACTTTGAGTCTAATTCTCTACAAGAATTACCACATTTCACAGGCCCATGGGAAACCAAGTCTACTTGTCTGAGAGCGCCCACAGTCATGATAAGAAATGAAGATTCTATCATACCTAGGAATACAGAGGTAGTAAAGAACACTAAAGTGCAGTGCAATCTCACTTTAGAAGAGCTACTCAAAGTTAAGCCAGAAGTGTGAAAACATGTAGCCAAACAAGTGCCAGACATAGCAAAATCGCGCTCCCAAGTAGGATCTCATAGAACAGTGCCTGAAATACCATTGGATAAGATACGAGACATGAGTGAAGGAGAAGAAGGAAATACCTATCTCCCAGTTACTCATCAGGGTTACACAACCAAGGCAATTTTGGACTCAGGTGCAGGAGTTGCAATTGCTACAACTTCCCTATGGAAGCGATGGGGCAAGCCAGCACTCCGACCAACGAGAATGAAATTGCAGATGGCTGATGGTTATATTGAAAGGCCCTTAGGATTGCTAGAAGGAATAACTCTCACTACATGTGGGGTTGAGTTTAAGCATACTTTTGCTATATGCGACTTTAGCAAAAACCAAGCCTACGAGATGATTTTGGGAAGGCCATTTATGCGGCAATTGCAAGTAGTCCAGGATTGGGGAACCAATTCCTTGTATTTGCAACATCTAGGTGTTACAACCAAAGTCAATCTTAAGGATTACTCTCATAGAGACGTACCGCCTATTCAATGGAATCCCATCCATAGAGCCAAAGATGAGACTGAGTCTGTGCATTCCATAGAATCCGGATCCTCGTGGATGCATGAAGACACCCACTTATGGATGTGTAAGGTAGCAGTAGAAGAAGAGAAGAGAGAGAAAGCCAGAGAGGTAGGTGCAAAAGAAAACCATAGATCAATTCAAGACCCAGACTATGCACCTGTAGTCTTTCCTGATGAGGAATTTGATCCCCATGGCTGGGCAGAAATCCTAGCAACAATGGATGTAGCCATCAATGAAGAGCAGTGGACACCTCATTGTGATGAGGATGGCTATGACATTTCAGTCTTTTCAATAGAGCCAATCATGGGAGATGCAGTTTTAGAAGAATGCGAACCTAGCCTTGATGCATTTGAGGATGCGAGTGACTCCGATCTAGAGTCAATCATCATGGACCCACCTTTTGCATCAGATGAAGAATACTTCTATGAAGTAGAATTTCAACCCCAGAGGCACGGAGAGCTTACAAATGAGGTGAGGTTAGCCACACAAGTAGCTACTAAGGGCGGAGGAAAGAAAAGAAAGAAGAAGGAAGTCACTCTGGAGGCAGAAGAATCCTTGTTTGAGGTCCCTGAAAACTTTAAAAAATATGAGATAGATGACAAGAGAGTCATGATCAGAATGCCTAAACGAGAGGCACAATCAGGAGAGGCCTATGATAACAAAGAAACCACAAAGAAAATTGTGGTAGCCATGGAAGAAGGAGAAGAGAGATGCACGTACATAGGCCATGACCTGACAGAAGAGGAAGAACAAGAGCTAATAGCCTTGCTAAGAGAATACAGAGATGTATTCGCTTGGAGTTACAAGGATTTGAAGGGGGTTGATCCAGACATATGCTCACACACTATCCCCATGACCTCAGATGCCAAACCCTCTAAGCAAAAGCCATATACATATAATGATAATTATGCTGCCAAGATCAAAGAGGAGATAGATCGATTAGTTGAAGCTGGATTTATCTATGAAATTGAGCACACTGAGTGGGTATCCCCCATTGTAGTGGTGCCCAAGAAAAACGGAAAGCTGCGTGTGTGCATTAACTTGAAGAAGGTTAATGCAGCCACAATTCGAGATAACTATCCGCTTCCTATCACAGAGCATCTCTTAGAAAGAGTAGCAGGCAAAGAAGTGTACAACTTCCTCGATGGTATTTCAGGCTACAATCAAGTAGCCATAGCTCCAGAAGATCAGCATAAGACGGCATTTGCCACTGAATGGGGCATTTTTGCCTTTAGAGTAATGCCATTTGGGCTTACCAATGCACCAGCTACCTTCCAAAGGCTGATGTGCCATGTTTTTAAAGTGTTCCTGAGGAAGAACTTAGAAGTCTATGTTGATGATCTTTGTGCTCATTCCAACATTAGGCAAACCCATATTCCCGAACTCAGACAAATATTTGACAAATGTAGAGAATATCAAGTCTTCCTGAACCCAGAAAAGTGCGTCTTTATGGTCAGGCAAGGCAAGATTCTAGGACACATAGTGTCAAAGAATGGCATATCCACTGATGAAGAGAAGGTGAGAGCCATAGCAGAGCTGCCTAGGCCAAGGAAGGTCAAGGAAGTACAAGCTTTCATGGGGCATTGTGGTTACTACCGCCAGTTCATTCACATGTATGCTGTCATTGCAAAGCCCATGTAGCAAAGCCCATGTACGGACTTCTGACTAACTTTGAGTGGACTCATGAATGTGAGAATTCCTTCCAGGAGATTAAACGAAGATTATGTTCAGCACCAATCTTGACCACACCAGATTGGAACAAGCCATTCCATGTTCATGTGGATGCATCCAATTACGCTATTGGATGTGTACTCGCACAACCTACTGGTGAAGGTAATATGGATCTCCCAATTGCCTATGCCAGTAGACAATTGAATGCAGCTGAACAAAATTACACCACTACTGAGAGAGAAGGCTTAGGCATGGTATATGCAGTTAAGAAATTTAGACACTATTTGCTTGCAAACAAGTTTAAATTTTTTACTGACCACCAAGCATTGTTATATCTCGTGAACAAGCCATGCAATACAGGAAGATTAGTAAGATGGTTTCTCTTGCTAATGGAATATGAATTCGAGGTTGTAGTAAGGAAAGGGAAGACTCACTTGAGAGCGGATCATCTCTCTAGGCTCACATCTAGAGAAGCCCCACAAGGAGTGTCAGATGACCTTCCTGATGCTTACTTGTTTAATTTGGAAGTGGTGCCGCAATGGGCTAAGTCATTAGTGCCAGTATTGACATACGGGCCTAACCACCCAGTAGTAAACACACAGGATAGAGAGGTAGTAAAAGCTCAAAAGTATCACATCATGGCAGGTAGTATGTACAAGCACACAGATCAAGGAGTTTTGGCTTGTTGTGTGGAAGAGGATGAGTACGCTAAATGGTTGCAATTAGCACATGTAGGTGCATTAGAGCAACACTACTCAAAACAACGAACCCTACAGACACTAAGGAGACTCGGAGTGCATTGGCCAACTATGGAAGCTGATGTCCAAAAGTTGTGCAAGGAATGCCCAATTTGTTGGACTAAACCACCTGTGGAACATGCCACTCTTTATCAAGTGTCCATAGTGCCAGGTTGGAGTGAACCACTTGTAGCCTTCCTGAGGACGAAAACATTCCCTCTAGACATGACTCTGGTTAGGAAAAGAAGTCTAGAACAAGAAGCCCTAGAATACTCACTCATTGGTGATAATCTCTACAAGCGTGGTAAGGATGGTTACCTGAGACTATGTGTCCATGAAAGTGAATATCTAAAGATCTTGGAAACAGCTCACCAGGGTGTAGCAGGAGGACATTTTGGTCCAGATAGGGTGATCAAAGCAATTCTATTTGCAGGATTTTGGTGGCCCACCCTTCACATGGATGCACATACCTATGTGAAGAGGTGTGAGATTTGTCAGCGAACCCAGCCTCCTATACGCAAAGATGAGATGCCACTGAAGCCTATGATGGGCGGACGTGCATTCTCTAAGTGGGGAATAGACTTTGTAGGTCCTATCAATCCCCCAGCTAAGGGTTCCCATGCTGAGTATATCATCGTTGCCACGGACTATCTAACCAAGTGGGTAGAGGTAAAAGCCACAACGAAGAACGACGCTCAGACAACTGCTAAATTCTTGTTTGATAATGTATTCACAAGATACGGGCTACCTATAGAGCTAGTTAGTGATAGAGGCACTCACTTCTTGAATGAAGTTATTGAAAATCTGCTCCAAGAATTCTTGGTAGTGCATAAGAAGTCTGCCCCCTATCACCCTCAAGCCAATGGGCAAGCCGAAAGCACCAATAAAATCCTATGCAATGTATTGACAAAATTAGTGAACAATAAACGCTCTGATTGGGACAAACAGCTACACCATGCTGTTTGGGCATACCGAGTCGCCTACAAAACGGTACTCCAAGCCACCCCCTTTCAAATGGTATTTGGCCAAAACGTCGTGCTACCTTTGGACTTTTTAATACCTACATTGAAAGTAGCACAAGAGCACGAATGGACGGGTCATGAACTCTCCTCTAGACTTTTTGACCTTGAACGATTAGGAGAAACAAGACTGAGAGCAGCTGCAGGGATATATGCAGCTAAGAAGAGACAGAAGGCATACTTTGATGCCCATGTGAAGGATAAGGGCTTGAAAGCAGGAGATCTAGTTTTAGTCTACACATTGAAACAACACGCAAGGAAGCTAGAAAAGAGAGGCTACGGACCTATGATCATCAATAGGATCTCCACGAGTGGAGCAGTACAACTAGCCACTTTAGAGGGTGATGTTCTCCCAAACTATATTAGCGGATGTAGAGTCAAGTTGTATCAGGAACCCCTCACGGAGGAAATGCTAAGTCGACTCAATACTGCTAAGCAACGTAAAGAGGAGGAAAAACGAATTCGAGAAGAAGCACAGGCAGAGGCCTTAGAGCGCATCAAACGAATGGAGTTGAGGAGACAAGGGAGGGATCATCCTATGATTGACACTCAAGAGTCTCCAGGCTATCACATGGCCATGTGTGAGGCTTCAGGTGAACGTACCCATAAGATAGTGGATCGACGACCTTTTGTGACCCTAGAAATAGGACAAAGAGACAGCACAACAAGCGTGAGAGCTTTAATTGATTCAGGAGCAGCCACAAGTGCAGTTCGGCTTTCTTATTGCCAGCAGCTGCAATTGGAGGTAAAACCCCTAGAAGCATATCTGATAGGATTAGGAGGTGTTGAAACCCCTTGCATGGGAGAGGTGGATCTTCCCCTCTACATACAAGAGGTCCTCATGCCAGCAAAAGTGCTAGTGTGTGAAGACGAGGATCTCACCGAACCTCTGGTCCTGGGCCAAGACTAGATCTACGATCACGCAGTCAACCTCAACCTAAGAAGTGGACTTCTTCAGGCCTGGGTAGGCCAAAGCCGTCTCACGATTGAATTAGAAAATCAAGCACTCAAACCAATAGAACAGGCACCAACTCCTGGTCCCTCCAGGAATCCACATGAAGATAACAATGTTGTTCTTGTCCAAACTTCTATGGTGCAGAGGATTGTCAATCTTACTGAAGGTACAGGAGCCAATAAGGAGTTCCCAACTGATCCAAAGAAGATTCGAAACGGGCAGACCGAACATCACTCGACACGAAGGAGGCCGCTGATCAAGAGGCAGGAGTGCCAACCCGTGCAACACGGAGCACCTCGTGGCGCGAAGCAGATCTGGATACGCAAGGATGGAAAACCCACAACTCTAATAGCAGACTCTCGAGGAGACAACAAACAAGCCACACCATCACGGACACAAGTGAAGGAGTACCCTAGGAAACCTCCTAGGCACACCACATCTATTTGGGTCCCTAAGCGGTCAAGGAAGGCTAGCCCCAATGCTAGACACATATGGGTGCCCAAGGCCTGTTTACGAGCCCAAATAGCTCCAACTCTAGTTACTGGCATAATTCAACACTCTCAAGTCCTCTCGACTAACAACGCAGGAACTCTACCTAAATACCACTCTGACCCACACTCAGTCACATCGAGGAATGTCTGGAAATGGGTACCCAAAAGGTCCCAAATCCATCACAACCTAGTTCATAAACCGTTGCCTGTCTTTAGCTCTAAGAGCTACGAATCCCCTATCAAAGTTGGGAGACCTAAACCATGTATCAAACCCCCTGACCCAATTTTTGTAAATCCATCCACTCTGACATAGGTGCATTCCGAGTCCACTGCATAACCAAAGTAGGCATCTAGGATGATACTGACCTCTAATCACCACTCACACCTATCATAAGCACTTCATCTCTGACCACTAACCTTTGGGATTGTCATGTTAGTATTGTGAAGGGAACACCATTACATCCTGTTTCCTATGCAACACTAATGTGCCTTTCTTCTTCTAGCAGATAAGCACCCGATTCCCATGGTAGCAGCAGCAGGCACGAGTTCTCAGGTAGGCACCAGCACTCAAATCAATTGGGATACCATGCCTGTGGAGGTTCCACTGACAGCTAGGCCGGAGGAGCTTTTAAACGTAAGAAGAATTCCCATTCCGGATCCACCAAGTGGCCTAACAGAAAGAGTAAAGGGGCATTCTTACTGGTTCAATGAGATGCCAGGAGATTTGGGAGACGCTGATCATATCTGGGAATCCAAGATGGAATGTGGAGGAGTGTGGTGGACCTTCCAGTTCTTCTCACGAGAATTTGAAGCATTGCAAAATGCAGCTCCTCTTCAGGATATTTGGCAGAAAGCGGGATTGCAAGATTACTTTAGTGCAGCTTTGCCTAGACCAGACTTTCTTAGGTGCTACTACTTGATTGCCACACTGAAGCCGACAGGAGATAAAGATCATTCAGGCACATTCTGTGTGCCCTCCCTATCAAACCAGGAGGAAATGAAGAAGTTTGAGTTAAATGTTACTTTAATAAGGGAAGCTCTTTAGATGTATGGCACCCATGTGCCTTCCGATCGCGATCCCTTGATACCAGAGTCAATGAAGAGCAATAGAATCAAGAAGTTGAAGGACATGTGTGCCCTCACCCCTAACATCGCCATACCCCTGCGAATGTGCCTTCAACACTTCGCATTTCCAGCTCAAGACCGCTTTACCCAACCTCACAAGAAAATATGGTATGGATCATATTTAGCAGAGACTGGAAGCTTGCCAATTAAGATGCCTGTATGGATTCTGGATCAATTGTATGAAGTAGGCAAGCGAGGTGTGAGGAAGCATACATTACACGACTGTTGTGCGATTACCAGAATTATTTATAGATGTCTTGCATATGACGTGCCAATAGCCAGGGCCCTTAAATATTCACAACTGGAGTTTTTCAAGGGGCGGAAGTCAGGGAATCAACCTGCGAAATGAATTCGTGGATCACTCTCCCAGGTCATGATCCCTCACGAGGCCATAGCCGAAGCTCCCCCTAGAGAAGAAGCCCATGTAGCACCTTTCACGGTACATCTCCAAGGAACTCAATCAGGGGGCGTAGTACAGCCCACTCCATCCACCCCTCCACTACCGACCGATGCCGAGTTTGCATCTATGGCCACCTTAACTGAGGATCCCAATTTTGATTTTGAAAGATTCCTACAGACGGCCCACTTATCTGATAGTGAAGATTTTCCTGACAATGCCGATCCGGGATCATCATTCCAAAGAGAACAGCCACAGGGCGAGACAAGCAGGGTACATTGGGAAGAAGAGGCACAACATCCTCATGGTCCAAGCACACAAAATCAGGAAGAAGAACGGGGGAATGAACCAGAGGAGAGTGAAGAGGAGGCCCCTGCCTACACGGCACAACTCAAACGGCTATACAAGACAATCAAGCAGGTACAGAGAAGACATAAGATGACAGAAGAGGCGAATAGAGCTCTAGTGAACCAAATGCTTCAAGCCGAGAATGTCGACTCACATTTTGTTGAATCATTGAATCTATTGGCAGAGACATGTGGGATCGGGGAAGCATTGAGGACAATGGTCTATCAGGAGAACCCTACCTATGATCAACGAAGGATTGATACACGGCCACGACGAGGAAAAATGATTCAAATGGAAGTCTCTACTGCCTTGCCTACCACAATTTCAGAGGATGTTCACATGACGAGCCCAAGTCCCACTGACGAACAAGATGTAATTACACAGGTACCATCTCCACCGTCACCTTCCATTCAACCCTCAGAACCCTTCTCCACTAGTCTTTCTGAACAACCGATATCCACCCATCATGAAACCATTGTACACACCTCTGTTTTTACATCCTTCCCTTTACCCACATCCATCACTTCCACCCAAATTTTTGAACCTCACACCGGTCATCCTGCCACCGATCAAACCATAATAGGTCACCCTTCCTATCTCCCCGCCCTTAGACAACCACTTGCCACTAGCCAGACCTTATCCCATCCTTTTCCATTCACCCACACCCAAACCCTATCCACCACTTCCCTAGTAACTGCCTCATACTCAACCCAAGTCACACAACCGTCATTCTGGACAAACCTTGTAAATATACTCCAACAGGTGGATAATTATAATAAAAAAGTCCCTTTCCCAACCCCACTCCCCCACATTCACTGCCACCACTATCACACCACCCACCATCCCTGTATTCACAGTTCACAAATCACACACTCTCACGTCTGATCCCATGGACATCTCACCATCCATAGGATCACCCACCACCACTGTTATTCCAACATCACCATGTGTCATTTCACTCACGTCACCATTTCCAAACACTGTAGGCACAACATCCACTTTTCCCTTTCCCATCTCCCGACCCCTTGCATCTTCCACCCTTACCCCTGCACCCACCTCATTTAGTCATGCACTCAACACCATGCTCGAAGCTGCTGCCCAACTTAAACAGGAATACAGGTTATTAGAAGAAAACAATAAAGAGCTCTGTACTTTGTCATCCCACCTCCAGGCACGTGTCACTGCCTTGGAGTTGTCTAATACGGAATTACAACAGGAGGTGACCACCCTCCAACAATATCAGGTGGAGCTCAAGTCCACACATACAGAGAAGAGTAGGGCAATGGAACAACTTAGAGATCAGCTAGCCCGTAATGCTAGACTACAACGAAACATGGCTCTACTCCGACGCCATTTAGCAGCTGCTCAAGAAGAAAACAAAAGACTACAACAACAAAATCAAGACAACCTCGAAGCAGCCATTGAACATACTCCAGGGGCACCCATCGACCCTGCTAAATTCCAAGCCATCCCCTCAGAAAACATACAACAAATATTGGAAACCTATGCCAATCTCTTAGAAGCACATGATCAGCTTGCTGACCAAGTCAAAGACCTACAGAAAGCCCAAGTGCCTACACCACACCAACGAGAACCTAAAGAGATGGCCAACGCTGCAACCTCATCAGAGCCGGAATTATCAGTAACCAATGAAGTACTAGAGCTACGTCAGCAGGTGACCGAGTTAAAAATTAGGTTATTACAATATGAACGACCCCCTCCCCACCTGATCAGCCAAGTGAATAGGAGACCATTGTCATTCCGGTGGAAGAAACATTCGAAGATAATTATGAGCCACAACCTCTTCCAGGTGGCAGGATCACTGAAGAGGGACAGGATAAATATGAGGAACCCCCGTCAGCATGGATGAAGCAGGTAGAGGAGATGGGCCACACTCACGAAGAGCGTGTTGCAACTCAGATGCTAGCCATGAAAACCATAGAGGAGACCATACTCAAGTCTGAATATTTCTCGAACTTGGCTCTTAGGCGGTTGATAACTAGCTCAGAGTTATAATATAAACCTTATTTTGTATTGTTGGCGAACTACAATGCTGAGATCAAACGCATAACCAACAAGTACCCCTCTTTCGCAACACAGTTCGAACCCGAGGACATCCCAGAGGCAGCCAAAAAAGGGGCCATATTCCAGCCCATATGGAGGCAAAAGTTACTGGAGACCTATCCGGAAATGTTACGAACATGGGATCATGCTCCCATGCATCTGAAATATAACCCATGCTTTGGACCAGTACAAAGAAGACGCTCCTGGAAAGCATTCGCCATCAAGGTTCAGAACAATGTGAATTGCAAATAGTGGCTGAACTACCCCAAAATCACACCACCAACAGGCCCACCTACAACAGCGTACATGATGGCTACCATCCGATATTGGCTTCCACGCCTCCACTCCATGCCAGATGTAGCTGCACAGGTGCTACTCAAGATATTTGATATGATGCAGGTTGTGCTCAAAACCTTCCGCAACGTATGTAACATTCAGCCTCCGATTCCCGGCTTCATCAATGGTAATTATGACCTCCTGTATGATATGAGCACAACCCCAAGCATACGAGTTGCTTATGCATGGCACGCACACATCAGATATCTCCCTGCCTGCTATAAGCAAACTTTCGACGACATGTTCACCACGGGATTTTGGGAAGCACATTCAGAGGTATTTGCACCACGACCAACCCACCTGCTGCAACTATTTGCGTGCGATCAAACAATGCATTCAGAGCTCTACACTACACCACAACCTAACATGCCTAGAGTAGTGAATTGGGATGCCCTCCAGAGCGATTTGGTCCGGGACTACGTACAAAAGAACAAGAATTGGCAACCGACCTCCTGCAGAAGTACATCGATCAAATAGTGGAGCAGAGGTCTGTCAGAGGCGACAGACCCTAGGGGGGGGAGAGTGTTGACAGTATACGGGAAGAAGCAAGTACGGACACAC
The DNA here is from genome assembly GCA_020310875.1 of Ceratopteris richardii. NCBI lineage: Eukaryota > Viridiplantae > Streptophyta > Polypodiopsida > Polypodiales > Pteridaceae > Ceratopteris > Ceratopteris richardii. The sequence continues at coordinate 158,499,689 of CM035427.1, read as the reverse complement.
ATGCAGATCTAGCACTAAGGCAACCCTTCATTTTTTTCAAAACCCTTAAATCATTTTAAAGTGATTCTCATCACTAAAAACCCCTGTAAATACCATTTTCACCTTTTTGTAGCTCCATTTTGTATAAGCCGAGGAGTCCTCGAGCTTTAGGAGCCTTAGAAGTAGTTGCCTGCCAATTTTCATATTTTTTAGATCTCGTTTGAGCCCTCAAATAAACCCTGGAACCTAATTTTTAACTAGGCCGGACACTAGGTCTGGACAGGGCCAAAGCTAGGCAAAAACTATAAATAGAGCTAGAGAGCTCATTTTTGGGCTAGCTTCTTGTAGTTTTGAGCTTGTATGAGAACTTTGTTGCAATAGAAGTGATTCCATTGTCTTACTCTCTTTGTTCTTGCCGTGTGTGCGCGTGTGTGTGTGTACGTGTGTGCATGTTAGTGTGCTTCTCACTCACACATTTGTGCCTTCACTTGCTCGAGGTCTTCATACCATCCTCATGTCTTCCCGGATTGACATTAAAGGAGGTGCTACTCATCACTGAGCTACACACCCCACCACCCATTGTAAATAGGCCGCAGCCAGGGTGTGTTCTTGTAGATCCAACCCCAGAAGGCTTGGACATGATGTTCAAGGCCTACCAGGCTCGACTTCAAGAAGGGCCAACAACTACAAACCTAGACAAGAGTTACCCTAGAGCAGATTTAGAGATTGAACGACTGAAAATGTGCATGAAAATGGTAGAACAAGCTCAAGCTATACTTGAGACTAGTCAAAAGTTCAATCAGACAAGTTCTTTCAAATCGGATTTGCATTTCCAGGGCTTACTAGAAAGATTAGAGCGATTGGTAAACAAACCACAAGTTTCTTTACCTCCAGAGGCTCAGCCAGTTTTTGAGAGAAGAAGCTCTCCACCAATGGGAACGTACGTTCCTAATTCCAGAGATGTTGGAATACCTCCTTCAATTCGACAGTACTCTCAAGAGTTCTTGCGGGAAATACAAGAAGAGAAATGGGCCAAGGAGAAGGGTAACTCCCCTCCTATTCCTGAGATTGATGATCTTCATGATCAATTTCCCCAAGACATTCCATCTATTTACGGAGATGAAGCAAAACAACAAGAAGATGGAAGGTTAGATTTCGAATCTAATACCTTAGAAGAACTGCCTCACTTTCCAGGCCCATGGGAATCTGAATCTCTCCAGATTAGAGCTCCCACAATACTGGTCGGACATGAAGACTCATTGGTTCCAAGGAACACTGATGTCGTGAAGAACACTAAGGTTCAATGTCATCTCACTATAGAAGAGTTATTGAAAGCAAAACCGAAGCTATGGAATCATGTGAAGGATCAGGTTCCAGAACTTGATTCCAATATGCCAAAAGGAGGCTCTAAGCAGAAAGTACCAGAGATACCTCTAGACAAAATAGGGGACATGTGTGAGGGTGAAGAAGGTAATACTTATCTTCCAATCACCTACCAAGGTTACACAACCAAAGCAATCATAGATTCAGGTGCTGGTGTTGCCATTGCGACCACTTCCTTGTGGAAGCAATGGGGAAAACCCACATTAAGACCAACTATAATGAAGCTTCAGATGGCAGACGGTCATTTTGAACGACCTCTAGGATTGCTAGAAGGGATAACTCTAACCACCTGTGGTGTAGAGTTTGAGCACACATTTGCTATATGTGACTTTGAGAAAAATAATGTCTATGAGATGATCCTAGGAAGACCCTTCCTATGACAATTGCAAATAGTACAGGATTGGGGAACCAACTCCTTGTACTTACAACACTTAGGGGTCACCACCAAGGTCAATTTGAAGGATTACTCCTTCAGAGATGTACCACCCCTACAATGGAATACTATCCACAAAGTGAAAGAAGATTCCATCTCTGTGCATTCTGAAAGTTCACCTGATCCATCATGGTTGCATGAAGATACTCATTTGTGGATGTGCAAGGTCGCAGAGGAAGAGGAAAAACATTTGAAGGCGAGAGAAGAAGGAACTTCACCAGGAGATAGACCAGTTAGAGACCCAGCCTACACACCGATGATCTTTCCAGACGAGGAATTTGAGCCTCATGGCTGGCCAGAAATCTTAGCCACCATGGACATTGCTGTCAATGAAGAACAATGGACACCTCATTGTGATGAGGAGGGTTATGACATTTCAATGTTCATGTGTCAGCCCTTGCTAGAAGAATGTGACCCTAGTGATGTCATAGAAGAAGAAGAGAATGACGATGATCTAGAGTCCATTGTGATGGATAGTTGCTTTAACTCAGAGAAGCACTATTTAGAAGATGTAGGCGTGTTTAACCAGAAAGAAGAAGAACCTCTCACAAGCATCAAAACGGTAAATTCAAAGGATGGAAGTGAGAGCAGTCAAAAGAAAAAGAAAAGAAAAGCAGTGAAACAAGAAGAGGAGGAATCATTGTTTGAAGTACCAGAAAACTTCAAGAAATATGAAGTTGACGACCGCAAAATTTTGGTACGAATGCCTAAGAGAGAGGCCATCATAGGAGAATCATATGATAATAAAGAAAAGACCAAGAAAATTGTAGTGACCATTGAAGAGAACGAAGAGAGATGCACATATATAGGAGATGACCTAAGTGCAAGAGAAGAAATGGAGCTCGTAGCTCTATTAAGGGAATATAGGGATGTGTTTGCATGGCACTATAAAGACTTGAAAGGGGTAGATCCAAGACTTTGTTCTCATACTATCCCCATGACTGCTGATGCAAAGCCCACCAAACAGAAGCCCTACACATATAATGATACATATGCAGCCAAAATAAAAGAAGAAATTGATAGGCTGATTGAAGCTGGATTCATCTATGAGATTGAGCATACTGAATGGGTGTCCCCCATTGTAGTGGTGCCCAAGAAGAACGGAAAGTTGCGAGTGTGTATTAACCTTAAAAAAGTTAATGCTGCTACGATCAGAGATAGTTATCCACTTCCAATCACGGAACACCTATTGGAGCGTGTTGCAGGCAAGGAAGTTTATAGCTTCCTTGATGGATTTTCCGGTTACAATCAAGTAGCCATTGCCCCAGAAGATCAACACAAAACAGCTTTTGCCACAGAGTGGGGAATATTTGCATTTCGTGTGATGCCATTTGGGCTCACCAATGCACCTCCAACATTCCAAAGGCTCATGTGTCATGTCTTCAAAGAGTTCTTGCGGAAGAGCTTAGAAGTGTATGTGGATGATTTATGTGCTCATTCCCAAGAAAGAAGATTTCACATCCCTGAGCTCAGACAAATCTTAACCAAGTGTAGAGAATATCGAGTGTGTCTGAACCCAGAAAAGTGTGTGTTCATGGTGCATCAAGGTAAAATCTTAGGTCATATTGTTTCTAAGAATGGAATCTCAACAGATGAAGATAAGGTACGCGCCATAGCGGAGCTGCCAAGGCCAAGGAATGTTAAAGAGGTACAAGCCTTTATGGGCCATTGTGGATATTACCGAAGGTTTATCCACATGTATGCGATCATAGCTAGACCCCTTTATGCCTTGTTGTCTAATTTTGAGTGGAACGACGAATACGAGAATTCTTTCAATGAACTGAAGAAACGTTTGTGCACAGCACCAATACTGACCACTCCTGATTGGAATAAACCATTCCATGTCCATGTGGATGCATCCAATCATGCCATAGGATGTGTGCTAGCACAACCCACACGAGAAGGAAACTTAGATTTGCCCATAGCATATGCTAGTAGACAGCTAACCACAGCTGAACGAAACTATACCACAACTGAGCGAGAGGGCTTAGGCATGGTATATGCTGTGAAGAAGTTTAGACACTATTTATTGGCCAACAAGTTCAAGTTTTTCACTGATCATCAAGCTTTGTTATATTTGGTCAATAAACCTTGCAATACTGGACGCTTAGTAAGATGGTTCCTCTTACTAATGGAATATAACTTTGAAGTTGTTGTCAGGAAAGGTAGAACCCACCTTCGGGCAGATCATCTTTCTTGCATCACTTCAAGAGAGTCACCGCAAGGAGTGTCCGATGAATTACCCGATGCTTATCTGTTCAATTTAGAAGTTGTTCCTAAATGGGCAAATAAGTCGATACCAGTCCTAACCTTCGGCCCTGCAAATAAGAATGTGAAAACATCACAAAAAGAAATTGTAAAATCACAAAAATATCACATATTAGCAGGAAGCATGTACAAACAAGATATTGAGGGTGTATTAGCTTGTTGTGTTGAGGACGATGAACATAGTAGTTGGTTGCAACAAGCCCATGAAGGAATGCTAGGAAATCACTATTCTAAACAACGAACATTGTAGAATTTGTAACGTTTAGGAGTGTATTGGCCTAGCATGGACAAAGAAATACATGAGTGGATCAAGAATTGTCCAATGTGCAGAGAGAGACCACCAGCGGAGCATGCGACCCTTTATCAAGTATCATTAATTCCAGATTGGAGTGCTCCATTGGTAGAGTTTATGAGATCGGAAAGATTACCCAAAGAGGCCAGTCTAGCAAGAAGACGAAGCATGGAGCAAGAGGCTCAAGGCTATGCCTTAGTAGGAGACAACTTATACAGAAGAGGCAAAGATGGTTACTTAAGATTGTGCGTTCATGAATCAGACTATTTGAAAGTCTTAGAAACTGCACACAGCGGTGTCGCATGTGGACACTTCGGTCCTGATCGAGTAATCAAGACCATTCTATTCTCAGGACTTTGGTGGCCCACTCTTCATATGGATGCTCATACCTATGTGAAGAAATGTGACACATGCCAACGTGCACAATATCCACTTAGAAAAGATGAGATGCCTTTGAGGCCAATGATGGGAGGACGTGCATTCTCGAAATGGGGTATAGACTTTGTAGGTCCTATTAACCGCCCAGCTAGAAACTCCCATGCAGAGTATATTATTGTAGCCACAGATTACCTTACCAAGTGGGTAGAAGTGAAAGCCACAACAAAGAGTGATGCTCAGACTACGGATAAGTTCTTATTCGAGAATGTGTTCACGAGATATGGACTACCAATCGAGTTGGTGAGTGATAGAGGCACACACTTCTTGAATGAAGTCATTGAAAATCTTCTCCAAGAATTCTTGGTGATACATAAGAAGTCTGCCCCCTATCACCCACAAGCTAATGGACAAGCCGAGAGCACCAATAAGATCCTCTGTAACGTATTGACAAAACTGGTAAATAATAAACACTCTGATTGGGACAAACAACTTCATCATGCTGTTTGGGCTTATCGAGTTGCCTACAAAACGGTACTCAACGCCACCCCATTTCAGATGGTCTTCGGAGAGAATGCTGTGCTACCATTGGATTTCCTAATCCGAGCTTTGAAGGTAGCACAAGAGCATGAGTGGAATGGACATGAGTTGTCCTCTAGGATCTTTGATCTAGAACGCTTAGGTGAGACGAGGCTACGAGCGGTGGCATGCATCTATGCTGCAAAGAAAAGACAAAAGGCATACTTTGATGCACACATCAAAGATAAAGGATTGAAAGAGGGAGATCTAGTGTTGGTTTACACACTAAAACAACATGCTCGTAAGTTGGAAAAACGAGGATATGGACCCATGATCATTAACAGAATTTCCACTAGCGGTGCAGTTCAATTGGCTACTTTAGAAGGTGATATCTTGCCCAACTATATTAGTAGATGTAGAGTCAAGTTATACCAAGAACCTCTTACAGAGGATATGCTTACGAGACTCAACATTGCTAAGAAGCGAAAAGAAGAGGAGTTAAGGGTGAGAGAAGAAGCACAAGCAGAGGCTAGAGAGCGCATAAGGCAAAATAAGTTAAGGCGACTAGGCCTAGATGTCAACTCAAAAGCCCCAAAATATCACATGGATATGTGCCAAAAGTCAGGCATAGCGACTTCTCAAGTCATTGACCAAAGACCCCTTTGTGACCATAGAGGTAGGACAAGGGAAGGGTGCAAGGACTGTGAAAGCATTGATTGACTCAGGTGCAGCAGGTAGTGCAGTTAGACTTTCCTACTGCCAAGACTTGCAGTTCAACATCAATCCCATAGAAGCTTATCTCATAGGATTGGGAGGTGTGGAAACCCCTTGTTTGGGCGAGGTGGAACTTCCCATCTACCTTCAAGATGTTCCAATGAAAGTCAAAGTGCTAGTATGTCAAGATGAGAACCTTACAGAACCACTTGTCTTGGGTCAAGATTGGATCTATGACCATGCAGTTAACTTAAACCTAAGAAGTAAAATTCTTCAAGTTTGGGTACATGAACAATGCATTACATTAGAATTAGAGAACTGCATGCTCCTAGATCATGGCACCACACACTCTCTTGGTTCTTCCAAGACTAATCATATGAAAGAAGATGTTGTATGTGTCAAAATCTGTATGATGCAGAAGGAGTCAATCGTGGAAGACCAGGTTCGAAGGTGGGTGGATCTTTATTCTTCTCCAAAGAATCAAGTAGCCACAGTAGTGAGTCCACCACACAAGCAAACACAACCATTCACAAAAACTGCTACATCAAATAGAAAGACACCATTCGATAAGAAAGTAGTTCCGAGCATGAAGCAGATCTGGGTACGCAAAGGAGAGCAACCACCAGCCTTGCCCCCACAAATGCCATCCAGGCAAGCCAGCCAGGCCAAAAGACGAAGGAAGCAGCTCGAACAAGCTCAATCACAAGGTATACTGCAAGTTTGGGTGCCTAAGAAATTAGCTCCAGGTCAACAAGGGCAATTATAGATGTGGGTACCTAAGAAGCTCTTACATCCACAACAACCTATGTTCTCCCATATGCGAAAGGTCTCAACAAAGAAGCCAAAAAGAGAAAAGGGTAAGAACCACGTACAGAGACCAAAGGAAGATCAAATCAGCTCTTCAACATTAGTAAGAAGACATGAAAAAGGATATGGGTTTGGAAGCCAAAAGTACAAGTAGCCTCCACCGAACCAAAGCGCCAACCATAGTGGATACCACAGTTCAGAAAGCATCCAAAGAGGAAGACACCTGAAGTGACCTCTACAGTGCCAAGTGATGTTCTAAAATGGACTCCAATAAGGAGGATTACATCAGTTGGAGACTCAATGGATACCTCCACCAAGGTCGGCATCAACCTTCGCAAATAACATTGAAAGCCTCGAACGAGCGACAACCATGTGCTCCTTGCACAACCCTGTCTTTTGCACCATTCAGGTCATGCATTTCCAAAGTATGCATTAATATAGGGCCACATTACACGGTCGTGCATAGACACACTTGAGAATCCCAAGCACAAGAGCATAATGACATATGTCAAATATTTCTATTGATACTAACTTTTGTGTTCTTGTTTTGTGATATCTTTTTCCAAAAAAAAAAAAAAAAAGGGAAGAAGAGAGAGAGGAAGCACTTGTTCCCAGGTTTGGCTCATGAAACATGAATGATTCATGCTTAGTTGCAGGTGGAACTGTTGATTACTGAGCATTTATCAGTTTGGATAGAAGTGGGTCTCGGCTAGCAGATGATATAGTTGCTGCCTTATCTGGTAGATGTCAAGAACTTGGCATAAACATGGCATCCACAACTATGGTTTCCTCTTACTACGGTAGGAGTGAAGAGCTTGAAGGTCCGCAACTTGAGTGATGCTTAACTACTGCATGTACGAGAGCATCCAGGGAGATATCTGCAAGGGGTAGTTCTGGTACCCTGCAAATCTTTGTATGTATACTGGATCAGAAGACTCCTGCTTATGGTGAACTAAAGAGAATATGTGAAACTAAGCTTGGTGTAGTTCTCGAATGTTGTTTTTCAAGGAATATAAAGAAATTCAATTCTCTGTATTTAACAAATGATGCTTTGAAAAGAGGAGATAGGATCAGCCACTCAAAAGATCTCATAAGTGGACCATCAACATGGACATTCATCAACAATGTTCCATCCCAAAGGCCGAGTGTAAAACACGAAGAGATGAACATCGATCGCCCTTCTCCATGGTAACTATCTTTACTTTGGAAACTTCATAACCATGATAGCTTAGGAAACCTCTTCGTCGGCATACCCTTGAGCACTTAGCTTAAGAACCCCAATTTTTGCACCATACTTCTTCCGATGCATTTTCCAAGTAATCATGCATAGGGCTACATTACCAGGCCATGCACAAGGCACATATTTTCCTCAACCCATGCACGAACACATTTACCCATCTATGAACATCAACTTTGGAAGATCTAGAGGACATCAACAGAGACTCACAACGACACAGTCATGCTGGAATCCAACGAAGAAGTACATACCAAGGCACTACAACTTGCAAATGCTCGCAGTGACAGATGAGGAACCGGACAACCAGCCCTGCCACATCTGGAAGGTAGATGGCTCTTTTTCCTACCGAACATACACTACCTCTCAAAGCACTACTTGGAACAACCACTACAACAAGGGTCTGTCAAGGACGACAGACTTGAGAGGGGGGGAGTGTTGGAACTAAAAGTCAAGCACAAGCATGGAAGCACATCAGAAAGGTGGACACACACAAGAAGAAGGAGCAAGTAGGGAGCTCCAAGAAGTGTATGTCAAATTTTCAGAAGAAATCCCTATAAAAATAGTGATTTTCATCACTAAAAACCATTGTAAATACCATTTTCTATTTTTGTAACTCCATTTTGTTCAATCCGAGGAGTCCTCGAGTTTGAGGAGTACTAGAAGTATCATCCTGCCAATTTTCATAATTTTTAGACTTTGTTTGAGCCCTCAAATAAGCCCTGGAACCTAATTTTTAACTAGGCCGGACACTAGGTCTGGACATGGCCAAAACTAGTCAAAAAACTATAAAAAGAGCTAGAGAGCTCATTTTTGAGGTTAGCTTGTTAGAAAATAGAGCTTTTGTAAGAGAACTCTTTGGCAATCGAAGCTTTCCATTGTTCCTCTCTTTGATCTTACCTTGTGCGCGTGTGTGTGTGTGTATGTGTGTGCATGCTTGTGTGTGCTTTCTCTCACACACTTGTGCCTTCACTTGCTCGTGGTCTTCATACCGGTCCTCACGTCTCCGCGGAGTGACAAGTAAAGGAGGTGGTGCTTACGCTTGAGCTACAATGTTCTAGATACCTTTCTGTTGCTCATGTTAGATAAAATCTTCAAGAAATTCAAGCTAACACACAAGTTGGTTAGGGAATCCTTGAACATATTCAATACCCATATTCAATTTGATAAAGAAACCTTAGTCCCAAAAGCAATGAAGAAGAGTGATGTGCTAAAATTGTTACAACTATTTGCCATCACTCCAAAATTTTCTATGTCATTACGAATGTGAATGGAACATTTTGCCTTCCCATTCCACGATAGATTTACCCAACAACACAAGAATATATTGTTCAATCTATATTTTGTACAAACCCTGATGATGAGGATCGACCTAGTGCATTGGATCATTGATTATTTGTAAGTTGTCAACCACAGATAGATTTGAAAGCAAGTCCTCAATGGGTTTTGTGGGATTACAAGAATAGTATACATGTGTTTAGCTTATGACATTCCTATTGAGAAATCCCTCACATGAAATCTCTTACAAGCATTCAAGAGTAGCAGTTCATCTACCTCTGAGCGTGCCAAGTGCATGAGGGGTACTATTCATTGTTGAAAACCCATAGAAACCCCACCATCACCTCAACCATCTTCACAACCATCCCTCTAGGGCCACATTATGTGATTGCATCCATCCACATCAGCCTTTCATGACCACCAACTTTAGAAGGCCAAGGAAATATTAGAATCCAACAAACCAAAGAAGCTAGTGCCATTGCAACCACTACTACAAAACCCATAGCTAGAGAAAAACCACCATAGGACCTACAGATATTGTTGATATATTTAGGTAGTGATGTGTGTGAAGACACTAGGATCGCCGGGGCACTTTTTCCCCTCTTTACGAGGTTTTTTTCCCCGGCTTGTATATACGCCTATTACCCTAATGGGCTACTTATCTTTGTACATTCTCTAGTAATACATTCATTATTGTGTGTTGTGCTCCAAGCTTCTTCTTCCTTGTGTTGTTCGCATGCTTCCTTAAACGTCTAACTCCAACAATTGGTATCAGTGTAGGTCGCTACTTCATCTAGGGCATCGTCGACACTCCTCGAGTTGCAGTCTCAGAATCACATGAATTTTGGTGATCATACTCAGGGTGTATCAAAGATCAAAAAAATTTGCTTTGTGGTGCCGAAATCACTTTCTAAGCTCGTTTCGGCCTCCGAATGCACTATCGTAGTGCTTGTGTAGGCTATTTCATCTTTTTGTGCCAAAGGTATATACAAGTTTTGATTCACTAGTATAAGCGTCTCAAAGTCTGCTACATGCTTAGCAAAATTCATCCGGGCAGTTGTATTCAACTTTTTGAGATACATTCAATTTTTTGCATCAAGGTATTTTAGTCACTGGCCATGGCTGAAAGCAGTGATGTATTTCGTATGTTGGTTGTTGAGGATAAGTTGAATGGTATCAACTACCCGTTATGGGCTTATATGATGCGACAGGTATTGATTCCAAAAGGTATGGAATATTGTGCAGGGTATTGAAAGACGTCATGTTACATGTGCGAATACAGGTACTCCAAATACAGGTACTCCAAATACAGGTGTTGAAGCTGATGGAGATGGTGTCGAAGATGATGATATTCTGTAGATTCCTATTCGTGCTACGATTTCTACTACACCTACTGTAGAACAGATTTGTTGGGATGGCAAAGATGCTCAGGCACATGCATTGATAGCTTTGTCTAATGGATACACTTACCACATTGTACCAAGCTAGGAATGAGGCTCGTGTTGCTTACCTCCAAAAACAGTTGGATAATGAGCACATGAATGAAGGTGATTCTATGGACAATTTTCTAACAAAGATCAAAGAATTGAAGGAACAATTGATTTCTGTTGATGAAGTTATACCAGATAACTCACTTGTGTAGACTGTTCTGAATGGTCTTCCTGATTCATATCAGAGTTTTTCTTCTACTCTTTGGTTGATGATGAAAGGCAATCCAAATGCCTTGTCATTTGAGGAGTTAGTCTCTGCTCTCTTGCAGGAGGATGAGTTGAGGCAGAACAAGTCCATTATGCGTGTTGGAGATCAAGATTTCCTAGCTGATCAGAAGGGCAAAGGAAAATGGAGCTCTTCAACTAGTAAGCAGAAATCTACTAATTCTACACATTTGAAGAAGGAAGACAAAGATGAGAAGAAATTAGAAAAGTACAAATTGTTTTGCAAGTACTGTAAAGAAATGATCATATCATAAAGATGTTTCCTAAATTGGCTGCAAAAGAGGCAAAGAAAAAAGAGGCTGGAATGGTTGTTGCAGAGGCCTCTACTCCAAAAACAGAGTCTGCTAACCTTGTACAAGATGAAGAATGGGTGTTTACTACTGTTTGCAGTTTTGACCCATCTTCTCATGAGCAGTGCATATCTGCAATAAACTTAGATGTTTGGTACTTTGATAGTGGGGCGACCAAACATATTACCTCGCAGTGCAGTTTCTTCTCTTCACTCAAGCCTGCCCCTATAGGGAATACTGTCACATGCGCCAACAACTCCTCTTATCCTGTCATGGGAGTTTTTAAGATCATTCTGACTACTATTGATGGTAGTTCTTTCACTTTGTCAGATGCTTTATTTGTGCCACGGATCAAGAAGAATCTATTATCAATTTCTGCATTAGCCAAGATTGGCTTGGTTGTGAAATTTGTTGATGATAGATGTACAGTTCATGATCTATCAAATGGCAATGTTATTATTTTTTCTGGCATTTTATGTCGTGGGCTGTATAAGATCATAGACTATGAAAAATTGGTGAATGACTTGGCATGTGCAGTACATGATTCTCAGGCTATGTCAGATGCAAAGCTTTGGCATGCACGCTTTGGTCATGTGAACTTTGTTAGTTTGCTATGCCTCCAGAAATCTAAAATGGTGTCCTCTTTTGTTGGTGCAGGACAATCATCAATTGATGATTTAGATAAAGCTTTGAAGTCAAAGGATGAAGCAAAGATTAATATAAAAAAAAGACTAATATATGAAGCTTGAAGTTAGTGCATGATCAGAGAATGAAGTCTTGTATATACATATACACTAGACTTGTAATTAAATTACTTATACCTTTGTTACGGTTAAGAGTTTGTGCATATATGCCTATATATACAAGTAGAAAGTCGGGGCATGTATGAGAGATGATGAAAGATAAGTTGTAAGAGTCATTAGACACTTTAGAAGTGAAGTGAATAGTGATCATAGATCAGATGTAATGTTTTCCTGAATAGAAGAAAAATTACACTCAATATTTTGCTCAGTGCTCCTTTTGTGTCATCATTTTGTAAAATGCTTTTGTACAAGTCTAATTCTGTAGTTAAGTGACCTTTGTACAAATTTTCAGATCCTAATTGTTAACAGGTTGAGAGAATTGAGAGTAGGAACATTTACATGTGTAAATATGAAGAAGAGAAGACTGCAGCAGGTGCAAATTTGATGATAATGTTTTGGTCAGTTCTCCTTCCACCTATGGCTAAAAGCATTTGAATAAACAGGTTTTATTTTAAGAGAACTATGCATTAGAAGTTGTAGGTGTCAAAGTCAACTGTAGAAAAGTATAGTTTTAGACATAGGTGAATTGTTTGGAGTAAATCTGAACATTTACTAAACCTTTTGAGAAAGTTTAACTTGGAGAAGGTGTGTAAATGCTAGATGACACCTAATACAAGTTTCATTAAAAACTTTACACATTTGATCACTCAATGAGTGAATTAAGTGTAGTGGACTTTTCTAAATAGTCACTTTCTTCATAATTAGCCTAAAGCTATCAAGAAGATCAAAAGGAACTACATTCAAAGTAAAGATATACTTATTTCTCACAAAGCTTGAAGAAATTAATACATAGGTGAAGAAAAGATGGGAGATTCTCTTCAAATAGAGAAATAGGATAGAGAAAACTATCTTGCTTGGTCAATGAGGATGGAAGCTCATCTTATGAGCAAAGACCTGATAGTATATATTATAGGTAAAGAAGAAAAACCAGAATTCAGAGATCCTAGTGTTCCAACTAGGGATGAACTCTCAGATTTGAAGATATGGATGAAGAAGGATGCTCAAGCTAGGAGCATTATCTACATGGGAGTTAATGATTACTTGCTACCTCACATTAGAGGACTTGAAAGTGCAAGTGACATATGTAATGGTTTGGAAGAACATTTCCAAAACACCACAAAGTCAAGGAAGGCATCTTTATGGGCAGAGTTTACCACATTCAAGAAGAAGGCTTGTCAATCCATTTCTGATTATGTAGGAAGGATGAAGGACATTGCAGATGCATTAGGAGCAGTTGATGAAGATACTAAAGAGGACAAATTGGTAAGGCAAATTCTCAAAGGTTTGAGAGGAGATGAGAAATGGAAGCCATTCATTTTATCCATTGAATTGTCACTAGATCATTTTACTGCTGATCTGAATCTGTTGCTAGGACATATGCTAACCTTTGAGCAGGATGTCAAAGGTGATGTTGATAAAAGTATAGGTCAAGCAATGTATTCAAAGGACAAGAAGAAGTTTAACAAATGTAAGAAGCAATTGAATGAAGAAGAAGGTACAACTAGCCAAGCTAACTTCCTAAGAGGAAGAGGTGGTGGCAAAGGAAGAGGAAGAGGTAGAAGCAATAAAGATGGTGCCAAAGCTTGCTTGATTTGTAGTAAGACGAATAATTTAGCTCATGATTGTTGTTATAATAATCAGAATGGTGGAGGATATAATCAGAACTTTAACTCAAGAAGAAGAGGTAATAGAAATCAGAGAGATAATTTCAGAGGTAGAGGTAGTAGAGGTTTCCTTGGAAGAAATGTAGGTAGATGCTTTCAAAGTCAATCCTACAATAACACCTACTAAAACTATGCTTCAAATTAGAAGGAGGATTCAACCTTAATTATGAATGCAACTTGTGAAAGACAAAGTGAAGATCAAAGAGTCTTCTACATAGACTTAGGGTGTAGCAATTATTGATGTTGACATGACAAAAAGCCTGACAAACTAAGCTATGGAATTTTGCCACGTCACAACAAGAACTAAGCTAAAGTGATGTTAGAACACCTCTATAATCATCAATAGCTTAGCAACCTTTCTGTAACTGAAAACTTTATAACTGTATTTAGTGAAATCTAAAAATTCACTTTACAGAAAATTTCACCTTTTCTTCAGGCTTCAATACTGATCTGGATTACTTCAAAACTTTACAATTTTGTGCTTGATTACTGTTAAATAATCTTTCAGCCACTTAACTATACCAAAATAGTGTTTTGAACTCACCAGAATCTCACCGGAACTCTACCGTACTGTCACCGGAATCTCACTAGAATGTTACCGCAATGTTACCGGAATATTACCCGAATCAACTGCAATTCTATTTGTAGTTACTTCAAATGACTGTAGATGAAGTAAGAAAGTAATACCTGAGATTTATTCAGTAGATGAACTCTATTTGAAGTTTGAGGAAAAAACTTCACCAGTTTTGGATGTCTTTGCTGTCAGACAGAGTACTGTATGTACATGTCCCGTTTCACACAACTCTTTTGATCAGTTTGTAGTTGAGACTACTGGCTTCAAGATGAGCTATCTCTTATGAAAAACTTTACACTATACTGCGAGATCTAACTTGCAGAAGTACCGTCAAATGTATACTGAGAAATTGTAACTTTTAACTAACTTTCACAGTAACATGAAATCACTTAGATTTCTTCATACAAGAAGAATGCGCTCAGATCTTCCACATAAAAATGTGTTTTCTATTAGAGAAGATGTGTACAAAAATGGCTTGGCCTCTCTTTGCTCATAGCCATGGAAAAATCTCCTACACTGAGTAGTTCTTCCTTACCATCTCTCTCTTAGATGAATACCCGACATTTCAGGTTCTATTATTCATCTCTACATACACATACTTGTGTCTACTACAAGCACTTCTACATTCACTATTTCTTATCTCATTCTAAGCACTCTCTCAACTCTCTTATATACACTTTTGATCCGAGCTTCGTAATTCTGGAAGTTTCTGTGAACTATATTATAGTCATGAATTTGTCCCTTCACTAGGGCTTTGATTTTTCTGAATGCTTTGTTCCTGCTTCTCTTCGTCTTTCTTCAACCTTCATACATCTTCAGTTCTTTATGTCTAATTAGTGAGTGAATCTACAACAGCTCCCCCTCAATCACTAATTAGCATCTTCTGATCTTTCATATGAATCTTCTTGTCTTTAATCCATCCAAGCTCTTTTTCAGAATATCTACAATTTGATCTTTTGTAAGAGTGAATACTATTTCAATCTCCTTCTCCATCACCTTTTCCCTTTGGAAATGATATTGAATCTCTATGTGCTTTGTTCTTGCATGAAATACTGGATTTGCTGCAAGATACAACGAACTCATATTATCTCCATGTATGATAGGTATACCTTGATCAATACCCATGCTTTTGAATAAGGTCTGCATCCATATCACTTCTTTAGCGGCTTCCACAAGTCCTTTATATTATGCTTCAGTTGACGATAAAGCCACTCATCTCCTCTCAGTCCTGCAAGCAATTGTGTTATTAACCTGTGGTCTTCGATATCTTCGTCAATAGATCCAAGGCTATCTGCCAAGTCCTTCATCTTAGTGACATAATCACTAATGCTTTGACTTTGTTTTTTCTTGAACGTTGTAAATTCTAACCATAAGCTAGCCTTCCTTGCTTTAGTAGTGTTTTGGAAATGATCTTCCAATGCACTCCATACATCTTCCGCTTTCTCCAGACCTCTAATGTGTGGTAGTAGATGATCTGTAACGGTATTGTAGATATACTGTAGCTCAGTGATGAGTAGCACCTCCTTTAATGTCAATCCGGGAAGACGTGAGGATGGTATGAAGACCTCGAGCAAGTGGAGGCACAAGTGCGTGAGTGAGAAGCACACAAACATGCACACACACATACACACACACGCGCACACACGGCAAGACAAAGAGTGAGAAGCAATGGAGTTCTTAGATTACTTTCAAAAAGCTCTTACAAGTTCATTTCAATTACAATCCAACCTCAAAAATGAGCTCTCTAGCTCTATTTATAGTTTTTGACTAGGTTTTGGCCTTGTCCAGACCTAGTGTCCGGCCTAGTTAAAAATTAGGTTCTCCACCCTATTTGGAGGTTCAAACGAAGTCTAAAAAATGTGAAAACTGACAGGTAGATACTTCTAAAGCTCCTCAAGCTCAAGGACTCCTTGGCTTGCACGAAATGGAGCTACAAAAATGTGAAATGGTATTTACAAGGGTTTTTAGTGATGAAAATCACTATTGTTGTAGGGATTTCTTCTAACATTTTGATATACATTTCCTGGAGCTCCCTACTTGCTCCTTCTCCTTGTGTCCACCTCTCTTATGTGCATAAATGTCTTGAAAAAATATTGGCCTACTTGCCAGATCGTCGTTGACTGCTCTGTCTGCTTGTACTTTCTCTTCTCTCTAACTCCCTTCTTAAGCTTCCTTGCCTAGTGAGTCCTTCAGTTCCAACACCCCCCCCTCTCTCGCGTCTGTCATCCCTGACAGACCCTTGTTGCTGGGAGTGTTGGATGTAATATTCCACAACCTGAGTGGCAAGCTGATGTTCTTGTATGCGTAGTCCTCTGGCCAAGTCTGTCATCATACGATCCCAATCAATTGGTCCTGGAATGTCCGGATGTGGCAGCCGTAACTGATCTGCATGGATCGCTTGTTCTACTGTGAATAGATGTAGCAAATGTGTGGGTCTGGGAATGAAAATTTCTGAATGATATTCCCAGAATCCCGTAGAGAACATTTCCTCAAATGTCTGCTTGAAGCATGCGGGTAAGTACTTTATTCGTGCATGCCAGGCAAAGATTATAGTAACCGAGGGAGTCTGGCTCATGTCGTAGACTAAATCCTTGTTACCTTGAGAGAATCCAGGGGTAGAGATGTATGGAGCTTGTACATTCCGAAAGGTTTTGAAGACAATGGTCATGAGCTCGAATATCTTCATACACATTTTCGCTGCTATGTCGGGTACATTATTTAGACATGTAGACCAGTGCCGAATTGTTGATATCATGTAGGCTACGGTTGGGGTCCCTCGAGGTGGAGCAAAATATGGATAGTTAACCCAAGCCGAGCATTCTTTATTGTTGCGTACCTTGATCGCAAATGCTTGCCAAGATCTGCGACGTACCATTGGGCAATAGCATGGATTATACTTGATATACAGTGGCATGGTTGCCCAGGTGCTCATCATCTCCGGGTAATCAGTTAGTAGACGTGCACGCCAATTAGGCTGGAAAATCGAGCCCGCACGCGCATCTGTCGGTAAGTCCTCTGGCTCAAATTGAGTGGCAAATGTGGGCTCCTTCCCTGTATGTCTTTTAAACTCTGCATTATAATCATGTAGCAAGACAAAATAAGGCATGTATTGCGACTCTGATGTTGTGATTAACCGTTGGTGGGATAGGTTTTGAAAGTAAGAAGACCGAAGGACAGTTTCTTCCAGATTTGTGAGAGATTGCATTTGCACAACAACGCGATCATCATGTGTCTTACCCACTTTCTCGACCCTTTTGACCCAATCTGGAACTTGAATTTCTAAAGTGTCCTGTCCTTCCTCTGTAGTCCGACCACCGGGTGTTGGCATTGGCTCGTACGGCTCTTCATAGCTGTCATCGACGGGGATTTCCACTACTGTTTCAGGTTCTGGTTCTTTAGTGGGCGAGGGTGGCCTTTCATATGGTAAGAGGCGTGCTTGGATTTCTGCCACCTGTTTCCGGAGGGTCTCTACTTCTTCTGTAGAGTGTTGCAAGATTACCGGCTCCTGTTGAGCTGTGGGGGCACTGGCTATCTGTTTCTTTAGGTCTGCACATTCAGTCTCTAACTTTTCATATGACTCCAAGAAATTTGCATGCTCCTCAAGTAAGATGCGAATGTCTTCCGATGGGACTGCTCTATACTTGGTAGGGCTAATGGTTGCTCCTGCAGTTCCTTCCATAGCCGCTTCAAAGTTGTCTTGGTTTTGTTGTTGAAGTCTCTTGTTCTCTTCTAGTGCTGCTGCCATATGCTTCCTTAATAGCCCAAGGTTGCGTCTGAGTGTAGCATTAGATATCATTTGTGCTTGGAGCACTGTTTCTAGTTCCTTGACTGCTTGATCATCTACTGTTGATGTCTTTGATTCCAATTCGGAGTGAGCCTGCTGTAAGGTGGTATGCTCGGTTAGGAGCGTTTGGTAATCAGCTTCAAGAGTGGTGACTCTAGCTTGCAGACGTTGAGATTCTGCCTAGAGGGCAGCAGTGCTTTCTTCCAATTGATGGTATTCTTGTTGTAGTTGATGTGCACACTGAAGTAATGTATTGAACGTGCTATTCACATTATGAGATGCAAGGGGAAAAGTTTGAAATGCAGGGGAGGTGGGATTGGGTAGGGGGGTAGTGAATGCTGTGTGTGCCAATGATGAGAGTGGTGAGATGGGGGGTAAGGGAGGGGGAGATGGTGGAATCGTCGGGAGAGGTGCTGTGGTTGGTGAAATGTCCATTGGGTCAGACAGGGTGGTGTGTATAGGGGCTACCATGTAGGTGGGTATGGTAGGTGAAGTGAGTGTGGTGTTCGTGTAAATTGATGTCGTTGTGAACAGCGGGGAAATGTGCCTCTGAAACATTGGAGAGCGGATGAACTGCTCCACAAAGGACGGGTATTGGGGTGGTGAGGTCAGGTTGAAAGAGGTGTAGGGGCCAGATGGGAAGTGAGGGTCATGGAATGGAGGTACCCGTATTGGGGAATAGGCTGGGAAACACAGGGTGCCTTCGGTGGGTGCCGGGTTTCCAACCACACTTGGAATTATGGGATGGCCAATTATGGGTTCGGAGGGTAGAAGGGTTGAAGCGTACAAGGGATTGGTGACGAAGGAGAAGAGGGTGTCTTGTGAGGTGGGTTCTCGAAATGAGAATGATGTGAATGAGGATGGGTTATAAGTGAAGGTAGAAGGGATGACTGTCGTTTCTTCCATGGTGGGAGGTGGTGGTGGGGGTGGAGAAGGTGGTGATGGGGGATGCTGGGGTGAGATGGGTGATGTCTGAACGAAGGTTTCAGCAGAGAGGTCAATGGTGGTGGTGGGGGTAGCTGTGGTTTCAATGGGTACTTCTTGTTCTGTGACAGGTATCCTGATAGTCTTACCTGCTCGTGGTAATGTGTCAACTCTGCGTTTGTCATACCTCACGGACTGGCGGACTACAGTGTGGACAGCCTCCGGAACTCCTAAAGATTCTGACACTAATTTGAGTGTGTCAATGAAATGTTGATCCACCCCATCATCTGATAGCATTTCTTGCATCAAAGCTTGACCTGACACAAGAGAGAGTTGATGCCTTTCTTGTACTGCTTTGATTGTGTCGTATAACCTTTGTAGTTGAGTTGTATATGTTGGTGCACCTACAAGTTCTGGCACTTCTTGTTGCTCATCTTGATGCTCTTGATCATAATCCTCCTCATCTTCCTCCTGTTCTTCATCTTCCTCATCCTCTTCATCCACTTCAACTGTGGTGACAGGTACTTGGGAGGTTGTTGCCTGTGTTTGCACATTCTCCACTTGTTGTGCCTCTTCTGCCTCCAGCTCTACATCTTGTAATAATTGTTCGAAATCTTCATTCGTGAGTTCTTCCAAAGGTGCACCACTGGGAAATTCAAGATCGGTTGGGATGGGAGGAAATATCAAGGTAGAACCATCGGTGCTGCGTCTTGGAAGTCGGAGTGTGAATGGTCGGACTCTTCGGGGTGGAGGGGTGACGTCTGGTGTTAGGGTGGCTCCACGTGGTTGAGCACATGGGACTTGGACAATGCCTCTCATCTTCTTAGAAGGGGGTCCAGTGGATGTCCTGCCTCTAAACTGCTCTACACGATTCCACATTAGGGCCCGTTGAATAGGGATGTCATAAGCCAAACACCTATAAATGATTCTCGTCAGAGCACAGCAACCATATAAAACCTGTTTCCGTGGCCATCGTTTGTGAGCTAGGTGTATCTGATCAATTATCCAGTGGGGTAAGTTGATGGTGAGGCTCTGTGTCTCTGCCAGATACAAACTAAACCAAATCTTTTTGGGCAGCATGGTGAATCTATCTTGTGCAGGAAAAGCAAAGTGTTGCATGCACATGCGAAGGTGTATTGCAATATTAGGCGTCATGGACACCATGTCCTTGAGTTTGGTGAGACTTCGATTCTTCATGTAATCCGGTACTAGGGTTTCCTTCTCTATAGGAATATGCATTCCGCGCATATCTAGAGCCTCTCTCACCAAGTTGTTTGATAGCCTGAACCTCTTGAGCTCATTCCCCTTTGTCAGAGATGGAATCACAAATGAGCTTGCACCTTTTGGGTTCTGGTTTGGAGTCAAGGTGTTGATGAGATAGTAGCATCGCATGAAGTCAAGCTTTGGGAGCCGTGCACTGAAATATGCATCCAATCCTGCCTTCTCCCATATCGAACGTAGACCTTCTGCATTTTGTAACTTCTCGAATTCTCTTGTAAAGAAATGGTATTTGCCTTGCTTCCCATTGAAGTCCAACTCTGATTCCCATAGGTACGTTCCCTCACCCAAGGGTCCTGCCACTTCACTAAACCAGTGGGAAGTTTTTCCTACGGGCATGGTATGGCCACTGGGAGGGTCCGCAATAGGTATGATTTTGATGGCCTGCAATTCTTCTGGTCTTTCATTTGTCTCAGGCAAAACGGGTAAACTGTCTAAGTCCACCACTTGCTGGCTTGTTTCTGTTTGAGAGCTAGTTCCTGCCGCCTCAGCCATGTTGAAAACTTCGCAGCTGGTTCTGTGAGAATATATGAATAAATGTTAACATTGCAATGGACACAAAAATGACACTGTGTCCCCTGTTACAACATTAACGTGAGGTTCGGGAGAGGTTAGGGGTTAGTAAGTGCTTGGTGCTTGTGTGTGTAGTTAGGAATTGGGTAGACCTAAGAGCTAAGCAGAATGATGTGGTGTGAGAGTGAAGTAGTTAGTAGGTGGACATGGATTTACAATTGGGATCCGGGGGTTTATTACAAGTTTTAGGTTGCCAAATGCAATGGATAGGTTTTGATTTTGACTTTGTGGAGGCTCTAGAGAGTGGGATAGGGGTAGTCACTTGAAAAATGAGGCTTTTAGGGACCCATTTACAAGTGATTCTACTTGTGCTCATGGAAGAATACGTGTTAGTGCGTGATGTGTAAGACTGGGCCTCAGATGTTCGCGTGAGTGAAACATGTTGTACAGGGTTTGGCCTTGGTGTAGCTATTTGAGCCCGCAAGCAAGCCTTAAGCACCCAGATTTGTCGTGATTGTGGGTTGGCCTTCATTGACTTCTTGGGTACCCAAATAGACTTCACTTTCGCAGAAGAATTTATGAAGGACTTCTTATTAGTGTCATGTTGTTGATTACTAATAAGAGGTTTTGGCCGTGGGGTTGGCCTGGTCAGAACAGGGTGTTCGCCTTTTCGCCTCCATACTTGTTTCATCGGCTGAAACAATCTGCTTTGCTCCTTTTTTTGGCCTCCAGGACAGGTAGTGTTCTGCTTCTTCTGTATTTGATCTGCCGTTGGCTGCTGCATCCTTCTGACCTTTGGAAAAGAAGGGAGTACCGTCTTATCCTTGACTCCGACGTTGAGACAATCCTCTTTCTGCATCATACATTTTTGGACAAGAATAGCATTGTCAACTTCATGTGCACCCCTGGAAGGACGAGGAGTTTGTGTTTTACCTAGTTCCTTGAGTGCCTCCTTTTCCAATTCAACTGTAATTCGGCTATGATTTACCCATACCTGAAGAAGTCCGCTTCTTAGGTTTAGGTTGACTGCATGATCATAGATCCAGTCTTGACCCAAGACAAGAGGCTCAGTGAGGTCCTCATCTTGACACACTAATACTTTGACTATCATCACTTCGTCTTGAATGGAGATGGGAAGATCCACCTCGCCCATGCAAGGTGTTTCCACACCTCCCAATCCTATGAGATATGCTTCTATAGGATTGACAGTTAATCTCAATTGTTGACAGTAAGACAATTTAACCGCACTAGTGGCTGCACCTGAGTCAATCAAGGCTCTTACAGTCCTCGCACCCTTTCTTTGTCCTATCTCTAAGGTTATAAAAGGACGTCGATCAATTATCCTTTGAGCGCTGATACCTGAAACTTCACACATAGCCACGTGATATCCTTGGTCTGCATATGCACCTAGCCTAGGTTGCTCTCTGCCTTGTCTTCTTAATTTCATTCTCCGTATGCGCTCTAAAGCTTCTGCTTGAGCTTCTTCTCGAATTTGCTTTTCTTCTTCTTTGCGTTTCTTAGCAATATTGAGTCGACTTAGCATTTCCTCTGTGAGAGGTTCCTGATATAACTTGACTCTGCATCCGCTAATGTAGCTCGGGAGAACGTCGCCTTCTAATGTGGCTAGTTGCACTACTCCACTTGTTGAGATTCTGTTAATAATCATGGGTCCATAGCCTCTCTTCTCTAATTTCCTTGCATGTTGTTTCAAAGTGTAGACTAGTACTAGGTCGCCTGCCTTCAAACCTTTATCTTTGACGTGGGCATCAAAATATGCCTTCTGTCGTTTCTTAGCTGCATATATCCCTGCAGCCGCCCTCAGTCTTGTTTCTCCTAATCGTTCAAGGTCGAAAAGTCTAGAGGAGAGTTCATGACCCGTCCATTCATGCTCTTGTGCTACTTTCAGTGTAGGTATTAGGAAGTCCAACGGTAGCACTGCATTTTGGCCAAATACCATCTGAAAGGGGGTGGCTTGGAGTACCGTTTTGTAGGCGACTCGGTATGCCCAAACAGCATGGTGTAGCTGTTTGTCCCAATCAGAGCGTTTATTGTTCACTAATTTTGTTAGTACATTGCATAAGATCTTATTGGTGCTTTCGGCTTGCCCATTAGCTTGAGGGTGATAGGGGGCAGACTTCTTATGAACTACCAAGAATTCTTGGAGTAGATTTTCAATAACTTCATTCAAGAAGTGAGTGCCTCTATCGCTAACTAGCTCTATAGGTAGCCAGTATCTTGTGAATACATTCTCAAACAAGAATTTAGCAGTTGTTGTTGGAGCAAGTCTATGACAAGCCTAAGTATTGGCTTGAGTCTCACAAAGTCTTAGAAGAAGCTTTAAAAAGAAGACTATGTAAAGTTCACTTGTGAACTACCTCTTGTAATTTTTGAAGAGTTTACTTAATGTAAAAGTAAGAGAATCTTAAGTGGTTGAGTCCACTTGATCAAGAATGGAAAGAGGAGCCACGAATTCGTGATTTGTGGTAGGTAGAGAATCAAATCAATCATTGATTGATTGGAGAGTGATTGAGGGAAGTTAGCCTCCCAAACTCAACTATAAATAGATGGCAGTTTTAGTCGTGGTTAGAGAGACCTATGTGAAGACCTCCAAGAGCTGAGCTTTATGCCATATCAATGTGTGATTACAAGGCACACATATGTATCAGTAAGTCATTGTATTGTACAAGCAATATACTTTCATTGTCATGATTATTTGAGTTCATCTTTCCATGTTCTTGTGAAGTGTACTACTCACTGCCATTACTCTCAGTTTTCTCAATCAGCTTGCAGAGATGTTTTCTCTGAGCTTGGTGCATCATTTTCAGTGATTTAACTTGTTAAAGTTAGCTCTATAAGTATACTATATGCTCACAAATTTTCATGTCATTTGGATGTTGCAATCTTCAGTTATGTTCATTTGAAGTCAACAGGGTCTGTTCATCTTCACTTCTCTGTCAGGTACCCGACTTTTTCACTCATCTTGTCAGAGCCATTTCTCAGTGGTTACTTATCCAAATTCAGTGATTTAAAGCTTGTTGGATTCAACTTACTGTCTAGTATAACCATACGAATTTTTATAATCATTGAATTTCTACATTTTTAGTTATGGTGATTTGTCTGCTCACTGGTCTATTTCTGTAGCAGCCCGTGAAAATCGGGATGATGTCATCACTTGTTAAAACTCATTCTCAGTGTGTGCTTTGTTATTTTTGATGAGATTACTCTTGAAAGTTAGCTCTTTAAGCTACCTAGACTTCCCCAAGAGGAATTAAGCTAATTGCTGCTGTGCTCAGAGAATTATGTAAAACACTGGACATGTGTATGAACCAAGAATATCAAGTTTTCACCTCTGAGCTAACTCCAACTTATCTGTTTTGATCTATCTTTTTGAGAGTGATATTCCAAGATACATAGGGTGTCTAATACATCCATTGGCAAGCTAAAAGGGCCCATCATATACTCCTGGAGTTCATTTGGCTGGTGTAGATCAAGGATTTTGCAACACCTCTTCATCTTCAAGCACATACCTATCCATCTCTTCACAGTGGTATCAGAGCAAGGTTGGACAACATGGCAGATGGATTTCCTTCATCAATTGACAAATTAGACAGAGGTAACTACTCAGCTTGGTCATTAAGAATGGAAGCCTATCTCCAAGGTAGAAGTTTATATGGTTATGTGGCTGGAGATGAAGTTATGCCAAGTTTCAGGAACAAAAGTCAACCAACACAAGAAGAACAAGAAAGATTGAGCACATGGTGCTCCAAGGATGCACTTGCAAGGTCTTATCTCCTCAACTCTATCTCAGATTTTTTGTTGCCTCACATTAGAAGTTGTAAGACATCTCAGGAAGTGTGGGATGCACTTGAAGCTTTCTTTTCTTCAAGTACCAAAGCTAGGAAGCATCAACTATGGCTGGAGTTCACAACTCTCAAGAAGGCTCCCAAACAAAATGTGACTGGTTTTGTCACAAAGCTCAAGGACATAGCGGATCAGTTGGGAAGCATTGGAGCGGTAATAGATGAAGAGCAAATTATAAGGCAGGTCATCAATGGCTTGAAGGCAGATGATAAGTGGGAAGCATTCACCACAGCTATGGATTTGTACATGGACATGCATGTACCTGATTTCAACACACTCATTGGACAACTACTTACTCAAGAGGCAAAGCTTATAAAAAATGGAGAAAGCTCTAAAGGTAATCAATCTTCAGCTTTATACACGGATAAAAGCAAGTCTAAAGATAACAAAGGAAAGGCAAAGAAAGTGGATGATGAAGCAGGTACATATCAAGCTAACTATGAAGGTAGAGGAAGACATGACAGAGGTAGAGGAAGAGGAGGTAGACAAGGCAGGGGGAGATCCCAAGACTCCAACTCATGTTCTATTTGTGGATTAACTAATCATATAACTGAAAATTGCTTTAGGAATTCCAGGAATCAAAGAGGCAGAGGATACAATAGAGGAAGTTATGGCTACTCAAGAGGAAGGTTCAACAACTACCATGGCAACTACAACAGCTACAATCATTCAATCCAAGAAGCAACCCACAGTTGCTCTCTCTTCTACTGAAGCTGAATATAGAGGTCTTGCCATAGCTACACAAGAAGCTATGTGGATGAAGACATTATTCAAAGATCTTGGATTGGAGTTTGGAACTCCAACTATTTTTGGTGACAATATGAGTTCTATTCATTTGGCTGCTAATCGTATTTTTCATGCAAGGACTAAACATATTGAAGTTCATTATCACTATGTACGAGAGAAGGTTCTAAGCAAAGAGATTCAAATATCATATGTGTCTACTCATCAACAATGTGCAGATATTCTAACCAAAGCATTGGATGGTACAAAGCTTTGCAAATTCAAGGCTATGATAGGTTTGCAGGTAATCTTGGAAGATTGAAGACCTCAAGCATACTTGGCTTAAGGGGGAGCTATTGGAGCAAGTCTATGACAAGCCTAAGTATTGGCTTGAGTCTCACAAAGTCTTAGAAGAAGCTTTAAAAAGAAGACGATGTAAAGTTCACTTGTGAACTACCTCTTGTAACTTTTGAAGAGTTTACTTAATGTAAAAGTAGGAGAATCTTAAGTGGTTGAGTCCACTTGATCAAGAATGGAAAGAGGAGCCACGAATTTGTGATTTGTGGTAGGTAGAGAATCAAATCAATCATTGATTGATTGGAGAGTGATTGAGGGAAGTTAGCCTCCCAAACTCAACTATAAATAGATGGCAGTTTTAGTCGTGGTTAGAGAGACCTATGTGAAGACCTCCAAGAGCTGAGCTTTATGCCATATCAAGGTGTGATTACAAGGCACACATATGTATCAGTAAGTCATTGTATTGTGCAAGCAATATACTTTCATTTTCATGATTATTTGAGTTCATCTTTCCATGTTCTTGTGAAGTGTACTACTCACTGCCATTACTCTAAGTTTTCTAAGTCAGCTTGCAGAGATGTTTTCTCTGAGCTTGGTGCATCATTTTCAGTGATTTAACTTGGTAAAGTTAGCTCTATAAGTATACTATATGCTCACAAATTTTCATGTCATTTGGATGTTGCAATCTTCAGTTATGTTCATTTGAAGTCAACAGGGTCTGTTCATCTTCACTTCTCTGTCAGGTACCCGACTTTTTCACTCATCTTGTCAGAGCCATTTCTCAGTGGTTACTTATCCAAATTCAGTGATTTAAAGCTTGTTGGATTCAGCTTACTGTCTAGTATAACCATAAAAATGTTCATAATAATTGGACGTCTACATTTTGAGTTATGGTGATTTTTCTGCTCACTGTTCTATTTCTGTAGCAGCCCGTGAAATCGGGATGATGTCATCACTTGTTAAAACTCATTCTCAGTGTGTGCTTTGTTATTTTTAATGAGATTACTCTTGAAAGTTAGCTCTTTAAGCTACCTAGACTTCCCCAAGAGGAATTAAGCTAATTGCTGCTGTGCTCAGAGAATTATGTAAAACACTGGACATGTGTATGAACCAAGAATAGTAAGTTTTCACCTCTGAGCTAACTCCAACTTATCTGTTTTGATCTATCTTTTTGAGAGTGATCTTCCAAGATACATAGGGTGTCTAATACATCCATTGGCAAGCTAAAAGGGCCCATCATATACTCCTGGAGTTCATTTGGCTGGTGTAGATCAAGGATTTTGCAACACCTCTTCATCTTCAAGCACATACCTATCCATCTCTTCAAAGTTGTCTGAGCGTCGTTCTTTGTCGTAGCTTTTACCTCCACCCACTTGGTGAGATAATCCGTGGCCACAATGATATATTCAGCATGTGAACCCTTGGCTGGGGGATTAATAGGGCCTACAAAGTCTATTCCCCACTTAGAGAATGCACGTCCACCCATCATAGGTTTCAGTGGCATCTCATCCTTGCGTATAGGATACTGAGTTCTCTGACACACATCACACCGTTTCACATAGGTATGTGCATCCATGTGAAGGGTTGGCCACCAGAAGCCTGCAAATAATATTGCCTTGATCACCCGATCTGGTCCAAAGTGTCCTCCTGCTACACCTTAGTGAGCAGTTTCCAAAATCTTTAGATATTCACTCTCATGAACACAAAGTCTCAGGTAACCATCCTTACCACGCTTGTAGATATTATCACCAATGAGTGAGTACTTTAGGGCTTCTTGTTCTAGACTTCTTTTCCTAACCAGAGTCATGTCTGGAGGGAATGTTTTCGTCCTCAGGAAGGATACTAGTGGTTCACTCCAATCTGGCACTATGGACACTTGATAAAGAGTGGCATGTTCCACAGGTGGTTTAGTGCAACAGATTGGGCATTCCTTGCACAACTTTTGGACATCAGCTTCCATAGTTGGCCAATGCACTCCGAGTCTCCTTAGTGTCTGTAGGGTTCATTGTTTTGAGTAGTGTTGCTCTAATGCACCTACATGTGCTAATTGCAACCATTTAGCGTACTCATCCTCTTCCACACAACAAGCCAAGATCCCTTGATCTGTGTGCTTGTACATACTTCCTGCCATGATGTGATACTTTTGGGCTTTTACTACCTCTCTATCCTGTGTGTTTATTACTGGGTGGTTAGGTCCGTATGTCAACACTGGTACCAATGGCTTAGCCCACTGCGGCACCACTTCCAAATTAAACAAGTAAGCATCAGGAAGGTCATCTGACACTCAGGCTTCTCCCGATGTGAGCCTAGAAAGGTGATCTGCTCTCAAATGAGTCTTCCCTTTCCTTACCACAACCTCAAAATCATACTCCATTAGCAAGAGAAACCATCTTACTAATTTTCCTGTATTGCATGGCTTGTTTACGAGATATAACAATGCTTGGTGGTCAGTAAAAAATTTAAACTTGTTTGCAAGCAAGTAGTGTCTAAATTTCTTAGCTGCATATACCATGCCTAAGCCTTCTCTCTCAGTAGTGGTATAATTTCGTTCAGCTGCATTCAATTGTCTACTAGCATAGGCAATTGGAAGATCCATATTACCTTCACCCGTAGGTTGTGCGAGTACACATCCAATAGCATAATTGGATGCATCCACGTGAACATGGAATGGCTTGTTCCAATCTGGTGCGGTCAAGATTGGTGCTGAACATAATCTTCGTTTAAGCTCCTGGAAGGAATTCTCACATTCCTCAGTCCACTCAAAGTTAGTCAGAAGTCCGTACATGGGCTTTGCAATGACAGCATACATGTGAATGAACCGGCGGTAGTAACCACAATGTCCCATGAAAGCTTGTACTTCCTTGACATTCCTTGGCCTAGGTAGCTCTGCTATGGCTCTCACTTTCTCTTCATCAGTGGATATGCCATTCTTTGACACTATGTGTCCTAGAATCTTGCCTTGCCTGACCATAAAAACGCACTTTTCTGGGTTCAGGTAGACTTGATATTCTCTACATTTGTCAAAGATTTGTCTCAGTTTAGGAATATGGGTTTGTCTGATGTTGGAATGAGCACAAAGATCATCAACATAGACTTCTAAGTTCTTCCTCATGAACTCCTTAAATACATGGCACATCAGCCTCTGGAAGGTTGCTGGTGCACTGGTAAGCCCAAATGGCATTACCCGAAAGGCAAATATGCCCCATTCTGTGGCAAAAGCTGTCTTATGCTGATCCTCTGGAGCTATGGCTACTTGATTGTAGCCCGAAAATCCATCAAGGAAGCTGTACACTTCCTTGCCTGCTACTCTTTCTAAGAGATGTTCTGTGATGGGAAGCGGATAATTATCTCGAATTGTGGCTGCATTAACCTTCTTTAAGTTAATGCACACACGCAGCTTTCCATTTTTCTTGGGCACCACTACGATGGGGGATACCCACTCAGTGTGCTCAATTTCATAGATAAATCCAGCTTCAACCAGTCTATCTATCTCCTCTTTGATCTTGGCAGCATAATTATCATTATATGTGTATGGCTTTTGCTTAGAGGGTTTGGCATCTGAGGTCATGGGGATGGTGTGTGAGCATATGTCAGGGTCCACACCTTTCAAGTCCTTGTAACTCCAAGCGAATACATCTCTGTATTCTCTTAGCAAGGCTATCAATTCTTGCTCTTCTTCTTCCGTCAGGTCATGTCCTATGTAAGTGCATCTCTCTTCTCCCTCTTCCATGGTTACCACAATTTTCTTTGTGGTTTCTTTGTTATCATAGGCCTCTCCTGATTGTGCCTCTCGTTTAGGCATTCTGATCATGACTCTCCTGTCATCTATCTCATACTTCTTAAAATTTTCTGGGACCTCAAACAAAGATTCCTCCTCTTCTTGTGTGGCTTCTCTCTTCTTTTTTTTCTTTCCTTCTTCCTTCGGGGTCACATGTGTGGCTAGTCTTACATCACTTGTAAGCTCTCCATACCTCTGGGGTTGAAATTCTACTTCATGGAAGTATTCTTCATCTGATGCAAAAGGTGGATCCATAATGATTGACTCTAGATCGGAGTCACTTGCATCCTCAAATGCATCAGGGCTAGGTTCGCACTCTTCTAACACCGCCTCTCCCATGATTGGCTCTATGGAGAAGACTGAAATGTCATAGCCATCCTCATCACAGTGGGGTATCCATTGTTCTTCATTGATGGCTACATCCATTGTTGCTAGGATTTCTGCCCAGCCGTGGGGTTCAAATTCCTCGTCCGGAAAGACTACAGGTGCATAGGCTGGGTCTTGAATTGATCTATGTGTTTCTTTTGCACCTACCTCTCTGGCTTTTTCTCTCTTCTCTTCTTCTACTGCTACTTTGCACATCCATAAGTGGGTGTCTTCATGCATCCATGAGGATCCTGACCCTATGGAATGCACCGATTCCGTATCATCTTTGGCTCTATGGATGGGATTCCATTGGATGGGAGGGACATCTCTATGAGAGTAATCCTTGAGATTGACTTTGGTCATAACACCTAAGTGTTGTAGGTACAAGGAGTTGGTTCCCCAGTCCTGTACCACTTGCAACTGTCGCATAAAGGGTCTTCCCAAGATCATCTCATAGGCATGATTTTTGCTGAAGTCACATATAGCAAATGTATGCTCAAACTCGCCACAGGTGGTGAGAGTTATTCCTTCTAGCAATCCTAAGGGTCTCTCTATGTGACCATTGGCCATCTGCAATTTCATTCTCGTTGGCCTGAGTGCTGGCTTGCCCCAACGCTTCCATAGGGAAGTGGTGGCAATTGCAACTCCTGCACCTGAGTCCAAAATTGCCTTGGTGGTGTACTCTTGGTAGGTAATGGGAAGATAGGTGTTCCCTTCTTCACCTTCACACATATCTCCTATCTTATCCAAGGGTATCTCTGGCACTGTCCTATGTGATCCTACCTGGGAACGAGGTTTTGATATCTCTGGTACTTGTTTGGCTACATGTTTCCATAATTCAGGTCTAACCTTGAGTAGCTCTTCTAACTTGAGGTTGCACTGCACTTGAGTGTTTTTCACTACCTCTGTGTTCCTAGGTAAGACTGAGTCCTCATTTCGTACCATGACCGTGGGTGCTCTCATACAAGTAGACTTAGCTTCCCATGGGCCTATGAAGTGGGGTAATTCTTGCAAAGAATTAGACTCAAAGTCTAGTCTTTCCTGAGAGTGGGTGCTCTCCTGCTCCTCATAAATGGATGGGATGTCTTGTGGGAATTGGTCACGTGCATCATCCACAAGTTCAATAGGAGGAGGGACTTCACTTTCTTTAGCCCATTTGTCTTCTTGAATCTCGCGTAGGAATTCTGGTGTGAACCGATTCATAGAAGATGATGTGTCTGGCTCTGTAGAGTTAGGCACATAGGCTTCAGGCACATAGGCTTCCTGAGCAGGAATGCTTACTCTTTCACTTGCCTTGTCCTTGTGTTGAGAAGCGGTGATTGTGCAATCAGCTTCTCTATTCTTTCTAACAGTCCATCAAAGTGTAACTGTGTCTTCGCTGAACTAGAGATGTTAAATAGGCGACTGGCTTCAAACATGGTCTGAGCCAACTCCACCATCTTAGCAAAAATTTTGGTTCGTTCAAGCTCTAGTTCTGCTCTAGGGTAACACTTTTCATGATCAGTTACGTTTGGCCCTTCTTGGATTCTGGCCTGATATGCTTTAAGCATCATATTAAGGTCCTCGGGAGTGGGATCTGCTAGGATTGATCCTACTCTTGGGGGTGGTGGGTTTAGGTGAGGCGGGTTGGAAGGTGGCGGTTCGGATGGAGTTGGGAATGGTGGAGGTGATGGAGGTGGGGCAGTGTGAGGGAGTTTGAGATGTGAGTTCAGTTATCCTGGCCTTTGTTTCTCTGAGGCTTTCCTCAAGTTCACTCATCTTTTTTGCCCATTGCCTTTTCATTCTTTCACGACTATCTCTCCAAGCTCTAGTCCTCTTCTTTGTCATGCTCTCTGTTTCACTAACATCTGGGCTCTTTTCCTGGTCTACCCCTTGGTTTTGCTGCAATGCTTGAGCTTTAGTGATCACTTGCATGGGTGTAGTGGACATCACACTTCCTGTGGAGTCTACAACTAACCCAATAACATTAATGGGAGTTATTTTTGGCATATTGCTGGGATTCTTTGGACAATCTCGTAAGAGATGCTCCTTTCCACATTCCTGGCAATAGCCCTGGATCGTTACTGATTGGGTTTGGGTAGGTGCGGGCATGGGGCAGTCACGAATGAGGTGATCTCCCTGACATCTGTAGCATGGTCCTCTAGGGAATGGGGGTCTTATTTGCCTAGGTTGAGGTCTAGGGTTGGGGTTTGCATACATGACGTTTGTGTAATCTGACTCCCAACTAGGTTCATTTGGCTCTTCACTATAGTAGGACTCACCATGTTCAGGAGATTGCATGTAGTAAGCATGGGGACTATCGACATGTGTAGAATCAAAGCTATGGTCACTTGGGTCACTTTCAGAAAGCAATTGGGTTACCGGGACTATAGCTCTATTCAAATTTTCTTCTGCCGCTGCATACTTTACCGGAATTACATTAGCTGGGGCAGGGGTTTGTTGTGCTAACACAGGCTGAGGCCTTTGCTGGGCTTGATATTGCGGTTGGTAATTTTGTTGAGGCCTAGTATACTGTTGGGGTGGGTATTGGTTCTGGTATCTGCCTTGTTGAGGGTATGGCTGAGGGTAGGGTTGCCTAACCGCTTGCTTATTATATGGGCAGTCTTGCGCGGTGTGATTGGTGTACCTTCGTTCTATGGTGCAGTACTGGCTACTAGGATTAACTTGGGGTTGAGCCATAATGGGACAGACATTCGCCATGTGGTCGCCACCACAAGTATAGTATCTTTTCACAGGGGCATACCTTGGGATCTGTTTGCTAGTGACACCTAATTTCTGAGCTACTTTCTCTGCAAGTTCCTCAATTGATGTGGATTGCGTGGAAGAGAGGCTAGAGGAACTATCTGAATCTTTGTATATCTTGGAAAGCTCTAACTCCTCCCCTAGGTTATCCTCGATGTCAATGCACATGCGTACACACTCTTCTATAGTCCTAGGGTCCTTCAGATACACATATGATCTCAATTTGGTACTTAGCAATCCATCCAAGAATAAAGCCACTTGCTTAGCTGGTTTGGGTAGCTCAGGGACAAGGCATCTCTCAAGATATTGCCTAAATCTTCTTCTTGCAAGTCTCACGGTCTCTTGAGGGGTTTTCTTGAAGCTGTGAATCAGCAAGGAGGTATTATGTCTTATGCCACTCTTAGAGAATTCAATAATGAAAGCCTCTAGGAGTTGGTCTATGCTCCTGAACTGCCTCTCATTTAGTGGCTGAAACCATGTCAGGGCAGTGTTCCTAAGGGTTAGACCAAAGGCATTGTACTGCGTGAATAGATCCTCCACTTGTTCAGCTCTCAAGACTTGCCTTAACTCAGCCACATGATCGTATGGATCTCCAGTGCCATCGAAGTAGTTCTTCATGGACTTAACTAGCTGAGTCGGTCTCAAAGTCCTTGTGTGCTCTCTAGGTCATGGTAGAGGGAACTCATCCGCATTTCTTTGATTCCTGTGAGCTCTAAGTACCTCAAGTTCGACTCTGTTTGTTTCCGTCCTTGTTCTTTCTCTGCCCCCTGTGTTGGCAAAACTTACTTCTGGCCTATCTCTACTTCTGTCTCTTTGAGTTCCATGAGCTTGGGATGTTCCCGCTCTAGGGTGACCATAGGATACATTCGATCTTGGTTGGGGGAAAACGAATTCACCCTTCCAAGTGTAAGCATGTCTATCATGTTCTATAACCACAAAGATCCTCTTTGAAGCGTGATCCAAGTAGGTCACTCTGCCTGGGCTATCAGGATCCTTAAACTCATAGATCATGATTGTTCTTATATCAATTGGCCGATCAGATTTATACCTCCAAAAGGCTTCGTCAGTCTCTCGATTGAGGAGCAAATCTATGCTCTTATTATCCTGGGGAATCCACTCTGGTGTGATAATCCTAGTGAGAACCGATTTGCCTCGAGGGGTTCTAGGTTCTGTACCCATGTTTCCTTGCTCTAGGTCACCTAAGTCCGCTTCTGGGATCACATTTCCAAATTCGTCCGTCCTATCTGGGTGACTGGTGACTACATATATGGTTCCTTCTTTGTCCAAGTATGCTCCGTTTTCAAACTTGACAGCTGGGTGCTCTACTCCTATGGATTGGTCAGGGTTTTTAATCTGGACCACAGATCTTCCTAGGCAGTCCTCATAGATGCTAGCACCTAATCGGTTGGTCCTAAGGTATTCTAGCTGCGTCTTGTACGGGCCTTCTACCCTGTGCAAGTATGGCACTCCTGAACTTCCCGTACGTCGGTCCATGCCTTGAGACATCTCTGATTCACTAGTCTCAGAGCTAGGGTAGTATGAGTGGTGGCTCAGCTGCTGGGCCCAAGACCTAGCAGTGTGGTTGACACTGGCCTCTGAAGACCTAAGGCTTTGTCTATCTCTCCCTAGATGTCGCCCTGATCTAAGGTTCATAAGCCTAATTGAATAACCCAAATTTGCCCAAGTACAACCTTGTTGCAGAGTCCTTTTGTATCAGTCACTTGATTCTTTTTTAGTCGATTATCGTGTTTATGCTCTAGTCAGAAATCACGTCGTCAGGAATATTTGAGTTAATTTTTCGCACTGTAAGTTGATCGTCCACGTTAGATTCTTCCCTTTAAGGTTATCGCATCACGAAGAGATTATGTTTAATCTTGAACTTGAGTGCATAGGTAGTCTTCAACTTGATTGATGCCTATCGTTGCCCTGACTTACTCCTATCACTAGTCGTTCTTAGCCTAAGCTAGGAATTGACAAAGGGGGTTGAAAGTTTCCAACCTTTTGTTTCCTGCTTGGTTGCCCTTGAATGCCCAGGAAGTGTGTTCCCAAGCTTGCACTTACACTTGCTTAGAACGCCTTTCGATGCTCTCAATAGATCTGTAAGAATTCCAAAGTTAGCTTTAAGATTTAAATTCCAAAGACAGAGCCAATGATTCTCATTCCTGTAGCACAAATACTAATTTGCATAGTGATTTTTAGGAAAACAATTCTTACGACCCCTGACTTTGATCCCCCTGGGTATGGTCAACTTCAAAATACCCTAGCTGAAAATCAACGCATTATCTTTATAAAAAACAAGCTACAAGCATGTAGTATATGCCACAAGCTTTCCAACAAGCCCTAGAGCTCAAAAGATGGATTTCGTATGAAAAAGTTATGACCGTTCAGGGTTCTAGGATTAAGACAGGGTTCAAACAGGATCACTGTGCAACAGGTTTTCCCCAAGTTGTTTTCCTATGGCCTCCTTATGTGCTCTAGAGTAAAATGTTCATGCCCAAAATTAGCCAAACTCTTCAAATTAAAAACCCTAAAAATTTGGCTAAAATTGGTTGTCAATCGCGACGGACAGGCAGTCAATCGCGATGGACAGGAGTCGATCACGACGGACAGGCAGTCAATCGCGATGGACAGGCAGTCGATCGTGATGGACAGGAGTCAATCGCGACGGACAAGGCAATCGATCGTGAGGGATAGGCAGTCAATCGCGACGGACAGGTAGTCAATCGCGACGGATAGGCAGTCAATCGCGACGGACAGAGCTGTCAATCGCGACGGATAGGCAGTCAATCACGACGGACAGAGCTGTCAATCGCGACGGACAGAGCTGTCAATCGCGACGGATAGGCAGTCAATCGCGACGCACAGAGCTGTCAATCGCGACGGACAGACAGTCAATCGCGACGGACAGGCAGTCGATCGCGATGGATAGGAGTCAATCGCGACGACAAGGCAATCGATCGCGAGGGACAGGCAGTCAATCGCGACGGACAGACAGTCAATCGTGACGGATAGAGCTGTCAATCGCGATGGATAGAGTTGTCAATCGCGATGGATTGAAATTTTGCAAATTTTTCAAAAATTTTTGTGGAAATGTGGTGTGCAGGGTCTCTAGTCCACTGTGGTGCACTCAGACTTACCAAAAGGTGAAAATTTCTGTCAATCGCGATCGACAGAAGTCGGCGACTGCGAGATAGTTCTGCACATTTCCGTACCTGCGCGACGTGCTGGAGGGGATGATGATGCTGAAACCTGCAAGAAACTCCAAAAGCATGCAGAAAATAGCACACAACAGTTCGCTCTCTCTCTCTCTCTCTCACAAGTGAAATGAGGGAAATGAAAGGAGGAAGGGGATATAGTAAAAAACTGAAATTTTTGCGATGATGGAGATGGAGATCGGATATGGTGATGATGATGATGGTGATGATGGTGGTGAGGTAAGAAAAAGAGAAATAAGAAGAGTGAAGAAATTACCTACAACGCCAACGTCTCAAATCTACGTCTTACCATCACACGCTCGTCCTCAAAGCTCGATCCTTGGCAACGGCGCCAAAATTTGGTGTAGCTCAGTGATGAGTAGCACCTCCTTTAATGTCAATCCGGGAAGATGTGAGGATGGTATGAAGACCTCAAGCAAGTGGAGGCACAAGTGCGTGAGTGAGAAGCACACAAACATGCACACACATACACACACACGTGCACACACAGCAAGACAAAGAGTGAGAAGCAATGGAGTTCTTAGATTACTTTCAAAAAGATCTTACAAGTTCATTTCAATTACAATCCAACCTCAAAAATGAGCTCTCTAGCTCTATTTATAGTTTTTGACTAGGTTTTGGCCTTGTCCAGACCTAGTGTCCGGCCTAGTTAAAAATTAGGTTCTCCACCCTATTTGGAGGTTCAAACGAAGTCTAAAAAATGTGAAAACTGACAGGTAGATACTTCTAAAGCTCCTCAAGCTCAAGGACTCCTTGGCTTGCACAAAATGGAGCTACAAAAATGTGAAATGGTATTTACAAGGGTTTTTAGTGATGAAAATCACTATTGTTGTAGGGATTTCTTCTAACATTTTGATATACATTTCTTGCCTTTTGATCAATTTGTAGTTGAGACTACTGGCTTCAAGGTGAGCTATCTCTTATGAAAAACTTTACACTATACTGTGAGATCTAACTTGCAAAAGTACCGTAAAATGTATACTGAGAAATTGTAACTGTTAACTAACTTTTACAGTAAGATGAAATCACTTAGATTTCTTCATAGAAGAAGAAGATCTTCCACATAAAAATGTGTTTTCTATTAGAGAAGATGTGTACAAAAATGGCTTGGCCTCTC
The DNA here is from genome assembly GCA_020310875.1 of Ceratopteris richardii. Classification (NCBI taxonomy): domain Eukaryota; kingdom Viridiplantae; phylum Streptophyta; class Polypodiopsida; order Polypodiales; family Pteridaceae; genus Ceratopteris; species Ceratopteris richardii. The sequence goes on along the minus strand of CM035427.1, from coordinate 158,462,763 downwards.
TTTGCTCATAGGCATGGAAAACTCTCCTACACTGAGTAGTTCTTCCTTACCATCTCTCTCTCAGATGAATACCTAACATTTCAAGTTCTATTATTCATCTCTACATACGCACACTTGCGTCTACTACAAGCACTTCTACATTCACTATTTCTTATCTCATTCTAAGCACTCTCTCAACTCTCTTATATACATTTTTTATCCGAGATTCGTAATTCTGGAAGTTTCTGTGAACTATATTACAGTCGTGAATTTTTCCCTTCACTAGGGCTTTGACTTTTCTGAATGCTTTGTTCCTGCTTCTCTTCATCTTTCTTCAACCTTCATACATCTTCAATTCTTTATGTCTAATTAGTGAGTGAATCTTCAACAAAAATCACATGAGTGGCATCATTGCTTTGATGACTGATTTGGAGAATAAAGTAAGCAATCATGTGGTTCAAAGAGGTGATAACACAAAGCATAATGTGAAGTCCATTGGATTAGTAAAGGCCAAGGATGGAAGCACTCTTCTGAGTAAGGTTTTGTATGTTCCTACAATCCCAAAGAATCTAATAAGTGTAGGGCAAATTGTAGAGAAAGGTTATGAAGTAAGCTTCGCTAATGATGGAGTTTTTGTGGAAGACCCTAGCAATGGGTATAAACAAATTGTTCAGGAAAGAAAGAAGAAAGGCTATTCACATTGAAGATTCAAGGCAATGGTGGTCATGCCTTGTTCACTTATGGAGGACATAAGATCTCTAAGTTAGATCTTTGGCATAAAAGGCTTGGACATTTCAATGAAAGAGGTATTAAGGATATGATTAACAATGGTTAAGTGCTTGGATTACCTAATGTTGTAGGTCAACACATGCAATTCATTGTGTCAAAAGATGTTACATTCAATGAGCAAGATACTTGGTATGCAGGTACAATCACTTTTTTGCATCAATCACCAGAAGATAAAAAATTCACACCACTTAACATCATGTATTAATATCACTCCACTTTCCAAAAACTTTGTGCTCATCACACTTTAGCAAGGTTATTCTAGTGCAATTGGAAGGATTTTGAAGGAAAAAATAAAAATACATAGATATGTATGCTCCATAGAACATAACAAAATTGGAAACAAAAATTATAAAAAAGAATACCACTGACTCACACACTCCTATGCCTTACTTTGTGCCTAAGAAAAATTAGTAAAATATTTATGTACACACACACAAACACACACACACGCGCACACACACACACACACACATACACACACACACACACACACACACACATATATATATATATATATATATATATATATATATATATATATATATATATATATATATATATATATATATATATATATATATATATATATATATATATATATGTGTGTGTGTGTGTGTGTGTGTGTGTGTGTGTATGCATGTGTGTGTGTGTAATGATGATGGGATCAAGAAGTTCTTCAGATTTGTCTTCCCCTCCTTGCATGTATAAGTCCATCACTTACCAACTCAATTGGTAACTCTCATATAAGAACTTTGTAGTTGTATGAGCATCATTTTTTAGAGTGGCTTTTTGTTGGCAATAGCCAAAGGCATAGACGCAGAGAAAGCATGTAAAGGCAGATTACAAAGACTCATGGGGAGCTAGGCAATCATTTTTTACAAAGAAATATACTTCATATTAATTTTCCAAAACTCCAAACGGTGATTTTTATCACTTTTGTAACATATGTATCATAAACATACCCAATTTTGTATTTAGTAGCTCCATTTTTTATAGGCTGAGGAGTTTTCGAGATTGAGGAGCTTAGCTAGAATGATCATACCAATTTTGACTATTTTTAGATCTCGTTTAGACCTCCAAATGCCCCCTAGAACCTACTTTTTAACTATGCGAGTCACTGTGAAACCGGTCACAACTAGACTAAAATCTATAAAATGAGCTAGAGAGCTTATTTTGTAGGTTAGCTAGTGTTGGATTGTATTAGTTAGTGTGAGCTTTGAGCTTGTAAGAGTGTTATTGAGCAATAAAAGCTACTTTCTACCTTCCATTGTGTCTTGCTTGTCTCTTCCATGTGTGTGTGTGCATCTTCATGCTTCTCACTTCACTCTCACTACTTCTTGCGTTCACAATCTTCATATCACTCTTATCTCTTCCATGGATTGACAATTAAAGGAGGTCATGATTACGCTTGAGCTACACCAAATTTTGCCGTTGTTGTCAGGGATCGAGTCCTAGGACGAAAGCTTGATGGTAAGAGTATAGCAAGAATTGGCATTGGAAGGTAATTATTTCAGTTTTCGTTGTTGTTTTTGCATATTTTTTAGTGTTTTTCATCTCCCCTACACTCCTCCTTGATCACCACATCATCGTCTTCCACTCCCAAAAAAATCACAAAGTTCACCATATCCACCTATCCTCCTCATTTGCACATGCGAGGGAGAGAGAAAGAGAGAGAGAGAGAGAGAGAGAGAGAGAGAGAGAGAGAGAGAGAGCTATTGAGATTGCATGTGTGTGTGTTTTTTTGAGTTTTCTAGCAGGCACAGTACTCTAGAACAATAGAAGAGCTCCAAGAAGGCAAAAACTCAGACTTTCTGTCATATCTATTGAAGCTCTTCGACCATCACGATGGTCTGAGAAAGTCAAAATTTTTGGTACCCATCTATAGCACGACAAAGGCGACACTTGCACACACACGAATCGAGAAGTGCACCTTGAAAATCATCACTTTGGTGGACCATCACGATGGGGTCACACCATCGCGATTGTGTTGCACCATTGCTATTGGCTCATGCCATCACGATGGCTCAGCCGAACCATCGCGACGGTCTCACACCATCGCAATGGTTCAGTTGGACCATAACGATGGTCTCTGACCATCACGACAATCCCGTTGACCCCATGCCATCACGAGAGCTCGCTTGCCACATTTCATTTGAGCCATCGTGATGGTTTGCTTGACCATCATGACGACTCGACCACCTTGGACCATTGTGATGCCTCGATAGGCCAGACCATCGTGATGGATCACTTGACAATCGTGATGCCTCGATAAGTTCACACCATCATGACGATGCAAATTTGGACCATTGCGATGGTTCAACTCGACCATCGTAACAATCTCAGACCATAGTGATTATCTTTGACCATCACGATTGTCCATCTAAAATGCCAAAATTAGGGTTTTGATTTTTGGCAAATTCAAGGTCTATTTTGAGTGAATTTTTGAGTGATTAGGCATATCGGAGACCCCTTGGCTCATAACTGGAGAAAAACCTGTCTACCTGTTTTAACCCCCAGAGATCCTGAATGTCCATAACTTCTTCATATGAAGTCTGTTTTTTGAGCTCTAGGAAAGCATCTGTGGGGTTAGGAAAGCAAGGGGGCACTTGAGAGCTTTTGCCAAAGGAAAAAGGACCATTAAAGGTGTATACATCAAAGTGTCCGATACATTGATTTAAGAATTGGCCTAAACTTTGGCTTTTGACAAGTCTACAAGTGGTCATCCAAGGGTAATCAAAGCAAGGCATAGTGCAAACTAAACAATGGTTGGGAAGCACGACTTCTTGGGAATTAGAGCAATCAAAGAAGCTGACTCAAGGTTGGAAGAATACTCAACCCCCTCAGTCAATTATTAGCTTAGGCTAAGCGTGTAGCATTGTGGATTGAATTAGGATGGTGATAGGAATACATCAAGTCAAAGAGACTTAAATTTTTTCACGTCCAAGAGAACTCAAAAGTACAACAAAAAGTTGATTCGTGACATGTACATTGAGACAAGACAAGAATTTAAAGGAGTAAAAATGAAACAAGTGACTAAAGAAAAAGGAACATTGGTGATCAAAAAGTGTATTGAGAGGTCAAGGAAGACAAATTCATGAACCTTAGATCAGGAAATCATATAGGTAAGTCAGACCAAAGAAGCCTCAGATCATCGGAAGCAAGTGTAGGAACTACTACAAGTTCCTGGGCATAACAATTGAATAGCTACCCATACGATTTGGACTCAGATACCAGTGGGTCAGAAATGGCTTATAGCATGGAGAGACCAGAAGGAGGGTTAAGTGTAGCGTATTTGGAAAGACTAGAAGGACCCTACAGAACCCAATTAGAATATGTCCGAACCAACCACCTAGGTGCCTACATCTACGAGGATGGTTTGAGAAGATCAGTGGTACAATTGCACAATCATGACCAATCCATTGGATTGGAAAATCCAGTGGTGAAATTTGAGAGAGATGCATACTTAGATAAATAAGGAACCATGTACGTTATCACGAATCAATCTAATATCATTAATGAGTTTCGTGTAGTAATTCCCAAGACGGAAACAGGAACCCAAGGAAAAGAACCATTAGGAGACAAACCTAGGACACCCAGAGGGAAATCCATATTGACAAGAATACTAAACCCAGAATGGATCCCTAAAGATAATAGAAGCATTGAATTATTCTTGAATAAGGACACAAATGATGCATTTTGGAGATACAGAATGGAACAACCCAATGAAGTAGGTTCAATCATCATTTACGAGTTCAAGGACCCTGATACACCTAGAAAAGTAGTATACCTGGACAACACATCAAGATGAGTGTTCATAGTACCTAATCATGCAAGACATGCCTATGCATGGAGAGGTGAACTAGTGTTTCCCCCATCATGAGTGAATATAAGCACGAGCCATCAAGGTGCAAGGACATCCTTAGCCCATGGACCCCAAAGAGAGAAGAACAAAGAAAGGCTAGAAGTGAGTTTCTCTCATCCTATAGGGAGAGATAGACTAACCTTGGACACAGATAGAATGGAGAGACCAAGAGAACCCAGAATACCAGGAGGTAGGGATGAATTTCCTCTACCTAGACCTCGTGAAAATCCAAGAATATTGAGACCAACCTAGTTAGTGGAGTTGATGAAAAAATACTTTGATGGGATAGGAGATCCCTACGAACATGTTGCAAAATTCAAACAAGTGTTGCGTGTAGATCAAGTAGAAGACATGTTCATGCAATACAAGGCCTTTGGAATCACATTAAAGAACACAGCTTTAACTTCGTTCCAACCTTTACAACAAAGGCAATTTAGGGACATTCATCACTTGTTAGAGTCATTCATCATTGAATTCTCTAAAAGTGGAATTATGCATAACACTTCTTCCTTGATTCACAGCTTCAAACAAATCCCTCAGGAAATAGTTAGACTTGCAAGATGTAGGTTTAGACAATACATTGAGAGATGCCCAATGCTAGAACTACCCTCTCAGGCCAAGCAAGTGTCTTTGTTTTTGGATGGTTATTGGCAGTGGCCAAAGGCATAGACGACAAGGAAGCATGTGAAAGTGGATTACGACAAAGTCGTGGGGAGCCACACAGTTTATTTTTTCCAAAGAAACATGTTTTATGTTACTTTTTCAAAACTTCAAATAGTGATTTTCATCACTCTTGTATCATATGTAACATAGAAACACATGCTTTTGTAATTATACGCTCCGTTTTGTGCAAGTGGAGGAGTCCTCAAGCTTGAGGAGCTTAGATAAAACAAGCATACCACTTTTGGTTATTTTTAGATCTCATCTACACCTTCAAATAGGACCTAGAACCTAATTTTTAGCTATGCCAAACACTAGATGTGAAACCGGTCAAAACTAGCCAAAAAACTATAAAGAGAGCTAGAAAGCTCATTTTTGAGGTTAGCTTGTATGAGTAAATTTTAGAGCTATTTTGAGCTTGTAAGAACGTTCTTGAGTAATAGAAACTACTTTCAACCTTTCATTGTGCCTTGCTTGTCTCTTCCTTGTGTGTATCTATGTGTGTGTGCATCTCTATGCTTCTCACCTTCATTCTCACTACATCTCGTGTTCACAATCTTCATATCACTCCTATCTCTTTCGCGGATTGACATTAAGGAGGTGGAGCTTCTTAACATGGTGCTTACCATTGTGCTAGAGCAACACCAAATTTGGCACCGTTGCCGGGGATCGAGTCTAGGATGAATGTGTGATGGTAAGAGTATAGCAAGAAGTGGCATTGGAAGGTAAAAAATTCAATTTTTGTTGTTGTTTTTAAGTAGGTTTTGTGTTTTTCATCTCCTCTACACTCCTCCATCACCACCGCATCATCTTCTTCGACTCCAAAAAAATAAAAAATTTCACCATATCCACCTCTTCCCCTCATTTTCCTCATTTGCGCATGAGAGAGAGCCTTTGTGCTTGTTGTGCTATGTGTGTTTTTGAGTTTTCTTGTAGGTACAATACTCTAGAGCATCAGGAGAGCTCCAAATAGGTAAAAACCTAGAATTTTTGCCATATCTGTCGAAGCTCTTGGACCATCCCGAGAGTCTAAGAAACTCAAAATTTTTGGTAAGCATCTATTGCACGACACAGGCAACCAAAGCGCTTGCACAAATTCAGAGTCGGTTTTGCAAAACTCATAGTTTGGTGGACCATCGCAACGGGCTCATGCCATTGCGATTGTGTCACACCATCGCGATTGGCTCACGCCATCGCGACGGCTCGGTTGGACAATCGCGACGGCTCGGCCGGACCATCACGACGGCTCGACCTGACCATCGCGACGGTCTCACACCATCGCGACGGTTGACTTGAACCATCGTGATGGTCATTGGCCATCACAACGATCTTATCAACCCCACTCCATCATAATGACTCACTTGCCATGTGTCAAATTAGACCATCGCAATGATACTAGGTATGCCATCGCGACACTTCAAGTTCGGACCATCGTGATTGGCTCAAGCCATCGCACCTCGTGACCGTCGCGATAGGCTCACACCATCGCGATGGTTGCGTTGACCATTGACCATCACGATGGGCTCACGCCATCATGATTGCTCACTAGACAGATCGTCACAACACCTCATTTTTAACCATCATGATGCCTTGCACCATCAGACCACCGTGATAGTTCAACTAGACCATCGCGACGGTCCTAGACCATCGCGATTATCTCATACCATCGCGATTGTCCACCTAGAATGCCAAATTTAGGTTTTGATATTTTTTGGACTATTTTGAGGCTATCTTGAGTGAATTTTTGGGTGATTAAGCTCAGTGGAGACCCCTTAGCTCATAATTGAAGAAAAACCTATTTGTCAATTTTTACCCCCGAGGGCTTGAACATCCATAACTTTGTCATTCAAAGTATGTTTTTTGATCTCTAGGGATTTTTAGAAAGCTCTTTTCGAGTTCTATGTGACCTCAACTGTTTTTTTTAAGAAGAATCTGTTGATTTGTAGATAAGATAATTTGAGGTTGACCCATTTGTGGGACTAAGAAAGCAAGGGGGCATTTGGGAAATTTGGCCAAAGGAAAAAAGGCACCCTTAAAGGTGTATATATCAAAGTGCTTGAGCATTAATTTAAGAATTCGTCTAAACATTGAATTTTGACAAGTCTAGTAAGAGCTATCCAAGGGCAATCAAAGCAAGGCAAGTGAAGAACGTAAGACTTCTTGGGCACTAGAGTGATCAAAGAAGCTGACTCGAGGTGGGAAGAATACTCAACCCCCTCAGTCAATGATTAGCTTAGGCTATACGTCTAGCATTGTGGATTAAATTAGGATGACGATAGGAATGCATCAAGTCCAAGAGACTTAATTTTTCAAGTCCAAGACTAAGATAAAAGTGTGCGATATGAAAACCTAAAGGAAAGAACTTAAGTTTGACTGAATGAGAACTCAAGAGTACAACAAAAAGTCGACTCCTGATGTATACATTGAGATAAGACAAGAATCTAAAGGATTTAAAAATGAAACACGCAATTAAGAACAAAGAGACATTGACAATCAGAGTGTGTATTGAGTGATTTAGGAAGTAAATTCATGAACCTTAGATCAGGCAAGCATATAGGTAAGCCAGACCGACGAATCCTTAGATCATCAGAAGCAAGTGTAGGAACTACTACACATTCATGGGCACAACAATTGAATAGTTACCCTTAGGAGTTGGGCTCAGATACTAGTGAATAGGAAATGGATTTTAGCATAGAAAGACCAGAAGGAGGGTTAAATGTGGCATATTTGGAAAGACCCGAAGGACCCTACAAAACCCAATTAGAATATTTCTGAACCAACCACCTAGGTGCTCGCATCTATGAGGATGGTTTGCAAAGATCAGTGGTGCAATTGCACAATCCTGACCAACCCATTGGATTGGAATGTCGAGTGGTGAAATTCGAGAGAGACACTTACATAGACAAAGAAGGAACAATGTACATAATAAGTACTCAACCAAATCATACCAATGCGTTTGGCCTAGTAAGTCCCGATACAGAAGCTAGAACCCAAGGAAAAGAACCACTAGGAGAAGAACCCAGGACACCTAGAGGGAAATTTTTATTGACAAAAGTATTAAACCCAGATTGGATCCCTTAGGACAATAGAAGCATAGAATTGTTCCTGAATAAAGAAACTGATGAAGCGTTTTGGAGGTACAGAATAGAACAACCTAGTGAGGTAGGCTCTGAAGTATTTCGATGGCGATGCACCGCACTGCACTCTCCTTCTCGAGAGCTCCCCGACGATATGCTCGGAGTAGAAAACCGAGCTCTTGATGCCGCACACGGTACTCCGCACAGAGAGCTGTAGAATACGCAGAAAAACACAGTACACAGTGAGCACGAAGACAGACTTCTTAGGTCTTACAAATGCGGTCGAACTTACAGTCTGTGACTGACCAGGCCACTATATGTTTTATTAAAGAACATATACAAAGAAGTGTCCGGTGGCCATTTGGCCTTTCACATGGACACTAACGGTAACAATCTCCCACTAAAGGCCAATATGGCCAGAGTAACTATGGGAGAAAAAAGAAAGAATGATAAAGAATACCTGAGTGTAAGTATACAAACTATACCTCCCACCTGATGGGCATGTTACACAGTATACAAGTGACTGCGTAAGATCAAGAATCAAGTAACCCCCATCAAGTGACAACAGTGTCGAAAGCTATCCTGTGGTAGAGCTTTAGTCAAAGCATCTGCAGCATTATCTCGAGTGTGAACCTTCTCAAGAATAATGCTCTTAGTGGCTAAGCAATCTCTAATGAAGTGATACCTCACCTCAATGTGCTTGGTCTTTGCATGATAGACCGGATTCTTAGCCAAAGCAATGGCACTCTGACTATCACTGAGCAAGTGAGATACATGCTGAGGCAAACCCATACCACAAGCAAGACGAGAAAGCCACAATGCTTCCTTACATGCCTCACTTGCTGCAACATACTCTACTTCTGTGGTGGAAACAGCTGTACATTCTTGAAGATGAGATCTCCAAGAGATAGCACCTCCAGCAAAATGAAAAATATACCCTGATGTAGACTTACGATTGTCTACACAACCAGCATAGTCAGAATCTGTGTAACCAATAATGGATGCTTTCCCTCTACCTAAGCATAGACACTTGTCCTTAGTGCCACTCAGATATCTCAAAATCATTTTGACCGCTTCCCAATGTTTCTTGCCAGGTTTAGACATATATCTGCTCACAACTCCCACTGCAAATGCAATGTCTGGTCTCGTAGCTACCATAGCATACATGAGACTACCAACAGCAGACTGATAGGGAATTTTGGTCATGAATTCCTTTTCCTCATCTGATTTGGGGCAGTCATCCTTGCTCAATTTCACATATGTGGGTAAAGGTGTACTCAATGCCTTTCCAACCTGCATATTGAATCGGTGAAGTACTTTGGATATGTACTCACTTTGAGACAAGTATATGCATCTTAATGCGCATGCCAAGAATATGTTTGGCATCCCCCAAATCCTTCATATCAAATGTCTGACTCAACTTGTTTTTGAGAATTGACAAATCATAAGAGGACTTCCCAGCAATCAACATATCATCGACGTAAAGTATCAAACATATCAAGCTGCCATCAGAACATCTCTTTGTGTAGAGACAATGATCCTCATTGCTCTGAGAATAGCCTTGGGACTTCATAAAAGCATCAAACTTTTGGTACCATTGTCTAGGAGACTGTTTAAGTCCATACAAGCTCTTCTTGAGCTTACAAACTAGACTTTCCTTGCCACGAACTACATAACCCTCTGGTTGTTCCATATAGATATCATCTGTAAGATCTCCATGCAAGAAAGCTGTTTTCACATCCATTTGGAATAGTTCTAAGTCCTCCATTGCAACGAATCCAAGCAACATGCGCAAAGTAGTCATCTTGACCACTGGAGAGAAGATTTCCTCAAAATCAACACCATGTTGTTGCTTAAAACCCTTTGCAACAAGTCGTGCTTTATATTTGGGAGAAGCACTATCTGATGTGAATTTCAGCTTATATACCCATTTACATGGTAAAGCTTTCCTGCCCTTTGGCAAAGGTACTAAGTCCCAAGTACCATTCTTGTGAATAGAATCCAACTCACTCTTCATGGCACGCTCCCACTTGACATGATCCTCTGTCTGCATAGCCTCTTTGTAGCAAGAGGGCTCACCGGCATCTGTTAGCATAACAAAATCTAGACCTGGAACATATCTATCAGGTGGATACGAGACACGTGCAGAACGTCTCAATGGTTGCTGAACAGGAACATGTGCAGCCTGATCTGAATGGACATTCTCTTGAACATCCCTATGTGCAGCATTTTTATGCATGCTAACCGGAGGACTAGTATCCTCAAACACCACTCTTCTCACTTCAACCTCCTTAATCGGCTATTTATGCATCTTAGACTCATTTAAAATGACATCACTACTTTTGATCACTGACCGTGTTTCGGGATCCCATAAGCGATATCCAAATTGTCCTTCTCGACCATATCCAAGAAAAATGCATTTCTTTGACTTATGGTCCAACTTCTGTCTAAGATTCTTGGGTATATGAACATATGCTTCACACCCAAAAACTCGAAGATGATCATAATATGGTGGTTTCCCTGTCCATAACTCTTGTGCCACTTTTAGACCTTTGGCAGTACTAGGTGAAAGGTTAATCACATGAACTGCAGTCAATACTGCTTCTGCCCAAAAACCTTGTGAGAGGTTTGCATGATGCAACATACATACTACTCTATCTTGAATAGTTCTATTCATCCTCTCAGCTACACCATTCTGTACTAGGGTATAAGGAGCTGTAAACTCTCTACGAATCCCTCTACACTGACAGAAAAGGCTGAATTCATGTGAGGTATACTCACCCCCATTATCTGAACGTAAAGCCTTAAGCTTAGTTCCTTTTTCAGTCTCAACTGAAGCAAGCCATTTTCTGAAAGTAGGGAATACATCATCCTTCGATTTGATAGGATATACCCAGACTTTTCTAGTAGCATCATCTATGAAAGTGACAAAGTAAAGAGAACCACCTAAGGACCTAGTGGGCATAGGACCACACACATCTGTATGAACAAGATCTAAAGGCTGAATTGAAGAGTCAATGTGCGTTCTATGCACATTTCTGGTTTGCTTTCCATATTGACAATGCTCACAAAATGAAAAATCAGAGAAAGATAACACAGGTAAGTAGCCAGAACGAGAAAGATTTTCCATTCCACTACGAGATATATGGCCCAAACGACCATGCCAAATACAAGCCATAGGCTGTTCAGTAACAGCTAACAAGTGTTCTTTCTGTATTACAAATAAAGGATAAAGTGAGCCAACTTTGCTTCCTTTTGCAATAACCATATTGCCCTTTGATATACGAAAAGACTGAGCATAGAAGAACACCTTGTAACCAAGGTCATCAAGTTGACCAACTGACATCAAACTGCGTGATAACTGAGGTACATGGCGTACATTATGCATAGTAAATTTTGAACCATCAATGAACTGCACAACCACATCTCCAATCCCCACAACATCACACTGGTAAGAGTCACCAAGTCTCACGGTACCAAGAGACTTTGCTGCATAATTAGAGAACCATTCTCTATGTGGTGTCACATGGAAAGAAGCACCAGAATCTAGCAGCCAGGTGTGGGAAAGAGAATCAGCCATAAGTGCCTCAGATGGCACAGTACTATCAAGTGTCAACACATCAGCATCATCAGAAATAGCATTAATTTCTTCAATCTTCACAGTCGAAGTAGATGGTGCAGGTAACTGTTTAACATGCCCATCAACATTCTGTCCTTTACCTTTAGCATTCTTTAATGCATAACAGTCTTTCTTCATGTGTCCTTTCTTATGACAATAATGGCATTCAATATCCCTCTTCCTTGATTTACTTCTGCTCTTATTCCGTTGACCATTCTTTTCCTTGTTCTTGCTCCTACCACGTTGTTGATTCTTTCCTTGGTAAGAATCACGAACATTATATGCATCTCCACTCTGAGTGCCAACCATAGATTTTCTACGAATCTCCTCACTCAAGAGTGCTCCACATATGTCATCATAGACGAGTTTACCACCTAGCGCACTATTGCTAATAGCTATGCAAAATGTATCCCATGATGATGGCAGGGTGCATAACAGCAATACTGCTTTCATTTCATTGTCCATATCCATTTTTTGAGCCTGTAACTGGGAGAATATGGCATCAAACTCATTTAGATGAGCAGCAACACTATCTGTGTCCCTCATACGAAGGTCGTATAATTTTCTCATCAGATATACTTTATTTGATGCCGTCTCTTTTTCATATGTATTGCATAACTTCTTCCAAAGCTCCTCTGCACTTTCACAGTCTAATACTGTAAAGTAAACATTATCTGCCAGGTGCAAGCGAATGGTAGACCTGGCCATTTCATCTAACTCATCCCAATCATCTTCATCCATGTCAGCAGGCTTCTTTGAAATCCCATTTACTGGCTTCCATTGCCTTCTTTGAATCAGCACATCTTTAATCTGATTCTTCCATAGAGCAAAGTTTGTGCCATCAAATTTTCGGATCTCAAAATGGTCTTTGCCCTGCAAGTTATAGATCCTCCTCGGAACGCTAGCACTAGACCCTGATCCACCGGATGTGCCTGAGACCTCTGATGCCATGATCGTAGAGAACTGAATAGAATGATAATGGAGCTAGAAGAGTCCAAACACCAACAAATAAGTGTATCAAGGAGTAAATCGACCACTATATAGTTGACTAAACCAGAAATCTCGAAAAATTTTGCCAGAGTATCCTCTGCAAAATTAGCATATGACCAGTGTCAAAGTATCATAAAACTGCAAGTACTGACATGTCTACCTACATAGTGAATCACTGACTCCACTGCATATAATCAGTGACCCAATAGAAGCCAACTAGGCTTATCGAGCACCTATGAAAAACTATCATACATCTCCTATGGCGAGGCTGGGTAAGTCTTCCACCTGCATCACCGAAGAGACCCCGACATCTGGGTGTCTCCCAATTAAGAAAACCTCAACACGACCCTCTTTATCAAACGTAAAAGGCTTTATGCAAAGAACGTAACCGCTATATCAATGCCCACATGGACGTACATAAGCGGTATCCACAGAAGCGTACATGGTGTGTATGTGCTTAATATATGCAGTAAAATGACACTAAAAGGTTGAATACACAGCCCAAAAACTAGCCAATAACACCTGCAAGTGTCTGTCAACTCTGATGTTTTAGGCTTTAAAAACCTGCATAAATTTGCAGCGATTGCTCCCACCAAAACTGAAAAACCCCTCGAGAAACCTGTAGTTTTACGAGTGTGGCTGAAAATACAGCCCCAAAGGTTGATATTTATTGTCAGAGAAGTACAAGGAACACTCTTCTTGATGTTCTTGGACCTGTGTGAAGAGAACTACGTGCGAAGGTACTCCGAAATGGCTCCAAAAACACCCCAAAATTGCTTCAGAAATAGGCTTTAAAAGCAAAAATGAAGCTTTGAGGGACCAAAACTTGTTCAAGGTAATGTCAACCTTAGTCTTTCCCCTTCTTCAAACACCACAAGAGTGTAGCTTAGTGGCAAGAGATTGCCACGGTTAAGCGAGCTCTGGGGGGAACAGTACTGGGATGGGTGACCTCCCGGGAAATACCGGGAACCTCTATATTTCTTGATTGTTGAGGTCCTCCCTCGCGTGCAACCAACGGCACCAACGGTGACTTCGGTGACTCGGATGACAAGGTATGCCAAGGTCTATGCCTTGGTCGCCGCCTTAATCGCCGCCTGGGGGGGGGTTCGTTTCGCTCGCACAAAAGGAACAAAGCTTTTTGCCTCGAATTGCTCTAATACCAGTGAAGTATTTCGATGGCGATGCACCGCACTGCACTCTCCTTCTCGAGAGCTCCCCGACGATATGCTCGGAGTAGAAAACGGAGCTCCTGACGCCGCACACGGTACTCCGCACAGAGAGCTGTAGAATACGCAGAAAAACACAGTACACAGTGAGCACGAAGACAGACTTCTTAGGTCTTACAAATGCGATCGAACTTACAGTTTGTGACTGACCAGGCCACTATATGTTTTATTAAAGAACATATACAAAGAAGTGTCCGGTGGCCATTTGGCCTTTCACATGGACACTAACGGTAACATGCTCCATCATGATTTACGAATTCAAGGACCTAGATACACCTGGAAAGGTTGTATACCTGGATGATACTTCAGAACGAGTATTTGTAGTGTCCGACCATGCAAGACTTGTCTACACATGGAGAGGTGATTTAGTATTCCCCCCATCTCGATCAAATGTAAACGCGAGCCATCGGTGTGCTGGGACATCCTCAGCCCATGGCATTCAAAGAGAGAAGAACAAAGAGAAACCAAAAGTAAGTTTCACTCATCCCATAGGGAGAGATAGACCAACCATGGACATTGATAGATTGGGAAAACAAAGGGAACCAAGAATACTAGGTGGTAGAGATGATTTTCCTCTACCTAGACCACGTGAACACCCTAGGATACTAAGACCCAGTCAATTAGTAAAGTCAATGAAAAACTACTTTGATGGGATAGGAGATCCCTATGACCATGTTGCGGAATTTAAGCAAGTACTATGAGCAGAGAAAGTAGAAGACATGTTCACGCAATACAATATGGCTTTAACTTGGTTCCAACCATTGCAACAAAGGAAATTTAGGAGTATTCATCACTTGTTAGAGTCACTCATCATGGAATTCTCTAAAAGTGGAATCAGACATGATACTTCTTTGTTGATTTACAGCTTCAAACAGACCCCTTAGGAAACAGTCAGAAAATTGTTGGATGTAGGTTTAGACAATATGTTGAGAGATGTCCGATACAAGAGTTACCCTAACAAGCCAACCAAGTGTAATTGTTTTTAGATGGCCTCTTGAGCTCTAAACTACGCTCCTATGTATACTTGAAGGAACCCTGAACACTAGAGCAATGTGTAAGAATTTGTATAGACATTGAGGATAACCTAAGAGATGAGTTGGAACTCTCAAAGGTCTATAAGGAATCAGATTGTTCATCTCTAGCATCCTCAAAACTTTCTAGCTTGATAGAAGACCTAGCAAAAAAAAGTGGCCAAGAAATTAGGAGTTTCTAGTAAACAGATGCTTAGGTTAACGACAAACAAGTGTTGTTACACCTATGGTGGGGATCATATGGCAAATATATGCCCCAGCATGGCACAACCTTAGGCCAACCCTAGTGGCCAATAATGTATGATTGAGAGATGATATACGAATCACACAGCCAAAGACTACCCATACAACAAACAAGTAGTATGACAAAACTACCCGCAAGCATACCCCCAACCAGGGAGGTATCAAGGTCAATACAATGCTCATCCTCACTACTATGGGCCTCCTCAGAACTATCCTTATCAACCTCAACCCGTTTTAGCTTAGTAGCCACCCCCACCAGCGAAGGTCATACTAGTCAAATACGTTGTCGCAGAAGAGAACCTCAATAGGGCTTTAGTGCCTTCTTCACCCCTGATCACTGATAGTGATCCAAATTCTAATAGTTTTTTATTCAACCCATGTAGATAGTCCACTCGCATATTACACACAGTCACCAGAACATATGGAAACATATCAATACGATATTCCACCATTGGAACCCATTTGGGAGCCCAATTATGCTAATGTGATGTATGTCAATCCTAATCCATGGCCCCTGTTAAGACAGCAAAGACCATGGGGCCCTAGAGGACCATGCTTTAGGTGCCAAAGAGATCATTTCATTAAGAATTTTCCACATCCCCCGATAGCGGGACAGTCACATTACTATAACATACAAGGTTTTTGTGCCGAGAGTGGTAAAGAGCATGTCATCAGAGATTGTCCTAAGAACCTTGCTAATGCCTCAAAAGTAACACCCATTAATGTGATAGGTATTGTACATAACTCAAATGGATCCAACCCTACATATGTGCCTATCCAAGCTATAACAAGAGCCCAAACGCTCTTCCAAAATCACAAGAACCGAACTTAGAGTATTGATGAGGACCTAGAATCTATCGTCATGGAACCCTTCTATTCCACAGAAGAGGAATATCTCTATTTTGCAAAAGTCAAAACCCCTGAAGAGGAAAAGGAAAGTCAAACCGAACAACCTGAGTCACTCATGAAAGATGCAGAGCAAACAAAAGAAGAGAAAGAAATCACCTAAGACAGAAGAAGAGGAAGAACCACTCATGGAAGTACCAAAGAACTTCAATAAGTTTGAAATAGAAGATAGAAAAATCATGGTACGAATGCCTAAAAGAAAGCTGACGTTGGAGAAGCATATGATAATCGAGACAAAACCAAAAAAATCCTAGTTATCATAGAAGAAGGAGAAGAAAAATGTAAATACATAGGGCATGATTTGACTACTAAAGAAGAAGAAGAGTTAATTGCCCTATTGTGAGAATATCGAGATGTATTTGGTTGGACTTATGAAGACTTGAAAGGAGTAGACCCGAGTATATGCTCCCATAGAATTCCTAGGACTCCAGATGCCAAACTTACAAAATAGAAACCATACACGTAGAATGATAACTACGTTGCTAAGATTAAAGAAGAAATAGATCGTTTGATAAAAGCAGGATTCATTTGCAAAATTGAGCATACCAAATGGGTATCCCCCATTGTGGTTGTGCCCAAGAATAATGGGAAATTGTGCGTGTGTATTAACCTTAAAAAAGTTAGTGCGGCCAGGATTAGAGACAGCTATCCTCTTCCTATCACGGAACACTTATTGGAAAGAGCTGCAAGCAAGGAAGTTTATAGCGATGGTTTCTCATGCTATAATCAAGTAGCCATTGCTCCTAAAGATCAACATAAGATGGCCTTTGCCATAGAATGGGGCATATTTTCATTTCATGTGATGCCATTTGGGCTGACAAATGCACCTCCCACTTTCCAACGACTTATGTATCACGTTTTTAAGGAATTCTTACGCAAGAATTTGGAAGTTTATGTCGATGATATATGTAATCATTCGAAATGAGGTAGACTCATATCCCAAAACTAAGGAAAGTATTTGACAAATGTCGAGAATATCAGGTTTGTCTCAACCCAGAAAGTGCGTTTTCATGGTTAGACAAGGCAAAATTCTAGGACACATTGTTTCAAAGAACGGAATTTTGATAGATGAAGAAAAGGTGAAAGTAACTGCAAACCTACCCAGACCAAGGATCATAAAAGAGGTACAGGCCTTCATGAGTCATTTTGGTTATTACAGATGATTTATACACATGTATGCTATCATATCCAAGCCTCTGTAATCTCTTTTGACCAAGTTTGAATGGACAAATGAATGTGAAATTTCATTCAATGAACTTAAACCACGCTTGTGCTCAGCACCAATATTAACAATCCCAGATTGGAACAAGACATTCCATGTAATGATGTGGATGCATCCAACTATGCCATAGGATATGTGTTGGCACAACCTACGAATGAAGGTAATGTGGATCTCCCTATAGCTTACGCAAGTAGATAGTTGAATGCAGCAGAAAGAAATTACACCACTACAGAACGAGAAGGATTAGGAACGATCTACATAGTAAAGAAATTTAGGCATTATTTGTTGGCAAATAAGTTTTAGTTATTCATGGATCATCAAACATTATTGTACTTAGTCAATAAGACTTGTAATACCGGACGATTGATATGATGGTTTCTATTGCTCATGGAGTATGACTTTGAAGTCATAGTTAGGAAGGGAAAGACACACTAGAGCTGACCACCTCTCAAGATTAACTTCGAGAGAAGCTCCTCAGGGAATAGCGGATGAACTACTCGATGCATACCTCTTAACCTTGAGATAGTACCATAATGGGCTAAGCCTATTGTCCTTATTCTCACATATGGACCCAAGAATCCAAGGATTAAGATCAAAGAAGGAGAAACCACGAAGTCACAAAGATATCAAATAATAGCAGGAAGTATATATAAACACGATAGTCAGAAGATTCTTGCTTGTTGTGTTGACGAATTCGAATACACGAATTGGTTGCAATTAGCACATGTAGGTGCATTAAAGCAACACCATTCAAAACATCATATGTTGAGAAAAGGGGAGCAACAAACCCTAACCGCCTCACATGGAAGTGAGAAGTTTCTCCAAGTTGGGGCAAAGAATGAGAGGAGAGGTTCACCCACGCTCATGGAGCAATGGCAACAATGGCCAACATCACAAGGAGCAAGGGGAACATCCTCTCAACCATGCACACACACATGCAAATCCATACACCAAGATCATCGCCTTGCACACAAGGAAGCAAGAGAGTAACAAATGACACCTTCTTCCATTAACAAAATGGAGGCCAAGGCCATGGCCAAGGGACCCTTTTACAAATGAGGCTCTTCTTTATATAGAGAAGAAGAGAGGCATATGTGAATAAAACATGTGGTCAAAAGACCACATGTGCTAAATCAAAAAGAGGATCTTCATGTGATTTTGGGAATTTCAAAAAATAACTACCTAGAGAGAGAGAGCGCGTGGGGAGTTTCTACATGGGTTTTTTGTACATGTGCCAAAAAGCTACTTTATTGATAAGGCTTCAATATCATAGTCTAGAGGAAATATCAAAAAGGGGTTTTAGGAGAGTGTTCATATGGACATCTCCTAATTACAAAAAAGGGATTTTTTTATGAAGGCTAAAGGATGCCATAGCATGAGAAAAATTATGGGCAACCCTTAGAGCAACACTCCTCCCCCTCCTAGACTTTGTCGTCCTCGACAAAGCTAAGAGAAGAGCATACATAACTGAGCCGACCCAAGGTAGAGTCTTTCAAGTCTGGAAATCTTCAAGTCTTCAGTCCTTTCTTCAATCTGCAAATCTTCAGTCGTCAGAGCTAGGCGACACAATCCCCTTGGGAGGCAGTCAGCCCAGCATGCATCCCCCTGTGCAGTCCTTTGTAAGGCTGGAAATGCCTTCTCAAGAAGCTCCCAAACCTGAAATGACATACAAAAGCAAGTAGACTGCATCTAATAATAAACATTCACTCCAATTTTAGTTTCCACTTCAGGGACATCCCCTTCTGCAAGATTTTCTTCTAGAGAGAAATCCTCTAGAAAATATTGTTGTTCCTGTAATCCAAAAATCAAAGGCAAACATCATCCTGTAATAGCAAGCTACCGAGTGCAATGAGCTGTCTAAAAATCCATCAGACTTGTAACCATGGAACCCACCAAGTTCTCACACTCTTGAGCACATTTGATAATTATGATGAATAGGGAAATTATTGTTAGTTTTGTTCGGAGAGGTGCATTGCAATGTAGTTGTTCCAACATTCAAGAAACCAAGGGTATGAATTTCAAACATTTATATATGTATCACCAACACAGTACTAAAATAATCATTTCTGACAACAAAAACCCAAAAGATCACTCACCTATAATGGTCGTTGGCATGAAACAAATACTAAATTAGACCTGAAACAGAAGCCCAACCCACAACAACAAACATCTGAAGCTTCCTAGAAGGTCAAGATGGAGCAAATCTTGAATCGCAATGGGAGATGAAAATCGTGGGTCCAAATTTTCGTGTGAGCCAACATCATAGAGGAAGGTTGTATGATGGTCCTTAGGAAAGAAAAGGCCTACAGCCTTTGTGAAGATGAGCCATAACGATAGATAAGCTCCCAAACAAGTTCTAAGTCCCTCAAGATCATGAACAAAAGAGCCTGTTAATGAGCTCCATTATGATTTCTGATATGGAAATCAACAAAATTTTTGGCAACCTGCAAAGAGGAGATGCTTACAAACACTTGTGCTCATGGACACAAGAAATGCCAAAAATTTTCGGAGAGGAGCATCCTAAGCATTTGCCACACAAAAGAGAAGACTGATGAGCAGTCATTCACTGTTCGTAGCTTCACTCCAAGCAAACAAACATGAAACATGGAAATTACATGACATTCATATGGAAATTTCATTCATGGCATGGATGCAATTTATTTTGTAGCCCGCCAACAAGACTTCCAGGGCACAGATGTATGCAAACTGAAACAACATCGACAGTAAACAAAGCTCCAGGCAAAAGCACCCAAAGTAACCACCCACAAAACTCATGTGTAAGGAAATGCAGATGATCACTTTGTTTACAAGTTTATAGCTTACACAATGTTTTCGTGGAGTCACATTGATCCTAACCTGCCCATTATGTTGGCCCAAGGTGTTCGATCGTACATCATTTAGGAGAATCTAGGAGCATTAAGTGTCATTGGGTGCACTCCTATTCGGCAGGGGTGTAGCCAGACGTCATAGCGAAGATCATCCAAAGAAGCAATGACCATAGTGCATTACCACGATGGTTGAGAACTAGGCCTATGCAAGGCTGTAATGATCTTGGGGGCCATACAGACTCATACAATAGACAACATCTTACAAAACAACAAAAGATCATCCAGATCGGAAGTGGTAGCGGAGCATGATCACGATCGAAGAGAAAAGGGGTCTCGAAGACGGACACCAGCACGAATTGAGAGAAAATAGCTTCATCACCAGCAAGGAGAAGAATAAAGAGCGAAGCGGTGTCAAGAACTTCCTTGAGTCGAAACCTTAAAAAGGATTGGCCTTCTCCAGATGGAGAATCCTCCAACATGAGTATCCCAACGGCATCAAAAAGTCATCTGAAACAGAGGGATGAAAAGAGGACAACGTGGAGGTAGGCAAGAAGCTCGAAGGGAGAGAAAAGAGCCTTTTCCGGCCCAACCTATTGATGTAAGAGGGCACAGAAAAATCTTTTGCTGAAGCAACCGAGGAGGCAATAAAATGAAGTTTCTCCCCAAATGTTCTCAGGAACACAATTTCAGAATAACTGCTAATCATATGCATTCAGCTATATTTCCTCCATTGGAAGCCTTCAATGATGAGCTCTACAAAGCATGTTAAAACATTATAGAATTATTCATCATAGGTGGTATTTGGTATACAGACAAGAATCAAATCAACATAGCTCGAGCAGGTTTCTTCCAGCTTAAAGCATATAGATCCAACATCTTCTTTGGGTCATTCACCTCATAGAGGACAGACAGGTACATATATTTTTTTCTGAATACGAAAGCAGAAATGCCATCCACGTCGTGCACAAACATGGATTCCCAATGGCAATTTCAAGACGAGCAAGACAGGAACATCTGAGCTTGACCATACAGAGGGGAATCATAGAGGACTCACCCCACCCCCCCCCACCATTCAAGCAAGAGCGTTAACTTCTAAGATTTAGGAAACCCCATGATGAATGTAGCCGAAGTAGAACTGGACACTGGCACAACGCTGCATGGACACTCTAGGAAAGAACATTGGATGCTAAAGGAGTCGAGATCGATCCCAAACATGTAGAAGAGATGGTGGCGAAAGGGGGCTCCACAGTGCTCCATCCTTCACATGACGGCGAGCATGAAGGGCACATAACTTCGTGCATCAGGCTGAAGCTCTTGATCTAGGCATACTCATCATGAAAGGACCAGGTTGCTCTGTCGTATACCCCAGCCATAGCTATCGTAGAGGTAAGAGAGGAGCGCTGCTAGGACAGGCTCCACACAGACACCTGCGAGGAGGATGAGAGGGAGATGAAACTTCCCCCATCCCCCTCACAAAGAAGTTGTTCGGAGGAGTGACAGATCTTCCCCCCGAAATTATGGGTAGAGAGAGGAAGCAGGGAGGTGTAGTTGCTTGCCATACCCATCGCACGGTTCCGCCATGACTGTCATGAAAGAGCAGAGATAATCGACATTAAATGACACGGACGGATGAAGATTTCACCCCCCAAAAATCGTGAAAGATTAAGTGCTTCGTCCACAAACATTTCTTGCGTGTTTGGCATACCAAGTCTACCCCCACTTAATTCAAAGAGAGAGGAAGTAGTTGAGTTACACCGCGTTCATCCAACAGAAATCGTACATTCAGAATTTAAGAGGCCCAACAAAAGAGAAGTGAGAGGGAGAAGGATTGAGGGCTCCCTTCCATTCGACTATTTGCTCGTGTGTGCGTGAGAATTTTGCAACTCAACAAGGGTATCCAATGCTCTCAAGTCATTCGTGAAAAACTTACGTAATCTCTTTTTATTTTTGTTTTTCTCAAAAAGGAAGAGAGGGAGGGGAAAGAGAGGATAACTCCCTTCCCTCAATCCAAAGCAATCACTTACTGTAGTGGTGCAGGGATGGAAAGTGATGCCAAAGGTGAGTGTTTGTGAGAGAGTCTATGAGTGTGAGAGTGAGAGAGATAGAGAAGGGGATTAGGGGCTGTTTTTTTTGTGAAACAAACAGAAATAAAGATCTAAACTACTCAAAAATTAAAAGAAGAGAGGTACCCAAGGCCAACCGAAGGCCACACGTATTCATCCTCCTCCAAGTGTCAAGGTGCATCTCACGAAGTATGGACACGCAAACTTGGAAAAACCAACGGCTAAAGGCCGACGTCCCCGGCAACGGCGCCAAAATGTTGAGAAAAGGGGAGCAACAAACCCTAACCGCCTCACATGGAAGTGAGAAGTTTCTCCAAGTTGGGGCAAAGAATGAGAGGAGAGGTTCACCCACGCTCATGGAGCAATGGCAACAATGGCCAACATCACAAGGAGCAAGGGGAACATCCTCTCAACCATGCACACACACACACATGCAAATCCATACACCAAGATCATCGCCTTGCACACAAGGAAGCAAGAGAGTAACAAATGACACCTTCTTCCATTAACAAAATGGAGGCCAAGGCCATGGCCAAGGGACCCTTTTACAAATGAGGCTCTTCTTTATATAGAGAAGAAGAGAGGCATATGTGAATAAAACATGTGGTCAAAAGACCACATGTGCTAAATCAAAAAGAGGATCTTCATGTGATTTTGGGAATTTCAAAAAATAACTACCTAGAGAGAGAGAGCGTGTGGGGAGTTTCTACGTGGGTTTTTTGTACATGTGCCAAAAAGCTACTTTATTGATAAGGCTTCAATATCATAGTCTAGAGGAAATATCAAAAAGGGGTTTTAGGAGAGTGTTCATATGGACATCTCCTAATTACAAAAAAAGGATTTTTTTATGAAGGCTAAAGGATGCCATAGCATTAGAAAAATTATGGGCAACCCTTAGAGCAACATCGTACATTGCAATCTTTGCATAAAATAGGAGTATATTGGCCTTCTATGGAAGTAGATGTCTACAAGTTGTGTAGAGAATGCCCTCTCTTTTGTGAAAGACCACTGGTAGAACATGCCACGTTATATCATATGTCTCTCACACCAGAATGGAGTGAACCTTTAGTGACCTACTTGAGGACAAAAACATTCCCTCAAGGAATGACCTTAGCATGACAACGAGGTCTAGAGTAGGAAGCTCAAGAGTGCTCATTTATTGGCAATAATATATACAAACAAGGAAGAGATAGATACTTAAGACAATGTGTTCATGAGAGCGATTATTTGAACGTACTAGAGACTGCACACCAAGGTGTTGCAGGAGGTCATTTTGGCCCCAATAGGATAATCAAAGCCATACTGTTTGCAAGATTATGGTGGCCCACTCTTCACATGGATGCACATACCTATGTTAAGAGATGTGATGTCTACCAAAGAACTGAGTTTCCCACTCACAGAGATGAAATGCTACTGAAACCCATGATAGGAGGATGTGCATTTTCCAAGTGGGGCTTAGACTTTGTAAGACCCATTAACCCCCCTGCAAAAGGTACTCATGCGGAATACATCATCATTGCAGCAGATTATCTTACCAAATGGGTAGAGGCCAAGGCCATAAAAAAGAATGATGCACACATGACTGCAAAATTCTTACTTGAAAATGTCTTTACAAGATATGGACTGCCTATAGATTTAGTGAGCAATTGAGGAACTCACTTTCTAAATCAAGTCATTGAATATTTGTTACAGTATTTTATGGTGATTCACAAGAAATCTGCACCATATCGTCCTCAGACCAATGGTCAAGTTGAAAGCACTAACAAGATGCTTTGTACTATATTGACGAAATTCGTGAACAACAAACGTTCAGATTGGGACAAACAGTTACACCATGCTCTTTGGGCATATCGAGTGGCCTGCAAGACCATACTCAATGCAACTCCCTTTCAGATGGTTTTTGGTCAAAATGTTGTGCTCCCTTTGGACTTTTTGATACCTGCACTTAAGGTTGCACAAGAACATCAGTGGACCAGCCATGAATTATCGTCAAGAATAATGGATTTGGAACGATTAAGAGAAACCAGAATGAAAGCAGTAGCACGCATATATGCAACAAAGAAGTGACAAAAAGCCTATTTTGATGCACATGTGAAAGACAAACACTCAAAAGAAAGAGATTTAGTCCTCGTATATACATTGAAATAGCATGCACAGAAATTAGAGAAGCGAGGTTACGGACCTCTGATCATTAACAGACTTTGGACAAGTGGAGGGGTACAATTAGCCACCCTAGAAGGAGAGATAATGCCTAATTACATTAGTGGCTATAGAGTCAAGCTTTATCAGGAACCTCTTACTAAGGATATGCTTAAATGACTCACGTTTGCAAAGAAGCGTAAGGAGGAAGAAAAGAGAATACACGTGGAAGCTCAGGTAGAAGCTATAGAATGCATTAAGCGCATGAAGCTAAGAAGACAAGGACTAGGGAGAGAACATTATAA
This sequence comes from Ceratopteris richardii, assembly GCA_020310875.1. Taxonomy (NCBI): domain Eukaryota; kingdom Viridiplantae; phylum Streptophyta; class Polypodiopsida; order Polypodiales; family Pteridaceae; genus Ceratopteris; species Ceratopteris richardii. Next base: position 158,437,824 of record CM035427.1, on the reverse strand, counting down.
CCATCTGAAAACAACACCTAGATATCCCATGGACATGTGTTATGCAAAGTCAATTACTCATCCAAGCATAGTGGATAGGAGACCATTCATTACAGTCAGGCTAGAGCACGACAACCCTTGCCAAGAGCTCAGGGCTTTAATTGATTCAGGTGCTACAACTAGTGCGATTAGATGGTCCTACTATAAGGATTCATGAATAGAAATGCGGCCAATTGAGGCATACCTCATAGGGTTCGGAGGCATGGAAACCCCTTGCATGGGTGAGGTGGACTTTCCTATCCTCATACATGAAGTGACCATGATAGTGAAGCTCCTAGTGTGCCATGACGGCGACCTGATAGAACCCCTAATCCTTGGCCAAGGTTGGCTATACGATCACTCAGTGGACCTAAATCTTAGACAAGGCTCCTTGGAGATTGGAACCTTAGACCAGCATCGAATGATACCGATTGAGTTCCCCAACAACACTCCACCTGAGGTATGTAACCCTAGACCATATGAACTACATGCAAAGGAGGACCGGAAGAACTTTGGTGAGATAAGTCACATCACATCTACACCAACCCACACGGGCTTGGCGATGGACATTTTCCATTCAGAAGAACATCAACAGATTTTCCCCTGGTCTTCCTGTAAACTAGAAGGGGTCACCACCTAACAACTCGGGCAAATAGGGACCATCAGAAGTCAGGTGGATTTCATCAGCGCACAAATGGGGACCATTGCGTCCTATGTCCCATCCTCCACACTTACTCTGGACTGGCCTAGATCTATGGTATAGAATGCCTCACTTCCTAATAGGCAAGTTTCGCAAGTGTTGGAACTCCCTTCTTTTCCAAAGCAGAGTGGCAAACAGACCTCTCACCCTCAACCATGGAGTCAACCACGAATGAGGAACCCAAATCGATGACCATAACAGGCGACACAAAGAAGGCAGTAGTATCAACATCACAAAACAAGCAGCAAGAAACAAGTATGGTTGCCAAAAGGATAGAATGCACCAACAGTTTCCAACAACGTAGACAATGATAAGAAGAAGTTAAGGAAAAAGTAGAGTCCGCATCCAACATCTCCTCGACCTTCTTCTACAAGTACGAACATTCGATAGATTTGGATTGCTAAGAAGTACTTAACCAACCGACCCACACCCATGCAGATATGGGTAACCAAGCAGTGTATTATAGCCCAACACTAAAGCCATGTAACATATACCCCTCATAAATCTCTTTACCCCTCCATACCACAATATCCAATATCACCTTTTGTCCCTTAGCAGAAGCATACCACCCACTCACCAACCCTTAGGAAATGGATACTGAAATGTGTCCAGAAGCCTTCTCATGACCTATTGTATAACATTACCCCCATCCTGAATAACCAAACCCCTTGTAATAATTCTTTCACAACTGAACTTTGTATAAACTCAACCGCACTAACCCAACATCACTTGTAATACCATCTCATCAAAATTTATGCACTATCTAAAGCATGTAGGTGTCTAGAGACCTGCATTAGTTTTGCAAAAATCATTCCATAAACCACCTCACAACACTCGTCTACACGAGTTACACATCGGTCATGGAAAGGGATTGCGGTCTCACCTTATGGGGGTCCTGATTAATTTCCATACTAATGTGTTAATCTTTTGTAGCAGATCTCCTCCACATTCGCATCACTCATCATGCAAACAGAAGGACCCTCCACAACCGGCCCCAAAGCACCAGTGGTCAATTTTGGCAATTTACTGGTTGAACCATATCCCATGTTACAACCGCCAAAGTTTCAGGGATTCCCAGGACCAATGCCAATAGACGATCCTCCTATGGGATACACTGAAAAAGTGCATAGAAATTCTTATTGGTTCCAAGGTCTCGTAGGACCCCTAGCGGATGCACATTTTATCTTTGATGTCATGCTGAGTTTTGACAATATTAAATGGGGCAAGTATCAATTTTTTTCCAGAGAATTTTAAGAGCTCCAAAATTCAGAAGAGTTACAACACATTTTGGCTAGAGCAAGTTTTAGAGAATATTTCAGTGACCCATTGCCGAAACCTAATTTTTATAGATGCTACTACCTGCTAACTACACTTCAGGCCTCTGAGAACAAGGCCTTGCCCAAAACTTCCATTCTCCCATCCCTGGTAAACGACCCCCCTTACAAGAAGTTTTATCATTTAAAAGACCTCATTCGGGCAAAAATTAAGATCCATGGGACTCACACGTCAATAGAGCACGAAAGGTTGATTCCAGAGCCCATGAAGCGTGGTGATGTTTGGAAATGGGCAGACATTTTGTCCATTACAGGAACTCTCTAAGCCATTATGCATATGTATGCAACATTTTGCATTCCGAGCTCAAGATCGCTTCTCCATCCCTCAGAAAAGCATCTGGTTTGGATTATATCTAGCATGCATTGGGCCCCAAACCATAGATCAAGCTAGTTGGATTATCGAGCAGTTGTATTTAGCTCAGCAGTGATGGGAAAGAAACTGTGCTCTTACTCAAATTGTTTTGCCCATAGAACGCGTAATGATAGTGAAGAATTAAAAGCATTCAAAGGAACTACCAAGAAGGCTAGAAAAGCTAGCAAGGGATGGGCAGGCAAATGCATGCACAGTTCTATCCCCTGTTTGCAAGTTCTAGAGTGCCTGTCACCTCATCCGTCCCCAGAACAGTCATCAATGGAACCTGCCACACATGTATAGCCCATCCGTATGCATCTCTCATGACCTATTATCACAAAAGGTACTACCAGTGCAGTGACTTCTCAAGCAACCCCCAGTTAAGAACCTAGCACTACAGTAGGACAACTTCTCACCACTATTGGTGTGAAAACATTCACTTTCCCTATACCCAACTTGGAGGCAGAACCGACGAACACCACCTTTGACTTTGAAATGCATGATGCTTTCTCCAGTGAATTTTAGTTTTCAGAGGGGCAATTTTTCTCACACGAGTATGAACGTCCGAGTTACCTGACCAAAACCCCTGATCAACCACAAGAGCAAGTATTCTCGAGCTCCGAAGACCAGAGAACAGAAACCGACAATGAGAATGGTGATGATGAAGCCAGTCAGGGTAGCCACAACTCTTAAGAGGATGTGCAGAATGACAGACACAAACAACAAACCGAAGCTCAAGGTGACACAAGTACGCATGAAGATGACATGTTCAAAGCTTCCACCTACACTTTGGCAATCAAGAAACTATATCACACTATGCAAGTGGTCTGGGCATGCAAAAAACTCTCAGAAGCTAAAATTCAAGCAATTCTAGAACAGCAACTCGCTATAGGAGGGTTCGAAGAAGCTTTCATTCAAGGCTTCCGGGAATTAGTTAAATCAGTTAGAACCAATGAAGCACTACGATATTTGCAAAGAAAGCCACTACCGAAGTTTGACCCACGACGAATCCGTTTACTATCCAAGATGGGTCAGTATATTTGCATACCAATGGATGCCCAATCTTCACACCATGCCAAGGAAGCATGACTTATTCCGGAGGACCCTCTTGAAGAAGTGATCATAGTCATCAACTCCCTGCCTCATCCTCCCATTGTAACTACCACCACCACCATTAAAGCACCCACCACACCACTTGCTCCTCTTTCACCTCCCGCCCCTCCAGTTTCCCCGGAACACCCCACCTCTCCTAGATCGTCCACATATATAGCAAGTGCTATAGCAAAAGCCTTAGTTGCCTAAACCCTACAGACTCTTCCTGCAACCCTTCGGCCTACCCTTCCCCCTCTAACTCCTAGCATTCCTCCCAATCTATTTCCCACTCCATCCTTTCCTTCTTTCCCCATCCCTCCAAGACCTATATTCCCATTTCCCCCTCCAATGACCTTCTCACCCGTTTCACCTCCCTCTCCCATTGTATTCCCTCTCTCCTCCCCTCTCCACCAAGCGATATGAGAAACCCAACCTGTAATTGATTCTTCAACCTTTGTAAATCCGATATTCACACCCACTCATGCACCCACTCTCACACCATTCTTCATAGTCACTACACTCGACACCACGTCCAATGACATGGACATCTCACCACCCACCACACCACCACTCACCTCACCTCTTTCACCACCCCATTTAGGCACGTCACACTTCTCCACAGTCACCACTGTATCCACCTTCCCATCCCTCTTTCCCCTCCCCCTTGCATCAACAACCACAACCACAACATCTTCACTCCACCATTAATATTGTCGCCCACAATCAACACCACCTTCTGCAAGATGTTTTCTTGCATGACGCAAGTCCGAGATGAATTCGCATCTCTCGGAACTAGCTACCAGACACTGCAACAAACAACTACATATTTATAGGTGCAATCAAAATCGTTAACCATCGAGAATGCCTCACTTAACCATTCCCTCAAACTACAAAGCGAACAAAAGACGAAGGAAGCAATTACTGATATCGACAACCTTTTATATCAATTGACGATAGAAAAGGAGATGGGCAAGAAACCATCACATGCCACTAAGTTTGAGCCTGACAACTTGCCATCGGAAGCACAAAAAGGTCAAATCTTTCAACCAAATTGGCATCAAGATTTGCTACAAAAATATCCAGAGATGATGCATACATGGGTCAAGGCACCCTTTGTAGCTCAATGATGAGTAGCACCTCCTTTAATGTCAATCCAGGAAGACGTGAGGATGGTATGATGACCTCGAGCAAGTGAAGGCACAAGTGCGTGAGTGCGAAGCACACTAACATGCACACACATACACACACATGCGCACACAAGGCAAGACAAAGAGAGAGAAGCAATGGAGTTCTTTAGATTACTTTCAAAAAGCTCATACAAGTTCAAATCAATTACAAGCTAACCTCAAAAATGAGCTCTCTAGCTCTATTTATAGTTTTTGACTAGGTTTTGGTCTTGTCCAGACCTAGTGTCTGCCTAGTTAAAAATTAGGTTCTCTACCCTATTTGGAGATTCGAACGGAGTCTAAAAAATGTGAAAACTGATAGGTAGGTACTTCTAAAGCTCCTCAAGCTCAACGAATCCTTGGCTTGCACAAAATGGAGTTATAAAAATATGAAATGGTATTTACAATGGTTTTTAGTGATGAAAATCACTATTTTTGTAGGGATTTCTTCTAACATTTTGACATACATTTCCTGGAGCTCCCTACTTGTTCCTTCTTCTTGTGTGCCCAACTCTTTGATGCCTGAAAAATTTAAATGGCCTACTTGCCAGATCTTCTTTGACTACTGTGTCTGCTTGTGCTTTCTCTTCGCTCCGACTCCCTTCGTAGGCTTCCTTATCTTGTGACTCCTTCAGTTCCTCGACTACTGCCAACACCCCCCCTCTCTCGCGTCTGTCATCTCTGACAGACCCTTGTCTAGCTGTTCGTTGGACATAATATTGAACAACATTGGCAGCGAGGTGGTGTTCTTCTAATCGTAGCCCCCGTGCTAGGTCTGTTAACAATGCATCCCAATTCACTGGTCCTGGGACGTCCAAATGTGGCACCCGCAATTGTTCTGAATGGATGGTTCTTTCCACAGCGAATAAGTGGAGGAGATGTGAGGGCCTGGGTACAAATATTTCTGAGTGATATTCCCAGAATCCTGTTACAAACATCTCCTAGAATGTCTGTTTAAAGCAAGCTGGGAGGTACTTGATTCTGGCGTGCCAAGCATAAATTACCTCTATTGATGGGGTGGTGCTCATGTCGTATACCAGATCTTGGTTGCCTGTCAGAAAGCCAACTCCTGAGAAGTGGGGGTCTTTAATATTCTTGAATGTCCTGAATGTGATCAGCATTAATTCAAAGATTTTCATGCACATTTGGGCCATCACATCGGGGGTATTCCATAGTCGAATGCTCCAGTGACGGATGGTAGAAATCATATAATTCACAGTGGGAGGTCCTTGTGGAGGTGCTAGATAAACATAATTTAACCACTTTGCACAGCCTTTGATGTTCTTGACAGCAATGGTAAACTTGGGCTAGGTGCGTCTGCAGAAGACTGGAACATAACACGGATTGTATTTAATAAAGAGTGGCATGTTAGTCCAAGTACGAACCATCTCTGGGTAGGTCTCGAGAAGACGGATCCTCCAGGTGGGTTGATGAATGGATCCTTTTTTAGGACTCTCTGGGATATCATTGGGCCCAAATTGTGTGGCGAAAGTTGAAGGTTTGCCACATCGGCGTTGGATCTCCGCGTTGTAATCTGCCAGGAGTACACAGTATGGCACATATTGATCGTCGTTGGTGCCGATCCATCTATGATGAGACATACTGCAGAAATATTTTGACTTTATGATGGTGTCTCTAATTTGGCCATTGATTGGATTTGGATTGCCACTCGATCTTCATGGGTTGTAGCTGTTTTTTCTAATGTCTGGAGCCATTCGGGTACTTCGACTTCCAAGGTGTCCATTCCTTCTGAGGTTTGTTGACCACCTGGCATCGGCATAGGAACATATGGTTCCTCATACGTTTCATCCACCTCAATGGGTACCAATTCATCTGGCTCTGGTTCTACAACTGGAGAGGGTTGTCTTTCATATTCCAGTAACTTCTTCTGCAGTTCCGCCACCTGCTCTGTTAATGCCTTTACTTTCGCTGAAGTCGAGGTCGTTTCTATGACTTTGGGTTGTGCCTCCTGTTCCCTGAGCTGGCGACGTAGTTCATCCCGTTCCCTTTCCAAATCGTCATGCGCTTCTAATAAATCAGCATAGCTTTCCAAGATTGTTTTCATTGTTTTTGAGGGAACTGCTTTGAATTGTTCTGGGTCGATTTCATGGGGAAAGCCTTCCATGGCAGCTTCTAGGTTTTCTTCGTTTTGCTTCTGCAGACGCTTGTTTTCTTCAAGGGCTGTAGCCATGTGTTTTCTGAGTAGAGTCAAATTTCGCCGGACTCTCAGATTATCTGTTTGGTAGACCTCCAGTAAGGCTTCGAGTTGTTTGACACCTGGCTCTTGTGATGCTTGGGGTGTCTCCAGGAGGGTTTGATGAGCTTGCTCGAGTGTGGTGTAATGTTGATTGAGGTCTGCATTTTCTTCTTCTATAATTGTAAGTCGTCTCTGTAGTTGTTGATGATTCGTAGTCAGTTGATGATGACGGTCTTCGAGAGCCTGATACTCACTCTGAAGTTGATACACGCATTGATGTAATGCCATGAATATACTATTTACATTAAACGATGCAGGGAAAGATGAAGATGCAGGGGGAATGGGGAAGGGGAAGGGAGTTGTGAATGCTGTGGAGTCAAGTGGTGAGGTAGGTGGAGGGGGTATGGGAGATTGAGGCTGCGTGGGGGGTGGGATTGGTGCTGTGGCTGGTGATGTTTCCATTGTGTCGAACGTGTGTGTGACCGTGTAGATGGGAACAGTGGGTGGGGTGGATGTGATATTTGTGAAGAGTGTTGTGAAAGTGGGCATGGTAACTCCTCCGAATTGGATGCCGGGAGAGAGGGGAATTCCCATGACTACTGTGGTAATGGCAGAAATAGGCGTGGTAGTGCCAGGTGGTGAGGTGACTTGTGTAGTGAGAGGTGAGGTGGGTGGTGAGAGTGGTTCCGCCTGATGTTCTTCTGTTTGTGTGTTACCTCCCGGTTCTGATACATTGATGTGGATTTGTTTGCCAGATCGTATGGGATAGAAAGGCACTCGTTTCTCAAATCGATGAATATAAGCCATGGCTGCATGAACAACCTCATCTAAACCTACCTCGTCAGCGTGCAGGTTCATTGATTCGATAAACATGTCATCCACACCTTCCTCGGCTAACATTTGGCTCATGATCATCTTTCCTATCTCGAGCGACAATTTGTGTTGCTCTTGGACCCGCTTCATGGTTTTGTATAATCTTTTTATTTGGGCCGAGTATGCCGGGCACTTGCTAGTTCTCAAAGTTCTTCATATTCTTGATCATACTCCTTGTTTGCCTCTTATTCTTCTGTCTCTTCTTCATCCTCTTCTACCTCTACTACTCCCGGTTGGGTCGGGGCTGAAGTTGTAGTCGTGGGTTGTTGTCCTTGGGTCTACTCTGCTTCTGTCTCCAGGTTAGACTCATTGATCAAACGGGCAATTTCTTCATCTGTCAAATCAGCAAGGGTGTAACCTTGAGGGAACTCCAAGTTCGATGGATTTGGAGGGAACACCAGATTGGGTCCTTCGGCGCTTGGTCTAGGTAGGCGAATGGTGAATGGTCGGACACGTCGTGTTTGTGGGGGGGTCACCTCTGGTGTGGTGGTGGCTTCCCTTGGTTGAGCACATGGTAATTGAACTCCCCCTCTCATCTTCTTCAATGGAGGACCCGCCGTTGACAGTCATCTTTGGAACTCTTGGGCCTTGGACCATACTAGTGCTCTTTGAATGGGCACGTCGTATGCTAAGCACCTGTAAATTATTCTTGTGAGAGCACAGCATCCATGAAGTACATTTTTCTGTTTCTTATTCCATCGTTGATGGGCTAGGTGTATTTGATCGATGATCCAGTGTGGTATGTTGATGGTGAGATTCTCTGTCTCCGCCAAGTACAAGCTGAACCATATCTTTTTTGGTGGCATAGTGAATCGTTCTTGGGCGGGAAAAGCAAAATGCTGCATAATCATTCGTAGGTGGAGAGCAATGGTAGGTGTCATTGCTACCATGTCCTTCAATTTGTTGAGATCCTTATGCTTCATCCTGCATGGAACCATTGTTTCTTTCTCAGTGGGTATGCATGCCTTGCATGTTCAATGCTGCCCGTACCAAATTGAGGGTCAGTTTGAATCTCTTGAGTTCGTGGCTTGGCAATAGTGAGGGTAGCACAAAAGTACTATCGCCTCCCTTGGCCCTGCTAGGAGTGATGGTACTGATAAAATAGGAGCAGCGTAGGAAATCTGGCTTAGGCAAATGTGCTCTGAAATAGCTATCCAATCCCGCTTTGGTCCAAACCGATCGCATTACTTCTGCATTCTGATAGTTCTCAAATTCGCGAGTGAAGAAATGGTAGCGTCCCCATTTGCCATTGAACTCAATTTCTGCTTCCCAGAAGTAGGTGCCATCACCCAATGGCCTTGCAACATCACTAAACCAATGAGCACGTTTCCCCACTTTTGAAGTGTGTCCTTGAGGAGGGTCCTGAATAGGGAGAACATGCACCGCTTGAAGTTCTTGAGGCCTCTCGGTGAGTGGTGGTTCAAGGAGGAGGGTTTCAATGTCCACAATCTGTGCGCTAGACCCTGCCTAGGAACTGGTGCCTCCTGCTTCGGCCATTGTTATTGCTTGCTTGCTGGTTCTGTGAGAATATAGAATCATGCGTTAATATTGTAATGGACAAGATAGAACACTTTTTGTCCCCGTTACAACATTATCATGAGGTGAGTAATGGGTTAGTGGGTCAGTGAGTGATCGATGATTGTGTGTGTAGTTAATGAATGGATAGTTCTACGAGCTAGATAAGATGCAGTGTATGAGTGATGGAGCAAGTGAGGATGAATTTACACATGGGGTTCGGGGGTTTTATTACAAGTTTTAGGCTACCAAACACAATGGATGGCTTTCGGTTTTGGTTTAGTAGAGACTTTGGAGGGCTTTATGAGTATGTCTGCTTGGGAATGAAGCATTTTTGGGACCCATTTACAAGTGAGTCTGTGCGTGCTTCTGGGGGACTGTGTGTTTGTGCGTATTAAACAAGAGTGGGTAACAACTCCTTGAGTGAGTGAACCCTGTCGTGTATGGTGTGATTCGTGCGTGACTAGTTGAGCCCGCAAGCAAGCCTTAGGCACCCAAATTTGTCTTGATTGTGGGCCACGTTCTTTTGGCCTCCAGCATAGGTAGTCGTCAGTAGTTGATCTGCCTTTGGCTGCTGCCTCCCTCTGGCCTTTGGAAAAGAAGGGAGTTCCGTTGAGGCCTTGACTTCTTTATTGAGATCACCATTCCTCTGCATCACATAGCTTTGGACAAGAACAACATGGTCAACTTCATGTGTACCCCTGGAAGGACCACGAGTCTGTGCCTTTTCTAGTTCCTTGAGTGCTCCATTATCTAACTCAACTGTAATTCGACTCGGATTTACCCATACTTGAAGAAGTCCACTTCTTAGGTTTAAGTTGATTGCATGGTCATAGATCCAGTCTTGACCCAAGACCAGAGGCTCAGTGAGATCCTCATCTTGACACACTAGTACCTTAACTGTCATTGAAACATATTGAATGGAGAGGGGAAGTTCCACCTCGCCCATGCAAGGGGTTTCCACACCTCCCAATCCTATGAGATATGCTTCTATAGGATTGACTTTTAATTTCAATTCTCGACAGTAAGAAAGTCTCACCGCACTAGTAGCTGCACCTGAGTCAATCAATGCTCACACAATTTTTGCACTAACTCCTTGTCCTATCTCTAAGGTCACAAAAGGACGTCGATATATTATTCTTTGGGGACTTATTCCTGAGACTTCACACATTGCCACATTATATCCTGGATCCTCATAGGCACCTGTCCTAGGTTGATCCCTACCCTGCCGTCTCAACTTCATCCTTCTGATGCGTTCTAAAGCTTCTGCTTGAGCTTCTTCTCGAACTCGTTTTTCTTCTTCTTTGCGTTTCTTAGCAGTGTTGAGTCGACTGAGCATTTCTTCTGTGAGAGGTTCCTGATACAACTTGACTCTGCACCCGCTGATGTAGCTCGGAAGAATATCACCTTCTAAGATGGCTAGTTGTACTGCTCCACTCGTTGAGATCCTATTTATGATCATAGGTCCATAGCCACGTTTCTCTAATTTTCTTGCATGTTGCTTCAAAGTGTAGACTAAAACTAGGTCCCCTGCTTTCAATCCTTTATCCTTCACATGAGCATCAAAATATGCCTTTTGCCTTTTCTTAGCTGCATATATTCCTGCTGCAGCTCTTAGTCTTGTTTCACCTAATCGTTTGAGGTCAAAAACAAGACTAAGAGCTATTCTCAATGTGGGAATCAAGAAGTCCAAAGGTAGCACCGCATTTTGACCAAATACCATCTGAAAGGGTGTGGCTTGGAGTACCATTTTATAGGCCACTCGGTATGCCCAAACAGCATGGTGTAGCTGTTTGTTCCAATCAGAGCGTTTATTATTCACCAATTTAGTCAACACATTGCATAGGATCTTATTTGTGCTCTCAGCCTGGCCATTAGCTTGTGGGTGATAGGGGGCAGACTTCTTATGTACTACCAAGAATTCTTGGAGAAGATTTCAATAACTTCATTCAAGAAGTGAGTCCCTCTATCACTAACTAGCTCTATAGGTAGCCCGTATCTCGTGAATACATTCTCAAATAAAAACTTAGCTGTCGTTTGAGCATCGTTCTTTGTGGTAGATTTCACTTCTACCCACTTGGTTAGATAGTCTGTGGCCACAATGATATATTCAGCATGTGAACCCTTGGCTGGGGATTAATAGGACCTACAAAGTCTATTCCCCACTTAGAGAATGCACGTCCACCCATCATGGGTTTCAGTGGCATCTCATCCTTGCGTATAGGGTACTAAGTTCTCTGACAGACATCACACCGTTTCACATAGGTATGTGCATCCATGTGAAGGGTCGGCCACCAGAAGCCTGCAAATAGTATTGCCTTGATCACCCGATCTGGTCCAAAGTGTCCTCCTGCTACACCTTGGTGAGCTGCTTCCAAGATCTTGAGATATTCGCTCTCATGGACACATAGTCTCAGGTAACCATCTTTACCACACTTGTATAGATTATCACCAATGAGTGAGTAATCTAGGGCTTCTTGTTCTAGACTTCTTTGTCTGGCCAGTGTCATATCTTGAGGGAATGTTCTCGTCCTCAGGAAATCTACTAATGGTTCACTTCAATCTGGCACTATGGACACTTGATAAAGAGTAGCATGCTCCACAGGTGGTTTAGTGCAACAAATTGGGCATTCTTTACACCTTATGTACATCAGCTTCCATAGTAGGCCAATGCACTCCGAGTCTCCTTAGTGTCTGTAGGGTTCGTTGTTTTGAGTAGTGTTGCTCTAATGCACCTACATGTGCCAATTGCAACCATTTAGCGTACTCATCCTCTTCCACACAACAAGCTAGGATCCCTTGATATGTTTGTTTGTACATGCTTCCTGCCATGATGTGGTACTTCTGGGCTTTTACTACCTCTCTACCTTGAGTGTTTATGACTGGGTGGTTAGGCCCGTATGTCAATACTGGCACTAATGGCTTAGCCCACTAAGGTACAACTTCCAAATTAAACAAGTAAGCATCAGGAAGGTCATCTGATACTCCTTGTGGGGCTTCTCCCGATGTGAGCCTAGAGAGATGGTCTGGTCTCAAGTGGGTCTTCCCTTTCCTCACCACAAGCTCGAAGTCGTATTCCATTAGTAAGAGAAACCATCTTACTAATCTACCTGTATTGCATGGCTTGTTTACCAAGTACAATAGTGCTTGATGATCAGGAAAAAATTTAAACTTATTTGCAAGCAAATAGTGTCTAAACTTTTTAACTGCATATACCATGCCCAATCCTTCTCTTTTAGTGGTGGTATAGTTCTCTTCAGCCGCATTCAACTGTCTGCTAGCATAGGCAATTGGAAGATCCATATTGCCTTCGCCCGTAGGTTGTGCAAGTACACATCCAATAGCATAATTGGATGCATCCACATGAACATGGAAGGGCTTATTCCAATCCGGTGTGGTCAAGATTGGTGTTGAACACAATCTTCTTTTGAGCTCATTGAAGGAGTTTTCACATTCATCAGTCCACTCAAAGTTAGTCAAAAGTCCATACAGAGGCTTTGCTATGATGGCATACATGTGTATAAACCGTCGGTAATAACCACAATGCCCCATGAAAGCTTGTACTTCATTGACATTCTTTGGCCTAGGTAACTCAGCTATGGCTCTTACTTTCTCTTCATCGGTGGATATGCCATTCTTTGACACTATGTGTCCTAGAATCTTGCCTTGCCTGACCATGAAAACACACTTTTCTGGGTTCAGGCAGACTTGATACTCTCTACACTTGTCAAAGTCTGAGTTCAGGTATATGTGTCTGTCTAATGTTGGAATGAACACAGAGATCATCAACATAGACCTCTAAATTCTTCCTCAGGAATTCTTTAAATCCTCAGGAAGTGGATAGTTGTCTCGAATTGTGGCTGCATTGACCTTTTTCAAGTTAATGCACACACGTATCTTTCCATTCTTCTTGGGCACCACTACAATGGGGGATACCCACTCAGTGTGCTCAATTTCATAGATGAATCCAGCTTCTACCAGACGATCTATCTCTTCTTTGATCTTAGCAGCATAATTATCATTGTATGTGTATGGCTTTTGCTTGGAGGGTTTGGAATCTGAGGTCATGGGGATAGTGTGTGAGCATATGTCTGGATCAACACCCTTCAAATCCTTGTAACTCCAAGCAAATACATCTCTGTATTCTCTTAGCAAGGCTATTAATGCATGCTCTTCTTCCTCTGTTAGGTCATGTCCTATGTAAGTGCATCTCTCCTCTCCTTCTTCTAGGGCTACCACTATTTTTTTGGTGGTTTCTTTGTTATCATAGGCCTCTCCTGATTTTGCCTCTCGTTTAGGCATCCTTATCATGACTCTCCTATCGTCTATCTCATACTTTTTAAAGTTTTCGGGGACCTCAAACAAAGATTCTTCCTCTTCTGGTGTGACTTCTCTCTTCTTTCTTTTCTTTCCTTCATCCTTATGGGTTACTTGTGTGGCTAACCTTACATCATTTGTTATCTCTCCGTGTCTCTGGGGTTGAAATTCTACTTCATAGAAGTATTCTTCATCTGATGCAAAAGGTGGGTCCATAATGATTGACTCTAGGTCGGAGTCACTTGCATCCTTAAATGCATCAGGGCTAGGTTCGCATTCTTCTAGAACTACCTCTCCCATGATTGGCTCTATGGAGAAAACTAAAATGTCATAGCCATCCTCATCACAGTGGGGTGTCCATTGTTCTTCATTGATGGCTACATCCATGGTTGCTAGGATTTCTGCCCAGCCGTGGGGTTCAAATTCTTCATCAAGAAATACTACAGGTGCATAGGCTGGGTCTTGAATGGATCTATGTGTTTCTTTTGCACCTATCTCTCTGGCTTTTTCTCTCTTCTCCTCTTCTACTGCCACTTTACACATCCATAAGTGAGTGTCTTCATGCATCCATGAGGATCCTGATCCTATGGAGTGCACTGAATCTGTATCATCTTTAGCTCTATGGATGGGATTCCATTGGATAGGAGGGACATCTCTATGAGAGTAATCTTTGAGATTAACCTTTGTCGTGACACCTAGGTGTTGCAAATACAAGGAATTGGTTCCCCAATCTTGGAACACTTGCAACTGTCGCATAAATGGCCTTCCCAAAATCATCTCATAGGCATGATTCTTGCTGAAATCACATATGGCAAAAGTATGATCAAACTCAACACCGCATGTAGTGAGAGTTATTCCTTCCAGCACGCCTAAGGGTCTTTCTATGTGGCCATCAGCCATCTGCAATTTCATCCTCGTGGGCCTGAGTGCTGGCTTGCCCCAACGCTTCCATAGGGAAGTGGTGGCAATAGCAACTCCTGCACCTGAGTCTAGAATTGCCTTGGTTGTGTACCCCTGATGGGTAATGGGAAGATAGGTGTTTCCTTCTTCACCTTCACTCATATCTCCTATCTTGTCTAGAGGAATTTCTGGCACCGTTCTATGAGAACCTACCTGGGAATGGGTTTTTTCTATCTCTGGTACTTGTTTGGCTACATGTTTCCATAGTTCTGGCCTAAATTTGAGTAGATCTTCTAAAGTGAGGTTGCACTGCACTTTAGTGTTTTTCACTACCTCCGTATTCCTAGGTATGACTGAGTCTTCGTTTCTTACCATGACTGTGGGTGCTCTCATACAAGTCGACTTGGCTTCCCATGGGCCTGTGAAGTGGGGTAATTCATGTAAAGAATTAGACTCAAAGTCTAATCTCTCTTGAGACTCGGTGCTCTCCTGCTCTCCATAAATGGAGGGAATATCTTGTGGGAATTGATCCTGCGTGTCATCCACAAGTTCAATGGGAGGAGGGACTTCACTTTCTTTAGCCCATTTGTCTTCTTGAATCTCCCGTAGGAATTCTGGTGTGTACCTATCCATAGAAGAGGAGGTGTCTAGTTCAGTGGAATTGGGCACAAAAGCTTCCTGTGGGGGAAGGCTTATTCTTCTGCTTGCCTCAACTCTTCCTTGATTTTTTTCTTCCTTGGCAGATCTTGCAATTATGCTCTCTAACTTCTCTAGGAGTCCATCCAAGTGCAATTGTGTCTTAGCTGAGCCAGAGTAGTTGAAGAGACGACAGGCTTCAAACATGGTTTGAGCCAATGCGACCATTTTCGCGCAAAGCTTGGTTCTTTCTATCTCTAGGTCAGCTCTGGGGTAGCACTTGTCATGCTCCGTCACATTTGGCCCTTCTTGGATTCTGGCCTGATACTGATCCTACTCTAGGGGTTGGTGGGATGGTCTGAGGTAGGGGGACAGATGGTGGGTTAGATGGTGATGGAAATGAGGGTGGTGGTGGTATGTGAGAGTTTGTTCAACAATTTTGGCTTTTGTTTCTCTTATGCTTTCTTCTAAGTCGCTCATCTTTTTAGACCATTTTCTTTTCATTCTTTCTCGACTATCCCTCCAGGCTCTCGACCGTTTCTTGGCTATGCTCTCAGTTTCACTAACCTCTGCACTCTTCTCTTGACCTATTCCTAGGTTCTGTTGCAAAGCCTGGGCCCTAGTGACCACTTGCACTGGTGCAGTGGAAGTGACACTTTCTGTTGAGTCTACAACTAACCCAATAACGTTAATTGGAGTTATTTTTCGCATATTATTGGGATTCTTTGGGCAGTCTCGTAAGAGATGCTCCTTCCCGCAATCTTGGCAAAAGCCTTGAATTGTCACTGACTGGGGTTGTGTAGGTGGAGGTAAGGGGCAATCACGAATGAGGTGATCTCCCTGACATCTTTAGCATGGTCCTCTAGGGAATGGGTGTCTTACCTGCCTAGGCTGGGGCCTAGAGTTAGGGTTTGTGTACATTACATTTGTGTACTCTGGCTCCCAACTAGGTTCACTTGGCTCTTCACTGTAGTAGGACTCACCATGTTCAGGCGACTGCATGTAGTAAGCCTGTGGACTATCAATATGTGTAGAATCAAAGCTATGATCACTTGGGTCACTTTCTGAGAGCAATGGAGTCACTAGGACTATGGCTCTATTCAAATTTTCTTCTGCATCTGCATACTTTACAGGAATCACATTAGCGGGGGTTGGAGGTTGTTGAGCTAACACAGGTTGTGGTCTTTGTTGGTTTTGGTAGAGTTTTTGATAGGATTGCTGCGGTCTACCATATTGCTGTGGAGGGTACTGGTTCTAGTATCTTCCCTATTGTGGATAGGGCTGAGGGTAGGTTTGTCTAACCGCTTGCTTATTGTATGGATAGTCTTGTGTTGTGTGATTTGTGTATCTCCGTTCTATGGTGCAGTATTGGCTACTAGGATTCACTTGGGGTTGAGCCATGATGGGACATACGTTCGCCATATGGTCACCACCGCAAGTATAGCACCTCTTTACTGGGGCAAACCTTGGGATTTGTTTACTAGAGACACCTAGTTTTTGAGCTACTTTCTCAGCGAGTTCCTTGTGGATTGTGAGGAAGAGAGGCTAGAAGCACTATCAGAATCTTTGTAGATTTTTGAAAGCTCTAGTTCCTCCCCTAGGTTATCCTCGATGTCGATGCACATGCGTACACACTCTTCTATGGTCCTAGGGTCCTTCAAGTACACATAGGACCTCAATTTGGTACTTAGCAATCCATCCAAGAATAAAGCCACTTGTTTGGTTGGTGTTGGTAACTCAGGAATAGGGCATCTCTCAAGATATTGCCTAAATCTTCTTCCTGCAAGTCTTACGGTCTCTTGAGGGGTCTGCTTGAAGCTATGTATCAATGAGGAAGTATTATGCCTTATGCCACTTTTAGAGAATTCGGTCATGAAAGCCTCTAAGAGTTGGTCTATGCTCATGAACTGTCTCTCATTCAATGGTTGAAACCACGTAAGGGCTGTGTTCCTCAGGGTTAGACCAAAGGCATTATACTACGTGAATAGGTCCTCAACTTGTTCAGCTCTCAAGACTTGCCTAAACTCGGCCACATGATCATATGGGTCTCCTGTGCCATCGAAGTAATTCTTCATGGACTTAACTAACTGAGTCGGTCTCAAAATCCTGGTGTGTTCCCTAGGCCTTGGCAGAGGGAAATCATCGGCATTCCTTTGGTTCCTTGGGGCTCTAAGTCCCTCAGGTTCCACTCTATTTGTTTCCGTTCTCGTTCTGTCTCTTCCCACTAGGTTGGCAAAGCTTACCTCCGGTCTATCTCTATGTCTGTCTCTTTGAGTTCCATGAGCTTGGGATGTTCCAGCTCCTGGATGACCAAAGGACACATTCGATCTTGGTTGGGGGAAAATAAATTCACCTTTCCAAGTGTAAGCATGCCTATCATTTTCCGTAACCACAAAGACCCTCTCTGAAGCATGATCCAAGTTGGTCACTCTGCCTGTACTATCAGGATCTTTGAACTCATATATCATGATTGTTCCTACCTCATTTAGCTGATCAGATCTATATCTCCGAAAGGCTTCATCAGTCTCTCGGTTCAGGAGTAGATCTATTCTCTTATTGTCTTGAGGAGCCCATTCAAGTGTGATAATCCTAGTGAGAACAGATTTACCTCAGGGGGTTCTAGGTTCTACACCCATGTTTCCTTGCTCTAGGTCACCTAAGTCCGTTTCTGGGATCACATTCCCAAATTCATTTGTCCTATCTAGGTGACTGGTGACTACATATATTGTCCCTGCTTTGTCCAAGTACGCTCCATTTTCAAACTTGACCGCTGGGTGCTCTAGTCCAATGGATTGGTCAGGGTTTTTGATCTGGACGATAGATCTTCCTAGGCCATCCTCATAGATGCTAGCACCTAATCGGTTGGTCCTAAGGTATTCTAGTTGCGTCTTGTAAGGGCTTTCCACCCTATGTAAATATGGCACTCCGGAGCTTCCTGTAGGTCTCTCCATACCGTGGGACATCTCAGACTCGCTAGTCTCAGAGCTAGGCTAATACGAATGATGGCTCAACTGCTGGGCCCAAGACCTAGCAGTATGATTGACACTAGCCTCTGAAGATCTAAGACTTTGTCTATCTCTCCCTAGGTGTCGTCCTGATCTAAGGTTCATATGCCCAATCGAATGATCTCAAGTTTTCCCAAGTACACTGCGTTGCTGAGTTCTTTTGTATTAGTCACTTGTTCTTTTTTAATTTCCCTTAGGGTGTCACTTCTTGTCCAATTAATCTTCGTCGCAAGGCACACTTAAGTTTTATCGTACTTTGAGTGTGGTCACTCAATTTAAATTCTTCTTTAGGTTGTTTCGCAATTGTAATCTCCTAACACTTGCACTTGAGTGATTAGAGTTCTTGGACTTGGTCGTTCTTAACGTATCCCTAATTAATCAAAACCTCTATCCGTGCTTAGCCTATGCTAGGGATTGACAGAGGGTGTTGAGAATTTCCAACCTTAAGTTTCTTCCCTTGGTTGCCCTTGTATGCCCAGGAAGCGTGTTCCCAAGCTCGCACTTACTCTTGCTTTGAGTACCCTTCGATGCTCTCAAAGAACCTGAAAAAGTCCATAATTATCTCAAGAATTGAATTCAGTTGACAGACAGATCATTTTCACGCATGTAATTCACAGACCCAATCGCCTTTTGCCTCTATGGAAAACAATCCCAAGGGAAACTTAGTTTTCCTACCCCGAGATATGGTCACTTCAAATTACCCTATCTAATAATCCTGACATCAATTCTACCGTAACCAGTGGAAGTTTTGGTTATACTCCCCACGAGCTTTCCAACAAAACAAAAATCACCGCAATCGGATTTTGTATGAGGAGGTTATGTCCATTCGAGGTTTTGGGGCCAAATCAGGATTTTAAATAGGTTAGCAAGCAGACAGGACTTCTTGAAATGCTTTGGGGTATCGGCCTCACAAGCAATGATGAACCCTAGTATTTGTTCCACAATTTGTCAAAAATAGACCACTCTTTTTTACCCTAAAATATTAGCCAAATTTGCCCGTCAATCGCGTTCGCAAGCTCTGTCAATCGCGATTGATAGGTCAGTCGCGATCGACGTGTCGGTCGCGATTGACAGATCCGTCGTGGCTGTCAGTCGCGATTGATGGGTCAATCGCGATTGACACGTGGCCTAGATTTTCAGTCGATTGTGGTCAAAGGGTCATTGACTCTGTCAGTCGCGATTGATGGGTCGATCGCGATTGATAGGTCCATCGCGAGGGTCTGTCCGTCGTGGTCAAGCAATCGTTGACTGGGTCGGTCGCGATTGACAGGTCCGTCAGGGCTATCAGTCGCGATTGACTGGTCGATCGCGATTGATGGCTCGATCGCGATTGACACGTGTCACGCGTAGGTTCTGTCAGTCGTGGTCAGTCGGTCGTTGACTCTATCGGTCGCGATTGACGTGTCGGTCGCGATTGACAGAGCCGTCGGGATGTGTCCATCGTGGTTTGTCGATCGCGATTGACAGGGCGATCGCGATTGACAAAAATCTGAGGACTTTTAAAATTTTAAACACACATTTGGGAAGCTCTAGGCCTGTAGATTATGGTTATGTACTTTGTTTAGCAAAAGGATCATTTTTTCTGTCGGTCGCAATTGACAGAGGTCAACACCTCGGGACTTGCACAGTCAAATTTTTTACCTGCTAGAGCTAGTGCAACTGCTGGGGATGCTGATTCCTGCACAAAATCTCAAAAAACACAAAAAATCACAAGCACACAAATGCTCTCTCGCTCTCTCTCACAAGTGAAATGAGGGAAATGGTATGGGTGGGGTGATATGACCAAAAATTGAAATTTTTCGCGATGATGGAGATGGATGTGGGAGATGGTGAGGATGATGATGGTGATGAGAAAACAAGAGAAAATAGGAAAAAGGTGAAGAAAATACCTATAAATCCAACGCGTCAACTCTACGTCTTACCATCACACGCTCGTCCTCAAAGCTCGATCCCCGACAACGACACCAAAATTTGGTGTAGCTCAGTGATGAGTAGCACCTCCTTTAATGTCAATCCGGGAAGACGTGAGGATGGTATGATGACCTCGAGCAAGTGAAGGCACAAGTGCATGAGTGCGAAGCACACTAACATGCACACACATACACACACACGCGCACACAAGGCAATACAAAGAGAGAGAAGCAATGGAGTTCTTTAGATTACTTTCAAAAAGCTCATACAAGTTCAAATCAATTACAAGCTAACCTCAAAAATGAGCTCTCTGGCTCTATTTATAGTTTTTGACTAGGTTTTGGCCTTGTCCAGACTTAGTGTCCGGCCTAGTTAAAAATTAGGTTCTCTACCCTATTTGGAGGTTCAAACGGAGTCTAAAAAATGTGAAAACTGATAGGTAGGTACCTCTAAAGCTCCTCAAGCTCAAGGACTCCTTGGCTTGCACAAAATGGAGTTACAAAAATATGAAATGGTATTTACAATGGTTTTTAGTGATGAAAATCACTATTTTTGTAGGGATTTCTTCTAACATTTCGACATACATTTCCTGGAGCTCCCTACTTGTTCCTTCTTCTTGTGTGCCCAACTCTTTGATGCCTGAAAAATTTAAATGGCCTACTTGCCAGATCTTCTTTGACTACTGTGTCTGCTTGTGCTTTCTCTTCGCTCCGACTCCCTTCGTAGGCTTCCTTGTCTTGTGACTCCTTCAGTTCCTTGACTACTGTCAACACCCTTGCATTTGGAATATAATCCATGTTGGGGACCTATGCCAAGATTTTGCTCCTCGATGGCATTCGCAATCAAAGTTCAGAATATAAGCAGTGCCAGGATTGGCTTAATTATCCTTATTTCACTGCACCATGCGGACCCCCTACAATTGGATACATGATGGCCACGATTCGCCACTGTCTCCCCTACTTACACTGCATGGATGATGTTGTAGCACATATGACTATCAAAATATTTGATATGATGCTGACTATATTTAAAATCTTCCCTCGTGTCAAAGCACCGCATGTTAACACCCCAAGATTTGAGCATGGTAATCAGGACCTAGTATATGATATGAGCATGACACCATCACTCCGGGTGTGCTATGCTTGACACTCTCGCATGAAGTATTTATCGGCATGCTATAAGACAACATTTGAAGAGATGTTTACTATCGGATTTTGGGAGTACCATTCTGAGGTTTTCATAAGCAGGCCCACACACCTACTTCAATTATTTGCCTGTGAACAACTAGTGTACTCCACACACTATCGACTTCTGCCGCCCGATGAACCTCAACCCATAGATTGGGAAAAACTTGAAGCTGATCTTGCATCGTGGAACACACGGGGGTGTGGGTAGTAGCCAAAGGCACATACGACAAGGAAGCATGTGAAGGCAGATTAGGATGAAGTCGTGGGGAGACAAGCAGTTTATGTTTTCCAAAGAAACATGTTTTATATTACTTTTTCGAAACTTCAAATAGTGATTTTCATCACTCTTGTATCATATGTAACATAGAAGCACATGCTTTTATAATTATACACTCCCTTTTGTGCAAGACGAGGAGTCCTCAAACTTTAGGAGGTTAGAAAGAACAAGCGTACCAATTTTGTTTGTTTTTAGATCTCGTTTACACCTTCAAATAGAGCCTAACCTAGTTTTTAACTATGTCGAACACTAGATGTGAAACTGATCAAAACTAGCCAAAAAACTATAAAGAGATCTAGAGAGCTCATTTTTTAGGTTAGCTTGTATGATTAGAGAAGAGCTTAGAGCTATTTTGAGCTTGTAGGAGTGTTCTTGAGTAATAGAATCTACTTTCAACCTTCCATCGTGTCTTGCTTTTCTCTTCCTTGTGTGTGTATGTGTGTGTGCATCTTTATGATTCTCACCTTCACTCTCACTACATCTCGCGTTCAGGATCTTCATACCACTCCTATCTCTTTTGCGGATTGACATTAAGGAGGTGGATCTTCTTAACGTGGTGCTTACCATTGTGCTAGAGCAACAACGGACCCTTGAGCTCTAAACTATGATCCTATGTATATCTCAAGGAACCCAGAATGCTAGAGCAATGTGTACAAACTTGCATAGACATTGAGGATAATTTAGGAGATGAATTGGAACTTTCAAAGGTCTACAAATACTCGGATAGCTCCTCTCAATCATCCTCAAAACTTTTTAGTTTGATAGAAGACCTAGCCAAAAAGGTGGCCCAAAAACTACGAGTTTCTAGTAAACAAATGCCTAAGTTGACAACAAACAAATGTTGTTACACCTATGGTGGTGACCATATGGCAAATGTGTGTCCCAATGTAACACAACCGCAACCCACCCCTAATGGCCAATACTGCATAATTGAAAGATGATACACAAATCACATAGCACAAGATTGCCCATACAACAAACAAGTAGTACGACAGAATTACCACAAGCATACCCTCAACAAGGTAGATATCAAGGCTAGTACAATGCTCAACCTCATTACTACAGGCCTCCTCAGAACTACCCTTATCAGTCTCAATAGAGACCTCAAACCATTTTAGCTCAGTAGCCACCCCCACTAGCCAATGTCATTTCTGTCAAATATGCTGCTACAAAAGAGCACCTGAATAATGCTTTAGTGCCTTCTTCACCCCTGATCATAGAAAGTGATCCCAATTCCAATAGCTTTGACTCCACCCATGTAGATAGTCTACCAGCATACTACATAGAGTCTCTAGAACACATGGAAACATATCAATACGATAGTCCACCATTGAAACCCAATTGGGAGCCCGATTATGCGAATGTAATGTATACAAACCCTAACCCATGACCCCAATTGAGACAGCCAAGACCACAAGGCCCTAAAGGACCATGCTTTAGGTGCCAAGGAGATCATTTCATAAAAGATTTCCCACATCCTCTGATAGCAAGAGAGTCACAATATTATAACATTCAAGGCTTTTGTGCAGAATGTGGTAAAGAGCATATCATAAGAGATTGCCCTAAGAACCTTGTGAATGCCTCAAAAGTGACACCCACTAACAAGATAGGTATTGTGCACACCTCAAGTGGTCAAATACAACATATGTACCTATCCAAGCTATAACAAGAGCCCAGGTGTTGTTGCAGAATCAACAACATGATCCAAAAAAGATAGCCAAGACTCGTGAAGTTGGAGAATCTAGCAGTAGCAAGACAAAATCTTGGAAGGATTCCCAAGAAAGAATCAAAAGGAAAAGGAGTAAGAAAATAAAGAAACTCGAAGGAAGGCTAAAGGAAACTAGAGCTAAAATCCTAGAATTAACTTCACAAGATTCGAACCACAAGAACCCAGCTTTGGGATCAGGATCAACTCTAGCTGAACCCATACCTGAAAACCTAGACATGATGTTTCAAGCATACCATGCAAGATTAAAAGAAGGACCTCAAGTAGTGGAATTGAGTAAGAACTATCCAAGAGCGGACTTAGAAATTGAGAGAACCAAACTTTGCATGAAGATGGTAGAATTAGCCCAAAACATGTTTGAAGCCTCTTGATACATTAATTGGAGTAATATAGCAAAACCAGAGTCACACTTTCAAGACTATTGGAGAGGCTAGAATACTTGATTACTAGCAATGAGAAGAAGAATCTGCAAAAGAACCCTATTGTTCATGAGACACAGGAAGGTAACGCATCATCTTTGTCTCAAGTATCAAACACGGTGTGTGAAGAAGACCTTTCTTCCATACATAAGTATTCAAAAGGGTTTCTAAGAGAAAATCCAAGAGGAAAAGTGGAGACAAGAGCAAGAAACCCATCCCCCTATTCAAGAGATAGATGACTTGCATGAACAATTTGACATACATTCTATATATGACAATGTAGAGGAAGAGCAACTTAGTGAACAAACAAATTTTGAATCTAATTCCCTACAAGAGTTACCTCAGTTCATAGGACCTTGGGAAGCTAAGTCTATCAGTATGAGAGCTCCCATCATAATAGTGAGAAATGAAGAATCAGTAATCCCTAGAAACACAAAAGTGCTCAAGAACACTAAAGTACAATGTCATCTCACTTTAGAAGAGTTGTTGAAAATTAAGCTAGAGTTGTGGAAGCATGTAGCCAATCAATTCCTAGAGACGGTTTCCATTCATTGTGAGGAAGGTTCACATAAGAAGGTACCAAAAATACCCTTGGAAAGAATTGGAGACATGAGCGAGGGAGAGGAAGGTAATACCTAACTTCCAATAACCCACAAAGGATATAGGACTAAAGCCATCCTAGATTCAGGAGCCGGAGTAGCCATCGCTACTACTGCTCTATGGAAATGTTGGGGAATGCCAGCACTAAGCCCCACAAGAATGAAGCTACAAATGGCTGACGGAAACATATAGAAGCCATTAGGCTTACTAGAAGGCATATCTCTCACCACTTGTGGTGTAGAATTTGAGCACACTTTCACCATTTGTGAATTTGGGAAAAACCATGCATACGAGATGATTTTGGGAAGACCATTCGTGTGTCAGTTGCAAATTGTACAAGATTGGGGAACTAACTCTTTGTACTTGCAACATCTAGGAATAACCACCAAAGTTAATTTCAAGGATTATTCCCATTGTGATGTACCCCTGATACAGTGGAATACCATCCATAGGACACCTGAAGAAATAGAGTATGTGCACTGATTAGAATCAGACCCATCATGGTTGCAGGACACTCATCTATGGATGTGTAAGGTGGCCAAGAAAGAAGAAGAATGAATAGAGGCCAGATTTTTAGGTTTGGAATGACACACATGAACCCTTCAAGATTGTGCTTATGCACCTATAGTGTTTCAAGATGAGGAATTTGAGCCTCATGGTTGGGCAGAGATCTTAGCTATGTTGGATATAGTTGTAAAGGAAGAACAATGGACCCCTCAGTGTGATGAGAATGGATATGATATTTCCATTTTTATGATAGAGCCCTTAAAGCAAGAGTTTATCCTAAAAGAATGCATGGAAGTGGCCCAAGAGCTAGACGAGTCCAATGATGAGGACCTAGAGTCCATTATTATGGAACCCTTCTATTCAACAGAAGAGGAATATCTTTACTTTATAGAAGCTAAACACCCCTGAAATGGACAAGGAAATTTTGACCAAGTTTGAATGGATGGATGAATGTGAGAAATCATTCAATGAACGTAAACGACATTCGTGTTCAAAATCTATGTTAACAACCCAAGATTGGAGTAAGCCATTCCATGTACACGTGGATGCATCCAACTATGCCATAGGATGTGTGTTGGCACAACCCACGAATGAAGGTAATATGGATCTTCCCATAACTTATGCTAGTATACAGTAAAACATAGTAGAAAGAAAGTACACCATGATGGAGCATGAAAGATTAGGAATGATTCATGTGGTGAAGAAATTCAGACATTACTTATTGGCAAATAAGTTCAAGTTCTTCACAAATCATCAGGCATTGTTGTACTTAGTCAATAAGCCTTGTAACATCGCATGATTGATACATTGGTTTCTATTACTAATAGATGGAGATGATTAATCTCCAAAAGACAAGCTACAATTGAGTTTAGAACACCCCTATGTCAAGTATAGCTCAAGACCTTCACCAAGTTTGAAATCTTTTACCAAAATATTCTTTGCTCATCAAAATTGCACCTATTTCAGAAGACACTCATCACTTCTTCACATGCAAATGTTCCTACTCACAATTCTCTCAGCCTGATTAAAAATAGACTCTCAAATCTTGACCATAGATGCGTTAACTATGGAATTAGACATCTACAAAAGGATTCCTGAAATGATCAAACACAAAAGGAGAAATGGAGGAAAAATCGATGCACAGTTCTCAAAAAACTTTATCTATTCAACTCATCTTACATCTGATGGAAGATACTCATTCAACTTATGATCTACACCTCTCTATCTCATCTATCCTTGATCTCTCATATATATCATGACTATATACAAGTGTATATACACATATGAGTGTGGATTCATCATTACTTCAAGTATTTGTGAAGTATTTACAAAGCTAATATACATGTGTATATAGACTATCTCTTTCTAAACCTCTACTTCACTTCATTCTCTTGGCTTCAATATTTTCATCAAGTCTTCACTCCTAAGCTTCATATAATCATCAATTGTTGATTTTCTTACTCCAACAGCTCCCCCTCAATCATCAATTGTGATTACCTCAATCTGGGCGTGAATGGCTCGGGCTCCTCCACTTCTTCCTATTCTTTCTCTTCCTTTGGTCTCTTTACTGGGGCTTTTCCATCTAAGTGAGTCTCTATGATTTGAATCTTTGTCTCTTCATTCATTTTGAATACATGAATTCCTTCTTGAGGTGATCCTTGCCTTGTTTTGTCCATGATTATGTAATCAAGGGTTTGATTTTCCTTTGTACCTTCTACCCCAAAGGAATCTATCACCTGATTTAATTCCTCCTGATTGCCATCATCTTTTGAATCACTTTTGATGTCCACATTCATCATGGATGGCTCTTGCTCTTCTTGCGTATTGGAAGATGAACTAGAGTTGGTCAATCCCAACTCTCTATATCGATAAACTTTAGTCAGCCTATTTCTTTGCTCAGTGTCTTCATGAGACTATTGGTAATGATGTCCTTGTACTGTCAGGTTGCATTGACCTTCCATGTATTGGTGGGTAGTCACCATTGCTTCTGTTAGCTTCTCTTCTATAATGGGTGTGTTGTCTTCTATCCTTGTTCTTGGAAGTACATGTATCCTCTTGAAGCTCAAAGTGCTTCTTCTACCTTCATCATTTCTTGTAGTCTTTTGGTGCCTCTCATCCTTGGTTGCGAGCTAGTTTTGGCTTCTTCCATCACTTTTATTCCCTTCTTTTTCCTTGGAACAGTGGCTAACTTAGCATACTTAGCCATCTTCGAAGATGAGGGCATCTCTTTCAGATGTTCTCGGATGCCTAATGCATGGTAGATAAGTATGGTCAGTGCGACACTTTCATTCAAGAAATTTTTATGGTTCCATTCTTTCTTAACGTCAAAAAGATGCTCTTGGATGTATGGCATCATGTTCACTTGATTACCGATCTGTTTGATAGCATGAGATAACATCTGCACTATGATTTTTTGAGGTGTTGTGTATCGATGCATATTCAGAAAACAAAAGTGTTGGTGAATCAGACGGACATCTTCTTCTATATCTATACGATTGATATTCATGAATGTTCGGGTCTTGGTCCCTCGGCTTTCATCTTTCAAAACTATGTTTCCATCCTTTTCCCATCCAAAAGCTTCCTTGATCAAGTCATGAGTAAATTGGATGATCAGCCATTCTCCTGTCGCATATAGAACTCTTGCCTCTAGCACTAATGGGTTGTGTAAAGCCAATTGGAGGGTATTCATCACCTGAGTGCATTGTTGGAAGTCCTTCTTGTAAATCAGTAGCTCAAAGTATTTCTGAATACCTGCCTTTGTCATTATATCCACTACTGATGGGAGTTGATGTATGACTTTGAAATCTTGGGACATGACTAGGAACTGATGGTCAATGTCCATAATCTTTGTTGTCACTAAGAAAAGATAATCTCCAGCCTGTTGGTTCTCTCAAAACCAATGACCTTTGGCTTTGTTCACGCTTTGTGATGGAAACTCCAATATTTCTTCTTGAATCATTGCTTCGGAATCCTTAGAAGCCATTTGCACTTGTAATAAAGAGAGAATCAGCTTTTAGTAGAAACCAATTCATGTGTTATGTATGGCTTAGTGATATGTCGTTTCCTTCATCACTCCGTTCCCCCTTGCTTAAGTAAGTAAAGTCTCTTACCACACTGCTTTTGATTTTTACTCCTAAAAGAAAACAAAGTTACTTCTAGTCGAAACACTTATTTATTTACATTGTAAGATCATTCCTATGGAAGTAGAATCCAAGACCTATTCAAATGATGGAAATGTGCACCACTAGTTTTCTAGTCTTCTTATAAGCTAAAGATTTCCTTATGTCCTATTTTGGCTGATATGTATCCCTGTGTTAGATGAATGCTCACTTCGTTCTCAATAATTGAGTCTTGCTCGAGGATCAGATTTTCAATTAGGTCTTCGTCCTTACATACCAAAATTCTTTGTTCCATGGTGGAATTTCCTAGGTGGAGGGATACTAAGGCCTCTCCAACACATTCTATAACCTGTTCTCCAATTCCTATCATGCGTGCTTTAGTTGGGCTTATGGTTGTTTGAAGATGTGTAATTAACATCATTCGTATGTAGCTTAGGGTTGCTCGTGAGTCGATCAGGGCATCTATCAACTGGTACTCCATGGTTCCAATCCCTAGGTTTAAATATGGTTGGGATATACTAAGGCTCTCCTTGCCGGCTTTATTGACTTGGTAATTGGCCATAGGTATGAGTTCTTCTCCTTATAGATATCGTTCACCCCTTTGTTTTATCCACTCCTTTCTTTTCTTGATACGCTCTAAGCCTTCTTGGCGTGCTTCTTCTTGAATGCTCTCCTCTTCCTTCTTCCGATTTTGCACTCCTACGAGTCATGCTAACATCTGATTTGTTAATGGTTCCATATATCATTTCACTCTGCATCCACTTATGTAGTTAGGGAGTATTTCTCCATCTAAGGTGGCTAGATTGACGACTCTATTGGTTGAGATTCTATTGATCAATAAGGGTCCATATCCACATTGTAGTTTCTTGGCATGTTGCCTCAATGTGTATACCAGGACTAAATCTCCTTCTTCAAGCCTTTATCCTTTGATATGTGCATCGTAATATGCTTTTTATCTCCTTTTAGTAGCATAAATTCCCGGAACTGCTTGTAGTCTTGTTTCGTGTAACTTCTCAATTTTCTCTAGTTGCTTGGATAGCTCATGTCCTATCCACTCATACTGTTAAGCTACTCGTAAAGTAGGTACCAAAAAGTCGATTGGCAAGATTGCATATTGTCCATAAACTAGGTTAAATGTAGTAGTTCCAATGGCTGTTTTGTAAGCCACACGGAAGGCCCAAATTGCATGGTGCAATTGTTTGCCCCAGTCTGACCTTCCACATTGACTATCTTTGTTAACATCATACACAACACTTTGTTGGAACTTTCTGCTTGACCATTGGCTTGAGGGTGATAGGGGGCTGATTTTTTATGAATCACTAGGAATTTAGTCATCAAGGACTCTATTACCTCGTTAATGAAGTGTGTTACTCTATCACTCACTATTTCTATAGGTAGTCCAAAGCGAGTAAAGATGTTCTCAAAGAGAAACTTCGTTGTGCTTTGAGCATTGTTCTTTCTATTTGCTTTTGCTTCTACCCATTTAGTTAGATAATCTGTCACCATTATTATGTACTTTGCATGTGATGCTTTTGCTGGTGGGTTAATGGGTCCTATAAAATCAATACCCTATTTGGAAAAAGCTCTCACACACACCATGGGTGTTAGAGGCATATCATCTCTCCTAATAGGATACTTAGCTCTTTGGCATACCTCACAACTCCATACGTAAGTGTCAACATCCATATGTAGAGTTGGCCACCACAAGCCTGCAAAGAGAATCATTTTTAGAGTTCTTTCGGCTGAAAAATGTCCCTTTGCGACACGTGCATGTGCCATTTCTAATATAGGTAAGTACTCTCCTTCATGCACACATAGTCGTAGCTAATTGTACTTCCCTCTTTTGAATAGTTGTCTCCCCAGTATGACGTAGTCCTTGCTCATTTCTTCTAGGGATTGCTTTCTACCTAGACTTGCTCCCTCATGCTCTCGTGTTTTTAAGAACTTCACCAATGTCCTACTCCAGTCTGGTGCGATTGTAGAGAATTGTAATGATGTATGGTCTTTTGGAGTATTTTCTTGACAATTTGAGCAATTGCTAACATATTCATGAACATCCTTAGGCATATCTAGCCAATAAACTCCCAATTGTTTTAATTCCCTCAGTGCTCCATGAGTTCCCTTATGCATTCTCCATCTATTACGTGAGCTTGCTCAAGTAAATTTTTCTGCTCAGCTTCTTCTACACACGTTAACAATACACAGTGGGTTCTTTATAGTACACACTTCCTGCCACAAGGTGCAAGTTACGCGATTGTAGAAATCCCTTCCTAGTATCCTTGTTGATTTGATGTTGTGGTCCATGAGTGAGTATTGGAATTAACTTCTCTTCCCACTTAGGACATACTTCCAAGTTGAACGAATATGCATCTGGTAGGTCATCTGCCACTCCATTGGGTGGTTCCCATGTGTTAACATAGACAGATGATCAGCTCTCACGTGGGTATTTCACTTTTTTATTACCAGTTTGAAGTCAAACTTCATTAGCTAGAAACCATCTTACTAGTCTTCCCGTGTTACATGGCTTATTGACTAGGTACAATAAGGTCTGATGGTCTATGAAGAACTTTAACTTGTCGGCTAGAAGGTAGTGTCTAAACTTCTTCACTGCATACACCATTCCTAAACCTTCTCATTCTGTAGTCGTGTAGTTTCTTTTAGCTTGATTCAGTTGTCTGCTGGCATAAACAATAGGATGGTCTAATTTTCCTTCATCTACAGGTTGAGCTAATATACATCCTATTGCATAGTTGGATGCATCTACATGGATACAAAAAGGCTTATTCCAACTGGGTGTTTTCAAAATAGGTGTCATGATTAATCCTCTTTTTAGTTCATTAAACGCTTTCTCGCACTCATCTGTCCATGTGAATTGGTTTAATAATCCATATAGTGGCTTGGCAATTATGGCATACATGTGAATAAATCTACGATAGTATCCACAATGACCCATAAAATCTTGCACTTCCTTAGCATTTTTTGGACTTGGTAGTTCTAGGACTACCTTTACCTTATCTTCATCGGTGGAAATTCCATTCCTGGATACAATGTGTCCTAGGATTTTTCCTTGTCTCACCATAAAGACACATTTCTCAAGATTCAGGCACACTTTATATTGTCGACGCTTTTCAAATATCCTTTGTAACTCGGGAATAGTCTATGGCCTGAGTATGTGCATAAATCGTCAACATATACATCCATACTCTTCCTTAGAAATTCTAAATATGTGACACATCAGTCTTTGGAAAGTAGCAGGGGCATTCGTGAGTCCAAAAGGCATCACTCTAAAAGCACAGACTCCCCATTCAGTCGCGAATGCAATCTTATCCTGGTCTTCTGTAGTAATGGCTACTTGGTTGTACCCAAAGAATCCATCTAAGAAGCTATAGACTTCCTTACCTGCGACTCTTTCCAAGAGGTGATCAGTGATAGGTAATGGATAGCTATCATAGATTATGGTTGTGTTTACTTTCTTTAGGTTAATACACACTCATAATTTCCCATTCTTTTTGGGTACCACTACTAATGGTGACACCCATTCTATGTGCTCTATCTCATAGATGAATCCAGCTGCTAATAGCTTGTCTATCTCTTCCTTAATTTTTGTTGAATAGACATTAGAACAGATGGATGGATCTACACCTTTGAGGTCTTTGTAGGTCCATACAAACACATCTCGATATTTTTGAATTAGCCTTATCAATTCTTCTTCCTCCTCTGATGACACATCTTTTCCTATGTAAGTACATCTTTCTTCTCCGTCTTCCATGGTTACTATTATTTTCTTTGTTTGTTCCTTGTTATCATATGCTTCTCCTTCTCTTTCCTCTCTCTTAGGGTCATATCTTTTGAAGTGCTCTGAACTTGAAACAGGACTGGGCTTGGTTCAGCCTTATCTAACATTTCTTCCTCATTTGGGCCTGTGTGGGCCACTTCTATTGCTAACACCTTTGGTGTTCCTTATTTTTCATAGGCTTGAATAGCTTCTAAATATCACTCCTCTGAATCAAATTCTAGTTCCATCTCTATGCTTTCATACTCTTCCTTCCATTCTTTTTCCCAGCCTCTACCTCGTGAAGGACTACCATGTATAAACTTGTATCATAACCCTCTTGCTCCACACATTCATTCATGGTTCGTACCTCCTCATTTACGCATACATCCAAGGTGGCTAGAATCTCCATCCAACCATGTGGTTCGAATGCTTCGTCTCGGAAGACTTGAGGCATATACATAGGATCATCTATGGGTCGGTAATTTTGATGTCCAATAGGCCATATTTGAATCTTTTTCTCTTCTCCCTACCTTTCTTACACATCCATAGCTGAGCACCTTTGTGTGTCCAAGATTGGTCACTTGAACCCACACTATGAATTGACAAATCATCCTCTTCTTTGTGTATGGGATTCTATTGTACTGGGGATATGTCCCTATATGAAAATGTATGTAAATTTATCTTGGTGGTAGTTCCCTGATGTTGTAGGTATAACGAGTCTCTTCCCCATTCTTGTACTACCCTAAGTTGTCTCATGAATAGTTTTCCTAATATCATTTCATAGTTATTTGCTTTTCCTAATTCACATACGGCTAGTGTATGCTCAAATTCCAGTCTACAGGTAGTTAACTTAATTTTCTCTAGTATTCCTAGGGGTCTCCCTACGTGGCCATCTATTAATTGAAGCTTCATACGTGCTGGTCATAGGGCTCACTTTCCCCATTTCTCCCAAATTTCTTTGGTGGCTATGCCTACACCTGCTCTTGTGTCTAAAAATGACTTTAGTCATGTATCCATTATATGTGATGGGTAAGCATGTGTTGCCCTCATCTCCCTCACTGAATTCTCCAACTTTATCCATAGGAATTTGTATGATAGAAGGGGCTTCAGTTTCTTTATTTTTCTTGTCATTCTCCTCATTTTCTAATTTCAACTGTCCCGCCAACTGCTTCCATAATTGCGGTTTGGCTAGTAGTAACACTTCCACAGTCAACTTACATCATACCTTGGTGTTCTTGAGTTTTGCTAAGTTGTGAGAGGTCTCGTATGAAGATCCCCTTTCCTTGCCTCAAGTTGTGGGAGCATGAAATGTGAAGAGAGATGGTGGATGCAATCCAAAGATGAGTAGGTGACGCTACAACCAGCTTCACACCAGCCAACTGAGACTTCAGAGTTGATTAGTAGACCCTTTAAGCTTCCTAAATCCAACAAAATATCAGCCAAGTACTTTGGAACATGTATCCCAAAAGTTTAAGTCAAGACAAACTAGTTGCGAAATGACTAGCTCCCAAAACTTGCTATTTTTGGACATACACCTGCTGGAAAAAATGAACAGTGCTCTCAACCTGGTGGGAATTAGAAAAATTCCTTTTGGGCATAGCAAATAGACTTAGCAAGCTTCCCAATCCAAGTTATAACACTTCAAATGATGGACTGAGCACTGAGAACAAGTTTCAACAATTTCTGGAACCTCCCCACAATTCTCGGGGCTCTGTAGAGATAGACCAGTAATCAGTAAAATGCACATATCTCCAAAAGTATTAGTCCAATGACCTTGAAAATTTATATACACAAATTAGACAGTACAAGCTATCCAACGCAAGTTAAATCACTGAAAAAGGTTTAGTAGAACTCGAGATATGACCTTCGGAAGTTATTGCTCTGAGTGAGTATAGCAGAGAACAAAACAGAGAAGTAGATGATGATAAATGTATAGATTCACATATGATTACAACCACATTGGCAATGAATCTTTGCACAATGGGAGTAGAATGATAGAGCTATGGAGTAAGCTCTTCAATCTCTACAAAATGACATGAAGTGGTCACGTACAAGGCTTGCTAATCGCCTCTTCCTTCTTGCTCCTTTTATAGCTATTCTTGGAGGGAGTTTTGAATTCGAATTCGAATGGCTCCACCTAAAACTGATCCCCAAAGTTAGGAGAGATTCCCTCAGCTCAAAAATTCATGATTTTGGTAGTTGGAGCCACGAATTTGCTTTTACATCATGAATGAGGTAAGCCATCCTTTTCCTTTTTTCTTTTTCCATTTACAAGAGATAAAATGTACTCTTTTACAAGAGGTGTTCACATGACTACTATGTGACTTACAAATGAGGATAATATCAAATATATCAAGCATGTAGGCTTGGGTAAAATGCACCAACAGCTCCCCCTCAAGCCTAACATTCTTGGCCTCCAAATAAGTCTTCAATTGTCCTTGATTTCTTGCAAGCCAATCATCAACTTGAATCTACTTAACTTCATACCATCAAGAGCTTTAGTCAACATGTCGGCACATTGCATATCTGTAGAGACATAGGATAGTTGAATATCCTTGCTCATTAGCTTCTCCCTTACGTAATGGTAGTGGACTTCAATATGCTTGGTTCTAGCATGGTATACCGGATTAGCTGCTAGATGTAGTGAGCTTGTGTTGTCACCAAAAATATGAGGTGTTGAAGAATGAAGTCCAAGATCTGTGTACAAAGACTTTAACCACATGATTTCTTGAGTTGCATTAGCCAAACCTCTATATTCGGCTTCGGTAGAAGATAATGCCACGGTTGGTTGCTTCTTCGATGACCAAGAAATGATTTTTGAACCTGCAAATGATATATACCCTGATGTGCTTCTTCTATCATCTTTAGATCCGGTCCAATCTGCATCTGAGTAGACCTTTAGCTCAATATCTGAAGTATATGAATAGAACAAACCTTCGTTCATGGTCCCCTTTAGGTACTTGAGGACTCTCTTGGCCGCTTCCATATGTGGTCTTCTCGGCTTATGCATAAACTGACTCAATATGCTAACACTATAGCATATATCCACCCTTGTGAGTGTTGCATAGTTCAAACTTCCAACCAAGCTTTGATAGCTTATGATGTCTTCAATTGGCTCTCCTTCATAAGCACTAAGCTTATGATTTTGCTTCATAGGTGTACCTACACACTTGGTATTTTCCATCTTGAACTTGATGAGCATGTCATGCACATACTTCCTTTGTGTGATGTATATACCTGAATCTGTGTAGATCAACTCCAATCCAAGAAAATAAGTGAGTGGTCCGAGGTCAGTTATTTTGAACTCCTCCTTCATTTGAGCCTTTACTTGTTTGATTCCTTCAAGATCATTGCCTGTGATAATAATATCATCAACATACACACATAAATAGATCACTTCACATCCATTCCTCTTTATGAACAAAGAGGTATCCGCCTTGCTAGCTTTGAATCCTTGGTCCTGCAAATAAGTCACCAATCTGAAATTCCAAGCTCTTGGAGCTTGCTTCAATCCATACAAAGCTTTCTTTAGTTTGCATACATAGTTAGGATGATGTACATCCTCATATCCAGGAGGTTGTGCCATATACACTTCCTCAGAAATCCATCCATTCAAGAAAGCATTCTTTACATCAAGTTGATAAAGATTCCAATTTCTAGATGCAGCAAGACTAATGAGAACCCTAATTGTAGGCATTTTTGCAACAGGAGAGAAAGTCTCCTCATAATCAATACCATGGGTTTGAGCAAACCCTTTAGCAACTAACCTTGCTTTGTGTCTATTTATACTTCCATCTTGATTCCTCTTGATTTTGTATATCCATCGAGATCTGATTATCTTCATAGATGGCTTGTTAGGTACAAGCTCCCATGTGTCATTCTCCTTCAAGGCTTCCATTTCTTCATCCATTGCATCTCTCCAAGCTTTCTTGCTTTGTGCTTCTTCAAATGTGGTAGGTTCTTCATTGGTTGAATCCTTTGCAATGTAGATTGAGTGCTTGGTGACCAAAGAAGTATCATAACCAAACCTCTCTGGTTTCTTCTTCTCCCTTGAAGACCTTCTAAGTGGTTGATGTGAGCTCTCGGGTCCATATGTAGCATCCTGCATCTTTGCTTTACCTTTGTTCTTCCATAGCTTTAGTCTTTCCAAGTCTTCTAGGTCAATCTCCGAATCACTTTCTTCAATCTGCTTTGGCTCCTTTGGTTGAAGTGATGGAAAATCTTCATCCAAGTCATATGGCAGCTTCACTTTCCTGTCATCATCAAACCATGATTTGTTTTCATCAAAAATTACATCTCTACTCACAGAAAATCCTTTATTGGTTGGATTGTACAGTCTATATCCTTTTTGGTTTTGATCATAACCAATGAATACGCACTTCTCTGCCTTGGGATCCATTTTCCCTCTTACTTGAGAAGGAATGTGAGCATAGGCTAAGCATCCAAAGATTTTGCAATGCTCTAGACTAGGTCTTCTTCCATTCCACACTTCATATGGAGTGGTTCCATCTAGTGACTTAGATGGAAGTCTATTTATGAGATATGTGACTATCGACACAGCCTCTGCCCATAGGTAGTTCGGCAATCCCTTTTTGTTGAGCATGGACCTTGCAGCTTCGACAATAGCTCTGTTCCTCCTCTCTGCTACACCATTGAGTTCGGGTGTATACCTTGTAGTGACTTCCCTTTTAATGCCTCTTTCATGCAAGAAGGCATCAAATTCAGAAGAGAAGTATTCTCCTCCACCATCTGATCTGAGTTGTTTCAAAGTCCTACCTGTTTGGTTTTCAACAAGAGCAATATACTTCTTAAAGCAATTAAACACTTCATCCTTGTGCTTCATGAAAAACAGAATGGTCCACCTGCTACAATCATCTATGAAAGACACATAATATCTTGAGCCTGATATAGATGGCTCCTTACTTGGACCCCACACATCCGTGTGTACTAGATCCAAAGGATTTTGATACATATATCCTTTCTTATTGAAAGGTTGTCTATGAGCCTTGCCGAGTTGACAAGCTTCACACTTATAAATCATGTGTTGCCTTGTGATATTAGGCAAACCAAGTACACTTTGGTCCCTGCAAATCTGTTTGAGTGTCCTCTCACCAATGTGAGCAAGCCTTTTGTGCCATATCTCCAACTCTGTAAGAGTTTGAGATCCATAGCTAAACAAAGCTATGTTCTTTGTATCTTCCACTTCAAAAGTGAAAAGCCTTCCTGTCTTTTCTCCTTTGGAAATCCTTCGAAAGCCTTGCCTTGGGTCTTCAACATATGCTCCAAATCGATTGAATCTAACCTGCAATCCTTTTTCAACAATCTGTCCAACACTTATTAAATTTTTGGTAATTGTAGGGACATACAAGACTTTGCTTAAGAGGTTCATATTCCCATCTGATGTCTTCACATTACCTATCTTCTCCACTGAGTGCTTTGTGTCATCTCTTGTCTGCACTTCATGCTTGTTATGAGGATCTTCCAAATCAGAAAGTAAAGCCACATTTCCTGCTACATGGTTCGAGCATCCCGAATCAATGTAAAATATGTGATCATCATCCTTACCCTTCTTCGCTGATAGATTCATAATCAATAATGAATCTTCTTGACTTTGGTCCTCTGCATAGTTATTGTAATCTCTTCTTCCTCTATGGCCACTTTGATAGTTGTTGTTGTTGTTGTAATTGTTGTTGTAGTAGTTGTTGTTGTTGTAGCCTCCATTGTATCTACCTCTATTTGATCCATAGCCACCTCTATTGAATCCTCTTCCTCTTGAGTTCCTCGGGTTCCTGAAACATTCTTCAGTAGTATGGTTAGATAAGCCACATATGTTGCAAGGTTGAGATGATTGGAATCTCCCCCTGCCTTGCTTTCCACCTCTGCCTCTTCCTCTAGCTCTTCCTCTACCTGCAAAGTTTGCTTGGAAAGAGCTTCCTTCATCTTCATTCTTCCTATTCTTTGACTTGTCCTTGACCTTAGCTTTATCAGAATATAAGGCAGAAGTTTGATTACCTCTTGAGGACTCACCACCTTTGCTAATCTTTGCTTCATGAGTGAAGAGTTGGCCCATGAGTGTGTTGAGGTCGGGTACATGCATATCCATGTATAAATCCATGGCTGTTGTGAATGACTCCCACTTGTCGTCTGCTTTGATTCCATTCATGATTTGTCTTATTATTTGCTCCTCTTCAATTACCTCTCCAATGCTTCCAAGTTGGTCGGAAATCTCCTTCATCTTTGTGACATAATCAGTCACATTTTGCTTCGGGCTTTTCTTCATTGTTGTGAACTCCATCCACAATTGGTTCTTCCTTGCTCGAGTGTTGGAAGAGAAGAAAGAAGCAAGTGCATTCCAGGTTTCTCTTGATGTCTTGCATCCCTTGACATGAGGTAAAAGAAAATCAGAGATTGAGTTTAGAATATAGGACCTTGCGAGTGCATCCTTCGAACACCAATTCGAAAGTCCTTCCACTTCTTCATGTGATGGTTGCCCTTTGTTCCTCATGGTTGGCATTGCTTCATCTCCGGATATGAATCCATATAGATTCCTCCCTTGAAGGTAAGCCTCCATCCTTAGAGACCATGCGGAGTAGTTGTTTCGATCCAATTTGTCAATTGTTGATGGAAATCCATCTCCCATGTTGCTTGACTATGCTCTGATACCAATGTGAAGAGAGATGGTGGATGCAATCCAAAGATGAGTAGGTGCCGCTACAACCAGATTCACACTAGCCAACTGAGACTTCAGAGTTGATTAGTAGGCCCTTTAAGCTTCCTAAATCCACCAAAATATCATCCAAGTACTTTGGAACATGTATCCCAAAAGTTTAAGTCAAGACAGACTAGTTGCGAAATGACTAGCTCCCAAAACTTGCTATTTTTGGACATACACCTGCTGGAAAAAATGAACAGTGCTCTCAACCTGGTGGGAATTAGAAAAATTCCTTTTGGGCATAGCAAATAGACTTAGCAAGCTTCCCAATCCAAGTTAAAACACTTCAAATGATGGACTGAGCACTGAGAACAAGTTTCAACAATTTCTGGAACCTCCCCACAATTCTCGGGGCTCTATAGAGATAGACCAGTAATCAGTAAAATGCACATATCTCCAAACGTATTAATGCAATGACCTTGAAAATTTATATGCAGAAAGTAGACAGTACAAGCTATCCAACGCAAGTTAAATCACTAAAAAAGGTTTAGTAGAACTCGAGATATGACCTTCGGAAGTTACTGCTCTGAGTGAGTATAGCAGAGAACAAAACAGAGAAGTAGATGATGATAAATGTGTAGATTCACATATGATTACAACCACATTGGCAATGAATCTTTGCACAATGGGAGTAGAATGATAGAGCTATGGAGTAAGCTCTTCAATCTCTACAAAATGACATGAAGTGGTCACGTACAAGGCTTGCTAATCGCCTCTTCCTTCTTGCTCCTTTTATAGCTATTCTTGGAGGGAGTTTTGAATTCGAATTCGAATGGCTCCACCTAAAACTGATCCCCAAAGTTAGGAGAGATTCCCTCAGCTCAAAAATTCGTGATTTTGGTAGTTGGAGCCACGAATTTGCTTTTACATCATGCATGAGGTAAGCCATCCTTTTCCTTTTTTCTTTTTCCATTTACAAGAGATAAAATGTACTCTTTTACAAGAGGTGTTCACATGACTACTCATGTGACTTACAAATGAGGATAATATCAAATATATCAAGCATGTAGGCTTGGGTAAAATGCACCAACATGAAAAACTATAGACCTTTTCTTGTATTCCTGCATGTAGTTCGGTAGGGTGGAAATGTTGTGTACTTCCTCCCTATTTCAATCTAACACACAAACCTCTTCATATACTTCATCCAAATTTGGAGTTGGCTCGTTTTCTTCAATGTCTAGTTCCTCAAAGGGTGTCCTTGAATTCCCATTCTTTTTGCAACGGTCTTCTTGAATCTTAGCCCATAAATCTTGTGGCCAATCAGCTTCTAGTTCAGGGACTATCAAAATTGAGTTCCCCATTGTTTCCTGAGTTCAGCTTCTAGTTCAGGGACTATCAATCTTTGCCCTGAGTTCCCCATTGTTCTTCTTTACTGTCTTTCTCTTTAGGTGTAACTGTGGGTTTTAGCTTGTTTTCTTCCAAGCATTCATTGAGTTGATTCTTAGATATTCTTGTCTTTGGGAGTACTGGGATAGTCTTCTCTAGAGTGGCTTGGGCTACTTCTATGAGCTTTCAGCATATCACCAATCTCTCCTTTTCTAGTTCCCCTTGTGGGTAGAATTTCTCATGCTGCTCTATGTTTGGTCCAGTCGTGATTCTAGCTTGGTAAGCTTTCAGCCACATGTCTAGGTCATTTGGTCTTGGATCTTCTAGGATTGATCCTGGTTTGTCTCATTGTTGTGTATGAGACTTAAGTGGTGTATTCTCTTGTATTTCTAGTTTCTCAAGTTTCTTACTGTCTTTTACATCCTTCTTGTCCTCCTTGCTTTTATTTTTCATCCATTTGCTTCTAAGTTTTTCCCTTTTGTCCTTCCAACTTTGTGTCTTCTTTGTTTGGGTACTCTCACGTGGGTCTTCTGAATCTTCCACTACTTGTATTCTGGGTTCTAGGGCTTTATTCTCTTCTTGTTCAGACTCTACGTTCTTTATCTCTTGTCCTTTAGCTTGCGCTCGTGTGATAGATTTTAATGGTACTGTGACTCCTTATAACTTCCTGATGATTCAATTACTTCCATCACATTGATTTGTGTTGTATTATAAGTCTTATTGGGATTCTTTGGACAATCTCTAAATAGATGTTCCTTTCCACATTCATTGTAGTACCCTTCCCAAGTCCTAGGAGGGGGTGGGTTATATGTCAGAGTGCATTCTCTTATGAAGTGATGTCCTCCGCATCTATAGCAGGGTCCTTTTGGCATAGCGGTCTAACGGGTGGTCCCATAGGTGCTGGTGCCTTTGGTGCAGTGTACATCATATTTGCATATTTTGGCCCATAGGAACTATCATACCCTTCATAACCATAGTATTGTGGGTCATACTCCATCAAAATGGTTTCATAGGGGTAATATTCTCCTTGGGTTTGCTCATATCCATGATTCGTCCTTTCTATGCTATCTAAGGGTGTCAGTGGAAGTATGGCTCGTTCCATGTCTTCCTCTAGTTGAGTATATTTAACTGGCACTATGTTCTGTGGAAGGGGTGGTTGTTGTCCTAGTACTGTCTGCGGTTGTCCATATTGCCCTTGTTCATATGGTCTAGGTGCTCCTTGTGGGCCTGGATAGGGGTTGTATCTCGAGGGCTCTCTTCCTTGTTCTTTAGGAGGGTATCCATAAGGCCTATGCTCTTACGTATCCCAAAACTATAAAAACCCAAAAAATGAGTTCATTTGACTCAAGTTTGAGAACTGGTACTGTCACTCTAGCACAATGGTGAGTACCAACGTGAGAAGATTCACCTCATAATTGTCAATCCGTGGAGACGTGAGGACTAGTATGACGACTATGAGCAAGTGAAGGCACAAGTGCGTGAGTGAGAAGCACACAAGCATGCACACACATACACACACACGTGCACACAAGGCAAGAACAAGGAGAGGAACAATGGAGTTCTTTGCATTAATCAAAAGGTCTCTTACATAAGCTCAATTCACAAACAATCTAACCCCAAAAATGAGCTCTCTAGCTCTTTTTATAGTTTTTTGACTAGTTTTGGCCCTGTCCGACCTAGTGTCCGGCCTAGTTAAAAATTAGGTTCCAGGGCTTATTTGAGGGCTCAAACGAAGTCTAAAAATTATGAAAATTGGTACGATGGTACTTCTAATACTCCTCAAGCTCGAGGACTCCTCGGCTTGCACAAAATGGAGTCTAATCTACCAAAAACGGGATTTACAATGTTTGTGTAGTGATTAAAATCACTTGAGTTGTACATAATCCATGGGAAAAAATGAT
This sequence comes from Ceratopteris richardii, assembly GCA_020310875.1. Lineage (NCBI taxonomy): Eukaryota > Viridiplantae > Streptophyta > Polypodiopsida > Polypodiales > Pteridaceae > Ceratopteris > Ceratopteris richardii. The sequence continues at coordinate 158,396,259 of CM035427.1, read as the reverse complement.
CTGGCCTTGTTGCCGTATTGTGCATGACTCCTCTGTTGCTTTGTATGCCAACACTCCCCCCTTCCTAGCGTCTGTCGCCCCTGACAGACCTTTGTTCTCTCGGGTGGTCGATGTAATATTGGATGACATTGGTGACCAGTTCATGTTCTCCTATCCTTAAGCCTCTTGCTAGATCCGCTTCCAATGCATCCCAATTTATTGCACCAGGGGTCTCTGGTTGTGGGGTGGTGTAGTACTCTGAATACATTGCTTGTTCACAAGCAAACAGTTGGAGCAGATGTGTTGGCTTTGGTGCGAAAATCTCCGAGTGATACTCCCAGAAACCTGATCTGAACATTTCTTCGAAGGTCTGTTTGTAGCAGGCAGGGAGGTATTTGATGCGTGCATGCCAAGCGTAAGCCACACGAATACTGGGGGTGGTGCTCATGTCATACACCAAGTCGTAATTTCCATTGCTAAACCCCGGGAGACGTACCTGTGGTGCGGCTGCATTTCTAAAGGTCTTCAGGACTACTTGCATCATATCTAAGATTTTAAGCATCATTTGCGCTGCTACATCTTGCATGGGCTTCAAGCGCGGCATCCAGTGGCGAATGGTCCCCATCATATATGCTACTGATGGTGGTCCCTGTGGCGGCGCAATGTACGGGTAGTTCAGCCATTCCTTGCATTGCGCGTTGTTCTGTACCTTGATATTGAATGCCTTCCACGACCTGCGGCGGGGGACTGGACCGTAGCATGGATTGTACAGGAGGTGCAAAGGCGCGTTGTTCCATGTGCGTAGCATTTCTGGATATGTCTCTAGAAGTTTCTGCCGCCATGTTGGTTGACGAATTTTGCCTTTTTGCACCTCTGGAGGAAGGTCTTCGGGTTGAAATTGGGTCGCAAAGGTAGGAATCTGACCCGTGACTCTTTGTATTTCTGCATTATAATCAGCCAAGATAATATAATACGGCCTGTATTGGAGTTCAGATGAGAGAATCAGGCGTCTCGATGACAGGTTCTTAAAGTAAGCCGATTGTAACACAGTTTCCTCTATGACTCTCATGGCCTGATTTTGCACTATTGTGCGCTCTTCGTGCGAACTCCCGATTTCCTCATGCACTTGGATTGATGTGTGGACTGCTTGAGCCTTTTAAACATTTGTAATTGTGCCCAAGTTAAGGCACGTTCAATGGGGACATCATATGCTAGGCATCGGTAAATAATGCGTGTGATTGCACAGCATCCGTTCACCACTAATTTCCTAGAAGCCCGTTTGTTTGCTTCATACAACTGATCTATAATCCATACTGGTAGCTTAATGGGTAACGCACCTGCTTCCGCCAAGTAGAGAGCGAACCAGATCCTCTTGTGTGGTTGTGTGAATCAGTCTTGGCCGGGAAAGGCGAAATGTTGCATGCACATGCGGAGAGGGATGGACACATTTGGGGTGAGTGCTGCCATGTCTTTAAGCTTCAATAGTTTCCTATCCTTCATGTTAGTGGGAACAAGAGCATCCTTTTCAGAGGGTACATGCGTGCCGTGCATATTCAAAGCGTCGCTTACCAATTCCACGGTAAGTTCAAACCTCTTCAACTCGTTGTTGCCCAGCAAGGAGGGAAGCACAAATGATCCGGGTTTGTCCTTTTCTTCATTAGCTTGTAATGTGGAGACCAAATAGTAACATCGGAGGAGATCTGGTTTAGGTAGTGGGGCTTCGAAGTATTCTGCCAGCCCTGCTCGTTGCCATATGGTCTGGAGATCCTCGATGTTCTGTAAAGTCTCGAACTCCTTGGAGAAAAATTGAAATCGAACCCATGATCTGTCATACTCGCACTTAGACTCCCATATATACTTGGCCTCACCTAATGGACCTGGCATGCCATTGAACCAATGAGAATTGGCGTGGACTCTTTCTGTGATCCCTGTGGGTGGATCCGGCACCGGGATTTGCGAAAGGTGCTGCAGCTCCACTGGTCGTTCAGTTGGTGGCACATCCACAGGTAGACTATCCACATCAATTCCTGCAGTAAGTATCCCTACTTGTGAGCCCGAACCTGTCGCTTCTGCCATTTTACTTCTTGCCTTCTGATTCTGTGAGAATATAGAATCATGTGTTAACATCGTAATGGACAGAATAAATCCGTTGTTGTCGCCGTTACAACATTAACATGAGGTAGATGGTGAGTTAGTGGTTAGTAAGTGCACGAAGACAGTGTGTGTAGTTAATGTTTGTGTATTCCTAGGAGACTAATGCCGTTAGTAAGTGGGGGTGAACTAGTAAGAAGCTTTGCCCGTGTGGTTGTCGTGAGTGCAACCGGGTGTTCGCCTTTCCGCACCCACACTTGGTTTACTTTCTGGGACATTCTGCTGCGCAGGTACTTTTGATCTCGGACATAGGTAGTACTCTGCTTCTTCTGCCTTTGATCCACCTTTGGTTGCTGCCTCCTTCTGGCCTTTGGAAAAGAAGGGAGTTCCATTGCATCCCTGACTCCTTTTTCGCAAATATCATTCCTCTGCAACACATGGTTTTGAACAAGAACAGCATGGTCATCTTCATGTGTACCCCTGGAAGGACCAGGAGTCTGTGCCTTTCCTAGTTCCTTGAGTGCTCCATTGTCTAATTCTACTGTAACTCGACTATGATTGACCCAAACCTGGAGAAGTCCACTTCTTAGGTTTAAGTTAATTGCTTGGTCATAGATCCAATCTTGACCCAAGACTAGAGGTTCAGTGAGATCCTCATCTTGACACACCAGTACTTTAACTGTCATTGCCTCATCATGAATGTAGAGGGGAAGTTCCACCTCGCCCATGCAAGGGGTTTCCACGCCTCCCAATCCTATGAGATATGCTTCCACAGGATTGACAGTTAACTGTAACTCTTGACAGTAAGACACTCTAACAGCACTAGTGGCTGCACCTGAGTCAATCAAGGCTCTTACGGTCCTTGCACTCTTTCCTTGTCCTATATCTAAGGTTACGAAAGGACGTCGATCAGTTATCCTATGTGAGCTGGTTCCTGCGACTTCACACATTGCCATATGATATCCTTGATCTGCATAGTCATTTGTCCTAGGTTGCTCTCTACCTTGCCTTCGTAATTTCATCCTTCTGATGCGTTCTAAAGCTTCTGCTTGAGCTTCTTCTCTAATTCTCTTTTCTTCCTCTTTGCGTTTCTTAGCAGTGTTGAGTCGGCTCAGCATTTCCTCCGTGAGGGGTTCCTGATACAACTTGACTCTGCATCCGCTAATATAGTTAGGGAGAACATCACCCTCTAACGTGGCTAATTGTACTGCTCCACTCGTGGAGATCCGATTGATAATCATAGGTCCATAGCCTCTCTTTTCTAGCTTCCTCGCGTGTTGTTTCAGTGTATAGACTAAGACTAGATCTCCTGCTTTCAAGCCTTTATCCTTCACATGGGCATCGAAATATGCCTTCTGTCTCTTCTTGGCTGCATATATTCCTGCCGCTGCTCTCAGTCTTGTTTCTCCTAATCGTTCAAGGTCAAAAATTCTAGAGGAGAGCTCATGACCCGTCCATTCGTGCTCTTGTGCTACTCTTAATGTAGGAATCAGGAAGTCCAAGGGTAGCACAGCGTTTTGGCCGAATACCATCTGAAAGGGGGTGGCTTGGAGTACCGTTTTGTAGGCAACTCGATATGCCCAAACAGCATGGTGTAGCTGTTTGTCCCAATCAGAGCGTTTAGTGTTCACTAATTTCGTCAGTACATTGCATAAGATCTTATTAGTGCTCTCAGCTTGTCCATTAGCTTGAGGGTGATAGGGGGCAGACTTCTTGTGTATTACCAAGAATTCTTGGAGTAGATTTTCAATCACTTCATTTAAGAAATGAGTGCCTCTATCACTTACAAGCTCTATAGGTAACCCGTATCTTGTGAATACATTCTCAAACAAGAACTTGGCCGTTGTTTGAGCATCGTTCTTCGTTGTAGCCTTTACCTCTACCCACTTAGTTAGATAGTCTGTTGCAACAATGATGTATTCCGCATGAGAACCCTTAGCTGGGGGATTAATAGGACCCACGAAGTCTATTCCCCACTTAGAGAATGCACGTCCACCCATCATGGGTTTCAGTGGCATCTCATCTTTGCGTATAGGATACTGAGTCCTCTGACAGACATCACACCGTTTCACATAGGTATGTGCATCCATGTGAAGGGTAGGCCACCAGAAGCCCGCAAATAGAATTGCCTTGATCACCCGATCCGGTCCAAAGTGTCCTCCTGCTACACCTTGGTGAGCAGTTTCTAAGATCTTAAGATATTCACTTTCATGAATACATAGCCTCAGGTAACCATCTTTACCACGCTTGTATAGGTTATCACCAATAAGTGAGTAATCCAGGGCTTCTTGTTCTAAACTCCTTTTCCTAGCCAGAGTCATGTCTGGAGGGAATGTGTTTGCCCTCAGGAAGGATACTAGAGGTTCACTCCAATCTGGCACAATGGATACTTGATAAAGAGTGGCGTGTTCCACTGGTGGTTTAGTGCAACAGATTGGGCATTCCTTGCACAACTTTTGGACATCCGCTTCCATAGTTGGCCAATGCACTCCGAATCTCTTTAGAGTCTGTAAAGTTCGTTGCTTTGAATGGTGTTGCTCTAATGCACCTACATGTGCTAATTGCAACCATTTAGCGTACTCATCCTCTTCTACGCAACAAGCCAAGATCCCTTGATCTGTGTGCTTGTACATGCTTCCTGCCATGATATGGTACTTTTGGGCTTTCACAACCTCTCTATTCCGTGTGTTTACCACTGGATGGTTAGGCCCGTACGTCAATACTGGTACCAATGGCTTAGCCCACTGCGGCACCACTTCCAAATTAAACAAGTAAGCATCAGGAAGGTCATCTGACACTCCTTGTGGGGCTTCTCCCGATGTGAGCCTAGAGAGATGATCAGCTCTCAAATGAGTCCTACCTTTCCTTACCACAACTTCAAAATCATATTCCATTAGCAAGAGAAACCATCTCACTAATCGTCCTGTATTGCATGGCTTGTTTACGAGGTATAGCAATGCCTGATGATCAGTATAAAAATTAAACTTATTTGCAAGCAAATAGTGTCTAAATTTCTTAACTGCGTATATCATGCCTAATCCTTCTCTCTCCGTAGTGGTGTAATTCCGTTCAGCCGCATTCAATTGTCTACTGGCATAGGCAATTGGAAGATCCATATTACCTTCACCAGTAGGTTGAGCAAGTACACACCCAATGGCATAATTGGATGCATCCACGTGAACATGGAATGGCTTATTCCAATCTGGTGTGGTCAAGATTGGTGTTGAACATAATCTTCGTTTACGCTCCTGGAAGGAATTCTCACATTCATCCGTCCACTCAAAGTTAGTCAGGAGTCCGTACATGGGCTTTGCAATGACAGCGTACATGTGTATAAATCGTCGGTAATAACCACAATGCCCCATGAAAGCTTGTACTTCCTTGACATTCTTTGGCCTAGGTAGCTGTGCTATGGCTCTCACTTTTTCTTCGTCGGTAGATATGCCATTCTTTGACACTATGTGTCCTAGAATCTTGCCTTGCCTGACCATAAAAACGCACTTTTCTGGGTTCAGGCAGACTTGATATTCTCTACATTTGTCAAAGATTTGTCTGAGTTCAGGGATATGGGTTTGTCTAATGTTGGAATGAGCACAAAGATCATCAACATAGACTTCTAAACTCTTCCTCAGGAACTCCTTAAACACATGGCACATCAGCCTCTGGAAGGTAGCTGGTGCATTGGTAAGCCCAAATGGCATTACTCTAAAAGCAAAAATGCCCCATTCTGTGGCAAAGGCTGTCTTATGCTGATCCTCTGGAGCTATGGCTACTTGATTGTAGCCAGAAAATCCATCAAGGAAGTTGTACACTTCCTTGCCTGCCACTCTTCCTAAGAGATGTTCTGTGATGGGAAGCGGATAGTTATCTCGAATTGTGGGTGCATTAACCTTTTTCAAGTTAATGCACACACGCAGCTTGCCATTCTTCTTGGGCACCACTACGATGGGGGATACCCATTCAGTGTGCTCAATTTCATAAATAAATCCAGCTTCAACCAATCTATCTCTCTCTTCTTTGATCTTAGCAGCGTAATTATCGTTATAAGTATAGGGCTTTTGCTTAGAGGGTTTGGCATCTGAAGTCATGGGGATGGTGTGTGAGCATATGTCCGGGTCAACACCTTTCAAATCCTTGTAACTCCAAGCGAATACATCTCTGTATTCTCTTAGCAAGGCAATCAATTCGTGCTCTTCTTCTTCTGTCAGGTCATGGCCTATATACGTGCATCTCTCCTCTCCTTCTTCTAGGGCCACTACTATTTTCTTGGTGGTTTCTTTGTTATCATAGGCCTCTCCTGATTGTGCCTCTCGTTTAGGCATTCTTATCATGACTCTCCTGTCATCTATCTCATACTTCTTAAAATTTTCTGGGACCTCAAACAAAGATTCTTCCTCTTCTGGTAAGGCTTCTCTCTTCTTTCGTTTCTTTCCTTCTTCCTTCGGGGTCACATGTGTTGCTAATCTTACATTAGTTGTAACCTCTCCATGCCTCTGGGGTTGAAATTCTACTTCATGGAAGTATTCTTCATCGGATGCAAATGGTGGGTCCATAATGATTGACTCTAGATCGGATTCACTTGCATCCTCATGTGCATCTGAGCTAGGTTCGCATTCTTCTAGAACTGCCTCTCCCATGATTGGCTCTATGGAGAAGACTGAAATGTCATAGCCATCCTCATCACACTGAGGAGTCCATTGTTCTTCATTGATGGCTACGTCCATTGTTGCTAAAATTTCTGGCCAACCGTGAGGCTCAAATTCTTCGTCTGGAAAAACTACAGGTGCATAGGCTGGGTCTTGGATTGATCTATGGGTTTCTTTCGCACCTACCTCTCTGGCTTTCTCTCTCTTCTCTTCTTCTACTGCAACCTTGCACATCCATAAGTGGGTGTCTTCATGCATCCATGAGGATCCAGACCCTATGGAATGCACCGATTCTGTATCATCTTTAGCTCTATGGATGGGATTCCATTGGATAGGAGGGACATCTCTATGAGAATAATCCTTGAGATTGACTTTGGTCGTAACACCCAAGTGTTGCAAATACAAGGAGTTGGTTCCCCAATCCTGTACCACTTGCAATTGTCGCATAAATGGTCTTCCCAAAATCATCTCATAGGCATGATTTTTGCTGAAGTCACATATAGCAAAGCTATGCTCAAACTCAACACCACAAGTGGAGAGAGTTATGCCTTCTAGCAATCCCAAGGGCCTCTCTATATGACCATCGGCCATTTGCAATTTCATTCTCGTTGGCCTGAGTGCCGGCTTGCCCCAACGCTTCCATAGGGAAGTGGTGGCAATTGCAACTCCTGCACCTGAGTCCAAAATTGCCTTGGTGGTGTACTCCTGGTAGGTGATGGGAAGATAGGTGTTCCCTTCTTCGCCTTCACACATATCTCCTATCTTATCCAAGGGAATTTCTGGCACCGTCCTATGGGATCCTACTTGGGAACGAGGTTTGGCTATTTCTGGTACTTGTTTGGCGACATGTTTCCATAATTTAGGTCTAACCTTGAGTAGCTCTTCTAACTTGAGATTGCACTGCACGTTAGTGTTCTTCACTACCTCTATGTTCCTAGGTATGACTGAATCTTCGTTCCTTACCATGACTGTGGGTGCTCTCATACATGTGGACTTTGCTTCCCATGGGCCTGTGAAGTGGGGTAGTTCCTGTATGGAATTAGACTCAAAGTCCAATCTCTCATGAGACTGAGTACTCTCATGTTCCCCGTAAATAGATGGGATGTCTTGTGGGAATTGGTCGTGTGCATCATCCACAAGTTCAAAGGGAGGGGCGACTTCACTTTCGTTATCCCATTTGTCTTCTTGAATCTCTCGTAGGAAGTCTGGTGCAAACCGATTCATAGAAGAAGAAGTGTCTGGCTCCGTAGAATTAGGTACATAAGCAACCTGGGAAGGAGGGCTTATTCTATCGTTGGCTCTCTCCTCGTTCTCATAGATGGCTGGAGCACCAGCTTCCTGGGAAGGATTACTTATTCTATTACTTTTCCAAACAGGCTCATACGCTCCCTGAGAAGGAATGTAGGCAACCTGTGGAGGTACGTAAGCTTTCGAGGGAGGCTCATGTGCCTTTTGGGGGGGAAGATAAGCTTCTTGAGGAGGCACATGGGTTTCCTGAAGAGGCTTGCTTATCCGTTCTCTTGCCCTTTCCTTTCTTTGAGGGGCAGGTTCCTTTTCTGATTGTGCAATTAGCCTCTCTATTCTTTCTAAGGAGGGGAAGTTGTCTGGTTTAGTGGAATTGGTCACATAAACTTCCGATGGGGGATGGTTCATGTTTTTGCTTGCTTTATCTCTCTCTTGATTTTTTTCTTCCTTGGCAGATCTTGCAATTATTCCCTCTAACTTCTCTAGGAATCCATCCAAGTGTAATTGCGTCTTGGTTGAGCCCGAGTAATTGAAAAGGCGACTGGCTTCAAACATAGTCTGAGCCAATGCGACCATTTTCGCGCACAGCTTGGTTCTTTCTATCTCTAGGTCAGCTCTAGGATAGCACTTGTCATGATCCGTGACGTTTGGCCCTTCTTGGATTCTGGCCTGATATGCTTTAAGCATCATGTCTATGTCTTCAGGAGTGGGATCAGCTAATACTGATCCTGTTTGGGGTGGTGGGTGGGTTACATGGGGTGTCTTAGAGGGTGGAGGGATGGAGGGTGATGGGGATGGTAGCGGTGGGAATGTGTGAGAGTGCGGTTGAGATGTGATCTCTATGATTTTAGCCTTGGTTTCTCGTAAACTTTCCTCAAGTTCACTCATCTTCTTTGCCCATTGCCTTTTCATGCGTTCGCGGCTATCTCTCCAAGCTCTTGTTCTCTTTTTATTTTGGCTCTCAGTATCGCTAGCGTCTGGGCTCTTTTCCTTGCCTACCCCTTGGTTTTGCTGCACTGCTTGAGCTCTCGTGACTACCTGTACGGGTGCAGTGGAAGTAACACTTCCGCTGGAATCTACCACTAACTCAATAACGTTGATGGGCGTGATTTTTGGCATATTATTGGGGTTCTTAGGGCAATCTCGTAAGAGATGCTCTTTTCCACACTCTTGGCAAAAACCTTGGATCGTCACTGACTGGGGTTGTGTAGGTGGAGGCAAGGGACAATCACGAATGAGGTGATCTCCTTGGCATCTGTAGCACGGTCCTCTTGGGAATGGAGGTCTTACTTGCCTAGGTTGAGGCCTAGGGTTGGGGTTTGCATACATGACGTTCATGTAATCTGACTCCCAACTCGGTTCGTTTGTCTCTTCGCTATAATAGGACTCACCATGCTCAGGAGACTGCATGTAGTAGGCCTGGGGGCTATCAACATGTGTAGAATCAAAGCTATGGTTACTCGGGTCACTTTCAGAAAGCAAGGATGTTACAGGGACTATAGCTCTATTCAGGTTCTCTTCTGCAGCAGTATACTTTACCGGAATCACATTAGCTGGGGCTGGGGGTTGTTGTGCTAGCACAGGCTGAGGCCTTTGTTGTTTTTGATATTGTGGTTGGTAGGTTTGTTGGGGCCTAGCATATTGTTGTGGAGGGTACGGGTTCTGGTATCTTCCTTGCTGAGGGTATGGCTGAGGGTGGGGTTGCCTAACTGCCTGCTTGTTGTATGGGCAATCTTGTGCGGTGTGATTGGTGTATCTCCGTTCTATGGTGCAGTACTGGCTACTAGGATTTACTTGGGGCTGAGCCATAATGGGGCAGACATTCGCCATGTGGTCACCACCACAAGTGTAGCACCTTCTCACAAGGGCAAACCTTGGGATTTGTTTACTAGTTACCCCTAATTTCTGAGCTACTTTCTCTGCGAGTTCCTCAATTGATGTGGATTGCGTGGAAGAGTGACTAGATGCACTATCTGAATCTTTGTAGATTTTGGAAAGCTCTAGTTCTTCCCCTAGGTTATCTTCAATGTCAATGCACATGCGTACACACTCTTCTATAGTCCTAGGGTCTTTCAGATACACATAGGATCTCAATTTCGTACTCAGCAATCCATCAAGGAATAAGGCTACTTGTTTGGCAGATGTGGGTAGCTCCGAAACAGGACATCTTTCAAGGTATTGCCTGAATCTTCTTCCTGCAAGTCTCACAGTCTCTTGAGGGCTTTGCTTGAAGCTGTGAATCAGTGAGGAGGTGTTGTGTCTTATGCCACTCTTGGAGAATTCAATAATAAATGCTTCTAGGAGTTGGTCTATGCTCCTGAACTGGCGCTCATCCAATGGCTGAAACCATGTAAGTGATGTGTTCCTAAGGGTTAGACCGAAGGCATTGTACTGCGTGAATAGATCCTCCACTTGTTCAGCTCTCAAGACTTGCTTGAACTCCGCCACATGATCATAGGGATCTCCTGTGCCATCAAAGTAATTCTTCATGGACTTAACTAGCTGAGTCGGTCTCAGAGTTCTTGCGTGCTCTCTAGGTCTCGGCAGAGGGAATCCATCCATATTTCTTTGGTTCCTGTGAGCTCTAAGCATCTCAGGTTCTACCCTATTCGTCTCCGTCCTCGTTCTTTCTCTTCCCACTGGATTGGCAAAGCTTACTTCTGGTCTATCTCTACTTCTGTCTCTTTGAGTTCCATGGGCTTGGGATGTTCCAGCTCCAGGGTGCCCATAGGATACATTTGATCTTGGTTGGGGGAAAATGAATTCACCCTTCCAAGTGTAAGCATGCCTATCATTTTCCGTAACCGCAAAGATCCGTTCTGAAGCGTGATCTAAGTAGGTCACTCTGCCTGGACTATCAGGATCCTTAAACTCGTAGATCATGATATTTCCTATATCAATTGGCTGATTAGATTTATACCTCCAAAAGGCTTCGTCAGTTTCTCGATTGAGGAGCAACTCTATGCTCTTGTTGTCTTGGGGAACCCACTCAGGTGTGATAATCCTAGTGAGAATAGATTTGCCTCGAGGGGTTCTAGGTTCTACACCCATGTTTCCTTGTTCCAAGTCACCTAAGTCCGCTTCAGAGATTACATTCCCAAATTCATCTGTCCTATCTGGGTGACTGGTGACCACGTATATGGTTCCTTCTTTATCCAGGTATGCACCATTTTCAAACTTGACAGCTGGGTGCTCTAGTCCTATGGATTGATCAGGGTTTTTAATCTGGACCACGGATCTTCCTAGGCCGTCCTCATAGATGCTGGCACCTAATCGGTTGGTCCTAAGGTATTCAGCTGTGTTTTGTATGGGCCTTCTACCCTGTACAAATAAGGCACACCTGAACTTCCCGAAGGCCTGTCCATGCCTTGAGAAATCTCTGACTCACTGGTTTCAGAGCTAGGGTAGTACGAGTGATGGCTCAACTGCTGGGCCCAAGACCTAGCAGTGTGGTTAACACTAGCCTCTGAAGATCTCAGGCTTTGTCTCTCCCTTACCAGATGTCGTCCTGATCTAAGGTTCATATGCCTATCTAAGTAGTCCAATTCTTTGCCCAGAGTACAACCTCGTTGCTGGTTTCTTTATATCAGTCGCTTGGTTCTTTTTAGGTATTTTATCGTGTTTAAGGTCTTGTCTGATATCGCGTCGTCAGAAATATTTGAATGTTGTTTCGCACTTATAGTTGATCGTTCCACGTTAAATTCTTTCCCTTTAAAATTCTCGACAGTACAAGGATTATGCCCTTAGCTTGAGCTTGAAAGTTTAGGTATGCTTCGACTTGATAGTGGCCTATCGTCGCCCTGACTTACTCCTACTTCTAATCGTTCTTAGCCTAAGCTAGGAATTGACGAAGAGGAGATGTGAGTATTCCGACCTTTCTTGCCGAACCTTGCTCTTTAGTGCTCGAGAAGTTGATTCTCAAGCTTGCGCAAAACCCTTGCTTGGACGCTCTCAATTGCTTCTCAATAGACCTGCATAAGTCCCAAGATTAGCTCCAAGTAGACCTTTCAATTGACAGACAATTTATTTCAGACACTTTTTTAATGACCCTTGTTCCCCCTTTTGTATTGCTAGAAATTTCCTCTCGAGCTCCCTTGGTGTTTCTACCCCTCTGTGTGTCAACTTCCAAATATCCTATCTGAAAATCAACGCGTTATTCTTATAAAAAACAGTTGAAGGCGTGTAGTATATGCCACGAGCTTTCCGACAAGCCCTAGAGCTCAGAAAATGGATTCCGTATGAAAAAGTTATGACCGTTCAGGGTTTAGGGGTTAACTTAGACAAACAGAACCTTTCAGGGGTTTTAATGCGTTTTTCTAAGGCCTTTGTAAGTGTATGAGTATTTGAGAGTGCAAATGTGCCCAAAATTTAGCCTAAATGTCCAAAAATTTACCCCTTAATTTTTTGCCGAAAATGTCTGTCTATCGCGATAGACGGTGTCTGTCGCGATAGACGGTGTCTGTCGCGATAGACACAAACTATCGTGGGGGCTGTCTGTCGCGATAGACAGTGTCTGTCGCGATAGACGCTGTCTGTCGCGGATTTCTGTCTGTCGCGATAGACGGTGTCTGTCGCGATAGACGGTGTCTGTCGCGATAGACGCCGTCTGTCGTGGGTCTCTATCTGTCGCGATAGACGGTGTCTGTCGCGATAGACGATGCCTGTCGTGGGTCTCTGTCTGTCGCGATAGACGGTGTCTGTCGCGATAGACGGGGTCTATCGTGGATTTCTGTCTGTCGCGATAGACGGTGTCTGTCGCGATAGACGCTGTCTGTCGTGGATTTCTGTCTGTCGCGATAGACGGTGTCTGTCGCGATAGACGGTGTCTGTCGTGGGTCTCTGTCTGTCGTGGGTCTCTGTCTGTCGCAATAGATGGTGTCTGTCGCGATAGACAGTGTCTGTCGCGATAGACGGTGTCTGTCGCGGATTTTCGGTCTGTCGCGATAGACGGTGTCTGTCGCGATAGACGCTGTCTGTCGTGGATCTCTGTCTGTCGCGATAGACGGTGTCTGTCACGATAGACAGTGTCTGTCGCGATAGACGGTGTCTGTCGTGATAGACTGAAAAAATGCAAATTTTTGAGAAACTTCTAGTGATTTAGAGTGCCCTAATGGTGTAGGTTACCGTGCTAAACATGCATTCATAAAATTTTAAGTTTTTCTGTCTATCGCGACAGACAGAGGTCGTCGTCCCGGGACCTGTGCAGAGCCTGTCGTACCTGCGCACACTGCTGGGGATGATGATACAGCAAGAACCTGCAATGAAACTCAAGAAACATGCAAAATACGCACACACAATATTGCTCTCTCGCTCTCTCTCACAAGTGAAATGAGGGAAATGAGGTGGGGAAGGTGATATGATCAAAAAACAGAAATTTTCGCGATGATGGAGATGGAGGTGGGAGATGGTGATGATGATGATGGAAGTGAAGATGGAGAAGAAAGTAAAAGAAATTCAATGAGAGTGAAGAAAATACCTACAACTCCAACGCGTCAACTCTACGTCTTACCATCACACGCTCGTCCTCGAAGCTCGTTCCCCGGCAACGGCGCCAAATTTAGTGTCACTCTAGCACAATGGTGAGTACCAACGTGAGAAGATTCACCTCATAATTGTCAATCCGTGGAGACGTGAGGACTAATATGACGACTATGAGCAAGTGAAGGCACAAGTGCGTGAGTGAGAAGCACACAAGCATGCACACACATACACACACACGCGCACACAAGGCAAGAACAAGGAGAGGAACAATGGAGTTCTTTGCATTAATCAAAAGGTCTCTTACATAAGCTCAATTCACAAACAATCTAACCCCAAAAATGAGCTCTCTAGCTCTTTTTATAGTTTTTTGACTAGTTTTGGCCCTGTCCAGACCTAGTGTCCGGCCTAGTTAAAAATTAGGTTCCAGGGCTTATTTGAGGGCTCAAACGAAGTCTAAAAATTATGAAAATTGGTACGATGGTACTTCTAATACTCCTCAAGTTCGAGGACTCCTCGGCTTGCACAAAATGGAGTCTAATCTACCAAAAACGGGATTTACAATGTTTGTGTAGTGATTAAAATCACTTGAGTTGTACATAATCCATGGGAAAAAATGATCTGGCCTTGTTGCCGTATTGTGCATGACTCCTCTGTTGCTTTGTATGCCAACAGGTACCGTGAGCAGAGAAGCGATTGGTATTACAACAGTGGTTTTGTGCCCAGAGAGCAAGGAAAAGTGCTAGTGAGTTCAAAGCTTAGACAAGGCATCTTAGAAGGTGATTTTTATACATTTTTGACTCTTAAAACACATTTAAAATGCATGTGTGCATGATTTGAGTGGTTCTCCGTAACATGGGGAAGGATAAAGAGTTTTTTGAGAGTTTTTGAGTGATATAGAGGGCCAAGAGAGAAGAGGTGAGGTAAATAAACACATTGCACTAAAATTTTTTGAGTTTAGATGAAATTTGGCTGAAGTATCACGGTCGATCGAGTTCTGGTATTGCGATACCAAAATTCCCTAGTATCGCGATACTTGCCTGGTATCGTACCGTTGCATACCACTTGAGGTATCATGATACCATTTTGGTATCGTATCGTCAAGTCAGTATCGCGATCGCGATCGGCTGGTGGTATCATATCGTCTGACCACCCGATATTGTATTGTGTCGGTCACGGTATTGTATCGTGTGCACTGTTGGTATTATATCACCAACTTAGTATCGTATCATGCGAGATTGTGGTAAGGTATCACCCAACCTCTCTAGTATCGTATCATTCATTATTCTAGTATCGTATCGTGAGGGGTTCAATATTGTATCGTGTGACTTGTTAGTATCCTACAGTTAAGGAGGGGATAGACAAGTTGTTAGCTGCTGGATTCATTTATGAGATAGAACACACCGAATGGGTGTTACCATTAGTGGTTGTACCAAAAAAGAATGGGAAACTAAGAGTGTGCATTAATCTTAAGAAGGTAAATACAACTACGATCCGTGATAGCTACCTGTTACCTATCATTGATCACCTCTTGGAAAGAGTTGCAGGTAAGGAAGTCTATAGCTTACTGGATGGATTCTCTGGATACAACCAAGTGGCTATTTCCACTAAAGACCAACATAAAACCACATTTGCGATTGAATGGGGAATCTATGCTTTTAGGGTGATGCCTTTTGGAATCACTAATGCTCCTGCTACTTTCCAAAGGTTGATGTGTCACGTCTTCAAGGAATTCCTAAGAAAGAGTATGGAAGTATACGTAGGTGACCTATGCACATACTCAGGTCAGAGACAGGAACGTATTCCTGAGTTGCAAAGAATATTTTAAAAGCGTCCACAATATAGAGTATTCTATCCTAGGACATATTGTATCTAGGAATGGAATCTCCACTAATGAAGATAAAATAAAAGTAATACTAGAGCTTCCAAGACCAAAAAATGCGAAGGAAGTGCAAGCGTTTATGGGTCATTGTGGATACTTTCATAGATTTATTCACATGTACGCCATAATTGCCAAGCCATTATGTGGATTGTTAACCCAATTGACTTTGAACTAAAAAAATGACTCAGTACAACACCTATTTTGAAAACACCCAACTGGAACAAACCTTTTCATATTCATGTAGATTCCTCCAACTACGCAATAGGATGCATTCTAGCTCAACCTGCAGATGAAGGAAAATTGGACCATCCTATTGCCTACGCGAGTAGACAACTGAATCAAGCTGAAAGAAACTATACAACTACGGAACGAGAAGGTTTAGCAATGGTGTATGCACTGAAGAAATTTAGACACTACCTTCTAGCCAACAAGTTCAAGTTCTTCATAGATCACCAGACCTTATTGTACTTAGCCAATAAGCCCTGTAACACAGGAAGGCTATTAAGATGGTGTCTGTTACTAATGGAGTTCGATTTCAAAGTGATTGTAAAAAAGGGAAATACCTACGTAAGATCTGATCATCTATCTACGTTAACACATGGACAACCACCTAACGGAGTATCAGATGATTTACCAGACACTTACCTGTTCAATTTGGAAGTATGTCCTAGGTGGGTAGAGAAGTTAATCTCATTACTCACTCATGGACCACAACACCCAATTAACAAGGAGATTAGGAAGGACATTCTACAATCGCATAACTTACACATTGTAGCAGGAAGCGTGTACCATAAAGAACCTAACGGTATAATTTTTAGATGTGTAGAAGAAGACAAACAGAAGAACTTGATTGAGAAAGCGCACATAAAAAAATGGAGAATGGACAAGGGAACCCATGGAACTCTAAGGGAATTAAAATGATTAGGAGTTTATTGGCCTGATATGCCTAAGGATGTCCATGAATATGTTGGTAGTTGCACAGAATGTCAAGAAAATATTGTGAATGACCACACATCATTGCAATTCTCTACCATAGCACCAGACTGGAGTAGGGCATTGGTAAAGTTCTTAAAAACAGGAGAGCATGAGCAAGTCTAGCTAGAAAGAGATCCTTAGAAGAGATGAGTAAGGACTATGTTATCTTGGGGAGACAACTATTCAAAAGAGGAAAAGACAATCAACTACGAATATGTGTGCATGAAGGAGAGTACTTACCCATATTAGAAATGGCACATGCAAGTACCGCAAGGGGACATTTCTCACGCGATAGAACTATAAAAATGATTCTCTTTGTAGGCCTATGGTGGCCAACTCTACATATGGGCACAAATACCTATGTACAAAGTTGTGAGGTATGCCAAAGAGCTAAGTACCCCATTAGATGAAATAACATGCCTCTGAGACCCATTGTTTGTGTGAGAGCCTTTCCAAATGGGGTATTGACATCATAGGACCAATTCATCCACCCACCAAAGGATCACACGCTGAGTACATAATAGTGGCAACAAATTATCTAAATAAATGGGTAGAAGCAAAAGCAACTAGAAAAAAACGATGCTCATGCCACAGCTAAGTTTCTCTTTGAGCACATCTTTACTCGCTTTGGACTACCTATAGAGATAGTAAGTGATCAAGGAATGCACTTCATTAACGAAGTAATAGAGACCTTGATGAATGAATTCCTAGTGATTCATAAAAAATCAGCCTCTTATCATCCTCAAGCCAACGGTCAAGCAGAAAGTTCTAATAAAGTGTTGTGTATGGTGTTGACAAAGATAGTCAATAGTGGAAGATGAGATTGGGACAAGCAATTGCACCATGCAATTTGGGCCTTCTGGGTGGCTTACAAAACAACCATTGGAACTACTCCTTTTAACCTGGTGTATGGACAAAATGCAATTTTTCCAATTGACTTCCTAGTGCCTACTTTACGAGTAGCACGAGAGTATGAGTGGAAAGGACATGAGCTATCCAAACAACTCGAGCAGATTGAGAAGTTACACGAAACAAGATTGCAGGCGGTTGCGGGAATTTATGCCGCTAAAAGAAGACAGAAAGCATATTATGATGTGCACATCATAGAGAAAGGTCTGAAAGAAGGAGATTAAGTCCCGGTGTATACCTTGAATCAACATGCCAAGAAGCTACAAAAATGTGGATACGAACCCTTACTAATTAATAGAATCTCAACTAGCGGAGGAGTGAATTTTGTGATGAAGGATTTTCAAAATTACCAATGTGGGAGACGCAAAATACACTTCTTTCAAGACACATTTGCTATATTCCCCTGCTACTCACGAGCTAGACAAGCTCAATGAGATATTATGCTGACAAGGTGAAACAAAACGGTCCAAAAGGAGCCACCAAATGCACAAGAGGAACACGACATCGACCAATCAGATTTCACAAAAAATAGAGAAAAATTCTAGAGCACGACAAAACCGAAAGAAGCACACGCTTCACACACCAACTACAAAATGGATATGGAGGCCCAAGAGGTAGCAAGGACAGGAACAACCAACTCAATAGGATTCCACTTGCACTCATGAACAGTCCATTGCACCTAGAGTATGCATACCAGGGCTACATTACAAAGCCATGCATTCGGCACATAATCTTTTCAACAAAACTAGTGGTGCACATTTCCAACTTGGAAATAGATCCTAGATTCTACTTACATAGGAATGAACCTACAATGTAAATAAATAAATGCTTCAGCTAAAACTAAGTTTTGTTTTCTTTCAGGCATATAAATCAAAAGAAGTGTGGTAAGAGAACTTACTTACCTAAGCAAGGGGGAACGGAGTGATGCAATAAGAAACATGTCACTAAGCCACACATAAATCACAACTTGACTTCTAAGAGACTGATATTCTCTCTATTACAAGTGCAAATGGCTTCTTAGGATTCCGAAGCGACTATGCAAGAAGAGGTGCTAGAGTTCCCATTATAGAGTGTGACAAAAGCCAAAGGACATTGGTTTCGAGAGGATCAACCCATTGGGGATTATCTTTTCTTAGTAACAATTAAGATTATGGACACTGACCATCACTTCCCACTAATGTCTCAAGATTTCAAAGTCATACATGAACTTCCATCGACTATAGACATAATGAGGACTGCCCATCTACAAATCATAAGTATAGACATAATGAGGACTGCCCATTGAGAGGATCAACCCACTGGGGATTATCTTTTCTTAGTAGCAATTAAGATTATGGACACTGACCATCACTTCCCAGTAATGTCTCAAGATTTCAAAGTCGTACATGAACTTCCATCGACTATAGACATAATGAGGACTGCCCATCTACTATAGACATAATGAGGACATAATGGGCAGGTATTCAGAAGTATTTTGAACTGCCCATCTACAAATCATACTCCCAAAGATGTACTCAGGTAATGAATACCCTACAACCAGCTTTGCATGACCTGTTAGTGCCCGAAGCAAGAGTTCTAGATGCGGCAAGAGAGTGGGTAATCATACAATTCACCCATGACCTAATAAAATAAGCTTTCGGTTGGGAAAAGGACGGAAACACAGTTTTGAAAGATGAGAGCCGAGGGACTAAGACACAAACATTCACAGACATCAATCCTATCGATTTAGAAGAAGAAGTGTGCCTAATTCATGAACACTTTTGCTTTCCAAACATGCATTGATATACCGCACCACAGAAAATCATAGTGCAGATGCTTTCTCATGCTATCAAACAGATCGGGAATCAAGTGAACATGATGCCATACATGTAGGAGCATCTTTTTGAAGCTAAGAAGTAGTGGAACCATAAAAAGTTCTTAAATGAAAGTGTCACACTGACAATACTTATTTATATGCATTGGGTATACGGGAACATTTGAAAGAAATGCCCTCATCTTCAAAAATGGCTAAGTATGCGAAGTTAGCCACGGTTCCCAGGAGGAAAAAGGGAGTAAAAATAGCTGAAGAAACTGAAACCAGCTTGCAACTAAGAATGAGAGGCACCAAAAGGCTCCCAAAGCCATTCACGCCAATCAGGGTGGTAGCAGATCCCTCTCCTTTGGATGTCACTTTTCAAAGCAGTGCTACAAAGTCCACCACAAACAAAGAAGAGGAAAAAGAGAAAGCAGTGCACCTTCAAATAAGACAAACACACAATGAAACTATACACATGGAACAAGGAAGAGACTTAAGAATAGGGGAAGAACCAAGCATCCCCAAAACATGGCTAAATGTGGATGTTGCCCAATTAAAGCCGGTTGTAAAGCAAATGATACAAACTGCTATGGACACTCAACACTTAATGCTTGAAGCAGACGCAGATTATGACAAGGCTATGCGAGAGAAAAGCCAACTCCAGGTAATAAGTGAAAACTTATCTGCAAAATTAATTCAAGCTCAACAGGCACTCTGAGCCAAGGAATCGGAAGCCAAAGAAGCCCAGGACAGAGGCACCATGTTAACGACAGAGAACCAACAGCTTCGAGATCAACGTAACGAGATACAAAGAAATTAGAAGCTGGTGAAGCGGAGAAAGCAAGAATGAATACCCAAAGTAAGTTGCTTGAAAGTCAAATCAAAGTATACATGGAAGAAGTAGATACTTTAAGGAATAGGAATAAAGAGCTTATGACTGCCATACTATGTAACCAACCCATCGAACCACCCGAAATAACTACAAGCATCACAAAAGCATTGGAGGATCAAATCGCAAAGTATGAAGATAAGTTGAAACAAGAGCAAGCCATCATAGCGGAATGGGAGAAGAGATATATGGACGACACTAATGAACTTAGGAAAAAATGGAAGATGATATACAATAAATTTCTTGAACAATGAAGACGCTAATCAACTGGCTGCCATAGGAGAAGATCTCCTAAAGAACAAGGATGCAATCACGCGAGCCACCAAAGAAATCAAGGCAAAGGATGATCTCATTACAAAATTAAAAGCTCAAATAGAACAACAGATAGCAATGGGGACACCAGTAGTTCCAAGCTCCACAGCGGCTACTGAGGAGACTGAGGTATGTCCTCTTTCTCCCCCCGTGCATCATTCACCGATAAGGAAGGAAGCAGAGCCCAACACTGAAAGACATAATCGGGCTATTGCAGAACTAAGCCAAAACCAGCGGGCACTACTGGTGTCCAAGCTTATGGAACAATTTGAAAAACAGGTGGTCAAGGTAATGAAAGAGGCAAAGATTGAGAGCAAAAGCCTAGAACAGATCTTGAAGCCTTTCAATATACATTACGGATTACGCAAAGAAGAGACATGCCAGTATATAACGATGACCACCATTAAAGAACCAGATAGCGATCTACAATTCAACATGCAGACATTCACCTAAACACAAGAGGATTTTGATAAGGTAGACCCTATTTGGAGACACAAGTTTTTGGAAAGAAATCCTATGTTAAGGGTACACTGGGAATTGGCACCGTACATGCTTCAAATCAATCCATCTTTTTGCCCAGTCCTTGGAAGATGCTCTTGGACACAATTTTGGGAAGCACAGTGCCAAGGAAGATTAAATAATCATTGGCTAAATTATCCACTATTACCAAGCCCACCACGTAACTACTTATTGATCGAAAAATACATGGTGAAAACCATCAAGTTTTGGATCTCCAGATATGCTATAGTATCGGATTTAGCCATCAAAATGAAAAACAAGATTTTAAGTATGCTACTTACAGTATTAAAGGCATTTCAGCAAGCGAAATATACCTTTTTCAATTTCATTGGAATTAACCAGGGATTAGATGCACTAGTTTTTTATTTATCTACTATCCCTAGTCGCTTAACGCTCATGGCCATATGCTCCAGACTTATGTTTTTGCCAAGCCCATATATGCAAACATTCGAAGAAGCATTCTTTTTACATGATTTTTTGAAATAGACTCAGAGATCTTTGCAAAAATATCTTCTAACTTAAATGCATGACAAGTGGCCTATGAATTAAGCTTCTTTGCAAATCATAGACAGGTACTAGATGACGAAGTAGCGTCGAGCCAATGGAAGGAACTAATGATATGTCAAGCAGATTCGCTTAACTATAGAGAGCAGAAAGTCATACAAACATAGGCACGTTGCCACAAAAAGCCTATCGGGGATGATAGAGTTCAGGAGGAGGGACGTGTGGAGAAGAAGAAGAAAATCAAAGACCAAAATGGCTTAATGAAAAGAAGCTCCATAAGAAAGAACCACCCTCTTCCCAAAGCCCCACAGGGGCACGCATCAGGCGACAACACCAAAGAACCAGGTCCTAAGGAATGGAAATAAAGAAAGATAACAATTAGAACTTTTCATGGGAGGTTGCACACAGCTTCCTCATCCACCAAATGCATGCGATGGAAAGAAATGAATAGACGAAGAAATGCATCAGGCCCCAAAGGATGTGAAAGAAGATTTAAGAGCAGGAGCTTTAAAACATAATGCAGGCCTGAATAAGAGGCAAGGCCGACCAAGTGATGCATGCAGTGGAAAGAAGTAAACAGGCTCCAGAAAACACAACAGGGGGAAGCACGCAACAGGCAAGGATGGATCAAGGCCAGCAAATTATCCATGAAAAAGTGCAAGAATATATCTCGTAGATCCCGAGCCTAGGAAGGTGCTTCAACCTCTTGATCTTTGGGAGGTCCAAATTGAAGGCTGAAAATCTAGACCTTCATACCTTCCACTGGTTGCGTGCGTGGTAGCCTGACTTAACACAACAACCCAGAGTTAAAGAGCTTATTGGTGAGCTAGAATACAAATCGATTGTAGTTCATCTCCACGGGTTGCAAACGGAGAAAAGAAAAGAAGAGGTCAAAACCAATGCAACAGGTCCTGAGTTATGATCAGTTCCTTGACCAGTGGTAAAACTATATCATTACGACTTGCACTGTGCACTTGTGGGGCGATTGAGATTTAGTCTCATCAACACAAGTCCCTAAGGCTTCACGACTTAGGTACACACGATATGATACCAGTTTTGGCATGATACGATACCAAAAAACCTCATGATATGATACTAAAGAGTTTGACGATATGATGCCACATGGACGATACGATACCACTTTTTACATGATACAATACTGGTGCATGTGAAGGTATGATACCAAAATTCTTGGTGAGACGATACCAAGTTAGTGGACGATATGATACCTGATCGCTACACGATACGATACTAGAAATTGCACGATATGATACTAGAAATTGCACGATACGATACTGGAACACTCACCATATGATACTAAAGAATCGGATGACACGATACCATGTGAGCTATATGATACCACTTTTTGCACAATACGATACTAGTGCATGTGATGATACGATACTAAAAGTCTTGGCGATATGATACCGCTGTTACACACGATATGATACTGCTCAGTCGATGATACGATATCAAGAACGGGATGATACGATACTGGGTGGACCGTGATACGATACCACTGGGCAACGACGATCGCGATACCAGCACTTGACGATATGATACTGTTGGCAGCAGTCAAGGCACCCAAGGGCCCACAAGGCAAGGAAGCCAAAGAAGGGAATGAGAGCAAGGATCAAGCAGGCAAAGTAGTCAATGCAGATCTGGCAAATAGGCCCTTAAATTTTTCCATGAAACAATATCTCCCAAATAGTGATCTTAGTCACTCCACACCGTTGTAAATACCATTCCACCTTTTTGTAGCTCCATTTTGTGCAAGCCAAGGAGTCCTTGAGCTTGAGGAGCATTAGAAGTACCTACCTATCAATTTTCATAATTTTTAGACTCTGTTTGAGCCCTCAAAAACGCCTAGAACCTAATTTTTAATTAGGCTAGACACTAGGTCTACATAGGGCCAAAGCTAGTCAAAAAACTATAAATACAGCTAGAGAGCTCATTTTTGAGGTTAGCTTGTTGTAGAATTGAACTTGTAAGAGCACTTTTGAGTAATCTAAAGAACTCCATTGTCTCTCTCTTTGTTCTTGCCTTGTGTGCACGTGTGTGTGTATGTGTGTGCATGTTAGTGTGCTTCTCACTCACACACTTGTGCCATCACTTGTTCGAGGTCTTCATACCATCCTCACGTCTTCCCAGATTGACATTAGAGGAGATGCTACTCATGACTGAGCTACACCAAATTTTGGCACCGATGCCGAGGATCGAGCTTTGAGGATGAGAATGTGATGGTAAGACGTAGATTTGAGACGTTGGATTCATAGGTATTTTCTTCACTTTTATCTATTTACTTTTGTCTTCTTCACCATCATCATCATCACCATCTCCCACCTCCATCTCCATCATCTCGACATTTTCAGCTTTTTTGGTCATATCCCCACTCCCATTCCACTCCCCTTATTTCACTTGTGCGAGAGAGTGAGAGGGCGTTTGTGTGTTTGTGCTTTTGTGTGTTTCTTGAGATTCTCTGCAGGAATCAGCATCTCCAGTAGCTACACCATCTCCAGCAGGCAAAATTTTTTACTGTGCAGGTCTCGAGGCGTTGACCTCTGTCAATCGCATCCGATAGAAAAAGTGACCTTTTTGCAAATCAAAAGTGCATAAACATGATGTGTAGGCCTAGAGCATCCTAAAATTGTGTTTAAAATTTTAAAATTCCTCAGTTTTCTATCAATTGCGATCGACACGTCAATCGCGATTGACAAACGAAGACGGACACTTGTCGACGGACCTGTCAATTGCGACCGACACGTGGATCATGAACGACATAGTCAACGATCCTTTGACCATGACCAACAGAGCCTACGCGTGCCACGTGTCAATCGCGATCGACTCATCAATCGTGATTGACCTATCAATCGCAACCGAAAGTTCCGACGGACCTATCAATCACGACCGACCTAGTCAATGATTGTTTGACCACGACTGAATGAAATTTTGGGCCATGTGTCAATCGCGATTGACCCATCAATCGCGACCGACAGCCATGACGGACCTGTCAATCACGATCGACACGTCGATCGTGATTGACACATCAATCGCAATTGACAAACCACTTGATCACAATTGACTAGAAAATTCGGCCATTTTTTAGGGCAAAGGCATTGGGTCTATTTTTGGCCAAAATTTGGGAAACATTAAGGGTCATTAGAACATAACCAAGCCTTAGAATGCAATGTCAGTTATTTTTGTTTGCCTGTTAGCCTGTTTTAACCCTATTTTAGCCCTAGAATCCTAAATTGGCATAACTTTCTCATACGAAATCCGTTTGCTGTGATCTTGGGTTTGTAGGAAAGCTCGTGGGGATTATTAGATATAGTATTTTTAAGTTGACCATACCCAGGCGGAAGAAAACTGAGGGATCTTTAGGATTGTTTTCCATAAAGCCAAAGAACAATTTGATCTCTGAATTGCATGAATGAAAATGGTCTGTGGTGTCAATTGAATTTAAATCTTGAACTAACTTTGGGACTTTTACAGGTCCATTGAGAGCATCGAAGGGCATTCTAAGCAAAAGTAAGTGCAAGCTTGGGAACACGCTTCTTGGGCACACAAGGGCAACCAAAGAAGGAGACTTAAGGTTGGAGATTCTCAACTTCCTCTATCAATTCCTAGCTTAGGCTAAGTACGGATAGAGCTTTTGATTCATTAGGGTTACGTTAAGCACGATCAAGTCTAAGAACTCTAATCACTAAAGTGCAAGTAAAAAGAGATTACATTTGCAAAACAACATAAAGGAAAAGAATTTAAATCAAGCAACCAAACTCAAGTACGATAAAACCTAAGTGTCCCTCGCAACGAAGATTGATTGGAGAAGAAGTGACAAAGAAAAATTAAAAAGAACAAGTGATTAATACAAAAGAACTCAGCAATGAGGTTGTACTTGGGAAATTTGGGGTTATTCAATTAGGCATATGAACCTTAGATCAGGACGACACGTAGGGAGAGATAGATAGAGTCTTAGGTCTTCAGAGATTAGTGTCAATCATACTGCTAGGTCTTGGGCCTAGCAATTGAGCCATTATTCGCACTACCCTAGCTCTAAAACTAGCGAGTCCGAGATGTCTCAAGGTATGGAGAGACCCACAGGAGGTTCAAGGGTGACATACTTAAAAAGGGTTGAAGGTCCTTACAAGATGCAACTCGAATACCTTAGGACCAACCGATTAGGTGTGTGCACCTATGAGGACGGCCTAGGAAGATCTGTGGTCCAGATCAACCCATGGGACTCGAACATCCAACAATCAAGTTTGAAAATGGTGCGTACCTGGACAAAGAAGGAACCATGTATGTGGTCACCACCTACCCAGATAGGATAGATGAATTCGGTAATGTGATCCCAGAAACCGACATAGGTAGGTGAAGAGCCTAAAACCCCTCGAGGAAAATCAGTTCTCACTAGAGTTATCACACGAGAGTGGGTTCCCCAGGATAGTAAGAGCATAGATCTACTCTTAAACCGAGAGACTGATGAAGCCTTTTGGAGGTATGAGCCTGATCAACCGAATGAGGTAGGAATGATCACAATCTATGAGTTCAAAGATCCTAATAGCCCAGGCAAAGTGACCTATTTAGACAATATTTCAGAGAGGATCTTTGTGATCTCAGAGCATGGTAGGCATGCCTACACTTGGAAGGGTGAATTTATTTTTCCCCAACCAAGATCTAATGTCTCTTTTGGTCACCAAGGAGTTTGAACATCCCAAGCTCATGGCGCTCAGAGGGGCAGAAGTAGAGACACGCCAAAGGTAAGTTTTGCCAACCCTTTGGGAAGAGAAAGGACGAGAACAGAGATGGATAGAGTAGAAACTGAGAGACCTAGAGCCCCAAGAAATCAAAGAAATACAGAGGATTTTCCTTTGCCAAGGCCTAGGGAAAACACTAGAACCTTGAGACCAACCCAACTGGTTAAGTCCATGAAGAATTACTTTGATGGCACTGGAGACCCATATGATCATGTGGCTGAGTTTAGACAAGTCTTGAAATCTAAACAAGTTGAAGACCTATTCACTCAGTACAATGCTTTCGGTCTAACCCTTAGGAACACAACCCTTACATGGTTTCAACCACTAAATGAGAGATAGTTCAGGAGCATAGACCAACTTCTAGAGGCTTTCATCACTAAATTCTCTAAGAGTGGTATAAGGCATAATACTTCCTCATTGATCCATAGCTTCAAGCAGACACCTCAAGAGACAGCTCGACTGGAAGGAAGGAGGTTTAGGCAATACCTAGAGAGATGCCCTGTTCAAAACTTACCCTCACCAGCCAAACAAGTGGCTTTATTTTTGGATGGACTGCTAAGTACCAAATTGAGATCATATGTGTACTTGAAGGATCCTAGGACCATAGAAGAGTGTGTACGCATGTGCATAGACATTGAGGATATATAATTTAGGAGAGGAGTTGGAGCTTTCAAAAATCTACAAGGATTCAGATAGTGCTAGTAGTCTCACTTCCGGTCAATCCACATCTATCAAGGAACTTGCGGAGAAGGTAGCTCAAAAAATAGGTGTCTCTAGCAAACAAATACCAAGGTTGCCCCACTTAAGCGGTGCTATACTTGTGGAGGTGACCATATGGTGAATGTATGTCCCATTATGGATCAACCCCAAGTGAATCCTAGTAGCCAATACTGCACCATAGAATGGAGATACACTAATCACACTGCACAAGATTGTCCATACAATAAGCAAGCATTTAGGCAAATGTACCCACAACCATACCCACAACAAGGAAGATGCCCGAACCAATACCCACCACAACAATATGGCAGACCACAACAACCTTATCAGCAACCCTACCAAAACCAACAAAAGCCTCAGCCTGTGTTAGCTCAACAGCCCCCAACCCCATCCAATGTGATTCCAGTGAAGTACGCAGCTGCAGAAGAGAATCTAAATAGAGCCATAGTCCCAGTCACTCCATTGCTTTCATATAGTGACCCTAGTGGTCATAGCTTTGACCCTGTGTGTTTCTTGAGATTCTCTACAGGAATCAGCATCTCCAGCAGCTACACCATCTCTAGCAGGCAAAATTTTTTACTGTGCAGGTCTCGAGGCGTTGACCTCTGTCAATCGCAACCGATAGAAAAAGTGACCTTGTTGCAAAACAAAAGTGCATAAACATGATGTGTAGGCCTAGAGCATCCTAAAATTGTGTTTAAAATTTTAAAATTCCTCAGTTTTCTATCAATTGCGATCGACACGTCAATCGCGATTGACAAATGAAGACGGACACTTGTCGACGGACCTGTCAATTGCGACCGACACGTGGATCGTGAACGACATAGTCAACGATCCTTTGACCATGACCAACAGAGCCTACGCGTGCCACGTGTCAATCGCGATCGACTCATCAATCGGGATTGACCCATCAATCGCAACCAAAAGTTCTGACGGACCTATCAATCGCGACCGACCTAGTCAATGATTGTTTGACCACGACTTAATGAAATTTTGGGCCATGTGTCAATCGCGATTGACCCATCAATCGCGACCGACAGCCATGACGGACCTGTCAATCACGATCGACATGTCGATCGTGATTGACACATCAATCGCAATTGACAGACCACTTGATCAGAATTGACTAGCAAATTCGGCCATTTTTTAGGGCAAAGGCATTGGGTCTATTTTTGGCCAAAATTTGGGAAACATTAAGGGTCATGAGAACATAACCAAGCCTTAGAATGCAATGTGAGTTATTTTTGTTTGCCTGTTAGCCTGTTTTAACCCTATTTTAGCCCTAGAATCCTAAATTGGCATAACTTTCTCATACAAAATCTGTTTGCTGTGATCTTGGGTTTGTTGGAAAGCTCGTGGGGATTATTAGATATAGTATTTTTAAGTTGACCATACCCAGGGGGAAGAAAACTGAGGGATCTTTAGGATTGTTTTCCATAAAGCCAAAGAACAATTTGATCTCTGAATTGCATGAATGAAAATGGTCTGTGGTGTCATTTGAATTTAAATCTTGAACTAACTTTGGGACTTTTACAGGTCCATTGAGAGCATCGAAGGGCATTCTAAGCAAAAGTAAGTGCAAGCTTGGGAACATGCTTCTTGGGCACACAAGGGCAACCAAAGAAGGAGACTTAAGGTTGGAGATTCTCAACTTCCTCTATCAATTCCTAGCTTAGGCTAAGTACGGATAGAGGTTTTGATTCATTAGGGTTACGTTAAGCACGATCAAGTCTAAGAACTCTAATCACTCAAGTGCAAGTACAAAGAGATTACATTTGCGAAACAACATAAAGGAAAAGAATTTAAATCAAGCAACCAAACTCAAGTACGATAAAACCTAAGTGTCCCTCGCAACGAAGATTGATTGGAGAAGAAGTGACAAAGAAAAATTAAAAAGAACAAGTGATTAATACAAAAGAACTCAGCAATGAGGTTGTACTTGGGAAATTTGGGGTTATTCGATTAGGCATATGAACCTTAGATCAGGACGACACCTAGGGAGAGATAGATAGAGTCTTAGGTCTTCAGAGGTTAGTGTCAATCATACTGCTAGGTCTTGGGCCTAGCAATTGAGCCATTATTCGCACTACCCTAGCTCTGAAACTAGCGAGTCCGAGATGTCTCAAGGTATGGAGAGACCCACAGGAGGTTCAAGGGTGACATACTTAAAAAGGGTTGAAGGTCCTTACAAGATGCAACTCGAATACCTTAGGACCAACCGATTAGGTGTGTGCACCTATGAGGACAGCCTAGGAAGATCTGTGGTCCAGATCAACCCATGGGACTCGAACATCCAACAGTCAAGTTTGAAAATGGTGCGTACCTGGACAAAGAAGGAACCATGTATGTGGTCACCACCTACCCAGATAGGATAGATGAATTCGGTAATGTTATCCCAGAAACCGACATAGGTGACCTCGAGCAAGGGAACATAGGTGAAGAGCCTAAAACCCCTCGAGGCAAATCAGTTCTCACTAGAGTTATCACACGAGAGTGGGTTCCCCAGGATAGTAAGAGCATAGATCTACTCTTAAACCGAGAGACTGATGAAGCCTTTTGGAGGTATGAGCCTGATCAACCGAATGAGGTAGGAATGATCACAATCTATGAGTTCAAAGATCCTAATAGCCTAGGCAAAGTGACCTATTTAGACAATATTTCAGAGAGGATCTTTGTGATCTCAGAGCATGGTAGGCATGCCTACACTTGGAAGGGTGAATTTATTTTTCCCCAACCAAGATCTAATGTCTCTTTTGGTCACCAAGGAGTTTGAACATCCCAAGCTCATGGCGCTCAGAGGGGCAGAAGTAGAGTCAGGCCAAAGGTAAGTTTTGCCAACCCTTTGGGAAGAGAAAGGACGAGAACAGAGATGGATAGAGTAGAAACTGAGAGACCTAGAGCCCCAAGAAATCAAAGAAATACAGAGGATTTTCCTTTGCCAAGGCCTAGGGAAAACACTAGAACCTTGAGACCAACCCAACTGGTTAAGTCCATGAAGAATTACTTTGATGGCACTCGAGACCCATATGATCATGTGGCTGAGTTTAGACAAGTCTTGAAATCTAAACAAGTTGAAGACCTATTCACTCAGTACAATGCTTTCGGTCTAACCCTTAGGAACACAGCCCTTACATGGTTTCAACCACTAAATGAGAGATAGTTCAGGAGCATAGACCAACTTCTAGAGGCTTTCATCACTAAATTCTCTAAGAGTGGTATAAGGCATAATACTTCCTCATTGATCCATAGCTTCAAGCAGACACCTCAAGAGACAGTTTGACTAGAAGGAAGGAGGTTTAGGCAATACCTAGAGAGATGCCCTGTTCGAAACTTACCCACACCAGCCAAACAAGTGGCTTTATTTTTGGATGGACTGCTAAGTACCAAATTGAGATCATATGTGTACTTGAAGGATCCTAGGACCATAGAAGAGTGTGTACACATGTGCATAGACATTGATGATATATAATTTAGGAGAGGAGTTGGAGCTTTCAAAAATCTACAAGGATTCAGATAGTGCTAGTAGTCTCACTTCCGGTCAATCCACATCTATCAAGGAACTTGCGGAGAAGGTAGCTCAAAAAATAGGTGTCTCTAGAAAACAAATACCAAGGTTGCCCCACTTAAGCGGTGCTATACTTGTGGAGGTGACCATATGGTGAATGTATTTCCCATTATGGATCAACCCCAAGTGAATCCTAGTAGCCAGTACTGCACCATAGAATGGAGATACACTAATCACACCGCACAAGATTGTCCATACAATAAGAAAGCATTTAGGCAAATGTACCCACAACCATACCCACAACAAGGAAGATGCCCGAACCAATACCCACCACAACAATATGGTAGACCACAACAACCTTATCAGTAACCCTACCAAAACCAACAAAAGCCTCAGCCTGTGTTAGCTCAATAGCCCCCAACCCCATCCAATGTGATTCTAGTGAAGTACGCAGCTGCAGAAGAGAATCTAAATAGAGCCATAGTCCCAGTCACTCCATTGCTTTCAGATAGTGACCCTAGCGGTCATAGCTTTGACCCTGTGTGTTTCTTGAGATTCTCTACAGGAATCAGCATCTCCAACAGCTACACCATCTCCAGCAAGCAAAATTTTTTACTGTGCAGGTCTCGAGGCGTTGACCTCTGTCAATCGCAACCGATAGAAAAAGTGACCTTTTTGCAAAACAAAAGTGCATAAACATGATGTGTAGGCCTAGAGCATCCTAAAATTGTGTTTAAAATTTTAAAATTCCTCAGTTTTCTATCAATTGCGATCGACACGTCAATCGCGATTGACAAATGAAGATGGACACTTGTCGACGGACCTGTCAATTGCGACCGACACGTGGATCGTGAACGACATAGTCAACGATCCTTTGACCATGACCAACAGAGCCTACGCGTGCCACGTGTCAATCGCAATCGACTCATCAATCGGGATTGACCCATCAATCGCAACCGAAAGTTCTGACGGACCTATCAATCGCGACCGACCTATTCAATGATTGTTTGACCACGACTTAATGAAATTTTGGGCCATGTGTCAATCGCGATTGACCCATCAATTGCGACCGACAGCCATGACGGACCTGTCAATCACGATCGACACGTCGATCGTGATTGACACATCAATCGCAATTGACAGACCACCTGATCACAATTGACTGGCAAATTCGGCCATTTTTTAGGGCAAAGGCATTGGGTCTATTTTTGGCCAAAATTTGGGAAACATTAAGGGTCATTAGAACATAACCAAGCCTTAGAATGCAATGTGAGTTATTTTTGTTTGCCTGTTAGCCTGTTTTAACCCTATTTTAGCCCTAGAATCCTAAATTGGCATAACTTTCTCATACAAAATCTGTTTGCTGTGATCTTGGGTTTGTTGGAAAGCTCGTGGGGATTATTAGATATAGTATTTTTAAGTTGACCATACCTAGGGGGAAGAAAACTGAGGGATCTTTAGGATTGCTTTCCATAAAGCCAAAGAACAATTTGATCTCTGAATTGCATGAATGAAAATGGTCTGTGGTGTCAATTGAATTTAAATCTTGAACTAACTTTGGGACTTTTACAGGTCCATTGAGAGCATCGAAGGGCATTCTAAGCAAAAGTAAGTGCAAGCTTGGGAACACGCTTCTTGGGCACACAAGGGCAACCAAAGAAGGAGACTTAAGGTTGGAGATTCTCAACTTCCTCTATCAATTCCTAGCTTAGGCTAAGTACGGATAGAGGTTTTGATTCATTAGGGTTACGTTAAGCACGATCAAGTCTAAGAACTCTAATCACTCAAGTGCAAGTACAAAGAGATTACATTTGCGAAACAACATAAAGGAAAAGAATTTAAATCAAGCAACCAAACTCAAGTACGATAAAACCTAAGTGTCCCTCGCAACGAAGATTGATTGGAGAAGAAGTGACAAAGAAAAATTAAAAAGAATAAGTGATTAATACAAAAGAACTCAGCAATGAGGTTGTACTTGGGAAATTTGGGGTTATTCAATTAGGCATATGAACCTTAGATCAGGACGACACCTAGGGAGAGATAGATAGAGTCTTAGGTCTTCAGAGGTTAGTGTCAATCATACTTCTAGATCTTGGGCCTAGCAATTGAGCCATTATTCGCACTACCCTAGCTCTGAAACTAGCGAGTCCGAGATGTCTCAAGGTATGGAGAGACCCACAGGAGGTTCAGGGGTGACATACTTAAAAAGGGTTGAAGGTCCTTACAAAGATGCAACTCGAATACCTTAGGACCAACCGATTAGGTGTGTGCACCTATGAGGACGGCCTAGGAAGATCTGTGGTCCAGATCAACCCATGGGACTCGAACATCCAACAGTCAAGTTTGAAAATGGTGTGTACCTGGACAAAGAAGGAACCATGTATGTGGTCACCACCTACCCAGATAGGATAGATGAATTCGGTAATGTGATCCCAGAAACCGACATAGGTGACCTCGAGCAAGGGAACATAGGTGAAGAGCCTAAAACCCCTCGAGGCAAATCAGTTCTCACTAGAGTTATCACACAAGAGTGGGTTCCCCAGGATAGTAAGAGCATAGATCTACTCTTAAACCGAGAGACTGATGAAGCCTTTTGGAGGTATGAGCCTGATCAACCGAATGAGGTAGGAATGATCACAATCTATGAGTTCAAAGATCCTAATAGCCCAGGCAAAGTGACCTATTTAGACAATATTTCAGAAAAGGATCTTTGTGATCTGAGAGCATGATAGGCATGCCTACACTTGGAAGGGTGAATTTATTTTTCCCAGTGGAGATAGTTCAGGAGCATAGACCAACTTCTAGAGGCTTTCATCACTAAATTCTCTAAGAGTGGTATAAGGCATAATACTTCCTCATTGATCCATAGCTTCAAGCAAACACCTCAAGAGACAGTTCGACTGGAAGGAAGGAGGTTTAGGCAATACCTAGAGAGATGCCGTGTTCGAAACTTACCCACACTTGCCAAACAAGTGGCTTTATTTTTGGATGGACTGCTAAGTACCAAATTGAGATCATATGTGTACTTGAAGGATCCTAGGACCATAGAAGAGTGTGTACGCATGTGCATAGACATTGAGGATATATAATTTAGGAGAGGAGTTGGAGCTTTCAAAAATCTACAAGGATTCAGATAGTGCTATTAGTCTCACGTCCGGTCAATCCACATCTATCAAGGAACTTGCGGAGAAGGTAGCTCAAAAAATAGGTGTCTCTAGCAAACAAATACCAAGGTTGCCCCACTTAAGCGGTGCTATACTTGTGGAGGTGACCATATGGTGAATGTATGTCCCATTATGGATCAACCCCAAGTGAATCCTAGTAGCCAGTACTGCACCATAGAATGGAGATACACTGATCACACCGCACAAGATTGTCCATACAATAAGCAAGCATTTAGGCAAATGTACCCACAACCATACCCACAACAAGGAAGATGCCCGAACCAATACCCACCACAACAATATGGCAGACCACAACAACCTTATCAGCAACCCTACCAAAACCAACAAAAGCCTCAGCCTGTGTTAGCTCAACAGCCCCCAACCCCATCCAATGTGATTCCAGTGAAGTACGCAGCTGCAGAAGAGAATCTAAATAGATCCATAGTCCCAGTCACTCCATTGCTTTCAGATAGTGACCCTAGTGGTCATAGCTTTGACCCTATGTGTTTCTTGAGATTCTCTGCAGGAATCAGCATCTCCAAGAGCTACACCATCTCCAGCAGGCAAAATTTTTTACTGTGCAGGTCTCGAGGCGTTGACCTCTGTCAATCGCAACCGATAGAAAAACTGACCTTTTTGCAAAACAAAAGTGCATAAACATGATGTGTAGGCCTAGAGCATCCTAAAATTGTGTTTAAAATTTTAAAATTCCTCAGTTTTCTATCAATTGCGATCGACACGTCAATCGCGATTGACAAACGAAGACGGACACTTGTCGACAGACCTGTCAATTGCGACCGACACGTGGATCGTGAACGACATAGTCAACGATCCTTTGACCATGACCAACAGAGCCTACGCGTGCCACGTGTCAATCGCGATCGACTCATCAATCGTGATTGACCCATCAATCGCAACCGAAAGTTCCGACGGACCTATCAATCGCGACCGACCTAGTCAATGATTGTTTGACCATGACTGAATGAAATTTTGGGCCATGTGTCAATCGCGATTGACCCATCAATCGCGACCGACAGCCATGACGGACCTGTCAATCACGATCGACACTTCAATCGTGATTGACACATCAATCGCAATTGATAGACCACTTGATTAGAATTGACTGGCAAATTCGGCCATTTTTTAGGGCAAAGGCATTGGGTCTATTTTTGGCCAAAATTTGGGAAACATTAAGGATCATTAGAACATAACCAAGCCTTAGAATGCAATGTGAGTTATTTTTGTTTGCATGTTACCCTGTTTTAACCCTATTTTAGCCCTAGAATCCTAAATTGGCATAACTTTCTCATACGAAATCCGTTTGCTGTGATCTTGGGTTTGTTGGAAAGCTCATGGGGATTATTAGATATAGTATTTTTAAGTTGACCATACCCAGGGGGAAGAAAACTGAGGGATCTTTAGGATTGTTTTCCATAAAGCCAAAGAACAATTTGATCTCTGAATTGCATGAATGAAAATGGTCTGTGGTGTCAATTGAATTTAAATCTTGAACTAACTTTGGGACTTTTACAGGTCCATTGAGAGCATCGAAGGGCATTCTAAGCAAAAGTAAGTGCAAGCTTGGGAACACGCTTCTTGGGCACACAAGGGCAACCAAAGAAGGAGACTTAAGGTTGGAGATTCTCAACTTCCTCTATCAATTCCTAGCTTAGGCTAAGTATGGATAGAGGTTTTGATTCATTAGGGTTACGTTAAGCACGATCAAGTCTAAGAACTCTAATCACTCAAGTGCAAGTACAAAGAGATTACATTTGCGAAACAACATAAAGGAAAAGAATTTAAATCAAGCAACCAAACTCAAGTACGATAAAACCTAAGTGTCCCTCGCAACGAAGATTGATTGGAGAAGAAGTGACAAAGAAAAATTAAAAAGAACAAGTGATTAATACAAAAGAACTCAGCAATGAGGTTGTACTTGGGAAATTTTGGGTTATTCAATTAGGCATATGAACCTTAGATCAGGACGACACCTAGGGAGAGATAGATAGAGTCTTAGGTCTTCAGAGGTTAGTGTCAATCATACTGCTAGGTCTTGGGCCTAGCAATTGAGCCATTATTCGCACTACCCTAGCTCTGAAACTAGCGAGTCCGAGATGTCTCAAGGTATGGAGAGACCCACAGGAGGTTCAGGGGTGACATACTTAAAAAGGGTTGAAGGTCCTTACAAGATGCAACTCGAATACCTTAGGACCAACCGATTAGGTGTGTGCACCTATGAGGACGGCCTAGGAAGATCTGTGGTCTAGATCAACCCATGGGACTCGAACATCCAACAGTCAAGTTTGAAAATGGTGCGTACCTGGAGCCTGATCAACCGAATGAGGTAGGAATGATCACAATCTATGAGTTCAAAGATCCTAATAGCCCAGGCAACGTGACCTATTTAGACAATATTTCAGAGAGGATCTTTGTGGTCTCAGAGCATGGTAGGCATGCCTACACTTGGAAGGGTGAATTTATTTTTCCCCAACCAAGATCTAATGTCTCTTTTGGTCACCAAGGAGTTTGAACATCCCAAGCTCATGGGGCTCAGAGGGGCAGAAGTAGAGACAGGCCAAAGGTAAGTTTTGCCAACCCTTTGGGAAGAGAAAGGACGAGAACAGAGATGGATAGAGTAGAAACTGAGAGACCTAGAGCCCCAAGAAATCAAAGAAATACAGAGGATTTTCCTTTGCCAAGGCCTAGGGAAAACACTAGAACCTTGAGACCAACCCAACTGGTTAAGTCCATGAAGAATTACTTTGATGGCACTGGAGACGCATATGATCATGTGGCTGAGTTTAGACAAGTCTTGAAATCTAAACAAGTTGAAGACCTATTCACTCAGTACAATGCTTTCGGTCTAACCCTTAGGAACACAGCCCTTACATGGTTTCAACCACTAAATGAGAGATAGTTCAGGAGCATAGACCAACTTCTAGAGGCTTTCATCACTAAATTCTCTAAGAGTGGTATAAGGCATAATACTTCCTCAATGATCCATAGCTTCAAGTAGACACCTCAAGAGACAGTTCGACTGGAAGGAAGGAGGTTTAGGCAATACCTAGAGAGATGCCCTGTTCGAAACTTACCCACACCAGCCAAACAAGTGGCTTTATTTTTGGATGGAGTGCTAAGTACCAAATTGAGATCATATGTGTACTTGAAGGATCCTAGGACCATAGAAGAGTGTGTACGCATGTGCATAGACATTGAGGATATATAATTTAGGAGAGGAGTTGGAGCTTTCAAAAATCTACAAGGATTCAGATAGTGCTAGTAGTCTCACTTCCGGTCAATCCACATCTATCAAGGAACTTGCGGAGAAGGTAGCTCAAAAACTAGGTGTCTCTAGCAAACAAATACCAAGGTTGCCCTACTTAAGCGGTGCTATACTTGTGGAGGTGACCATATGGTGAATGTATGTCCCATTATGGATCAACCCCAAGTGAATCCTAGTAGCCAGTACTGCACCATAGATTGGAGATACACTAATCACACCGCACAAGATTGTCCATACAATAAGCAAGCATTTAGGCAAATGTACCCACAACCATACCCACAACAAGGAAGATGCGCGAACCAATACCCACCACAACAATATGGCAGACCACAACAACCTTATCAGCAACCCTACCAAAACCAACAAAAGCCTCAGCCTGTGTTAGCTCAACAGCCCCCAACCCCATCCAATGTGATTCCAGTGAAGTACGCAGCTGCAGAAGAGAATCTAAATAGAGCCATAGTCCCAGTCACTCCATTGCTTTCAGAAAGTGACCCTAGTGATCATTAGCTGACCCCACTCTAGAGGACATAATGCACCTGCTACCTTTTAGAGACTGATGTGCCACATGTTTAAAGAGTTCTTGGGGAAGAATTTGGAAGTCTATGTTGATGATGTCTATGCTCATTCCAACATTAGACAGACACATATACCGGAACTCAAGCAAATCTTTGACAAATGTAGAGAATATCAAGTATGCTTGAACCCAGAAAAATGTGTTTTCATGGTCAGGCAAGGCAAGATCCTATGACACATAGTGTCAAAGAATGGCATATCCACGGATGAGGAGAAAGTAGAAGCTATAGCACAGCTACATAGGCCAAAGAATGTCAAGGAAGTGCAAGATTTCATGAGGCATTGTGGTTATTACCAATGCTTTATACACATGTATGCCATCATTGCAAAGCCTCTGTACGGACTCTTGAACAATTTCGAGTGGACTGAAAAATGTCAAAACTCCTTCAAGGAGCTTAAACGACGATTATGTTCAGCACCAATCTTGACCATACCAGATTGGAACAATCCATTTCATGTCCATGTGGATGCATCCAATTATGCCATTGGATGTGTGATAGCACAACCTATGCAAAGGTAATATGGATCTTCCAATTGCCTATGCTAGCAGACAGTTGAATGCAGCTGAACGAAACTATA
This sequence comes from Ceratopteris richardii, assembly GCA_020310875.1. Taxonomy (NCBI): domain Eukaryota; kingdom Viridiplantae; phylum Streptophyta; class Polypodiopsida; order Polypodiales; family Pteridaceae; genus Ceratopteris; species Ceratopteris richardii. The sequence continues at coordinate 158,358,451 of CM035427.1, read as the reverse complement.
CGACCACCGAACGAGAAGGATTAGGCATGATATACACTGTTAAACAGTTTAGACACTATTTGCTTGCAAATAAGTTTAAACTTTTTACTGATCATCAGGCACTATTGTACTTGGTAAAAAAGCCATGCAACAGAGGTAGATTAGTAAGATGGTTTCTCTTACTAATGGAATATGACTTTGAGGTAGTGGTGAGGAAAGGCAAAACTCATTTGAGAGCAGACCATCTCTCTAAGCTCACATCTAGAGAGGCCCCACAAGGAGTATTAGATGACCTTCCTGATGCTTACTTGTTTAATTTGGAAGTCGTGCCACAGTGGGCCAAAACATTAGTGCCATTATTGACATACGGACCCAAACACCCAGTAATAAACACTCAAGATAGGGAGCTAGTAAAAGCCTAGAAGTACCATATCATGGCAGGGAGTATGTACAAGCATACGGATCAGGGAATATTAGCTTGTTGTGTGGAAGAGGATGAGTATGCAAAATGGTTGCAATTAGCACATGTAGGTGCATTAGAGCAACACTACTCGAGGCAAAGAACCCTACAGACACCAAGGAGACTCGGAGTGCACTGGCCAACTATGGAAGCAGATGTTCATAGGTTGTGCAAGGAATGCCCACTCTGTCATATTAGACCACCTGTGGAGCACTCTACTCTGTACCAAGTGTCTCTAATACCAGATTGGAGTGAACCATTAGTAGCCTTCCTGAGGACAAAAACATTCCCTCAAGAGATGACCCTCGCTAGGCAGAGAAGCTTAGAACAAGAAGCTTTAGACTACTCACTCATTGGAGATAACTTATACAAACGTGGTAAAGATGGTTACCTCAGACTATGTGTCCATGAGACTGAATATCTGAAGATCTTGGAAACTGCTCACCAAGGTGTAGCAGGAGGACACTTTGGACGAGATAGAGTGATCAAAGCAATACTATTTGCAGGACTTTGGTGGCCCACCCTTCACATGGATGCACATACCTACATGAAGAGGTGTGATGTTTGTCAGCAAACTCAGTATCCTATATGCAAAGATGAGATGCCATTTAAACCTATGATGGGTGGACGTGCATTCTCTAAGTGGGGAATAGACTTTGTCGGTCCTATTAATCCCCCAACTAAGGGTTCACATGTTGAATATATCATTATGGCTACAGACTACCTAACCAAGTGGGTAGAAGTAAAAGCCACCACAACGAACAATGCTCAAACGACAACTAAGTTCTTATTTGAGAATGTGTTCACTAGGTACGAGCTACCTATCGAGCTAGTAAGTGATAGAGGCACTCACTTCTTGAATGAAGTTATTGAAAATCTTCTTCAAGATTTCTTGGTGATACTCAAGAAGTCTGCCCCCTATCATCCACAAGCTAATGGGCAAGTCGAAAGCACAAATAAGGTTCTATGCAATGTGCTCACCAAATTAGTGAATAATAAACACTCTGATTGGGACAAACAGCTACACCATGTTGTTTGGGCATACAGAGTTGCCTATAAAACGGTACTCCAAGCCACTCCCTTTCAAATGGTATCTGGCCAAAATGCAGTGCTACCATTGGACTTCTTGATACCTACATTGAGAGTAGCACAGGAGCAGGAGTGGATAGGCCATGAGCTCTCCTCTAGAATTTTTGACCTTGAACAATTAGGTGAAACAAGATTAAGAGCTTCAGCCGGAATTTATGCAGCCAAGAAAAGACAAAAAGCATATTTTGACGCACATGTGAAGGATAAGGGCTTGAAAGTAAGAGACTTAGTTTTAGTCTACACTTTGAAGCAACATGCACGGAAATTAGAGAAGAGAGGCAATGGGCCTATGATCATAAATAGGATCTCAACTAGCGGAGCAGTTCAATTAGCTACACAAGAAGGTGACATCCTCCCTAGTTACATTAGCAGATGCAGAGTCAAGTTATATCAGGAAGCCCTCACGGAGGAGATGTTAAATCGACTCAATACTACAAAGAAACATAAAGAGGAGGAAAAGCGAATTCGACAAGAAGCACAGGTAGAAGCATTGGAGCGCATCCGAAGAATGAAATTAAGAAGACAAGGCTCAGAGCAGTCTAGGACAGATGCCTATGCAGATCCACGATATCACATGGCTATGTGAAAAATCTCATGCAGAAGTTCCCATAGAATAATTGACCGACGTCCTTTTGTAACCTTAGAGGTAGGACAAGGAAATAGTGCAAGGACTGTATAGGCCTTGATTGGATCAGGCGCAGCCACTAGTGCGGTTAGACTTTCTTACTGTCAAGAGTTGAAATTAAATGTCAATCCTATAGAGGCATACCTTATAGGATTGGGAGGTGTGGAAACCCCTTGCATGGGCGAGGTGGAACTTCCCCTCTACATTCAAGATGCTCTCATGACAGTTAAAGTGCTAGTGTGCAAAGATGAGGACCTCACTGAGCCTCTTCTCTTGGGTCAAGGCTGGATCTATGATCATGCAGTCAACCTAAACCTAAGAAGTGGACTTCTTTAGGTCTAGGTAAATCAGAACCGCATTACACTTGAGTTAGAAAATGAAGCACTAGGAAAGGCACAAACTCCTGGTCCTTCCAGGAGTAGACATGAAGATGATGATGCTATTCTTGTCCAGAAGTATGTAATGCAAAAGGATGATTTTCTCAACAAAAAAGTCAAGGATATGATGGAACTCCCTTCTTTTCCAAAGGTGATCAAGACATGGCAACCAAAGGAGTACGGAATGCAGAGGAAGTAGGGAGCATATGCTCGAAGCCAAAAGAAAGTACGAAGCAAAGTGTCTCAGCCACATGTACAAGTATGGGTATGGAAAGGTGAGCATCCTAATGTGGTCAAGTCACCACCACTGACTCACTGTCACATTAGTGATCAACGACAGGACAATAATAAGAAGTCTTTCAAAAATACTTCTACGAAAGTAAAATCCATCTGGGTACCTGTCACTCTAGCACAATGGTGAGTACCAACGTGAGAAGATTCACCTCTTAATTGTCAATCTGTGGAGACGTGAGGACTAGTATGAAGACTATGAGCAAGTGAAGGCACAAGTGTGTGAGTGAGAAGCACACAAGCATGCACACACATACACACACACGTGCACACAAGGCAAGAACAAGGAGAGGAACAATGGAGTTCTTTGCATTAGTCAAAAAGTATCTTACATAAGCTCAATTCACAAACAATCTAACCCCAAAAATGAGCTCTCTAGCTCTTTTTATAGTTTTCTCACTAGCTTTGGCCTTGTCCAGACCTAGTGTCCGGCCTAGTTAAAAATTAGGTTCCAGAGCCTATTTGAGGGCTCAAACGAAGTCTAAAAATGATGAAAATTGATATGTAGCTAATTCTACTAATCCTCAAGCTCGAGGACTCCTCGGCTTGAACAAAATGGAGTCTATTCTACCAAAAACAGAATTTACAATGTTTGTGTAGTGATTAAAATCACTTGAGTTGCAAATGGTCCATGGAAAAAATGATTGGGCCTTGTTGCCGTATTGTGCATGACTGCTCCGTTGTGCTAGTATGCTCTTCATCTGGCTTGTATGCCAACACGCCCCCCTTCCTAGCATCTGTCGCCCCTGACAGACCTCTGTTCTATCGGGTGGTCGATATAGTATTGGATGACATTGGTGGCAAGTTCGTGTTCTCCTATCCTTAAGCCTCTTGCTAGATCAGCTTCCAATGCATCCCAATTTATTGCGCCAGGGACCTCTGGTTGCGGTGTGGTGTAGTACTCAGAGTACATTGCTTGTTCACAAGCAAAGAGATGGAGCAGGTGTGTTGGCTTCGGTGCGAAGATCTCCGAGTGATACTCCCAGAAACTTGATCTAAACATTTCTTCGAAGGTCTGTTTGTAACATGCAGGGAGGTATTTGATGCGTGCATGCCAGGCGTAAGCCACACGAATACTGGGGGTGGTGCTCATGTCATACACCAAATCATAATTTCCATTGGTAAACCCCGATAGACGTACTTGTGGTGCGGCTGCATTTCTAAAGGTTTTCAGGACTACCTGCATCATATCTAAAATCTTAAGCATCATTTGAGCTGCCACATCTGGCATGGGCTTCAATCGCGGCATCCAATGTCGAATTGTTCCCATCATGTATGCTACCGACGGTGGTCCCTGTGGTGGCGCAATGTACGGGTAGTTTAGCCATTCCTTGCATTGCGCGTTGTTCTGCACTTTGATATTGAATGCCTTCCAAGACCTGCGACGTGGAACTGGACCGTAGCATGGATTGTATAGGAGATGTAAAGGCGCGTTGTTCCATGTGCGTAGCATTTATGGATATGTCTCTAGAAGTTTCTGCCGCCAGGTGGGTTGACGAATTTTGCCTTTTTGCACCTTTGGAGGAAGGTCTTCGGGTTGAAATTGGGTTGCAAAGGTAGGAATCTTACCCGTGACTCTCTGTATTTCTGCATTATAATCAGCTAGGATAATATAATAAGGCCTGTATTGGAGTTCAGATGAGAGGATAAGGCGTCTCGATGACAGGTTCTTGAAGTAAGCAGATTGTAGCACAGTTTCCTCTATGACCCTCATGGCCTGATTTTGCACTATTGTGCACTCTTCGTGAGAACTCCCGATTTCCTCCACTTGACATAGCCATGGAGGCCATGGTGCTTTGAATGTGTCCTGAGCTTCTTCCGTTTGTTGGCCTCCTGGGAAGAGTTGTGGGTCGTATTCTTCTTCAAATGTTTGTTCCACAGGAATTTGTACTACTTCGTCGTCGGTGGGAGCCTCTGGAGGGGAAGGTGGTCTCTCGTATTGTAGTAGACGTGCTTGCAATTCGGTGACCTGTTTCTGGAGATCTTTTAAGGCCTCTGAGTCTGTGAGAAGTGAAGCCGCGGAGGAGGTGGTTTGAGAGGCTGCTGTTGTTTCTTTTTGGTGTTTCTGCTTCAGTTGACCCAGTTCCTCTGATAGCAGGTCATGTGCTTCAAGTAGCATGGCATAGTCTTCCAATATGATCTTGATATTGTCGGGGGTCACTGCTTGAAACTTTGATGGGATGATGGGTGCCCCAGGTGTGCTTTCGATAGCTGCTTCTAGGTTTACCTGATTTTGTAATTGCAGGCGTCGATTCTCTTCATGAGCGGCAGCAAGATGTCGCTTGAGTAGGGCCATATTTCGCTGAAGCTTTGAATTGCGTTCCAGCTATGTCCGTAGATGACCTTCTACCACTTGTATTGCTTCCTGATCTGTGTTTTGTAACTGTACCTCCAATATGCTATGAGCCTCTTGGAGAGTTTGGAATTGTGTGTGGAGGCGAGCATTTTCCTCCTCTAGTGCAGCAAGGCGGTGTTGTAGTGTCTCCGAGTGCTCTTGCCAGCGTTCATTATGTTGCTGGAGCTGATTGTAATCTGTCCTTAAGTTTGATATACAAGCTAGCATGGTGTCCAATGCATTGCCTATAGATGAGGGGGTGGTGTTTACAATGGAAGATGCATGGGAAGGGAATTGGGGAAGGGGAAGAGTGAATGATGTGTCTATCGAAGACGTGTGTGTGGGTGCAATTGGAGGAGGGGGAATGGGAGGAGGTGGAAGCGTGGGGGGAGGGGGAGGTGCCGTGGGTGGTGAAATGTCCATACTTTCAGGAGTGGGTGCGAGTGTGGGGTCTACCATATACATTGGAATGGTAGGTGGTGTGTGTGCGAAAGTGGTGAATAGATGAGAAGTGAGGTGGGGAGCTGAAAATAAAGGGAATGGTTGAGACCTGGGTTGAAAAGTTCTAGCAAGGAAGTTATGGAGGGATTGGAGAAGTGGAGAGATGGAGGTTGGGGGTTGAGGTTGTAGAGTTGAGGAGGGCATGAAGGGTTGCATGGTAGCAGGGAAACCCATGAATATGGATCTAGGGTCAGGGTGACCTATGGCTGAGGGCATGGGGGATGGTTGTCCTAGGGCAGGTTCTATGAGCGATTCGGTGGATTGTGTAGTGATGGGGGTTGCTTCATAGATTGGGTTATCAGAGGTGGAGAATAGGGTTGAACTAGAGACGGGAGTACGGAAGATGAAGGTTGGTTCGGTGGGTTGAGTGGTCGAGGTGATTTCCACGGTTTCTGCTCTAGGAGGCGATGGTGGGGGTGTGGGTGGTAGTGGCTCGGTGGATTCCTCATGGGTGACAGGGTGCTCTTGGCTAGCAGTTTCTGTTGCTTGGGAGGTTGGCCCGATGGGTTCGGATGTAATAATTGGCCCTTCTGCCGTTGTAATGGGGATCTGGATATTCTTACCTGAGCGTGGTCGTGTCTGGAATCTTCGTGGATCATATTGAATTGGAGACCTCCTAATGGCGGTCCGCACTGCTTCTACTACCCCATATGTTTCTGCCATCAATAAGAGACCTTCACTATATTCTGAGTCAACTCCTGCTTCTTCCAACAGCTGAGTCATGAGTACTCTACTGCTCTGTTCGGTGAGTAGTTGTTGCGATCGCACTCGTTCCATAATTTGATACAGCCTTCGGAGTTCTGTTGTATAGGCTGGGGCTTCAGTGGTCTCCTCTTCATATGCTCCTCCTTCTTCTAGGTGTCCTTGTTGTTGACCTTACTGAGCATCACTCCAATGTACATGGCGGCCGTCTGTAGATTTTCTTCGTCTTTGTGAAGATGTGCCTTGTTCTTCTGCATCTGAATAAAACTCTAGATTAGAGAGTTGTGTACTTTGCAAGAATGCTTCGAAGTCCTGGGGATCCATTCCTTCAGCATCTCCAGTTGTAGCAAATTCAAATTCAGATGGAGTAGGAGGAGCTGAAGGGGCAGCTTGTGTCGTAGTTTCAGACCCAAACCTGGGTATCCTAATGGTAAAGGGAGGTACAGTGGCCTCCCCTCGTGGCGATACTTCAGGAGTAGTCAGAACTTCCCTTGTCTGGACACAAGGGATCGCACCCCTCATGCGCTTGGATTGATGTGTGGACGTCTTGAGCTTCTTAAACATTTTTAATTGTGCCCAAGTTAAGGCACGTTCAATGGGAACATCGTATGCTAGGTACCGGTTAATAATGTGTGTGATTGCACAGCAACCGTTCACCACTAATTTCCTAGAAGACCTTTTATTTGCTTCATACAATTGATCTATAATCCATACAGGCAGCTTAATTGGTAACGCACCTGTCTCCGCTAAGTAGAGAGCGAACCAGATTCTTTTGTGTGGTTGTGTGAAGCGGTCTTGGCCGGGGAAAGCAAAATGTTGCATGCACATACGGAGAGAGATGGACACGTTTGGTGTGAGTGCTGCCATGTCTTTAAGCTTCAGTAGTTTCCTATCCTTCATGTTAGTAGGAACAAGAGCATCCTTCTCAGAAGGTACATGTGTGCCGTGCATATTCAAAGCAGCGCTCACCAACACCACAGTAAGTTCAAACCTCTTTAGCTCGTTGTTGCCCAGCAAGGAAGGAAGAACAAATGATCCTTGTAATGTGGAGACCAAATAATAGCATCGGAGGAGATCCGGTTTAGGTAGTGGTGCTTCAAAGTATTCTGTAGCCTTGCACGTTGCCATATGGTCTGGAGATCCTCGATGTTCTGTAGAGTCTGAAACTCCTTGGAGAAAAATTGGAATCGAACCCATGATCTGTCATACTCGCACTTAGACTCCCATATATACTTGGCCTCTCCTAATGGACCTGGCATGCCATTGAACCAATGAGAATTGGCATGGACTCTTTCTGTGATCCCTGTGGGTGGATCCGGTACCGGGATCTGCTGAAGGTGTTGCAGCTCCACAGGTCGTTCAGTTGGTGGCACATCCACAAGTAGACTATCCACATCGATTCCTGCAGTAAGTATTCCTACTTGTGAGCTCGGACCTGTCGCTTCTGCCATGTTACTTCTTGCCTCCTCATTCTGTGAGAATATAGAAACATGTGTTAACATTGTAAAGGACAAGTTAGAACCGTTTTTGTCCCCATTACAACATTATCATGAGGTTCGGGAGAGATTAGTAGGTTAATAAGTGCTCGGTGCTTGTGTGTGTAGTTAGGAATTGGTTGGACCTAAGAACTAAGTGGAATGATGTAGTGTGAGAGTGACGTAGTTAGTAGGTGGGCATGGATTTACAATTGGGGTCCGGGGGTTTATTACAAGTTTTAGGTTGCCAAATGCAGTGGATGGGCTTTGATTTTGATTTTGTGGAGACTCTGAAGAGTTTGATAGGGGTATCTGCTTGAAGATGAGGCTTTTTAGGGACCCATTTACAAGTGATTCTACTAGTGCTCATGGAAGAATATGTGTCCGTGCGTGATGTGTAAGACTGGGCCTCAGATGTTCGAGTGAGTGAAACATGTTGTACCGATTGCGGCTTTGGTGTAGCTATTTGAGCCCGCAAGCAAGCCTTAGGCACCCAGATTTGTCGTGATTGTGGGCTGGCCTTCATTGAATTCTTGGGTACCCAAATAGACTTCACTTTCACAGAAGAATTAATGAAGGACTTCTTATTAGTGTCGTGTTGTTGACTACTAATAAGAGGTTTTGGCCGTGGGGTTGGCCTGGTCTGACGAGGGTATTCGCCTTTTCACCTCCATACTTGTTTCCATGGCTGAAACAATCTGCTTTGCTCCTTTTTTTGGCATCCAGTATCGATAGTGTTCTGCTTCTTCTGTATTTGATCTGCCGTTGGTTGTTGCAACCTTCTGGTCTTTGGAAAAGAAGGGAGTTCCGTCCTCTCCCTGACTCCGTTGTTGAGATTAGCCTCTTTCTGCATCATACAATTTTGGACAAAAATAGCATTGTCAACTTCATGTGCACCCCTGGAAGGACCAGGAGTTTGTGCCTTGCCTAGTTCCTTGAGTGCCTCATTTTCCAATTCAACTGTAATTTGGCTATGATCTACCCATACCTGAAGAAGTCCACTTCTTAGGTTGAGGTTGACTGCATGATCATAGATCCAGTCCTGACCCAAGACAAGAGGCTCAGTGAGGTCCTCATCTTGACACACTAGTACTTTGACTGTCATCACTTCGTCTTGAATGGAGATGGGAAGATCCACCTCGCCCATGCAAGGGGTTTCCACACCTCCCAATCCTATGAGATATGCTTCTATAGGATCGACAGTTAATTTCAATTCTTGACAGTAAGACAACTTGACAGCACTAGTGGATGCACCTGAGTCAATCAAAGCTCTTACAGTCTTTGCACCCTTCCCTTGTCCTACTCCTAGGGTTACAAAAGGCCGTCGGTCGATTATTCTATGGGAATGCCCACCTGAAGTCTTGCACATGGCCATAGGATAGCCTACAGATTCTTGAGTGTCAAGCATAGGTGGGTCTCTACCTTGTCTCCTCAATTTCATTCGTCGGATGCGTTCTAAAGCTTCTGCCTGTGCTTCTTCTCTAATTCGTTTCTCTTCTTCTTTACGTTTCTTGGCAGTGTTGAGTCGATTTAGCATCTCTTCAGTGAGGGGTTCCTGATATAACTTGACTCTGCATCCACTTATGTAACTTGGTAGAATATCGCCCTCTAAAGTGGCTAGTTGAACTGCGCCACTTGTGGAGATTCTATTGATAATCATTGGCCCGTAACCTCTTTTCTCTAATTTCCGTGCATGCTGCTTCAATGTGTAGACTAGGACTAGGTCGCCTACTTTCAAGCCTTTATCCTTCACATGTGTATCAAAATATGCCTTTTGCCTCTTCTTCGCTGCATAGATTCCTGCTACAGCTCTCAATCGTGTTTCACCTAGACTTTCAAGATCAAAGATTCGAAAGGAGAGTTCATGGCCGGTCTAGTCATGCTCTTGTGCTACCTTCAATGTAGGTATCAAAAAGTCCAGAGGTAGCACAACATTTTGGCCAAATACCATCTGAAAGGGGGTGGCTTGGAGTACCGTTTTATAGGCAACCCGGTATGCCCAAACAGCATGGTGTAGCTGTTTGTCCCAATCAAAGCGTTTATTGTTCACTAGTTTAGTCAGCACATTGCATAAGATCTTATTAGTGCTCTCAGCCTGGCCATTAGCTTGTGGATGATAGGGGGCCGATTTCTTATGTATCACCAAGAATTCTTGGAGAAGGTTTTCTATGACTTCATTCAAGAAGTGTGTGCCTCTATCACTCACCAACTCTATTGGCAATCCGTACCTCGTGAATACATTTTCAAATAAGAACTTTGCTGTTGTTTGAGCATCATTTTTTGTAGTAGCTTTCGCTTCTACCCACTTGGTTAGATAGTCTGTGGCCACGATGATATATTCAGCATGTGAACCCTTAGCTAGGGGATTAATAGGACCAACAAAGTCTATTCCCCATTTAGAGAACGCATGTCCGCCCATCATAGGCTTTAGTGGCATCTCATCCTTGCGTATAGGGTACTGAGTTCTCTGACAAACATCACACCGTTTCACATAGGTATGTGCATCCATGTGAAGGGTTGGCCACCAAAAGCCCGCAAATAGTATTGCCTTGATTACCCGATCTGGTCCAAAGTGTCCCCCTGCTACACCTTGGTGAGCAGTATCCAAGATTTTGAGATATTCACTCTCATGGACACATAGTCTCAGGTAACCATCTTTACCACGCTTGTATAGATTATCACCAATGAGTGAATAATCCTGGGCTTCTTGTTTTAAACTCCTTTGCCTAGCCAGAGTCATGTCTGGAGGGAATGTTCTCGTCCTTAAGAAGGATACTAGAGGTTCACTCCAATCTGGCACTATGGACACTTGATAAAGAGTGGCATGTTCCACAGGTGGTTTAGTGCAGCAGATTGGGCATTCCTTGCACAACTTTTGGACATCAGCCTCCATAGTCGGCCAATGCACTCCGAGTCTCCTTAGTGTCTGTAAGGTTTGTTGCTTTGAGTAGTGTTGCTCTAACGCACCTACATGTGCTAAATGCAACCATTTAGTGTACTCGTCCTCTTCTACACAACAAGCCAAGATCCCTTGATCTGTCTGTTTGTACATGCTTCCTGCCATGATATGGTACTTCTGGGCTTTTACTACCTCTCTACCTTGAGTGTTTATTACTGGGTGGTTAGGCCCGTATGTCAATACTGGCACTAATGGCTTAGCCCACTGAGGTATTACTTCCAAATTAAACAAGTAAGCATCAGGAAGATCATCTGATACTCCTTGTGGGGCTTCTCCGGATGTGAGCCTAGAGAGATGATCTGCTCTCAAATGAGTCTTGCCTTTTCTCACCACTACCTCAAAGTCATATTCCATTAGTAAGAGGAACCATCTCACCAATCTACCTGTGTTGCATGGCTTGTTTACCAAGTATAGTAGAGCTTGATGATCAGTAAAAAATTTAAACTTATTTGCAAGCAAATAATGTCTAAATTTTTTAACCGCATACACCATGCCCAACCCCTCTCGTTCGGTAGTGGTATAGTTTCGTTCAGCTGCATTCAGCTGTCTAGTCGCATAGGCAATTGGCAGATCCATATTACCTTCACCAGTAGGTTGTGCAAGCACACATCCAATGGCATAATTGGACGCATCAAAATGCACATGGAAGGGCTTATTCCAATCTGGTGTAGTTAAGATTGGTGCGGAGCATAATCGCCGTTTAAGCTCATTGAAGGAATTCTCACATTCATCAGTCCACTCAAAGTTAGTCAGAAGTCCGTACATGGGCTTTGCAATGACAGCATACATGTGAATGAACCGGCGGTAGTAACCACAATGCCCCATGAAAGCCTGCACTTCCTTAACGTTCTTTGGCCTAGGTAACTCGGCTATGGCCCTCACTTTCTCTTCATCAGTGGATATGCCATTCTTTGACACTATGTGTCCTAGAATCTTGCCTTGCCTGACCATAAAAACACATTTTTCTGGGTTAAGGCAGACTTGATATTCTCTACATTTGTCAAAGATTTGTCTGAGTTCAGGAATATGGGTTTGTCTAATGTTGGAATGAGCACAAAGATCATCAACATAGACTTCTAAGCTCTTCCTCAGGAACTCCTTAAATACATGGCACATCAGCCTTTGGAAGGTTGCGGGAGCATTGGTCAGCCCGAATGGCATTACCCTAAAAGCGAATATACCCCACTCTGTGGCAAAAGCCGTTTTATGCTGATCTTCTGGTGCAATGGCCACTTGATTGTAGCCAGAGAACCCATCTAGGAAGCTGTACACTTCCTTGCCTGCCACCCTTTCTAATAGATGCTCAGTGATAGGAAGTGGGTAATTATCCCTGATCGTGGCTGCGTTAACCTTCTTCAAGTTAATGCATACCCGTAATTTGCCGTTCTTCTTGGGCACCACTACAATGGGGGATACCCATTCAGTGTGCTCAATTTCATAGATAAATCCAGCTTCAACTAGTCTATCTATCTCTTCCTTGATCTTGGCAGCATAGTTGTCATTGTATGTGTATGGCTTTTTTTTTGAGGGTCTGGCCTCTGTAGTCATCGGAATCATGTGTGAGCATATGTCCGGGTCCACTCCTTTCAAATCCTTGTAACTCCAAGCAAATACATCTCTGTATTCTCTTAGCAAGGTTATCAGCTCATGCTCTTCTTCCTCAGTGAGGTCATGTCCTATGTAAGTGCACCTCTCTTCTCCTTCTTCTATGGCTACCACTATTTTCTTGGTGGTTTCTTTGTTATCATAGGCCTCTCCCGATTGCGCCTCTCGTTTAGGCATTCTAATCATGACTCTCCTGTCATCTATCTCATACTTTTTAAAATTTTCCGGGACCTCAAACAAAGACTCTTCCTCTTCTGGTGTGACTTCTCTCTTCTTTCTTTTCTTTCCTTCTTCCTTAGGGGTTACATGTGTGGCTAGCCTTACATCCTTTGTAAGCTCTCCGTGCTTCTGGGGTTCAAATTCTACTTCATAGAAGTATTCTTCATCCGATGCAAAAGGTGGGTCCATAATGATTGACTCTAGATCGGAGTCACTCGCATCCTCAAACGCATCAGGGCTAGGTTCACACTCTTCTAAAATTGCCTCTCCCATGATCGGCTCTATCGAGAAGACTGAAATGTCATAGCCATCCTCATCACAGTGAGGTGTCCATTGTTCTTCATTGATGGCTACATCCATTGTTGCTAGAATTTCTGCCCAGCCGTGAGGTTCGAATTCTTCGTCTGGAAAGACTACAGGTGCATAGGCTGGGTCTTGGATTGATCTATGGGTTTCTTTTGCACCTATCTCCCTGGCTTTTTCTCTCTTCTCTTCTTCTACTGCTACCTTACACATCCATAAGTGAGTGTCTTCATGCATCCATGAGGATCCTGATCCTAGGGAATGCACCGATTCCGTATCATCTTTGGCTCTATGGATGGGGTTCCATTGGATAGGAGGGACATCTCTATGAGAGTAATCCTTGAGACTGACTTTGGTTGTAACACCCAAGTGCTACAAATACAAGGAATTGGTTCCCCAATCCTGTACCACTTGCAACTGCCGCATAAATGGTCTTCCCAAAATCATTTCATAGGCTTGATTTTTGCTAAAGTCACAGATGGCAAATGTGTGCTCAAACTCTACACCACAAGTAGTGAGATTTATCCCCTCTAGTAGTCCTAAGGGTCTTTCTATGTGCCCGTCAGCCATCTGCAATTTCATTCTCGTTGGCTTGAGAGCTAGCTTACCCCATCGTTTCCATAAGGACGTGGTAACAATTGCAACTCCTGCACCTGAGTCCAAAATGGCCTTGGTTGTGTAGCCCTGATGAGTGATGGGAAGATAGGTGTTTCCTTCTTCTCCCTCGCTCATGTCTCCTATCTTGTCCAAGGGTATTTCTGGCACTGTTCTTTGAGATCCTACCTGGGAATGTGGTTTTGCTACTTCGGGCACTTGATTGGCTACATGGTTCCACACTTCTGGTCTAACCTTGAGCAGCTCTTCCAAAGTGAGATTGCATTGCACTTTGGTGTTCTTCACTACCTCTGTGTTCCTAGGTATGACTGAATCTTCGTTTCTTACCATGACTGTAGGTGCTCTCATACAAGTGGACTTTGCTTCCCATGGGCCTGTGAAATGGGGTAGTTCTTGTAAAGAATTAGACTCGAAGTCTAATCTTTCTTGAGATTGGGCACTCTCCTGCTCTCCATAAATGGAAGGAAGGTCTTGTGGGAATTGATCGTGTATGTCATCCACAAGTTCAATGGGAGGAGGGACTTCACTTTCCTTAGCCCATTTGTCTTCTTGAATCTCTCTTAGGAATTCTTGAGTGAACCTATTCATAGAAGAGGGGGTGTCTGGCTCCGTAGAGTTAGACACATAGGCCTTAGGCACATAGGCTTTCTGGGTAGGAAGACCTTCTCTTTCACTAGCCTTGTCCTGGTGTTGAGGGGCGGGTTCCTTTTGTGGTTGTGCAATTCGCTTCTCTATTCTTTCTAGGGAGGGGGGGTTGTCTGGTTCAGTGGAATTGGGCACATAAGCTTTCGGTGGGGGATGGGTCATGTTTTTGCTTATTTTATCTCTTTCTTGATTTTATTCTTCCTTGGCAGATCTTGCAATTATGCCCTCTAACTTCTCTAGAAGTCCATCCAAGTGTAATTACGTCTTGGCTGAGCCCGAGTAATTGAAAAGGCGACTGGCTTAAAACATAGTCTGAGCCAATGCGACCATTTTTGCGCTAAGCTTGGTTCTTTCTATCTCTAGGTCAGCTCTAGGGTAGCACTTGTCATGATCCGTTACATTTGGCCCTTCTTGGATTCTGGCTTGATATGCTCTAAGCATCATGTCTATGTCTTCAGGAGTGGGATCAGCTAGTACTGATCCTGCTCGGGGTGGTGGGTGGGTTACGTGGGGTGTATTAGAGGGTGGAGGGATGGAGGGTGATGGGGATGGTAGCGGTGGGAATGTTTGAGAGTGCGGTTGAGATGTGATTTCTATGATTTTGGCCTTGGTTTCTCGTAGACTTTCCTCAAGTTCACTCATCTTCTTTGCCCATTTCCTTTTCATACGTTCACGGCTATCTCTCCAAGCTCTTCTTCTCTTCTTATTTTGGCTCTCAATATCGCTAGCGTCTAGGATCTTTTCCTGGCTTACCCCTTGGTTTTGCTGCAATGCTTGAGCTCTAGTGATTACCTGCACTGGTGCAGTGGAAGTGACACTTCCTGTGGAATTGACCACTAACCCAATAACGTTAATCGGAGTGATTTTTGGCATATTGCTGGGATTCTTGGGACAATCTCATAAGAGATGTTCCTTTCCACACTCCTGGCAAAAGCCTTGGATCGTCACTGATTGGGGTTGTGTAGGTGCAGGCATGGGGCAATCACGTATGAGGTGATCACCCTGACATCTGAAGCAAGGTCCTCTAGGAAAAGGGGGTCGTATCTGCCTAGGTTGAGGTCTAGAGTTGGGGTTTGTGTACATGACATTAGCATATTTAGGCTCCCAAATAGGTTCACTCGGTTCCTCACTGTAGTAAGACTCACCATGTTCAGGAGACTGCATGTAGTAAGCCTGGGGACTTTCAACATGTGTAGAATCAAAGCTATGGTCACTGGGATCACTTTCTGAGATTAATGGTGTTACTAGGACTATCGCTCTATTCAGGTTTTCTTCTGCAGTAGCATACTTGACCGGAATCACATTAGTAGGAGCAGGTGGTTGTTGTGCTAGCACTGGCTGGGGTCTCAGTTGGGCCTTGATATTGCGGTTGGTAATTTTGCTGAGGCCTAATATACTGTTGTGGTGAATATTGACTCTGGTATCTGCCTTGTTGAGGGTATGGCTGAGGGTAGGTTTGCCTAACCGCTTGCTTATTGTATGGGCAGTCCTGTGTTGAGTGATTTGTGTACCTTCGCTCTATGGTGCAATATTGGATGCTAGGATTCACTTGGGGTTGAGCCGTGATGGGACATGCGTTTGCCATATGGTCACCACCGCAAGTATAGCACCTCTTTATTGGGGCAAATCTAGGAATTTGTTTACTAGAGACACCTAGTTTTTGAGCTACTTTTTCCGCAAGTTCCTCAATTGATGTGGATTGTGAGGAAGAGAGGCTAGAGGTTCTATCTGAATCTTTGTAGATTTTGGATAGCTCTAACTCCTCCCCTAAGTTATCCTCAATATCGATGCACATGTGTACACATTCTTCTATAGTCCGGGGGTCCTTCAAGTACACATATGATCTCAATTTGGTACTTAGCAATCCATCCAAGAATAAAGCCACTTGCTTAGCGGCCGTGGGTAACTCAGGACCAGGACAGCGCTCAAGGTATTGCCTAAATCTTCTTCCTGCAAGTCTCACAGTCTCTTGCTGGGTCTGTTTGAAGCTGTATATCAATGAGGAAGTATTATGCCTTATGCCACTTTTAGAGAATTCTATAATGAATGCCTCTAAAAGTTGATCTATGCTTCTAAACTGCCTCTCGTTTAGTGGCTGAAACCATGTGAGGGCGGTGTTCCTAAGGGTTAAACCAAAGGCATTGTACTGCGTGAACAGGTCTTCAACTTGTTCAGCTCTCAAGACTTGCTTAAACTCAGCTACATGATCGTAGGGGTCTCCAGTGCCATCGAAGTAGTTTTTCATGGACTTAACTAGCTGGGTCGGTCTCAAGGTCCTCGTGTGCTCTCTTGGTCTTGGCAAAGGGAAATCATCGGCATTTCTTGGGTTCCCTGGGGCTCTATGTCTCTCAGGTTCCCCTCTATTCATTTCCATTCTCGTTCTTTCTCTTCCCCAAGAGTTGGCAAAGCTTACCTCAGGTCTCTCTCGACTACTTTCTCTTTGAGTCCCCTGAGCTTGAGATGTTCCATCTCCTTGGCGACCAAAGGACACATTCGATCTTCGTTGGGGGAAAATAAATTCTCCTTTCCAAGTGTAAGCATGCCTATCATTTTCTGTAACCCCAAAGATCCTCTCTGAAAAGTGATCTAAGTAGGTCACTCTTCCTGGAATATCAAGATCTTTGAACTCATGTATCATGATTGTTCCTCTCTCACTCGGCTGACTAGGTCTATATCTCCAAAAGGCTTCATCCGTCTCTCGGTTCAAGAGGAGATCTATGCTCTTATTATCTTGGGGAATCCACTATGGTGTGATAATCCTCGTGAGAACAGATTTGCCTCGGGGGGTTCTAGGTTCTTCGCCCATGTTTCCTTGCTCTAGGTCACCTAAGTCCGTTTCCGGGACCACATTCCCAAATTCATCTGTCCTATCGGGATGACTGGTGACTACATATATTGTCCCTTCCTTGTCCAAGTATGCTCCATTTTCAAACTTGACACCTGGGTGCTCTAGTCCAATGGATTGGTCAGGGTTTTTAATCTGGACCACCGCTCTTCCTAGGCCGTCCTCATAGATGCTAGCACCTAATCGGTTGGTCCTAAGGTACTCGAGTTGCATCTTGTAAGGGCCTTCCACCCTATGTAAATATGGCACCCCAAAACTTCCTGTAGGTCTCTCCATACCGTGGGACATCTCAGACTCGCTAGTCTCAGAACTAGGGTAATACGAATGATGGCTCAACTGCTGGGCCCAAGACCTCGCAGTATGATTGACACTAGCCTCTGAAGATCTAAGACTTTGTCTGTCTCTCCCTAGGTTTCTACCTGGCCTAAGGTTCATATGCCCTTTGTACGTTGCTGATTCTTTGGTACCAGACACTTGTTCCTTTTAAGTTCCTTTGGATGTGTTTTCTTGTTTTTAGTTAAGTGTCATTAGGAGCACTTTCGTGGGTCGTACTTGATGTTCTGCGTCCGCTTAGTTTAAGTTCTTTTCCTTTAAGTTATCCCTTGACTACAATTTAGCCTACCCTTGCACTTGAGAAATTAAGGGCTCTTCAAACTTGAGTGTTCCTATCGTACCCCTAGTCAATCAGAACAACTACTCGCACTTACCCTATGCTAAGAATAGACTGAGGGGGTTAAGTGATGTTCCAACCTCAAGTCGCTCCTCCTGGCGATGCTGGTCTACCCAAGAAGCACGTTCCCAAGCTTGTTCGCCTTGGCACTTACTTTGCTTTCTCCAAGAGCTTTCGATGATCCTGTAAGAATCCCAAGTTTAGCTTCAAGTTGATCCTTCAATTGATAGACAATTTATTTCAAACACTTTTTTAATGACCCTTGTTCCCCCTTTTGTATTGCTAAAAATTTCCTCTAGAGCTCCCTTGGTGTTCCTACCCCTCAGTGTGTCAACTTCCAAATATCCTATCTGAAAATCAACGCGTGTAGTATATGCCACGAGCTTTCCGACAAGCCCTAGAGCTCAAAAAATGGATTTCGTATGAAAAAGTTATGACCGTTCAGGGTTTAGGGGGTTAACCAGACAAACAGAGCCTTTCAGGAGTTTTAATGCATTTTTCTAAGGCCTTTGCAAGTGTGTGAGTATTTGAGAGTGCAAATATGCCCAAAATTTAGCCTAAATTTCCAAAAAATTTACCCCTTAATTTTTGCCGAAAATGTCTGTCTATCGCGATAGACGGTGTCTGTCGCGATAGACACAAACTGTCGTGGGGGGGCTGTCTGTCGCGATAGACGGTGTCTGTCACGATAGAGTGGTCTGTCGCGATAGACGGTGTCTATCGCGATAGAGTGGTCTGTCGCGATAGACGGTGTCTATCGTGGGTCTCTGTCTGTCGCGATAGATGGGTGTCTGTCACGATAGAGTGGTCTGTCGCAATAGACGGTGTCTGTCGCGATAGACTGGATGTGTCGTGGAATTTGGTCTGTCGCGATAGACGGTGTCTGTCGCGATAGACGGGGTCTATCGTGGGTCTCTGTCTGTCATGATAGACGGTGTCTGTCGCGATAGACGGTGTTTGTCGCGATAGGCTGGATCTATCGTGGGTCTCTGTCTGTCGCGATAGACGGTGTCTGTCGCGATAGACTGGATCTGTCGTGGAATTTGGTCTGTCGCGATAGACGGTGTCTGTCGCGATAGACGGGGTCTGTCGCGATAGATGGTGTCTGTCGCGATAGACTGAAAAAACGCAAATTTTTGAGAAACTTCTAGTGATTTGGAGTGCTCTAATGGTGTAGGTTACCGTGCCAAACACGCATTCACAAAATCTTAAGTTTTTTTGTCTGTTGCGACAGACAGAGGTCGTCGTCCCGGGACCTGTGCAGAGTCTGTCGTACCTGCGCACACTGCTGGAGAAGGTGGTACAGCTAGTTCCTGCAACAAAAGCTCAAAAACACACCAAAAACAGATAGCATGCAAGCTCTCTCTCGCTCTCTCTCACAATGAAATGAGGGAAATGAGGTGGGGAGTGTAATATGACCAAAAAACTAAAATTTTTTGTGGAGATGGAGCTGGAGGTGGGAGATGGTGGGGATGATGATGGTGATGATGGTGATGCGAAAGTAAGGAAAAAATGAGGAAAAATAAAGAAAAGGAAGGATATTACCTATAACTCCAATGTCTCAACTCGACATCTTACCATCACACGCTCGTCCTCGAAGCTCTCTCCCCGGCAACGGCGCCAAATTTGGTGTCACTCTAGCACAATGGTGAGTACCAACGTGAGAAGATTCACCTCTTAATTGTCAATCCGTGGAGACGTGAGGACTAGTATGAAGACTATGAGCAAGTGAAGGCACAAGTGTGTGAGTGAGAAGCACACAAGCATGCACACACATACACACACACGTGCACACAAGGCAAGAACAAGGAGAGGAACAATGGAGTTCTTTGCATTAGTCAAAAAGTCTCTTACATAAGCTCAATTCACAAACAATCTAACCCCAAAAATGAGCTCTCTAGCTCTTTTTATAGTTTTCTCACTAGCTTTGGCCTTGTCCAGACCTAGTGTCCGGCCTAGTTAAAAATTAGGTTCTAGAGCCTATTTGAGGGCTCAAACGAAGTCTAAAAATTATGAAAATTGATATGTAGCTAATTCTACTACTCCTCAAGCTCGAGGACTCCTCGGCTTGAACAAAATGGAGTCTATTCTACCGAAAACGGAATTTACAATGTTTGTGTAGTGATTAAAATCACTTGAGTTGCAAATGGTCCATGGAAAAAATGATTGGGCCTTGTTGCCGTATTGTGCATGACTGCTCCGTTGTGCTAGTATGCTCTTCATCTGGCTTGTATGCCAACAGTACCTAAGCAGTCGATGAAGGCCAACCCACAATCAAGACAGATCTAGGTGCCTAAGATGTGCTTGAGGGCTCAAGTAGCTACCCATCAGCTTCACGAGACTAAGCTCCACTCACACGTAATTACACATGCTCCATCCAGCACTAGTCCCTAAAAAGCCCCACTTTCAAGCAGTCACTTTTGTAAAGTCTCCCATAGCCCACTGACGATCCCATTGTAAAACCTTGCATTACATTTGGTGACCAAAAGTTTGTAATAAACCCCTCGACCCCAAATTGTAAATTCATCTCCACCTACTAATTGCATCACCCTCACACTGCATCTTTCCATTTAGCTCATAGGACTATTCATTCACTAACTACACACCCAATCATCGAGCACCAATTGACTCACTAACTTGTCACGATGCCTCATGTTAATGTTGTAATGGGGACAAAAATTATTCTATCTTGTCCATTACAATGTTAACACATGCTTCTATATTCTCACAGAACCAAGAAACAAGAAGTAACATGGCAGAAGCAGCAGGAACTAGCTCCCAAGTGGGGTCAAGCGCCCAGATAGTAGATATTGAAAATCTTCCCCTCGAGACCCAGTTAACTGAGAGACCCCACGAGCTCAGGGTAGTGCACGTTATCCCGATTCAAGACCCTCTGCAGGGGCATACCTCACAAGTTGGAAAGCATGCACATTGGTTCAGCGATATCGTAGGTCGCCTCGGAGAAGGTACCTATTTCTAGGAGGCCGAGCTGGAATTTAACTGCAAGTGGGGAAGATACCACTTCTTTACCTGTGAGTTTGAGAAGTATCAAAATGAAGAAGTGATGAGATCAGTATGGACAAAGGCGGGCTTAGATAGCTACTTTAGGGCACTCCTACTGAAGCCTGACTTTTTGCACTGTTCCTACTTGATCAGCACGATAACTCCTAGCAGGGCTAAAGGAGGAGATAGCACCTTTGTACTCCCCTCACTAATGCCAAGGCATGAGCTCAAAAGGTTCAAACTCACCATCAACCTAGTGCGAGAGGCGTTGGACATGAAAGGAATGCACATTCCTACAAAAAAAGAAACTCTGATTCTTGGACAGATGAAGCATAAGGATCTCAATAAATTGAAGGACATGGTAGCCATGACACCTACCATCGCTCTCCACATATGCACGATCATGCAGCACTTCGCCTTCCCAGCTCAGGAACGTTTCAGCATGCCACCCAAAAAAATCTGGTTTAGCTTGTACCTAGCAGAAATAGAGAATCTCACTCTCAACCTACCCCACTGGATCATTGATTAGATCCACTTGGCACATCAGCATTGGAATAAGAAAAATAAGAATGTACTTCATGGGTGCTGCACACTTACACAAATTATCTACAGATGCCTAGCTTATGATGTGCCCATCCAGAGGGCATTCGTGTGGACAAGAGCTCAAGAATTCTAGAGACGGGCATCAAGAACAGGCCCACCACCCAAGAAGATGAGACGAGCATTTCAAATTACGTGTGCCCAAGCAAGGGGTGCTACACTCATGCCAGACATCACCCACCTCAAACAAGACGCATTCGGCCATTTACAATCCGCTTACCCAGGCTAAGTACAGAAGGCCCTAACCTGGTTTTTCCTCCAATTCCATCTGACTTGGAGTTTCCCCAGGGCTACACCTTGGATAATTTAACAGATGAGGAAATTGCAAGGATGATCAATGAAGCAAGTCTTGAGACTGAAGATACCGAGGCCCGCGGAACACAAACCACTACAGGGCAGCCAACACCCACCCAACCTGAAGTAGTGGAAGTAGACAAAGATGAAGAAGAGACTGATGAAGGGGATTGTTGAAGCTCTTGAAGCTGAGGGTCAAGGACAAAGCATAGGAGCACATTAAAGAGGTGGACACACAAGTAGAAGGAGTTGTTGAAGCTGAGGGTCAAGCACAAAGCACAGGAGCACATTAAAGAGGTGGACACACAAGTAGAAGGAGCAAGTAGGGAGCTCCAAGAAGTGTATGTCAAATCTTCAGAAGAAATCCCTACAAAAATAGTGATTTTCATCACTAAAAACCATTGTAAATACCATTTTCTATTTTTATAACTCCGTTTTGTTCAAGCTGAGGAGTCCTCAAGCTTGAGGAGTATTAGAAGTACCATCATAACAATTTTCATAAATTTTAGACTTCATTTGAGCCCTCAAATAAGCCCTGGAACCTAATTTTTAACTAGGCCAGACATTAGGTCTAGACAAGACCAAAACTAGTAAAAAAACTATAAAAAGAGCTAGAGAGCTCATTTTTGAGGTTAGCTTGTTAGAGAATAGAGCTTTTGTAAGAGAACTCTTTTGCAGTCGAAGCTTTCCATTGTTCCTCTCTTTGATCTTGCCTTGTGTGCGTGTGTGTGTATGTGTGTGCATGTTGGTGTGCTTTCACTCACACACTTGTGCCTTCACTTGCTCGTGGTCTTCATACCGGTCCTCACGTCTCCGCGGATTGACAAGTAAAGGAGGTGGTGCTTACGCTTGAGCTACACCAAATTTTGGCGCTGTTGCCAGGGAGAGAGCTTCGAGGACGAGCGTTGTGATGGTAAGATCGTAGATTTGCGACGTTGGAAGGTAAAAAACTATCATTTTTGTTCATTTTCTGATTTTTTCTTCTTCATCTTCATCATCATCACCATCTCCATCTTCTTCCATCTTCTTCTTCATAGAAATTTCTTGTTTTTTAGTGCATTTTCATCATTTTCATACCATCTTTCATGCATTATTGTGCGAGGAGGAGTTAGGAAGTGCAAGAGAGTGCAAGCGCTGTGTTTTTTTCATGATTTCTGCACATACGGAGCTCGCCATTGCTCAGCGCTCAGAAATTCAAAGTTCCCGCCAAAAAACACGATTCTGTGATGAAAATCGCGATTCTGTGAAAATTCAATTTTTTTTGAAAATCGCGATTCTCTATTTCCCGCATAAAAGCCTTTTGAAAAGAATGCGATTCTGTGGTCATTCTCAGAATCGCGATTCTGTGGTTGTGCTCAAAATCACGATTCTCACGAATCATGATTTTCAGCCAAAAAAACACGATTCTGAGAAAACACGATTCTGTGGTTGTGCTCAAAATCACGATTCTCTAAATTTTTGGAAACCACGATTCTTTGAGACAAAATCGCGATTCTCTAGAACACGATTCTCTAAGACACGATTCTCTAAAACACGATTTTCAAAAACACGATTCTCTGTTGGTGTAGCTCAAGCGTAAGCACCACCTCCTTTACTTGTCAATCCACGGAGACGTGAGGACCGGTATGAAGACCACGAGCAAGTGAAGGCACAAGTGAGTGAGTGAAAGCACACAAACATGCACACACATACACACACGCGCGCACAAGGTAAGATCAAAGAGAGGAACAATGGAAAGCTTCGATTGCAAAAGAGTTCTCTTACAAAATCTCTATTCTCTAACAAGCTAACCTCAAAAATGAACTCTCTATCTCTTTTTATAGTTTTTTGACTAGTTTTGGCCCTGTCCAAACCTAGTGTCCGGCCTAGTTAAAAATTAGGTTCCAGGGCTTATTTGAGCACTCAAACGAAGTCTAAAAATTATGAAAATTGGTAGGATGATACTTCTAATGCTCCTCAAGCTCGAGGACTCCTCGGCTTGAACAAAATGGAGTTACAAAAATGGAAAATGGTATTTACAATGGTTTTTAGTGATGAAAATCACTATTTTTGTAGGGAATTCTTGTGAGAATTTGACATACACTTCTTGGAGCTCCCTACTTGCTCCTTCTCCTTGTCTGCCCACCTCTTTGATGTGCTCCTGTGCTTTGTCCTTGACCTTCAGCTTCAACACTCCCCCCCCTCTCGAGTCTGTCGTCCCTGAGAGACCCTTGTTGTAAGGGTTGTTCCTTGTAGAGAGGTAGTTTCCAACCTTTGTATGTGCCACTTTGTAGGTATTGATGTTGTCCCCAGGATGTCCTTTAGCTCTTCCAAATATGATGCTCAAATCAGTCATGTTAAGTACTCATAACCCATAATGAATGATGGGTAAGTGTGTTCATGCATGGGTTGAGGAAAATATGTGCCTTGTGCATGGCCTTGTAATGTAGCCCTATGCATGCGTACTTGGAAAATGAATTGGAAGAAGTATGGTGTAAAAAATGAGGGTCTTGAGCTAAGTGCTCAAGGGTATGCCGATGAAGAGGTTTCCTAAGCTATCATGGTTATGGTGTTTCCAGAGTAAAGATACTTACCATGGAGAAGGTCGATCGATGTTCATCTCTTCGTGTTGTACACTCGGCCTTTGGGATGGAACATTGTTGATGAATGTCCATGTTGAAGGTCCACTGATGAGATCTTTTGAGTGGCAGATCCTGTCTCCTCTTTTCAAAGCATCATTTGCCAAATACTAAGAATTGAATTTCTTTATATTCCTTGACAAACAACATTTGATAACTACACCAAGATTAGTTTCACATACTCTCTTTAGCTCACCATAAGGAGGAGTCTTCTCATCCAGTATACATACAAAGATGTGTAGGGTACCAGAACTATCCCCTGCAGATATCTCCTTGGATGCTCTTGTACATATAGTAGTTAAGCATCACTCAAGTTGCGGACCTTCAAGCTCTTTACTCCTACCATAGTAAGAGGAAATCATAGTTGTGGATGCCATGTTCATGCCAAGTTCTTGACATCTACAAGATAAGGCAGCAATTACATCATCTGCTAGCCAAGACACACTTCTATCCAAACTGATAAATGCCCAGTAATCGATGGTTCAATCTTCACTAAGCATGACTCATTCATGTTCCATGAGCAAAATCTGGGAACAAGTTCTTTCTCTTCTCTTTTTTTTTTTTTTTTTTTTTCTAAGGAATAATGTCACCAAACAAGAAGACAGATGTTAGTATCAGAAAAAATAGTTGACATATGTCAATGTGCTCTTGTGCATGGGACTCTCAATTGTGTCTATGCACGGCCATGTAATGTGGCCCTATATTAATGCATACTTTGGAAATGCATGACCTGAATGGTGCAAAAGACAAGGTTGTGGCGCTTTGGTTCGGTGGAGGCTACTTGTACTTTTAGCTTCCAAACCCATACCCTTTTTACACGTCTTCCTACTATTGTTGAAGAGGTGATTTGATCTTCTTTCATTCTCTGTATGCGGTTCTTACCCGTTTCTCTTGGTGGCTTCTTTGTTGAGACCTTTCGCATGTGGGAGAAAATAGGTTGTTGTGGATGTAAGAGCTTCTTAGGTACCCACATCTCTAATCTCCCTTGTTGAGCTGCAGCTAATTTCTTAGGCACCCAAACTTGTCGGATACCTTGTGGTTGAGCTCGTCCAAGCTTCTTCCTTCGTCTTCTGGCCTGGTTGGCTTGCCTAGACGGGATTTGTGGGGGCAAGGCTGGTGGTTGCTCTCCTTTGCGTACCCAGATCTACTTCATGCTTGAAACTACTTTTTTGTTGAAGGGTGTCTTTCTATTTGCTATAGCAGGTGTCTTGAATTGTTGTGCTTGCTTCTGAGGTTGAACTACTATGGATGCTTTACTCTTCAAAAAAGAAGGAGGGTGTGCTTGCCTTTGCGACTGTCCTTCCATGATTGAGTTCTTCTGGATCATAGAGCTTTTGACACATACAACATCTTGCTCAGGAAGATTAGTCTTAGAGGAACTTAGAGAGTGTGTGGTGCCATGATCTGTGAGCATGCAGTTCTCTAATTCTAATGTAATGCATTGTTCATGTACCCAAACTTGAAGAATCTGACTTCTTAGGTTTAAGTTAACTGCATGGTCATAGATCCAATCTTGACCCAAGACAAGTGGTTCTGTAAGGTTCTCATCTTGACACACTAGCGCTTTGACTTTCATTGGAACATCTTGAAGGTAGATGGGAAGTTCCACCTCGCCCAAACAAGGGGTCTCCACACCTCGCAATCCTATGAGATAAGCTTCTATGGGATTGATGTTCAACTGCAAGTTTTGGCAGTAGGATAGTCTAACTGCACTACTTGTTGCACCTGAGTCAATCAATGCTTTCACATTCCTTACACCCTTCCCTTGTCCTATCTCTATGGTCACAAAGGATCTTCGGTCAATGACTTGAGAAGTCGCTATGCCTGATTTTTGGCACATATCCATGTGATATTTTGGGGCTTCTGAGTTGACATCTAGGCCTAGTCGCCTTAACTTATTTCGCCTTATGCGCTCTCTAGCCTCTGCTTGTGCTTCTTCTCTCACCCTTAACTCCTCTTCCTTTCGCTTCTTACCAGTGTTCAGTCTCGTAAGCATATCCTCTGTAAGAGGTTCTTGGTATAACTTGACTCTACATCCACTAATATAGTTGGGCAAGATATCACCTTCTAAAGTAGCCAATTGAACTGCACTACTAGTGGAAATTCTGTTAATGATCATGGGTCCATATCCTCGTTTTTCCAACTTACGGGCATGTTGTTTTAGTGTGTAAACCAACACTAGATCTCCCTCTTTCAATCCTTTATCTTTGATGTGTGCATCAAAGTATGCCTTTTGTCTTTTCTTTGCAGCATAGATGCCTGTCGCCGCTCGTAGCCTCATCTCACCTAAGTGTTCTAGATCAAAGATCCTAGAGGACAACTCATGTCCATTCCACTCATGCTCTTGTGCTACCTGTAAGGCTGGGATCAGGAAATCCAATGGTAGCACAACATTCTGTCCGAAGACCATCTGAAATGGTGTGGCGTTGAGTACCGTATTGTAGGCGACTCGATAAGCCCAAACAACATCATGAAGTTGTTTGTCCCAATTAGAGCGTTTATTATTTACCAGTTTTGTCAATACGTTACAGAGGATCTTGTTGGTGCTCTCGGCTTGTCCATTAGCTTGTGGGTGATAGGGGGCAGACTTCTTATGTATCACCAAGAATTCTTGGAGAAGATTTTCAATGACTTCATTCAAGAAGTGTGTGCCTGTATCGCTCACTAACTCTATTGGTAGTCCATATCTCGTGAACACATTCTCGAATAAGAACTTAGCCGTAGTCTGAGCATCATTCTTTGTTGTGGCTTTCACTTCTACCCACTTGGTAAGGTAATCTGTGGCTATAATAATATACTCTGCATGGGAGTTTCTAGCTGGGGGGTTAATAGGACCTACAAAGTCTATACCCCATTTTGAGAATGCACGTCCTCACATCATTGGTCTCAAAGGCATCTCATCTTTTCTAACTGGATATTGTGCACGTTGGCATGTGTCGCATTTCTTCACATAGGTATGTGCATCCATATGAAGAGTGGGCCACCAAAGTCCTGAGAATAGAATGGTCTTGATTACTCGATAGGACCAAAGTGTCCACCTGCAACACCACTGTGTGCAGTTTCTAAAATTTTCAAATAATCTGATTCATGAACGCACAATCTTAAATAACCATCTTTGCCTCTTCGGTATAGGTTGTCTCCTACTAAGGCATAGTCCCGAGCCTCTTGCTCCATGGTTCTTCGTCTTGCTAGACTAGCCTCTTTGGGTAATGTCCTTGATCTCATGAATTCTACCAATGGAGCACTCCAATCTGGAATTAATGACATGTGATAAAGAGTGGCATGCTCCACTGGGGGTTTTACTTGGCACACTAGACAAGTCTTAATCCACTCATGTATTTCCTTGTCCATGCTAGGCCAATACACTCCTAAATGCTTCAAATTCTGCAATGTTCGTTGTTTAGAATAGTGATTTCTTAGAATTCCTTCATGGGCTTGTTGCAACCAACTACTATGTTCATCGTCCTCAACACAACAAGCTAATACACCCTCAGTATCTTGTTTGTACATGCTTCCTGCTAATATATGATATTTTTGTGATTTTACAATTTCTTCTTGTGATGTTTTCACATTCTTATTTGCAGGGCCGAAGGTTAGGACTGGTACCAACTTATTTGCCCATTTAGGAACAACTTCTAAATTGAACAGATAAGCATCGGGTAATTCATCAGACACTCCTTGCGGTGACTCTCCTGAAGTGATGCGAGAAAGGTGATTTGCCCGAAGGTGGGTTCTACCTTTCCTAACAACCACTTCAAAGTCATATTCCATTAGTAAGAGGAACCATCTTACTAAGCGTCCAGTATTGCAAGGTTTATTGACCAAATATAACAAAGCTTGATGATCAGTGAAAACTTGAACTTGTTGGCCACTAAATAGTGTCTAAACTTCTTCACAGCATATACCATGCCTAAGCCTTCTCGCTCAGTTGTGGTATAGTTTCCTTCAGCTACGGTGAGCTATCTACTCGCATATGCTATGGGAAGATCTAAGTTTCCTTCACCTGTGGGTTGTGCTAGTACACATCCTATGGCATGATTGGATGCATCCACATGGACATGGAATGGCTTATTCCAATCAGGAGTGGTCAGTATTGGTGTTGTGCACAAACGTTTCTTCAGTTCATTGAAAGAATTCTCGCATTCGTCATTCCACTCAAAATTAGACAACAAGGCATAAAGGGGTCTAGCTATGATCGCGTACATGTGGATAAACCTACGATAATATCCACAATGGCCCATAAAGTCTTGTACCTCTTTAACATTCCTTGGCCTTGGCAGCTTCGCTATGGCTCGTACCTTATCTTCATCTGTTGAGATTCCATTCTTAGAAACAATATGACCTAAGATTTTACCTTGACGCACCATGAACACACACGTTTCTGGGTTCAGACACACTCGATGTTCTCTACACTTATTGAAGATCTGTCTGAGCTCAAGGATATGGTATCTTCTTTCTTGGGACTGAGCACATAAATCGTCCACATATACTTCTAAGCTCTTTTGCAAGAACTCTTTGAAGACATGACACATGAGCCTTTGGAATGTTGCAGGTGCATTGGTGAGCCCAAATGTCATCACACGACATGCAAAGATTCCCCATTCGGTGGCAAAAGCCGTCTTGTGTTGATCTTCTGGGGCAATGGCTACTTGGTTGTAACCTAAAAATCCATCAAGAAAGCTATAAACTTCCTTTCCTGCAACACGCTCCAATAAATGTTCGGTGATTGGAAGCGGCTAGCTATCTCTGATTGTAGCGGCATTAACTTTTTTAAGGTTAATGCACACTTGCAACTTCCCGTTCTTCTTGGGCACCACTACAATGGGGGACACCCATTCAGTATGCTCAATCTCATAGATGAATCTTGCTTCAATCAGCCTATCAATTTCTTCTTTTATTTTGGCTGCATATGTATCATTATATGTGTAGGGCTTCTGTTTGGTGGGCTTGGCATCAGCAGTCATGGGGATAGTATGAGAGCAAACAAATTCTTGGATCTACCCCTTTCAAGTCTCTATAATGCCATGCAAACACATCCCTATATTCCCTTAATAGAGCTACGAGCTCCATTTCTTGTCTTGCACTTAGGTCATCTCCTATATATGTGCATCTCTCTTCATTCTCTTCAATGGTCACTACAATCTTCTTGGTCTTTTCTTTATTATCATATGATTCTCCTATGATGGCCTCTCTCTTAGGCATTCATACAAAAAATTTGTGGTCGTCAACTTCATATTTCTTGAAATTTTGTGGTACTTCAAACAATGATTCCTCCTCTTCTTGTTTTACTCCTTTTCTTTTCTTTTTCTTTTGACTACTCTCACTTCCATCCTTTGAATTTACCGTTTTAATACTTGTGAGAGGTTCTTCTTCTTTCTGGGTGAACACTCCTGTATCTTCTAGATAGTGCTGCTCTGAGACAAAGCAACTATCCATCACAATGGACTCTATATCATCGTCATTCTCTTCTTCTTCTATGACATCACTAGGGTCACATTCTTCTAGCAAGGGCTGACACATGAACACTGAGATATCATAACCCTCCTCATCACAATGAGGTGTCCATTGTTCTTTATTGACAGCAATGTCCATGGTGGCTAAGATTTCTGGCCAGCCATGAGGCTCAAATTCCTCATCTGGAAAGATCATCGGTGTATAGGTTGGGTCCTTAATTGGTCTATCTCCTAGCGAAGTTCCTTCTTCTCTTGCCTTTAAACATTTTTCCTCTTCCTCTATGACCTTGCACATCCATAAATGAGTATCTTCATGCAGCCATGATGGATCAGGTGAACTTTCAGAATGCACAGAGATGGAATCTTCTTTCGCTTTGTGGATAGGATTCCACTGTAGGGGTGGTACATCTCTGAAGGAGTAATCCTTTAAATTGACCTTGGTGATGACCCCTAAGTGTTGCAAGTACAAGGTGTTGGTTCCCCAATCCTGTACTATTTGCAATTGTCGTAGGAAGGGCCTTCCTAGGATCATTTCATAGACATTATTTTTCTCAAAGTCACATATAGCAAATGTGTGTTCAAACTCCACACCACAAGTGGTTAGAGTTATCCCTTCGAGCAATCCTAGAGGTCTTTCAAAATGACCGTCGGCCATTTGAAGCTTCATTCTAGTTGGTCTTTATGTGGGTTTGCCCCATTGCTTCCACAAGGAGGTGGTCGCAATAGCAACACCAGCACCTGAATCTATGATTGCTTTGGTTGTGTAACCTTGATAGGTGATTGGAAGAAAAGTATTACCTTCTTCACCCTCACACATGTCCCCTATTTTTTCTAGGGGTATCTCTGGTACTTTTTGCTTAGAGCCTCCTTTTGGCATATTGGAATCAAGTTCTGGAACCTAATCCTTCACATGATTCCATAGCTCGGGTTTTGCTTTTAACAACTCTTCTACAGTGAGATGACATTGAACCTTAGTGTTCTTCACGACATCAGTGTTCCTTGGAACCACTGAGTCTTCATGTCTGACCAGTATTGTGGGAGCTCTGATCTCAAGAGATTCAGATTCCCATGGGCCTAGAAATTGAGGCAGTTCTTCTAGGGTATTAGATTCAAAATCTAATCTTTTGTCTTCTTGTTGTTCTGCTTCATCTTCGTAAATAGATGGAATGTCTTGGGGAAATTGATCATGAAGATCATCAATTTCAGGAAGAGGAGGAGGATTACCCTTCTCCTTCGCCCATTTCTCTTCTTGTATTTCCGGCAAGAACTCTTGAGAGTACTGTTGAATTGAAGGAGGTATTCCAGCATCCGTGGAATTAGGAACATACGCTCCCATTGGTGGTGAGCTTCTTCTCTCAAAAACTGGTTGAGCCTGTGGAGGTAAAGAAACTTGTGGTTTGTTTACCAATTGCTCTAATCTTTCTAGTAAGCCCTAGAAATGCAAATCTGGTTTGACAAAGTTTGTCTGATTGAACTTTTGACTAGTCTCAAGTATAGCTTGAGCTTGTTCTACCATTTTCATGCACATTTTCATCCGTTCAATCTCTAAATCTGCTCTAGGGTAACTCTTGTCTAGGTTTGCAACTGTTGGCCCTTCTTGAAGTCGAGCCTGGTAGGCCTTGAACATCATGTCCAAGCCTTCTGGGGTTGGATCTGCAAGAACAGACCCTGGTTGTGGCTTATTTACAATGGGTGGTGGGGTGGGATGAGGTGGAGTGGTAGGAGTGTCGACATGCGAGGGGTTTTGAGATGCGATGTCTTCTATTTTTGTTTTTGCGTCTTTCAAGATTTCTTCTAGTTCCGATAACTTATTATTCCACTTGCGATTAGCCTTATCTCTGGTATCTTTCCATGTTCTTGTTTTCCTCTTACTAGGTTCTCCCGATTCACTTGACTTTGATTGCTCTGCTGGTTTATCCTATTTTAAGGCTTGTGCTCTAGTGACGGCTTGATAGGAGCCACATTACTGCAACTTGAACTTGAATCCTCCACTAAGCCTACCACATTAATGGGTGTAATCTTGGGTGCACTAGAGGGGTTTCTTGGACAATCTCTGGGGAGATGGTCTTTGCCACAATCAGGACAAAAAGCCTGTATTGTGATAGCCTATCCTTGACTCGGAGATGGTGGGTGGGGACAATCACGAAGGAAATGGTCACCCTGACATCTGAAACATGGTCCTCTAGGGGCTTGTGGTCTTGCTTGTCTCAATTGGGGCCTAGGGTTAGCATTTGTGTACATGACATTGGAGTATTCAGGCTCCCAATTTTGTTCCATAGGTTGTGCCTCATATTGATACGGGTAAATCTCACTATGTTCAGGTGACTCTGTGTAATAAGCATGTGGACTACCTTCATGGGAGTAGTCTGAACTATGAGCATGAGAGTCATTCTCTGAGATCAGTGGGGTCACTAGCACCTATCATAAAGCTCCTTTTGCTTCTCTACCACTATGATCTCCGTCCGCGAGCACACACACAGAGCGTTCCATGTTCTGCCTCCCAGCCATGCCCGAGCCATTCTCACTTTCTCATAAGAGTGATAATCTTATAATCTTACTTAGATACTCTCTCATATATGAGATCATCTTAGTCTCTTCTACCATATGATATTACTCCCATTAGATGCCATGTGGCATGAGTGCCACCTCACCCAAGAGGATATACATCCATAATATGACATTTCCTTCCCCTTGAAAGCATTTTCATCCTCGAAAATGTAAATGAAATGTCCGTAATGGTAGAAGAAAGTGCTCGGACTCCCCTGAACCCCATGTACTCTACGTACATGGTCATCTCTGTGTGTGTTGTTTCCCCATATCCTTCCCCTTAAGAAGTCTCATATGAGATCATCTCAAAGGTGGGAAACCGGTTCCTACTATCTCCCATATGCACTCAAGTTCCAGACTATCACTCCCATAACATATAACATCCTCAGAATGACCTAAGTCCATATGATGTTTACTCTATGGAGTAATAGTAAGAAAAGCAAGTGTAAGGTGCCAAGCTTATAAGCTTGACCATATCATAATGGAGATAAATAAGCATAGAATCCTCTGAAGTATAGAACAGAGTCCCATAAAAAGTGACTTCAAACCCATCTAGGAGTACATGATAGATTGCCCTCATGCCACTCTAGGTCTTGCTAACCTTGAGTGTAATCACAAGTAGTAGTTTTGTCTAAACTACCTTGTGAACTATGCAAATCCATCATCTAGCTCATACATAAGAATTTCTTGGTAGTAAAATGAAATCTCTATATTCGACCAACCAAGAAATCTGTGGTTTGTCATCCTTTACCATTGGACAAAGTTCTATTGGAAGAGCATTTATTGGCACTAGTGCAAACTCTAATATTTCTCTTCCCTGTAGTTTGCCATATGAATGCAAAAAGCATTCCCTTTGAGATTCAGATAATACCTAAGTACCCATCCTCCTAACTGATGTTTACTCATCATACTCATGATGTAACACCAACTAAGAGTTTGGTACCATAATAGGTTAGATATATCTCTATCTCCTAGAAAGCATAAAGAGAAGAGTCATATCTCTACTTCCAGTCTCACTAATGTCAATAACTAGATCATCTCATCTAGTCAAGGACCATCACTGGAAATAAACATAACTACTTCTCTCTAGAGTCTCCATGTGAGACTCAATCTAACCATCATGATTAACTGATCTCCCTCTTTTCTTTAATAGAAGAGTGCCACTCCTATCTAGACAATCTAAATGAGAAAGTGAAACTCTCTCCATGTCTATCTCTGTAATCTCCTCCAAGGAAAAGAGCTCCGGTAGTGGAATCTATTCCACTTTCCCTTTCCCTTTGAAAGAGACTCTGTTGAATCCATTTACTCTGCTCATATTTTTCCTTCCAAAGTAGTGGAGCATACTCCCATGTGAAAGAAAAATACACTGAAAAGTACAGTAAATGAATTCCTTCTGAAATAAAGATGTTTCCCAAACACCTCTTCCAACTAAAGGAAAACATACTCTATTCTTCTCCTATGAAGAAATTATGTTTTCCTTTCCTTCTTTCTCTCTCAAAGAGTAGGAGCTAAAGTGAGACCACTGAACTAAAGTGAGATCTCTCTTTGATCTCTAAGATAATTCCCACTTTCTCCTTTCCTTAAAAGAGAAACTCATGAATTTATTTAGTCCTCTCTTCCATAACTAATGCATAATCCGTCATTACATGTATTCACATGAAGATGGAGGACAAATGTCTCCTGACTAATGAAGGTGTATGTAGTGAAGAGTGGAGAAAATAAATTCCTAATAAGGGTCAAAGCCCTCTACTAAAATGGTCAGCAATGATGTGACATGATACCATAAACACGTGTATCCATAATAAAGAATTATCTCTGCCAACCATAATCTATGCATGGATCTATACGATCCACTCAAACTGATGGAGCTATCCTTCCTAAAAAACTGAAAATGAGTATGTGATACCAATGGTGATAAAATCACCTATCACATTCTCTACTGGAAGAGTAAATCTTCCCTATACTGTGAAGGATAACTCCCAATCCTAGTAGGAGATGTCTAGTAAGATCTCTCCTCTGATCTAGTGAGACATGACGCCATGAATGATGAGTCCTTTTCTCCCTGGCCATAGAAGAAGAGTGCTCAAAGGGAAGTTGTCTCCACCGTCCCATATCAGTGGAACCTTCTTCCAATTCATGTTGTCATACCTACACTAAACCGAATATATATTCCATACATATGTAATGGAATATGCAGGTGGACTCTAATGAATCCCATATCCTAGAATCATATCAGTGGACTCAAATGAGTCCCATGTCCTCGAACTAGTTAGTTTGGTTCTAGTCAACAATGTGACAATGGATATCCCCTTCCGTTCCAAACCAACTTGTTCCTAGGTACAAAGACTAAGTCTAGGTACCTCTCTGTATACATATATATGTATTGGGTACCCCAATTATTCCTGACTAAGGGATCTATGCTCTATACCATAGAGCTAGTGCCATGCCTATGGCCTTCTTAACCATCACTCGAATCACATAAGCACCCATCGATGCTATCTCATGAAACCCATCTTTGTGATCCCATCCTATTGGTTTCCTTAGTAGTGAAACAAAAATGCTTCACTACTTGCTCAAGTGATGTGCATGAGTGAAACTAGTCACTCTTTGGGTATTCCTAATAATACCCCATAGTCTCCTAATCATCATGTGAGACTCTTGTGAAGATAAGTAAATCTTCACTAATTTGGAGATTATCATAAATGTGTCTCCCGTGTTTGCATGCAACTTCCTAAAACCTATAGGATTGCTTGTGCACAATACTAATGGTGAAGGTGTAGCTCCTCCTCTTAGCAATCCTATAGTCTAAATCCATAAGGATTATGTGTAGGGATCCTGTTACTACTGAAGTCGCCTTATATATAATACTCTGATGGTACTAAGTCCATCAAATACATGCTTATAAGCATGCCTAAAACTTATTTGCGTTTGCAGAAAGGCATGTTACCATGCCATAACATTCTTACCTAAAGGCAAGTGCGTTTATAACGCCATGCGGTAGGAAAAATTTCGACAGCATTTCCCCAGGAAATGGAATCCCAAAAAATTTTACCATAAGCTCAGTGGCACTCAGGCCACCCAATAACATAGGGCTTGACAGGCCCATGGCATGCACGCCATAAACTTATATATGGATTCCATGACCTGCAAAAAGATAAAAGCAATTGCTAGCAACCATTCCCTGTGTTGCATAGCCATATGGTTTCTGTAATCCTCTTTCCTGCAAACAATCAAAAAGTATACTTCTTTCCTGTCGATCCATACTTTAAGAATGTAAACAATGATCAACATTTGATGTATGCAATCCAATTTATGCATGTCTATACAGAACATGCCATAACATAAAGTAAAATGACTAAAGCATAAAGCATACGTCCCTGAATAATTTTGTATTGGAGTTGCATGCATCCAGTTCTTCTCGATGAGCTTCGAGACCTCTGCACCTTCCTCCTCAGGTCCTAACATAAATTTTGGAGTGTCCGAAAACATTGGAACACTCCCCAAAACATAAAATATGGTCAAGTGATTACCAAAATAATGCAAATTTAGTTAAAAAATGCATTAGTAATCCTTCTTTAGATCTTCAAAACCCACTTTAGGACCTGCAAATGTTCATTAACTGAGATATATAGCATGTGCAAAGAAATCGAAGTGAAATTACTCAAAACGCCTTCCTGGTTTGAAAGATATGGCTCCCGGAAGGTAGTTGCCAAAAACTGTTCAGACTTTGCAGAGCTGTACAGACCTACAAAAATACTTAGTTTCCAAAATTTTTTCTCATAAACTGAAAGTAGACCTTGTGCTCTTCGAAACGAGCCATAGCACATCCAATTTGGAGTTTCCTAGCTCAAGATATGGCCATTCCAAGTGGGACATGCCAAACTAGTGGACTGTTGGAGGGGCTGGAAAAAGTGTAAAAATGTAATTTTTGGGGTGTCCAAAAGCATTCTTCCATCATGCAAATCCTAAAATTCTCTCCATAATCTCACCTTTCCAAATCCTCCCTTCGTGCATGCTAATTCGCTCCCCAAAAGAGGCCTAAATCAAGATTTTTACTTTCATGTAAAAACTTAAATGGGAGCTCTTAGCAAGCTTCTAATCCACTCTAAATGTGGATTTCTCTTGGATTATATACAATAATCCATGGGAAGCCTCCTAAATTGTCTTTTTCCTTACTCCCAGAAGTGGAGTTTGGCAAAATTAACATCTCAATTTTTTCCCAAAAAGTGCGGGAAGGGGGTCTTTGAGGAACTGAAACTCCTCCTTAACTTATCATTTTAATGAATCTAATGATTCGCCTAAGACTTCCACACACCATACTCTCAGTATACATACCTTTTTTCATCCATCCGTAGCTATCGCACCTATTTTTCCCTCTTCCAAAATGGGAATTTCTTAGATTTAGGTGCTGAAATTTTTTCTCAAACTGTGATGGAAGGGGGTTTTGTGGAGCTTCAAACTCCCATCAAACTGAGGTATCTTTTGGATTTCTTAATCTTATCTGGAAGTCAATACACTATTCTATATGTGTGCATGATTATTTCCATAAGTCTATGATAAAACCCTCTTCTTTTTCCCTTCCCAAAATTGCTATTTATCCAAAATAGCTCCTGAAATTTATATTAAAATTATGAAAATAAACTATTCAGGAGGTGCCCAAAACTTCCACTTTCTTGTAATTTGAGGGAATTCTTGACTTGAAGATGAGAGTTTGTACCCCATACTCTCCATACATGTGATTTCCCTCCAAGATCTTGGCTCCCTAATACTTCGTTATCATTGTCAAAAATGAAATACTTACAGAAATTCCCAAAAACTCAAACCTCGAAGTTGAAGACATAACTTCTTCTAACTGAAACTTCAAGGACGTGAGCAAAGACCAATCCTTTTGCGTGTCTGATTACTTCTTCCAATGGCTTTGGGTCCGCGAACCTTCCTCTCCGGTGCCACCTTCACCACTGTCTTTCATAAAAGCTGAGGATTTTTCCTCCTCTTTTATGGTACTTAATGATGTTGATGGGGTTCAATCTCTACACAATGGAGTAAGCTACATTTTCTCTCGAAAGTAGTCTAATGACACTTCCAATTGATATTTCCCTCATCCTTCATGCATAGCTCCTGATTCCTCTCGAAGGGGATGATCACACGGCTCTCTGGAGGAGATCCCAGCTCGGACTGATTTGCCATAGCGTCTGTTCACACATCATATGCTCATGGACAAATCTGAACTATGTTGGCTGTTGGACATTCTTGTCTTACTGCTACTAGAGGCAGCGCTCGCGAATATATGGTATGAAAGAGACAAGGGCGCCCTGGATAGTGTAGGCGCCTGCCACTGTGAGCGCCTGAGTTCGATTCCCAGATTCCGCAGCGTTCGCGCCCAAGATATTGCTCTGATACCACTATCATAAAGCTCCTTTTGCTTCTCTACCGCTATGATCTCCGTCCGCGAGCACACACACAAAGCGTTCCATGTTCTCCCTCCCAGCCATGCCCGAGCCATTCTCACTTTCTCATAAGAGTGATAATCTTATAATCTTACTTAGATACTCTCTCATATATGAGATCCTCTTAGTCTCTTCTACCATATGATATTACTCCCATTAGATGCCATGTGGCATGAGTGCCACCTCACCCAAGAGGATATACATCCATAATATGACAGCACCAATGCTCTATTTGGATTTTCCTCTCCCACAACATACTTGACTCGAATCACGTTGGCAAGAGCTGGTGGTTGATTTCCCAAGACTGTTTGTGGTCTATATTGTGCCTGATATTATTGTTGTGGTTGATAATATGGTTGTTGGTATTGGTTCTAATACCTACCTTGTTGATAAGGTTGCTGATAAGTTTGTCTAACACCCTGCCTATTGTAGGGATAATCTTGAGCCGTATGGTTTGTGTATTTTCTCTCAATAGTGCAATATGGAGCATTCCTTTCTCTAATGTTTTGGTTTTGCATTGGGCATACGTTGTCGGGAAGAAGGAGGTCGTGCGCTATGTCGGGTCGGCAAACAGGTGGAACAAACTTGGCCGGTCGGACAAGTCCATGAGTTGCACCCGATTTCGACATAGGCCGATTTGTGAAAAATAAAAGATAAAAAGAAATGCTGAGCTGAGATGAAGAGGAAAAGAAAAAGAAAAAGAAAGAAAGATCTAATGGAGAGCTGGACAAGTAGGAGATAAATAGTGGGAATCGATGTATATTCTACAAACTGAGTTAGTAGAAACATAAGTATATGCTAGTGCTTAGAATGAGTTGTTGGATCTGAACCAGTTGAACGAACAGAAGATCTAGAAAGCCAACAGTTTATTCATGTGATTACTTGTCAGTTGCAGACGCAGAAACATAGTATGATGTTTGTGAAGCTTGAATCTACTTAATTTTCTAAAATTCGTACTAATCTTTAAAAAAAAAAAAAAAAAACAACTCCATGACTGCATGAGATCATGATTTGAGTCTTGAAAGGGAAAAACATAAAAAGTGTAAAGAGATTTTAAAAAGAACCCTGATGCGCTTCTGTCGGATCTTGCAGGTTGGCCCATCGGGACGATGTGCAGGTTTAGCGGGGGCGAAGGTCGGGATGAAATCCCGCAGGGAGTGTGCACTAGTTTTTTTTTCAAAAGTTGATTGATTTTATGAGTTTTTGTGTGATGTTTTGACTAAAGAGGGTATATTTCGTGCATGATTTGACTGATTTGATTGCCTGTGTGATAAGAAACCATGTTAGAGATGTATGTTTGTCATGTATGTGTAAAGAACCGACTTTCGACCCATGAAAACCTTAGGTTTGACCCTTGAAACTGACTGGAAACATGAATTTATCCCATGAAAACCGAGCCTTAACCCTTGGGAAACCCTTGAAATTTTGGCCGAGATTGTAAATAAACCCTTGATTTGATGTGCTTGAGTTAAATGTGAGCAAAACCCTAATTTTCCCGACCAAGAACCCTAGGTCGGACCCTTGGAATTGGTGTTTATCCTATTAACCCTGTATATAGTGTGAAACCAAAACATTAATTTAGGAAAATAAAAAGGACAAAAATAAAAAATAGAATCAAGAGATGGGATTTTCCAAGAATAGTAAGTGAACATGCATGATCATCTGAAAATGGAAAGTTGGTTAAGGAGGTTGGAAGTTTCTAGAGGAAAGTCCAAGGGTGGGGAGGCCTATAAATAGGTGCCTAAACTCATTTGTTCCTCTCCGTGGTATTTCTTGTGGAACCTTCCTACAGGTATGCTCCTTGACCTTACTTGTTCATTTTTGTTTTGCTTCTTGTTCGTTCTTCCATGATGGCCGAGATGGAGGTAGTCTTTTCGCATGGCCACTTAGATTGTGGGATTTTTCACGGTTGTATACTTGTGATTATCGGGATTAGAAGTGGTAGAGAGACGAGGGAGATGTCATCAGAGAGGCCTACGGATGGATGCGGTAGCATAGACAGAGAGTCAGCATCTTAGTGAAGATCTCCTGGGGATCTCTTCTCTGCGCCACCAAGTCTCTGTCCGAGAAGAAGGCTTAATCCTATGCGGGAGATCAGAGTACAGAAACTCGTGCTGAATATTTGAGAGAGATGATAGGCTGAGAACTATGTGGCACAGGCGGCGTTGTAGGATGATTGAAGAGAGAAAGTCCCCGACGACTACTGACATACGTATGTGGAGAGTTCATAGCGTGGCTGACGTGCAGATGAGGAGCCTGGAGAGAAGCAATTTGCTCAGGCAT
This sequence comes from Ceratopteris richardii, assembly GCA_020310875.1. Classification (NCBI taxonomy): domain Eukaryota; kingdom Viridiplantae; phylum Streptophyta; class Polypodiopsida; order Polypodiales; family Pteridaceae; genus Ceratopteris; species Ceratopteris richardii. The sequence goes on along the minus strand of CM035427.1, from coordinate 158,318,511 downwards.
GGACTGAATTGCTGGCGGCGCGAAGACTCTCCGATAGAATGGGAGAGAGAAAAGCGCTTGCGCGCTGTTGAGATATCGGAAGAGAGTGTTGAGCCACGCAGGCTCTTGTCGGCAGCAGAGTGGGCAAAATGGTGAGCTGTGACCACGACGAAGAGAGAGAGGACAGAGTTTCGCGGCGCGCACGCGAACGGAGGAGGTCGCTACGTGGCGGTTGAAGAGAGAGAGAGAGGGAGGTGGCAGTCGGCGCCTGCGCAGCTGAAGAAAGATGTCGGCGGAGGAGAGAGAAAAGACGACAAAGAAAACGGCGTTGTATGCCTAGCAGAAAGATACGTGGAGAGAGAGAATTTGGCATGCTGTAGATTTTTTTTTTTTTTTTTTTTTTGAGACAACAGGAAAGGAGAGTAAATTAATGAAAAAGGTTACAAAGTATACAGGGAAGCAGAGATCCCATCTAAAATCAAAGGGTTACAAATTGCAGACCATAGTAAATCTGTCTTGGGAATAGCATTCAAGTAAGGATTTCCTCCATTTAGAAGGAGGCAAGGATTTGGTAATACTATTGAGATCATGGGGGACATTTCTAATGGCTTGAAGACTATGTATGCCCGTAAGATACAAAGTTTTCCTGAGGGCACACAAAAAATTTTTTTTGCCACTGTTAAACACCGATTGATTTCTACTGATCCATATATACCATAAAATATGTCCCCTCCACAAATTCCATAGAACAAGATCAAGTTTATTGCAGCAGCCAAGAAGGATTTCACTAACACCAAATTGGGGGATCTTTTTAATTGCCAGAATAGGATCAAGCAGACTCCAGAACTGTCTGGCATGCCAACATTTAATGAATAGATGGGTTAAATCCTCTTCCCTGCTACACAGAGAACATTTTCCATTAATGGGGTTTACTCTCTTAGCCCTGTTGCCTGTCCATAGACCATTATGAAGGATCAACCATTCCAAGAAGGAATGTTTGATGTTAAAGGGAAAAGCCCAAATAGCTTTGAACCTGTATCTCCACTGGATGGCTGACCAGTTGCAACCCCATCTCTTATTCAGCTTGTTGACCACACAGAGAACAGAGCCTTTATTGGCTTTAAAGTTTTGCCACATATCTTTAGCAATGTCTTTAATGTGAGTGTTGCTAATCCTGCACTCCTCCAGCTTCTCCTTCAAGAGAGACTTCATCTCCAACAAGATCTGAAAACAACCAGAAGAGCATTGTGTCAGGACACGGATATAATTATCAGAGATCAACTCCCCATCTTTGAGGAACCAAGCCCAGTTTCTAATTCCAAGTTTGAAGCATTTATGCTCTCTAATGCCAAAACTTTTGTTCTTCCATAAAGCAATCCAACCCAGCCAAGGAGATTCCTGCAAAAAGAAATTAATGTTAGAAGTATACTTGAAACTGGGAGAGAAGCAGGTTTTGACCTTCATCCACATAGACCAAAATCTGCAGGAAAGCGTACTACCAACAGGAGAAAATATGGAGGGTGAGATGACAATATCCCACAAGTGATTGTTAGACCAAGCTTTGTAATTTTTGACATGAAATTTATGTATGTTCCTTTTAAGGAGAACAGCCCATATATCAGAAGAGCTTAAAGCTCTGAGGATCCACTTAGAAGCCATATTCTCAGCCATTTTAATGGGACATATGATGCCTAGCCCACCTTCATACTTAGGCAAACAGCAGATCTTCCAAGAGACTTTAGGAGTTTTATTAACTTGATCATTGCCACCCCATAGATACCTCCTGGCCAGGGCAATGGCCTGGCCAAGCTGCTTCTTTGAAGGGCTCCAACAAGACAAGAAGTACACCAAGGAAGGGAGCAGGTAGTGTTTTAATATGAAGCACCTGTGAGACAAAGAGGCATAAACATTATACCATCTGAACATTTTAGTTTTAAATTTGTTAATCACCCAATCCCATCTTTGTTGCATAGTAACATTGAATCCCATGGGTATACCCAGAAGTCTAAAGACAACCTGTTCCTGCAAGATCATACAATTGGAATTAGAAATACAGATGGGAATCGTTTTATTGGAGGAGCGAAAACCTGTTTTTGAGTGGTTAATGTGAGAACCACTAGCCAAACAGAAAGTATTCAAACAAGCCAGAAAGTTTTCAGCAAAAATAGGTTCAGCCAAAGTGCACATGTTAGTGTCATCAGCAAACATTTGGAGCCCCAATTGTTGATTGGAGTTGGGAATGGGGATGCCTTTTATATTGCCTCTGGACATTTCATGATTAACCAACCACCCAAGAGCATCACTGGCAATGGCAAATAACAAAGGGGCCAAGGGGCACCCCTGTCTAATGGATCTCATAATTTTAAAAGGGGGGGAGAGATGACCATTCAAAGAGATTCTGGACCAAGCATTACCAAAAAGAGTACTAACAAATTTGATAAACTTTTTCCCCAGATCAATATCATGCAGAGATTGAAGAACAAAGTCCCATTCGATTCTGTCATAGGCCTTGTCGAAATCGATTTTAAAAAAGAAGAAATCAAGACCTTTTTCATTAGCAAGATCAAAGCCTTCCCACAAAGATATGATAGCATCTAAAATGTACCTTCCTTTGATAAAACCTTTTTGCATGGGTAAAATGATAGAATCCATGATGGGGCTAAGCCGTCTAGCAAGGGCAGAAGCAAAAACTTTGTAGACAGAGTTAAGGCAAGTGATGGGTCTCCAGTTATTGAGATCATCCTTAGGGCCCTTCTTGTGGATGAGTCTGATAACCCCCATGTTTATGTCAGAGGACAAAGAACCTTTCCTAGTGGCCTCTCTCCAGATCTCCAGAAGGTAAGGGGTAATGAAGTCTTTGAGCACTTTGAAAAGCTCATTAGGAATACCATCAATCCCCGGAGATTTCCCAGTTTTCAATTTATCAATGGTTTCTTTCACCTCACCAGGAGAGAGGGGCAAGTCCAAGAGAGAAATCATCCTTTGAGGGAGAGTTTTAGCCCTGACAGAAGCTATGTGGGCTCTGGCTCTCTGGATGTCTTCCCCTCTCTTGGGAGGACAAGAGAAAACATTCATAAAGAAACTTGAAGCAAATTGTAAAGACTCCTCCATGTTAGCAGCAGAGACTCCATTTCTTATAGACAATAAAGGGATAAAATCCTTGTTTTTCTTCTGCTTAAGCAAGTCATACATATGTTTATTAGGCCTGTCCATGTTACCTTCCCAAAACCTTCTGGAGTTGGCAAGAGACCAGCTAGCTTCCAGGTACTCAACACATTTCAACTTGTGATTCAATTCTATAAAATCCACACAGGGGTTATCAGAATCAAACACCTTAAGAGCAGCAAGGATTTTCTCTTTTCTTAGAGCTCTAGCCTTACGCACTTTATCTTTATAGAAGGCGAAGATCTTCTGAATATCTTTAACAACCAACTCCCAGCTTTTGAGAGCTGAAGTGTTATGAGAGAAATGCCATTTTATGACCTCTTTAATTTGATTAATCAAAGAGGGGAACTTGAGCATTCTAGCATCGAGGTGAGGCCAACCAGCACGAAAAGGTTTACAATTCTTCTTAAAAGACAGACATATCGGAACGTGATCAGACAACAGCAAAGAATGGTCGGTGACAGCATTAATTTCCCAAAAATTTTTTCCAAAACCGGAGTTAGTGTAACATCTATCAAGCCGAGCACCACGAGCATTCTCATTAGACTGCTTATTATGCCAAGTGATACCAGTGTTCTCAGAGTGGTCAATAAGATCATGAAAATGACACAAAGAATACCAACAAGACTTCTCAACATCGTAAATACAACCCCCCTTTTTATTAAGTCTGTCATTAATACTAGACACCATGTTAAAATCACCTATAATGCATATATTGCCTTGCAGGGACTTTAACTCCTCCCAGCATTTACTTCTCAAATTTCTGCAATTAGAGGCATAAAGACTGACAATGTTAACATCCAAGGGGGAGTCAAACGAAACAGAGACCCATTGATTAGTAGGACTAACAAGCATCCCTTTAATTAAGTGGATTAACTTTGGATTAACACCAATAACAGCACCCCCTTTACCTTGGGCGTGATCAGTGCCATACCATCTGAACTGCCCATCGAGAATTTTCAGCTGAGTGTAAAGCTTAGGACCACCTATCTTCACTTCCTGAAGACATAAGATATCAGGAGAAGTAGGGAGGTTCTTCTTCCAATTGCTAATGATCTTGGCCCTGACAGGATCAGTCAGACCTTTACTATTGAGAGAAACAATTTTAAGTAAATCCATTAAAACAGAGCGAAGGGGGAAAGCAACCGGGAACTTAAATTTTAGAAGACTTGCTTGGCTGAAGAGTAGAACCTGAGGTCCTTACAACTTCTTTTCTTTTTGACTTACCTTGCAATTTGACAACTATTTCATTGACTTTGTTACTGGACGAAGGAGAATCATCATGAACCGGCAAATCGTGAGGCATTTGTGCCAAAAGCACTTCATCTATTTTATTAATCTCATCCATTATAGTGTCATCACCCGAGGCAGAATGGTACCTGGTATTGAAGGACTTTTTTTTACTCACCACCTGCCATTCCATGGAGGAGTTATCTACAGCAGAATCTTTTTCGTCAGAGGGGACTTCTTGGATAACTGACGTAACCTGTTCACCAGGGCATATCTCCTTGTCAGAAACACAATCATCAAGAAAGGAATGATTAGACACCTCAAGGAGAACACTGTAGGGATTAGCCAACTTCCCTGGTTTTTTCCGATGAGGCTTAGTAGGGGCTTTCTTTTGGTTTGAAGCGGTATGGCTATTTGTAGAACTCTTATTTAAAGAAGCATCACGAATATCTATTTCCGGAGCTGTTGGAGCAACATTTGCACCCGAAGGGGATGTATTTAATAGAGGACAATCCTTGATGAGATGGCCCTGCTGAAAACACTTGAAACAGGCGTTAGGCAAGTTTCTGTAAAGAAGCTGTTGCTCATGCAGAAAGAAGCCTTCAGAGTCTTTAATACGGATAGATTGCTTAATCGGTTTAGACACATCTATCTCAATCATTAATTGGGGATCCCATTTAGGATTAATGCTACCTGTCCTGGACCTCTGCCCTAATACTTTTCCTAACATAGACCCCAACTTATTTAACCAAGGATAAAAATCGACAGGAAGATCCGGGAAGTCCACCCATATAGGCAGCTTAGAGGGCTTGGGACCTCTGGGATTAAAACCAACATGCCAACGAAAGAAAGAGATAGGCGTATTTCTGACAAGCCATTGCCCTTCCGTTATAACCTTCAGAGCACTAGTCGAATCGTCAAAGAAGAACAAATAGTAATTATTAGGAAGGTATTGAACCTGTTTGACAAAAAGACCACGAGTTTCCCAGTTCAACCTCATCCAGCTTCTGAGGAAATCTTGAGCAGGTCTTGGACCATGACAGAGTCCAATGACTACTCTCTCCTCAAGCTGGGAATGCCAGTTAGCTAGGGAATTTCTATCAATGACAAACTCCTCCTCATCAGGGGGAGCTTGATTATCAATGTTAAGAATATGAGGGCATTCATCCATCAGAGCCTTACCTTTGTCCAGAGGGGCCTGAGAGCGAGGAGAAAGATCCATACCTGCAAGAGCATGAGCCTCCGGAGAGCGAGCGATATCCGCATAAGAGTTCACAACAGAGTTTGCACGAGTCTCCCGACAGCCAGCAGGGACATCAACCATTTGAGAGACCTTACCACCAGAGTTGCAGATACTTGCCTTCTGATTTCCCAGAGCAGTAGACAGAGCGCGAGCGTTACCTTCCAAATCTTTGTTCAGTGGAGCATCAACCATAGATATACCATTGCGCAGCGCCTCGAAGAGCGACATGAGAAGAAAGAGGAGAAGCAGACAGAGCCGGACTAGGAAGCACAGCCCCCCGCAGGGGAGAAGCACACAGGCGAGCTCCCTCCCGACTGAGGGGAGGGACTCGCAGGGGAAGGGAAAACCCTCAACCCTAGAAAGACATAACTGCACCACTACGCACGATCTTCATTTTCGCATCCTCATTGCGCGATATTTGCCCTTGCTGTAGATTTTTAGAGGTAGAGAAGGATTGTAGATGCATGAAGGCGATAGCGACGCTGGAAATGAGAGATTAGCGTGCGCAGAGAATCTAGGAGCCGGAAAAATTGATAGACAGAGAGAGAGTCGGTCGGTAGCAGCAAAGCATCAGGCGGAAAAAAATGTGGAGGAGAGAGAATCCAGAGAGATTTTAGTATGTCGTTGACGCTGCTACACAGCACGAGGAGAGAGATTTGGCGGTCCATCCTAGCAGGTGCACGCAGAAAGATTCGGGACAGATCTGAAGTTAGAGAGAGTCTACAGAGAGAGAGAAAGTTTGTACTAGTCGGTGGTGATGCACGAATCTGACGAGAGAGAGAGAGATTCGCTTCAGAGAGGTAGTCGGGACTCGGGCAGTCACTGGAGAACCCATATTGGGTGAGAGACCTGCGCATAATCGACAAAGAGAGGTAGGGCTTATGGGGAGGTGCGTATCATAACAAGAGTGGAGAGAGAGTAGCTTCGCATCGCAAAGAAACAAAGAGAGATGCACTAAGTCGGTTTCTAGAGAGAAAGAAGTTGGCAGGCACTTCATGATTGGGTTATTTCAAATGAATTAGAGGATATTGTAAGGTAAAACAAATGAGATGATTTTGACGCAAACCTTAAAAATTTCTTTTGTCCATGGTTTTACATATCAAAATTCTATAATGGGTGATGCAATATCCTAATTTATGACGGTTTTTCATATTAGAATGGATTTGGAAGACTCTCTTGTAACAACAATGTTATTGCCATCTAGGTGATGTAGAAGGTGTGTTGTGAAACCATGAACAAAAGTGCAATCTTAAATGTTTAACAAAGATTACCTAATGTCAATGAAGTTACTACTTTGCAATGGACTAATTGAGAATAGAATTGTGCAAGTAAAAGGAGTTAATAGTATTAATTATTTAGAAAGCATACTTTCATGGCAAAGAGGTCGTTTTTATGAGTGTCTTGTTTTTACCCTTTCAAAAGAAAAGAGTACTAATGATGTTAACCCCCGAAACCCGTGGTCTTTCTTGTGGAACTTTCCTACAGGTTTATGCGGTTTCTGATTATCTGAAGTAAAGAGAAGGAAGGCCATCGCTGAGGGTACCTGAAATAAAGAGCGGATTGAAGACCTAAAGAAAAGCTTGGACCGCGAAGACCGAAGCGGAATCCCATAGGCGATTTCTCGCACTGTAGCGAGGGATCTATTTTATATCGGCCGATCCGCACTGTAGCGGCGGCGTTTATATTGTATCATCGCACCGCACTATAGCGATTTTATTGTACCATCGGCCCGCACTGTAGCGGCCTATTTGTATCATTCATTTTATTGGAGGCTTCAGTTTCATTTCCAATTGTATCTTCGAGCTTGATCTACATCACGTGTATCACTGCGGTACCCCCCATAGTCTCTTTTCGACGCCCACGGTCCCACGTCTCGACACTTCCGAGGGGCAAGGGACCCTACGAGGATCGCGCACGCTCCGGAGAGCACAGGCGAGGCGCCCAGCGCACAGACGCCGCTCATAGGACAGTGGGAACGACGCACCAGAGCGGGGCCTGATCCAACCCCAGGCGCCGGCTTCCTGCCACGACCTCCTTCTTCCCGACAACGTTAGCCATGTGATCGCCTCCGCAAGTATAACACCGATTCAATGGGGTGACTCTCTGTGTTTGTCTATTTTGGACTCCCAGCTTCTTGGCAACTTGCTCAGGTATCTCATCTATTTCCGTGGAGATTCTCGAAGTATGACTAGTAGAACTATAAGAATATGGATAGAGTTTGGATAGTCCTAACTCCTCACCCAAGTTGTCTTCTATGTCAATGCATGTCCGCACACACTCTTCTATGGATCTAGGCTCTTTCAAGTACACATATGATCTTAACTTTGTGCTCAGTAAGCCATCTAAGAACAAAGCCACTTATTTGGCTGGTGTGGGTAACTCTGGAGCAGGGCATCTTTCTAGGTACTGTCTGAACCTTCTACCTGCTAGTCACACTGTTTCTTGGGGTGTTTACTTGAAGCTGTGGATCAAAGATGATGTGTTATGCCCGATACCACTCTTGGAAAATTCTACAATGAATTCGTCTAGCAGTTGATCTATATCGCGATAGTTGCGACTACTCAATTGTTGAAACCAAGCTAAGGCAGTGCCCTTAAGAGTCAAACCAAATGCCTCGTACTGGGTGAACAAATCCTCAACTTGTTCAGCTCTTAACACTTGTTTGAACTCGGCCACATGATCATAAGGATCTCCTGTCCCGTCAAAATAATTCTTCATTGCCTTGATCACTTGAGTGGGTCTAAGGGTTCTTGTGTGCTCTCGGGGTCTAGGCAATGGAAAATCTGGTTCATCTCTTTGTTGCCTATGTGCTTGATGTCTCTCTCTTTTTGGTCTTTCTTTTTAAAATCCTGATCTATTCCTGCCCACGGTGTGTGCAAAACTTACCTCAGGTCTCTCTCTAGTTCTTTCTCTTTGGGCTTCATGAGATTGAGATGAACCCACTCCTTGGAGGCCATGGGAAACATTGGATCTTGGTGGAGGGAAAATCAATTCACTATTCCAAGTATATGCATGTCTATCATGTTCTGTTACCAAGAACATCTTCTCTGATGTGTTGTCCAGGTAGACAACTTTGCCTGGTATCTCTAGATCCTTGAACTCGTAGATGATGACTATGCCCAATTGGCTACGTTGATCTGGCTTGAATCTCCAAAAGGCTTCCTCTGTTTCTCTATTCAAGAATAGTTCTATGCTTTTGTTGTCTTGAGGAATCCAGTCTGAAGTGATCACTCTGGTCAAAACTGACTTACCTCTAGGAGTATGGGGTCCTTGTCCTACATTTCCTTGTTCTAGGTCTCCTATCTCATTCTCAGGAATGACATTTCCAAACTCATCAGTCCTATCTGGTAGGTTGGTGACCACATACATTGTTCCTTCCTTATCAATGTATGAACTCTCTTCGAACTTGACCATCGGGTGTTCAAGTCCAAAGGGTTGATCTGGATTTTTGAGTTGGACCACTGATCGCCTCAGGCCATCCTCATAGATGCGAGCACCTAATTGGTTGGTCCGAATATATTCCAATTGTGTCTTATAGGGACCTTCTGGTGTTTGTAGATGGGCAGTTCTTGAGCCACCTATAGGTTTCCCCATGCTAAAAGACATTTCTGAGTCAACTGTGTCAGAGTTTAGTACGTAAGGACAACCACTTAGTTGTTGTGCCCAAGACTTAGCTGTATGGTTGACACTAGATTGAGAAGATCTAATGCTTTGTCTATCCTTGCCTAGGTGTCTACCAGATCTCAGGTTCATAAGCTTTGTTTAAGAGTCCAGAATTTGCCCTTGGTATGGTTCAAAATCCTTTGGAGTCCCCCTTGGTTCCAACGAGCTATAGAGCTCAAAAAATGGACTTTGGATGAAAAAGTTATGTCAAATCAGGCTGTTGGGGGTCAAAACAGGCAAATAGGCACTTATGGAAAATCACGATTTTGTATGAAATCAGAGAATCGCAATTTTATGAACATCAAGAGAATCACGATTTTATGAATATCAAGAGAATTGCGATTTTATGATTATCAAGAGAATCTCGATGCTATGAACTTCAAGAGAATCGCGATGCTACTAAGGGGACTCCAAAGGATTTTTGAACCATACCAAGGGGAAATTTTGGACTCTTAGCCAAAGCTTATGAACCTGAGATCTGGTAGACATCTAGGCAAGGATAGACAAAGCATTATATCTTCTCAGTCCAGTGTCAACCATACAGGTAAGTCTTGGGCACAACAACTAAGTGGTTGTCCTTACATACTAAACTCTAACACAAGTGACTTAGAAATGTCTTTTAGCATGGGGAAACCTGCAGGTGGCTCAGGAACTGCCCATCTACAAACACCAAAAGGACCCTATAAAACACAATTGGAATATATTCAGACCAACCGATTAGGTGCTCGCATCTATGAGGATGGCTTGAGGCGATCAGTGGTCCAACTCAAAAATCCAGATCAACCCTTTGGACTTGAACACCCAGTGGTCAAGTTCAAAGAGGCTTCATACATTGATAAGGAAGGAACCATGTATGTGGTCACCAACCTACCATATAGGACTGATGAGTTTGGAAATATCATTCCTGAGAATGAGATAGAAGACCTAGAACAAGGAAATGTAGGACAAGGACCCCAGACTCCTAGAGGCAAGTCAGTTTTGACCAGATTGATCACTCCAGATTGGATTCCTCAAGATAACAAAAGCATAGAACTATTCTTGAATAGAGAAACAGAGGAAGCCTTTTGGAGATTCAAGCCAGATCAACCTAGCCAATTGGGCATAGACATCATCTACGAGTTCAAGGACCCAGAGATACCAGGAAAAGTTTTCTACTTGGATAACACATTAGAGAAAGTGTTCTTGGTAACAGAACATGATAGACATGCATATACTTGGAAGAGTCAATTGATTTTCCCTCCATCAAGATCCAATGTTTCCCATGGCCTCCAAGGAGTAGGATCATCCCAAGCTCATGAAGCCCAAAGAGAAAGAAATAGAGAGAGACCTGAGGTAAGTTTTGCACACACTGTGGGCTGAAATAGAGCAGGATTTGAAAATGAAAGACCTGAAAGAGAGGGACATCAATCACATAGGCAACAAAGAGATTAACATGATTTTCCATTGCCTAGGCCCCGAGAGCACACAAGAACCCTTAGACCCACTCAAGTGATCAAGGCAATGAAGAATTATTTTGACGGGTCAGGAGATCCTTATGATCATGTGGCTGAGTTCAAACAAGTCTTAAGAGCTGAACAGGTTGAGGATTTATTCACCCAGTACGAGGCATTTGGTTTGAATCTTAAGGGCACTGCCTTAGCTTGGTTTCAACCACTAAGTAGTCGCAACTATCACGACATAGGTTAGCTACTAGACGAATTCATTGTAGAATTTTCCAAGAGTGGTATCAGGCATAACACATCATCTTTGATTCACAGTTTCAAGTAGACTCCCCAAGAAACAGTGTGACTAGCAGGTAGAAGGTTCAGACAGTACCTAGAAAGATGCCCTGCTCTAGAGTTACCCACACCAGCCAAACAAGTGTCTTTGTTCTTAGATGGCTTACTGAGCACAAAGTTAAGATCATATGTGTACTTGAAAGAGCCTAGATCCATAGAAGAGTGTGTGTGGACGTGCATTGACATAGAAGATAACTTGGGTGAGGAGTTAGGATTGTCCAAACTCTATGAGGAATCTGATAGTTCTACTAGTCATACTTCCAAAATCTCCACAGAAATAGATGAGATAGCAGAGCAAGTCGCCAAGAAGCTAGGAGTTCAAAATAAACAACTACCAAGAGTCACCTCATTGAACCGATGTTATACCTGCGGAGGGGACCACATGGCTAACGTATGCCCGATGCAAAACCAAAACATTAGAGAAAGGAATACTCCATATTGCACTATTGAGAGAAAAAGGAGAAATGGGCCAAGGAGAAGGGTAATTTCCCTCCTATTAATGAGCTTAATGACCTTCATGATCAATTTCCCCAAGACATTCCATCTATTTACGGAGATGAAGCAGAACAACAAGAAGACGAAATATTAGATTTTGAATCTAATACCCTAGAAGAACTGTCTCAATTTCCAGGCCCATGGGAATCTGAATCTCACCAGATTAGAGCTCCCACAATACTAGTAAGAAATGAAGACTCAGTGGTTCCAAGGAACACTGATGTCGTGAAGAACACTAAGGTTCAATGTCATCTCACTGTAGAAGAGCTGCTCAAAGCAAAACCTGAGCTATGGAATCATGTGAAGGATCAAGTTCCAGAACTTGATTCCAACATGCCAAAAGCAGGCTCTAAGCAAAAGGTACCAGAGATACCTCTAGACAAAATAGGGGACATGTGTGAGGGTGAAGAAGGTAATACTTATCTTCCAATCACCTACCAAGGTTACACAACCAAAGCAATCATAGATTCAGGTGCTGGTGTTGCCATTGCGACCACCTCCTTGTGGAAGCAATGGGGCAAACCCACATTAAGACCAACTAGAATGAAGCTTCAAATGGCCGATGGTCATTTTGAAAGACCTCTAGGATTGCTCGAAGGGATAACTCTAACCACTTGTGGTGTAGAGTTTGAACACACCTTTGCTATATGTGACTTTGAGAAAAATAATGTTTATGAGATGATCCTAGGAAGACCCTTCCTATGACAATTGCAAATAGTACAGGATTGGGGAACCAACTCCTTGTACTTACAGCACTTAGGGGTCACCACCAAGGTCAACTTGAAGGATTACTCCTTGAGAGATGTACCACCCCTACAGTGGAATTCTATCCACAAAGCGAAAGAAGATTCTATCTCTATACATTCTAAAAGTCCACATGATCCATCATGGCTGCATGAAGATACTCATTTGTGGATGTGCAAGGTCACAGAGGAAGAGGAAAAACGTGTAAAGGCAAGAGAAGAAGGAACTTCGCCAGGAGATAGACCAATTGAAGACCCAGCCTATACACCGATGATCTTTCCAGATGAGGAATTTGAGCCTCATGGCTGGCTAGAAATCTTAGCCACCATGGACATTGCTATCAATAAAGAACAATGGACACCTCATTGTGATGAGGAGGGTTATGATATCTCAGTGTTCATGTGTCAGCCCTTGCTAGAAGAATCTGACCCTAGTGATGTCATAGAAGAAGAAGAGAATGACGATGATCTAGAGTCCATTGTGATGGATAGTTGCTTTAACTCAGAGAAGCACTATTTAGAAGATGTAGGCGTGTTTAACCAGAACGAATAAGAACATCTCACAAGCATTAAAACGGTAAAATCAAAGGATGGAAGTGAGAGCAGTCAAAAGAAAAAGAAAAGAAAAACAATGAAACAAGAAGAGGAGGAATCATTGTTTGAAGTACCAGAAAACTTCAAGAAATATGAAGTTGACGATCGCAAAATTTTGGTACAAATGCCCAAGAGAGAGGCCATCATAGGAGAATCATATGATAATAAAGAAAAGACCAAGAAAATTGTAGTGACCATTGAAGAGAACGAAGAGAGATGCACATATATAGGAGATGACCTAAGTGCAAGAGAAGAAATGGAGCTTGTAGCTCTATTAAGGGAATATAGGGATGTGTTTGCGTGGCACTAAGGGGTAGATCCAAGAATTTTCTCTCATACTATCCCCATGACTACTGATGCCAAGCCCACCAAACAGAAGCCCTACACATATAATGATACATATGCAGCCAAAATAAAAGAAGAAATTGATAAGCTGATTGAAGCTGGATTCATCTATGAGATTGAGCATACTGAATGGGTGTCCCCCATTGTAGTGGTATCCAAGAAGAACAGGAAGTTGCGAGTGTGTATTAACCTTAAAAAGTTAATGCCGCTACGATGAGAGATAGTTATCCACTTCCAATCACAGAACACCTATTGGAGCGAGTTGCAGGCAAGGAAGTTTATAGGTTCCTTGATGGGTTTTCAGGTTACAATCAAGTAGCCATTGCCCCAGAAGATCAACACAAAACAGCTTTTGCCACAGAGTGGGGAATCTTTGCATTTCGTGTGATGCCATTTGGGCTCACCAATGCACCTGCAACATTCCAAGGGCTCATGTGTCATGTCTTCAGAGAGTTCCTGCAAAAGAGCTTAGAAGTATATGTGGATGATTTATGTGCTCATTCCCAAGAAAGAAGATACCACATCCCTGAGCTCAGACAAATCTTTAACAAGTGTAGAGAATATCGAGTGTGTTTGAACCCAGAAAAGTGTGTGTTCATGGTGCGTCAAGGTAAAATCTTAGGTCATATTGTTTCTAAGAATGGAATCTCAATAGATGAAGATAAGATACGACCCATAGTGGAGCTGCCAAGGCCAAGGAATGTTAAGGAGGTACAAGCCTTTATGGGCCATCGTGGATATTACCGTAGGTTTATCCACATGTACGCGATCATAGCTAGACCCCTTTATGCCTCGTTGTCTAATTTTGAGTGGAACGACGAATGCGAGAATTCTTTCAATGAACTGAAGAAACGTTTGTGCACAGCACCAATACTAACCACTCCTGATTGGAATAAACCATTCCATGTCCATGTGGATGCATCCAATCACGCCATAGGATGTACATGAGTGGATTAAGAATTGTCCAATGTGCAGAGATAGACCCCCAGTGGAGCATGCGACCCTTTATCAAGTGTCATTAATTCCAGATTGCAGTGCTCCATTGGTAGATTTTATGAGGTCGGGAAGATTACCCAAAGAGGCTAGTCTAGAAAGAAGACGAAGCATGGAGCAAGAGGCTCAAGGCTATGCCTTAGTAGGAGAAAACCTATACCGAAGAGGCAAAGATGGTTACTTAAGACTGCGTTCATGAATCATACTATTTAAAGGTCTTAGAGACTGCACACAGTGGTGTTGCAGGTGGGCATTTTGGTCCTGACCAAGTGATCAAGACCATTCTATTCTCAGGACTTTGGTGGCCCACTCTCCATATGGATGCACATACCTATGTGAAGAAATGTGACACATGCCAACGTGCACAATATCCAGTTAGAAAAGATGAAATGCCTTTGAGGCCAATGATGGGAGGACGTGCATTCTTGAAATGGGGTATAGACTTTGTAGGTCCTATTAACCCCCTAGCTAGAAACTCCCATGCAGAGTACATTATTGTAGCCATAGATTACCTTACCAAGTGGGTAGAAGTGAAAGCCACAACAAAGAATGATGCTCTGCCAACGGCTAAGTTCTTATTTGAGAATGTGTTCAGGAGATATGGGCTACCAATAGAGTTAGTGAGCGATAGAGGCACACACTTCCTAAATGAGGTCATTGACAATCTTCTCCAAGAATTCTTGGTGATACATAAGAAATCTGCCCCTTATCACCCACAATCTAACGGACAAGCCAAGAGCACCAATAAGATCCTCTGTAACGTATTGACAAAACTGGTCAATAATAAACGCTCTGATTGGGACAAACAACTTCATCATGCTGTTTGGGCTTATCGAGTTGCCTACAAAATGGTACTCAATGCCACCCCATTTGAGATGGTCTTTGGACGAAATGCTGTGCTACCATTAGATTTCTTAATCCTAGCTTTAAAAGTAGCACAAGATCATGAGTGGAATGGACATGAATTTTCTTCTAGAATCTTTGACCTAGAACGCTTAGGTGAGACGAGGCTACGAGCGGCAGCAGGTATCTACGCTGCAAAGAAAAGGCAGTAGGCATACTTCAATGCACACATCAAGGATAAGGGATTGAAAGAGGGAGACCTAGTGCTGGTTTATACGCTAAAGCAACATGCCCGTAAGTTGGAAAAAAGAGGATACTGACCCATGATCATTAATAGAATTTCTTTAGAAGGAGATATCTTGCCAAACTATATTAGTGGATGTAGAGTCAAGTTATACCAAGAACCTCTTACAGAGGATATGCTTACGAGACTCAACACTGCTAAGAAGCGAAAAGAAGAGGAGTTAAGGGTGAGGGAAGAAGCACAGGCAGAGGCCAGAGAGCGTAATAGGTGAAATAAGTTAAGGCGACTAGGCCTAGATGTCAACTCAAAAGCCCCAAAATATCACATGGATATGTGCCAAAATCGGGCATAACTACTTCTCAAGTCATTGACCGACGTCCCTTTGTGACCATAGAGATAGGACAAGGAAAGGGTGCAAGGACTGTGAAAGCATTGATTGACTCACGTGCAGTAAGTAGTGCAGTTAGACTATCCTACTACCAAGACTTGCAGTTCAACATCAATCCCAAAGAAGC
The DNA here is from genome assembly GCA_020310875.1 of Ceratopteris richardii. NCBI lineage: Eukaryota > Viridiplantae > Streptophyta > Polypodiopsida > Polypodiales > Pteridaceae > Ceratopteris > Ceratopteris richardii. The sequence goes on along the minus strand of CM035427.1, from coordinate 158,302,681 downwards.
TTATCTCATAGGATTGGGAGGTGTGGAAACCCCTTGTTTGGGTGAGGTGGAACTCCCCATCTACCTTCAAGTTGTTCCAATGAAAGTCAAAGTGCTAGTGTGTCAAGATGAGAACCTTACAGAACCACTTGTCTTGGGTCAAGATTGGATCTATGACCATGCAGTTAACTTAAACCTAAGAAGTCAAATTCTTCAAGTTTGGGTACATGAACAATGCATTACATTAGAATTAGAGAACTGCATGCTCACAGATCATGGCACCACACACTCTCTTAGTTCCTCTAAGACTAATCTTCACGAGCAAGATGTTGTATGTGTCAAAAGCTCTATGATCCAGAAGGACTCAATCATGGAAGGACAGTCGCAAAGGCAAGCAAACCCTCCTTCTTTTTTGAAGAGTAAAGCATCCATAGTAGTTCAACCTCAGAAGCAAGCACAACAATTCAAGACAACTGCTATAGCAAATAGAAAGACACCCTTCAACAAAAAAGCAGTTTCGAGCATGAAGCAGATCTGGGTACAAAAAGGAGAGCAACCACCAGCCTTGCCCCCACAAATCCCATCTAGGCAAGCCAACCAGGCCAGAACACGAAGGAAGAAGCTTGGACAAGCTCAACCACAAGGTATGCAACAAGTTTGGGTGCCTAAGAAACTAGTGGAAGCTCAACAAGGGCGATTAGAGATGTGGGTACCTAAGAAGCTCTTACATCCACAACAACCTATTTTCTCCCACATGCGAAAGGTCTCAACAAAGAAGCCACAAAGAGAAAAGGGTAAGAACCACACACAGAGAATGAAAGAAGATCAAATCACCTCTTCAACAATAGTAGGAAGACATGTAAAAAGGGTCTGGGTTTGGAAGCCAAAAGTACAAGTAGCCTCCACCAAACCAAAGCGCCAACCACACTGGATACCACAGTTCAAAAAGCATCCAACGAGGAAGACGCCTGAGGTGATCTCTAAAGTGCCAAATGTTGTTCTCAAATGGACTCCAATAAGGAGAATTACATCAGTTTGAGACCCAATGGATACCTCCACCAAAGCCGGTGTCAACATCCACAAATAACATTGAAAGCCTCGACGAGCGATAACCATGTGCTCCTTGCACAACCTTGTCTTGTGCACCATTCAGGTCATGCATTTCCAAAGTATGCATTAATACAGGGCCACATTACATGGCCGTGCATAGACACAATTGAGATTCCCATGCACGAGAGCACATTGACACATGTAAACCATTTATTGATACTAAACTCTGTCTTCTTGTTTTGTGACATTGTTAAAATTTAAAAAAAAAAGAAAGAAAGAAAGAAAGAGAGGAAGAACTTGTTCCCAGGTTTGGCTCATGAAACATGAATGAGTCATGCTTAGTTGAAGGTGGAACTGTTGATTATTGGGCATTTATCAGTTTGGATAGAAGTGTGTCTCGGCTAGCCGATGATGTAATTCCTGCCTTATCTGGTAGATGTCAAGAACTTGGCATGAACATGGCATCCACAACTATGGTTTCCCCTTACCAAGGTAGGAGTGAAGAGTTCGAAGGTCTGCAACTTGCGAGAGGCATAATTACCATATGTACAAAAGCATCCAAGGAGATATCTGCAAGGGATAGTTTTGGTACCATGCAGATCCTTGATCAGCCACTCAAAAGATCTCATTAGTGGACCATCAACATGGACATTCATCAACAATGCTCCATCCCAAAGGCCAAGTGTACAACACAAAGAGATGAACATCAATCGACCTTCTCCATGGTAAGTATTTTTACTTTGGAAACATCATAACCATGATAGCTTAGGAAACCTCTCCGTCGGGATACCCTTGAGCACTTAGCTCAAGACCCCCAATTTTTGCACCATATTTCTTCTGATGCATTTTCCAAGTAAGCATGCATAGGGCTACATTACAAGGCCATGCACAAGGCACATATTTTCCTCAACCCATGCACGAACACACTTACCCATCATCCATTATGGGTTATGCGTACTTGGCATGACTACTATGAACATCATCTTTGGACGATCTGAGATCATCAATGGAGACTCACAACGACACAGCCATGCTGGAATCCAAGGCAGAAGCACCTACCAAGGGACTACACTTGCAAAGGCTCGCAGTGACAAATGAAGAACCAGACAACCAACCTTGCCACATTTGGAACAGAGACGGCTTTGGTTCATCCAAATGGACACTCCCTTTCAAGCAACCTAGAATAACCATTACAACAAGGGTCTGTCAGGGACGACATACTCGAGAGGGGGGGGGAGTGTTGAAGCTGTTGAAGCTGAGGGTCAAGGACAAAGCACAGGAGCACATTAAAGAGGTGGACAACAAGTATAAGGAGCTCTTGAAGCTGAGGGTCAAGGATAAAGCACAGGAGCACATTAAAGAGGTGGACACACAAGTAGAAGGAGCAAGTAGGGAGCTCCAAGAAGTGTATGTCAAATCTTCAGAAGAAATCCCTACAAAAATAGTGATTTTCATCACTAAAAACCATTGTAAATACCATTTTCTATTTTTATAACTCCATTTTGTTCAAGCTGAGGAGTCCTCAAGCTTGAGGAGTATTAGAAGTACCATCGTACCAGTTTTCATAATGTTTAGACTTCGTTTGAGCCCTCAAATAAGCCCTGGAACCTAATTTTTAACTAGGCCAGACATTTGGTCTGGACAAGGCCAAAACTAGTCAAAAACTATAAAAAGAGCTAGAGAGCTCATTTTTGAGGTTAGCTTGTTAGAGAATAGAGCTTTTGTAAGAGAACTCTTTTGCAATCGAAGCTTTCCATTGTTCCTCTCTTTGATCTTACCTTGTGTGTGTGTGTATGTGTGTGCATGTTGGTGTACTTTCACTCACACACTTGTGCCTTCACTTGCTCGTGGTCTTCATACCGGTCCTCACGTCTCCGCGGATTGACAAGTAAAGGAGGTGGTGCTTACACTTGAGCTACAGGGATGCCGGAGAGGAACACTACCATGAGCAAGAATAAACCTCAGAGCTAGGAAGTGCCCCCGCCTATACGGCATAGATAAAAAGATTGTATGAGACGATGAAGAGGGTTCAAGAACATCACAAGCTTTCACTAGAAACAGGGAAAATGCTAATAAGCCAAGTGTTAGGAGAAGAAGGTGTAGACCAATTTATTGAGTCCCTAAATCTTCATGCCGATGCGCTGGGCCTAGATGAAGCCATTCATTCACCTATGGCTTACTTTCATCGCTTTGAACATCGAGCCCACTCGCCCCATGTGAACGAGGAAAAAAATTCATATTAATGTATCAGCAACCACTGACACGACACAAGCAGAGGCACAGCACGAAGCACCATCACTCCCACACTCTCCACCTCTCACTACACAATTCACTTCTCCCCACGACACTACCATCCCAACTTCCACCACCACTACATATGTTATGGGAATTCCTCTCTCTCTAGGCATCCAATTCAGAGGGGTTACCATGCTAACAATCACAACACTATTCACGAACATCACATCCACCCCGCCTTGCATTCCCATTTACACAGTCACACACACTTTTGACACAATGGAGACATCAACAGCCACAACACCACTCCCTCCCCACACACAACCACAATCTCCCATACCCCCTCCACCCACATCACCACTTGGTTGCAGCTCATTCACGATTCCCTTTCCCTTCCCCATCCCCCCTGCATCCTCTCCTTTCCCAGCATTCTTAAATGTAAATAATGTGTTTTCTACTTTACATCAATGTGTATATCAACTACAGAGTGAATATCAGACTCTCGAAGATCGCCATCGTCAATTAACTACAGACCACCAGCAACTACAGAGGAAGCTTGCGACTATAGAAGAAGAAAATGCTGACCGGAATCAATGATATACTATGCTTGAACACGCCCACCAAACCGTATTGGAAGCTCCCCATCAATCTGACTCTTCCAAAGTTAAGAAATTAACAACTTTACTTGAACTCTATCAGTCAGAGAATGTCAAAGTCCGGTGCAACCTGACGTTATTACGGAAGCACATGGCCACGGCCCTAGAAGAAAATAAACGACTTCAAAAGCAGAACGATGAAAACCTAGAAGCTATGATGGAAGGCTCCCCCCATGAGATCAACCCAAAGCAGTTTAAAGCAGTCCCTTCAGATATGATGAAAACAATCCTGGAAAGCTATGCTGATCTGTTGGAAGCACATGATGATATGGAAAAAGAACGAGATGCACTGTGCCGCCAGCTAAAGGAGCAAGAAGAACAACTCAAGATCATAGAGTCGGCATCGACTTCAAAGGAGGTAAAGGTGCTAGAAGAGCACGTTGAAGGATTGCAAAGAAAGTTACTTGAGTATGAAAGACAACCCTCTCCAATTATCAAACCAGAGACAGACGAATTGGTGCCCAGCGAAGTGGATGAGTCATATGAGGAACCCTATGTTCCTATGCCTATGTCGGGTGGCCAACAAACATCGGAAGGAATGGACACCCTAGAAGTTGAAGCACCAGAATGGCTTCAGAAACTCTAAAAGACCGCCAAAAACCATGAAGATCGTGTCGCAGTACAAATCCAATCAATGGTTAAACTGGAGGACACTATTATAAACTTCGAGTACTTCACACACATGTCACATCACCGCTAGATAGGAACAAACGATGCTCAATATGTGCCTTAATGTGTGCTCTTAGCCGATTACAATGCAGAGATTCAACAAAGATGTGGCAAAGCCCCGACTTTCACCACTCAATTTGGTCCCAAAGATCTACGTGAACGTGCAAAAAAAGGATCAACCTTCCAACCCACCTGGCGGATTCATCTCCTTGAAACATATCCAGAAATGGTCCGCACATGGAACAACATGCCACTATTTATGAAGTATAATCCATGTTACGTTCTAGTCCTCCAAAGATGCACCTGGCCCGAGTTTGCCATTACTGTCAAGAACGTCAAAGGTTGTGCAAAATGGTTGAATTATGTCTTGTTGGAGAAACAATCACTAATTGTACACATATTTGAAGGTCAAAGCATTAGAAGAAAACCACATGCCTATGTGAAGGGACAAATTCACAAGTGTATTATATTTGTAAAGTTAGTTCACTTTAGTTCTAGAAGTTTTTTAAAATCACGAATATGAGAAAATCTATATAAGTTAGTTTGTATCAACTGACGCGATGAGAGAGAAGAAGTGGAAGAGAGTGATAGAATGTGAGAAGGAGTTCATTTTGTATGACTGAGTATAGCCGGGCTTCTCTCAGTGAGAAAGCATCTGTAAAACTTCTGAGTTTTTTCATTTTCTATGATTGAGTATAGTCGGGCTTCTCTGAGTGAGAAAGCATCTGCAAAACTTCTGAGTTTTTTCATAGCTATGAGAAGAAATAGTTAAAGTTCTATGTATGAGACTCTCTCCATCATCTCCATGCTTGTCTACTGTGAAAAGATTTCAAAAGTTCAAGTTTTCCAAGCAACTCGATGCTGGCATCGAGTTTGTGCTGATAAGTCTATGTTTTATTCTCTGAGTGTTATGTACTGCTAGAACTTCTTAAAATCATGAGGTTTGTGGAGCAACTCGATGCTTGGCATCGAGTTTCAGCATAAAGTCGATGTCTGGCATCGACTTCCCACATAAAAGTGGTCTTGTTCATGTGTGTGTTCAAGGGGGTAATTCTAGCACTGAAAAAGTGGCTAAAAAAGTTGAAAGTCGTTGCCAGGCATTGACTTTTGGTTGCAAGTCAATGCTAGGCATCGAATTTTCATTTTTAGACACTTAAAATTACTAAAGAAGGCAAAATTTCTAGTTTTGGCAAGTCATACAGGGTCATCGTGTGAAGGCCATAACTTGAGTTCTAGAGATCCCTTTCTTGCATATGATAGCTTGTTGGAAAGCTCTACTCTTCTAGTTTCATCCACCAAAATGATCTTGGAGAAATAATATTTGAGCTAAGAGAAAGCAGCAAAATACTGAAGGTATGTCATTTTAGTGACTAGAAAAATCTGAAGAAGTAAAGTTCTTGGTTTTGGCTATCATTTCTCAAAGTTTTGAGTGGCAATGAGTTAATGGTGACCATAGAGGTGTTCTAGTGTCACATTAATTCATTTCTTGTGGTGTTTTACGCATCAACAAGTGGTATCGGAGCAGAAAGGTCCTAAAGAGCAGAAGGCGGTAAAGGTACGAGAAGTTTTGGAAAGTTTTCCATTAAAGTTTGAAAGGTGAAGCATTTGAAGACACAAGGCATCAAAAGGTTACTTCAAAAGTATCTTCATACACAAAGAACTCTAAAAGGTATTATCCTTTATCCTTTAAGCTTACAGGTTGTAGCAAAAGCAAAGGAGTATGGCAGATCATATCTCCATTGACAAATTGGACAGAGATAATTATCCCGCATGGGTAATGAGAATGGAAGCCTTACTTATGACTAAGGATCTCATGATATATGTAATAGGTGAAGAAGAGAATCCAGTATTTGAAGATGAAAGCTGACCAAAGAAAGAGGAACTTGATCCTTTAAAGCATTGGCAGAAGAAGGATGCAAGTGCAAAAGCCTACATCTACAATACAATCTCTGATCATTTGCTACCACACATCAGAGGATTGGAATCATCTGAAGATATATGGAATGCATTGGAGTATCATTTCCAAAGCACTACTAAAGCACGAAAAGCAAGTCTATGGTCAGAATTTACAACATTCAAGAAGAAGCCAAGTCAAACCATTAGTGATTATGTCACTAAGATGAAGGATCTAGCACATAGTCTTGGATCCATAGATGAAGATATTGAGGATCACAGATTGATTGCTCAACTACTTGCAGGTTTGAGAGGGGATGAAAGGTGGAAACCTTTTGTCTTGTCAACAAAACTTTCATTAAATCATTATGTTCCAGATTTGAATCAATTACTTGGTTTGATGCTCACATATGAGCAAGACTTGAAGGGAGATGGAGATAAAGGACAAAGTTCTGCAATGTACATGAAGAACAAGAAGAAAGGAGATAAAGGTAAAGCAAAGGATGAAGAAGATTCAACTTCTCAAGTTTATTATGCAAGAGGTAAAGGCACTGGAAGAGGAAGACCAAGAGCTTTTGGAAGAGGTAGAGGTAATCAAAATAACAACAGGAAGGCTTGTTGGATCTGTGGATTGAGTAATCATTTGGCTCATGATTGTTGGCACAACCAACAAGGATCAAACCAGAATCAAAACAACAATAGCAGAGGTCGAGGTGGAAGATATCAAAGTAATTTTCAAAGAGGTAGACAAAATCAAAGAGGAGGCTATGGTAGAGGTGCAGGAAGAAGTTGGGGACAGAATCAATCCTACAACACCACCTACTACAACTATGCAAATGACACACAAAATGAAAGTCATACATCATTGATGATGAACTCAATCAGCACCTCAGATAAAGAAGATCTAAAGGTATTTTACATTGACTCTGGATGTTCTAATCATTTGTCAGGAAACATAGAATTGATGTCAGAATTGGAAAAAGGTATTTCTAGTCATACAGTTCAAACACGTGATAATACAAGACATAGTGTACATTCAATTGGAAAAGTGAAATGCAAGAGTGGAGCAGATTTGCTAACCAATGTTTTGTATGTTCCCACAATACCTAAAAACTTGATTAGTGTGGGACAGATAGTTGAAAAAGGATTTCAAGTCAGGTTTACAAATGAAGGAGTATTTGTTGAAGATCTAGAGAATGGATATAATCAGATTGTTTGTGGTAAGAAAGAAGGTAGACCCTTTACTTTAAGAGTACAAGGGAACATTGGTCAAGCTTTTCTCACACATGGTGGAGGAGTGATTACAGAACTTGATCTCTGGCATAAGAGATTAGGTCATTTCAATGAAAGAGGAATTAAAGCTATGGTTGCTAATCAGTCTGTACTAGGATTACCAAATGTGGAGAATTAACATATGGTTCATAAATGTGAAGCATGTCAAATGGGTAAAGCACACAGGTTACCATTTCAAAAGAAAGGATCAAACATGATTGATTACTAGAGCTCATTCATACAGATGTATGGGGACCAACAAAAGAAGGATCTATCAGTGGCTCAAGGTATTATGTTCTTTTCATTGATGATGCTACAAGATGGATAAATTTATATGTCTTGAAGGAAAGATCAGAAGTGTTTGGAGCTTTCAAGCATTTTCATGCATATGCAGAGAGAGTCACAGGTCAAAAGCTTGAAAGACTCAGGTCTGATGGAGGGGGAGAATACTTCTCCCAAGAGTTCAATGATTATCTTTGGAATGCACGTATTAAGAGAGAAATAACTTGCAGGTATACACCACAACAAAATGGTGTAGCAGAAAGGAGAAATAGGACTTTGGTTGAGTTTGCTAGAGCTATGCTAAAGGAGAAGAATTGTCCAAATTATCTTTGGGCTGAAGCTGTAAATACAGCTACATATCTTGTGAATAGTTTACCATGTGCATCTCTCAATGGAATGACTCCATATGAAGCTTGGTGGGGTAAGAAACCAACAGTAGATCATCGTAAAGTGTTTGGATCAATTGCATATGCTTATGTGCCATCATAGCTTAGGCATAAACTTGAACCAAAGGCAGAAAAATATGTGTTCATTGGTTATGATGAAATACAGATGGGTTAGAGGTTGCGGAATCCTCTAACCAAACAATTTCTTGTTTCAAGAGATGTTAGATTTGATGAACAGAAAAGTTAGTATGCATATCAAAGTCATACAGCTGAAGAATTTGAAGAAGAGATAAGAAGATGTGAGAAAGGAAAATCAATTGTGCAGGTGAATAGAGATGAAGACTATATGCAAGCAAGTACATCCAGAAGTGGATTAACAAGAAGAAATGAAGAAGCTCCTATATTTGATGAAGAAGTGTATCTAGACACTTATGAAGAATGTGAACCAAGAAGGTCAAGCATGACTAGAAGACAACCAGAAAGGTATTCTTATGATACTTCTTACATAACTCAGAAGAACTATGCATATATGGTCAAAGATGATGAAGAACCTCAGAACTATGATGAAGCTAAAGGTAAGAAGCAACGAAGGAAGAATTCAATGCATTGGAGGAGAACAAGACATGGGAACTTGTTCCTAAACCAAATGGTAAGAGAGTAATTGAAAATAAATGGGTTTATAAAGTGAAGACGCTTGCAGATGGAAGTATAGCCAGATACAAAGCTAGACTGGTGGTGAAAGGCTATGCCCAAACCTATGGCATAGATTATGATGAGACATTCAGTCCTGTAGCTAAGATGTCAACTATAAGGATAATCATTGCTATTGCAGCTTCAAAAGGATGGACCCTAAGTCAATTGGATATAAAGAATGCATTCTTGAATGGATACATATTAGATGAGGTATACATGGAACAACCTCAAGGGTTTATAGATTCCAGGTATCCAAATTTTGTTTGCAGGCTGAGAAGAGAACTCTATGGATTGAAGCAAGCTCCAAGAGCATGGAACTATAGAGTAGTGAAGTATCTGAATGAACTTGGATATCAAAGTTCAAAAGCAGATCCAAGTCTACTCATCAAAAGAGTAGAGGAAGGTACAATCTACATTTGTATTTATGTAGATGACATTATAATCACAGGTACTTCAGATGAAGGAATCAAGGAGGTAAAGAGATTACTTGAAAAAGAATTCAAGATCAGTGATCTAGGAAAGTTGTCATACTTTCTTGGAATGGAAGTCACTTATACAAATCATGGCATATATGTATCACAAGAAAGGTATCTTCTGAATCCATTGAAGAAGTTTGATATGGAAAATTGCAGAGGAGCTTCAACTCCACTTGAAGTTAATCACAAGCTCAGTAAATATGATGGTGCAGAATACAAAGATATGAGGAAGTATCAATCTCTTGTGGGTAGTTTGATTTATGCTACACTAACAAGACCTGATCTTAGTTATGCAGTGGGAGTTTTATCACAGTTCATGCATTGTCCAAAGGACTCACATTGGATTGCAGGTCAAAGAGTTCTCTGATATATCAAAGGAACTTAAAGGAAGGATTATATTATCCTTTTACATCAGATTTGAAGTTGAGAGCCTATAGTGACTCAGACTGGGCAGGTAACTAGGATGACAGAAGATCAACTCATGGCTACATGATATACATTGGTGATAAGCTTGTAAGTTGTTGGTCAAAGAAACAACATACAATAGCATTATCATCAACTGAAGCTGAGTACAAAGGACTTGTGGAAGCAGCTAAGGAGGTCATATGGATGCAGACATTGTTCAAAACCTTGGGCATTGATCAAGGTATACCTACAATACATGGAGATAATATGAGTTCACTTTATCTTGCAGCAAATCTAGTATTTCATGCAAGAACAAAACATATAGAGATATATTATCATTTCCTAAGAGAAAAGGTAATGGAGAAAGAAATTGAAGTGGAGTACATTTCTACAAAAGATCAGATAGCAGATATAATGACAAAGAGTTTGGATGGTGTGAAGACCAGCAGATTCAAAAGCATGGCAGGAGTAAAAGAAAAGAAGATGATATGAAGAAACACGGAATGTCAATTAGTGATTGAGGGGGAGCTGTTAGAGAAACAATCACTAATTGTACATATATGTGAAGGTCAAATCATTAGAAGAAAACCACATGCCTATGTGAAGGGACAAATTCACAAGTGTATTATATTTATAAAGTTAGTTCACTTTAGTTCTAGAAGTTTTTTAAAATCACGAGAATGAGAAAATCTATATAACTTAGTTTGTATCAACTGCCGCGATGAGAGAGAAGAAGTGGAAGAGAGTGATAGAATGTGAGAAGGAGTTCATTTTGTATGACTGAGTATAGTTGGGCTTCTTTGAGTGAGAAAGCATCTTTAAAACTTCTGAGTTTTTTCATTTTGTATGACTGAGTATAGTCGGGCTTCTCTGAGTGAGAAAGCATCTGTAAAACTTCTGAGCTTTTTCATAGCTATAAGAAGAAATAGTTAAAGTTCTGTGTATGAGACTCTCTCCATCATCTCCATGCTTGTCTACTGTGAAATGATTTCAAAAGTTCAAGTTTTCCAAGCAACTCGATGCATGGTATTGAGTTTGTGCTGATAAGTATGTGTTTTATTCTCTGAGTGTTATGTACTGCTAGAACTTCTTAAAATCATGAGGTTTGTGGAGCAACTCGATGCCTGGCATCGAGTTTCAGCATAAAGTCGATGTCTGGCATCGACTTCCCACATAAAAGTGGTCTTGTTCATGTGTGTGTTCAAGGGGGTAATTCTGGCACTGAAAAAGTGGCTAAAAAATCTGAAAGTCAATGCCAAGCATCGACTTTTGGTTGCAAGTCGATGCTAGGCATCAAATTTTCATTTTTAGACACTCAGAATTACTAAAGAAGGAAAAATTTCTAGTTTTGGCAAGTCATACAGGGTCATCTTGTGAAGGCCATAATTTGAGTTCTAGAGATCCATTTCTTGCATATGATAGCTTGTTGGAAAGCTCTACTCTTCTAGTTTCATCCACTAAAAGATCTTGGAGAAATAATATTTGAGCTAAGTGAAATCAGAAAAATACTGAAGGTATGTCATTTTAGTGACTAGAAAAATCTGAAGAAGTTAAGTTCTTGGTTTTGGCTATCATTTCTCAAAGTTTTGAGTGGCAATGAGTTAATGGTGACCATAGAGGTGTTCTAGTGTCACATGATTTCATTTCTTGTGGTTTTTTACACATCAACATGTCTATCTAGCACCTCCACAAGGACAGGCCTCCGTTGCATATATGATTTCCACCATCCGTCACAGGAGTCTTAGACTACGCAACACCCCTAATGTGATGGCACAAATGTGTATGAAGATTTTGAATTATTACTGATCACGTTCAGAACATTCAAAAACATCAAAGATCCACATTTCTCAATTGTTGGCTTCACCTCAGGCAACCTAAACTTGGTGTATGATATGAGCACAACCCCCTCAATCAATGTAATATATGCCTGGCATGCAAGAATAAAGTACCTCCCAGCTTGCTACAAACAAACTTTTGAAGAGATGTTCGTCACAGGGTTCTGGGAATACCACTCTGAAATATTTGTACCCAGACCCTCACATCTCCTCCAATTGTTCGTTGTGGAGAGGACCTTACACTCGGATTGATTGCAGTTGCCACATCTGGACATTCCAGGGCCAATAGATTGGGACGCTTTATTAACAGACTTAGCACGGGGGCTATGGCTGGAAGAACATCACCTAGCTTTAGATGTGGTTGAATACTATGTCAAACGCTCAGCTAAACAAGGGTCTATCAAAGACGACAGACGCGAGAGGGGGGGTGTTAGCAGCAGTCAAGGCACCCAAGGGACCCACAAGTCAAGGAAGCCAAAGAAGGGAGTCAGAGCAAGGATCAAGCAGGCAAAGTAGTCAACGCAGATCTGGCAAATAGGCCCTTAAATTTTTCCATGAAACAATATTTCCCAAATAGTGATCTTAGTCACTCCACATTGTTGTAAATACCATTCCACATTTTTGTAGCTCCATTTTGTGCAAGCCAAGGAGTCCTTGAGCTTGAGGAGCATTAGAAGTACCTACCTATCAATTTTCATAATTTTTAGACTCTGTTTGAGCCCTCAAATATGCCCTAGAACCTAATTTTTAACTAGGCTAGAGACTAGGTCTGGACAGGGCCAAAGCTAGTCAAAAAACTATACATAGAGCTAGAGAGCTCATTTTTGAGGTTAGCTTGTTGTAGAATTGAACTTGTAAGAGCACTTTTGAGTAATCTAAAGAACTCCATTGTCTCTCTCTTTGTTCTTGCCTTGTGTGCACGTGTGTGTGTATGTGTGTGCATGTTAGTGTGCTTCTCACTCACACACTTATGCCATCACTTATTCGAGGTCTTCATACCATCCTCACGTCTTCCCAGATTGACATTAAAGGAGGTGCTACTCATCATTGAGCTATAGATACCGTATCACAATACCTCAAGTGGGTATGCAAGGATACGATACCATGCGAGTATCACGATACTAGGGAATTATGGTATCGCGATACCAAAACTCAACCGATCGCGATACTACAACCAAATTTACTCAAAAATTAAATTTCTTATGTGCAAAGTGTTTATTCCTCTCACCTCTTCATTCTTCACCCCGTGTATCACTTAAAAGTTCTCAAAAAACTCTACGTTCTACCCCGCGATACCAAAAACTACTTAAATCACGTGCGCATGCATTTTTTGGGATAAAAAATTTGTACCACTCACCTTCTAGGATGCCTTGCCTAAGCTTTGGGCTCACTAGGACTTTTCCTTGCTTGCTAGGCATGATACCACTACTGTAATATTGGGTGCTGCTCTCACATGATACTTGCTCTCGCAAGTGATCAACTGAACTGATTTTTTGGTTTTTATAGTTTTGGGTCACCTAATGCCTAAAGTAAACTAATTTGGATAAATTTTTTTTGGGATTTCTTGAGATATTCTACTTTCCCTACTCTACCACTCTCTCCTTGCCTAACCCTAACTCTTCCCTTACTTCCTCACTTCTAAACCTAAACCTAAAAACTCATTATACACTCCTCAAGAGTGTGAAGTAACAAGTGTTGAAGTGCTTGACTACTTGCCACTGAACAAAGTCACCTCTACGAGTAGGATTCCTTCACTCTAGAACTATGACCATCACAAAGGCACCTTGGTTAGGTTTCTTCTCTCGCAACGGCACCAAAAACGTGTGTACCTAAGTCTTGAAACCTTAGGGACTTGTGTTGATGATACTAGACCTCAATCACCCCACAAGTGCATATAGTGGTGGATCGATACACGTTTAATTATCAATCCGAGGAACCATAAGAACCAAGTGTATGAAGATGTGTGTGCATATGATGGAAAGTGAAGTGGCTAAGCTACAATGCATGTGAAAAGAATTAACTACCTCTCTAACTCACTAATCCTCTGAAAATACATGCGGTGATACAATTTACAACAGTAAGCACAAATTCGATCTTTTCTCCTAGCTCTGGACTTTGAATATGTCCAGTAGAGGTTTCTTTCGAAGCTCTTGATGAGACGCATCTAGTGGTGGTATTTTCATTCGAATTTGACAAAAACTCTTCAAGTTATGAGAAAAATAGTGAATGGCGGAATGCACCAACACTTGCTTCACAACTTCTAATGGCTCACACACACACTATAGTCATTCAAAAGGGACGGGAAGGGATATAACATTCCTACATGCACATTTCAAGCATTACCCACACTCAAAAGATCATGGTGAAGGAGGAAATCAATAGGAAAGAAGCAATTTTGAAATTCTTCTTCACTTCTTCACAATGGCAAAAAGGTCCTTTACAAGAGTCACAAAGTAACTTATATACATGTGCACTAAAAATGGTCCTTTCACACACGAGACCAGCACTTTATTGATTGACTTTAGTTTTCTACTATTTTACAAGAGTTATGTTACAATGATTTGGGCTTATGCATCTAGAGGTCTCCTCTAGTGCATTTACATGGCTTTCATGAGATTTCCATAAGCATTTGAAGAAGAAAAATTGTGCCCATAATTTTGAAAATTTTGGAACTCCTTTCTAGTGCTCTATTTTCTCTGCAACACATCCTCATAGACCAAGTTGGATAGTTCTCTCTATCCAACTTCTCAATTTAGAGACTATCTCCCATCCTTTCTTCAACTGTAGTGTCAAATCTTCAACCTTATAAGTAATGAATGTACCTTAGCTTTGAAATTTACTCCTTCGGATCCTTTTGATTGCTCTCATGTGTCTCCCTTTAGCTTTTCCTTTAGACTTTGTCCTTTTGAATCTTCAAATGTTGAATTTTCTATATTTGCAGTAGTCGAGGTCTTCCTTTTCTTCAAATTTGACTATTCCTACTGTGATGCCACTGATGGAGATGATTAATCTCCAGAAGACAAGCTACACTTGAGTTTAGAACACCTCTATGTCTAGTATAGCTCAAAACTACCACGAATTTTGAAATCTTTTACCAAAATATGAACACTCATCTTCTCTATGAAAACTGACTTTACTCAGAAAAGTCTACCTCACAAAATTCACTCATTGACTCATGAAATGATTAAATTTTTCTATGAAAATTTGGTACAATACTCATTTAGTGTTTTTGCAACTACTACAAGTTAAAGTTCTACAAAAGAACTCACAAAAATTTAGACTTACTTCAATGAGTAAACCTATGTTTGAAACAAGAACTTTCTACAGGTGACTTTTACATATGCAACTTTAAATAGTTGGTTCTCACAAAATATAACATGTTTAATACAATGCTTTTAGACATAGATGGCTTACCTTCCAACTAAGATTTTGACTCTCATTTGTGAAAAAATTTATACTACACACTGAGATATGATCAATTCTTTGATCATCAAATTTGCACCTATTTCAGAAGGTACTCATCACTTCCTCACATACAAATGTTCCTACTCACAATTCTCTCAGCCTGATTACAATTGGACTCTCAAATCTTGACCATAGATGCATTAACTATGTACTTAGACATCTACAAAAGGATTCCTGAAATGATCAAACAAAAAAGGAGAAATGGAGGAAAAATTGATGCACGATTCTGAGAAATCTTCTATTCAACTCATCGTACATCTGATGGAAGATACTCATTCAACTTATGATCTACACCTCTCTATCTCATTTATTCTTCATCTCTCATATATATCATGACTATATACAAGTGTATATATACATATGAGTGTGGATTAATCATTACTTCAAGTATTTGTGAAGTATTTGCAAAGCTAATATACATGTGTATATAGGCCATCTCTTTCTAAACCTCCACTTTACTTCATGCTCTTGGCTTCAATCTTTTGATCAAGTCTTCACTCCTAAGCTTCATATAATCCTGAATTGTTGATTGTCTTGCTCCAACACTAATGGAATACAACTTTGAGGTAGTAGTCAGGAAAGAAAAGACTCTTAGGCTGCCAGATTGGAATATGTAATTTTATTTTTCATACTCGCATGCACCGAAAAGGCGTAGCAAATAGATGTAACTTTCTATTCATTAATGAAAAGGCAAGCACGCGTTCAGCGAGAGACGGGGGAATCGCCAAACTATCTGTCTGGGCGACCGCGCTAGAACTGTTGTATTGTAGATTTTCCCAAATTCTTAGTATTGTGTCTTGTTCTTAAGGTTTCAGTGATTAATTATTAAACAGAGATGCTACGTAGTTGTTAATTCGCATGATGAGCGTACTGCATCGTGATAATTTTCGAATTGGAAGACTGTTAACTACTTAGTTGAATGTTGAATTGGGAAAATTAAACAAAGGGCCTCTGCACTGTCAGTCCCCTATCCATCCCTAAGAACCCAGAAATGAGATTAAAAGTGGCTTAACTGAAGCACTTTTAACACTGGTGCCGTCTGTGGGAAGATGGAAACAGATTTGGAATAATCAGTAAGGGAAGAGCAGTACTCAAGGCAAGCAATGGAGAATAATAACCGATAGTTGAAGAAGTGATATATGCCGGTTACTCGTTCCGGTGAGTCCTACCCAAAGTATAGGAGAGATCAACATCCCTGGGCAGTTCCAAACTTACCCTCGGGTGGTAGAAGTACAGGCCAGTTAAATCTAGTTGCAGAAGGATCGGAGCCAGTTAGTAGTGATTTTGGTACTAGTTTGATAGCATGACGAGATTCCGATGAATTTCGGTGTGAGTCCGGTACTTTTTTGAGAAGGTATAGTGACTTTTAGGTGTACAAAGATGCAGTGCGGAGTCAGTTCAGCACTATCTTGTTAGAATTCGGCCATTTTCAGTGACAAAGTCCTGTTACCATGTGAGAACGTTTTCGGTGATAGTGTAACCTGGTCCGGTGAGAGTTCGACAAGTTTCGGTGGAAGTTTGATACCACTTGGTGGTCATTTGAAGTTTTTCGGTGACACTACGGTGCTACCTGGTGGACAATTACTGCGTTCACCACTTTTTGGTACAAGTCTACCTAATTTCGACACCAAAGTTGAGGAAGAGCTTCTAGACTTGGAATTCAGGAATCGGTTTGACGACATTTTTGGACCGGAAAGTGAGCAAGCTGACCATACAAACTCGAAAAATCAATAGATAGCTCCTAGAAATTCAGGTAACAACAATGCCAGCAACAATAGCACCATGAGTGGCTCACATCAACAGCAACAAACACCGCCACAGCCACAACCTGATGAGTAGCACCTCCTTTAATGTCAATCCGGGAAGACATGAGGATGGTATGAAGACCTCGAGCAAGTGGAGGCACAAGTGCATGAGTGAGAAGCACACAAACATGCACACACATACACACACACACGCACACACGGCAAGACAAAGAGTGAGAAGCAATGGAGTTCTTAGATAACTTTCAAAAAGCTCTTACAAGTTCATTTCAATTACAATCTAGCCTCAAAAATGAGCTCTCTAGCTCCTTTTATAGTTTTTGACTAGCTTTGGCCCTGTCCAGACCTAGTGTAACATAATCCTGGTAGGAGATGGTTGAACCACACCCTAAGAGAGAGGATTAGGAAGTAATCCTCAACCATGGCTTTTGGGGCAAGTGGTTAGCCCATCACATTCCTAACCAAGAGGTTGTGAGTTCAATTCCTTACATTGGTATCAGAGCCTAGGAAGTAGGCTTGGGAAAGATGGAATGAGCCAATGGCCTATAAAAAAGGCGCTTGGGCATCCTCTATGTGAAAGGGTAGGATTTGTGGAAGGCGCGCGTCGATTTCAATGATGGACCTTACAATGATTGGGGTGTATCTCCCAATCCGTAGGTCGGATTGAGGCGTGTAATATACCGTTGGAAAGCTCTCGGAACGAACTTTCCAATGAGCTAGCTTGCAATGTGTGAATTCCTTGGGAATCCTTGGATGGAACTTGATTGAGTACATCCTGCCAGTCCCATAGCTGGTCAGGGTACATCCTGCCAGGGTACATCCTGCCAGGGTACATCCAGGGTACATCCTACCAGTCCCATAGCTGGTCAGGGTACATTCCCGAGGGAGTTCAAGGGGGGAAGAATGTAACATAATCCTGGTAGGAGATGGTTGAACCACACCCTAAGAGAGAGGATTAGGAATTGTTCAGTAGATTGACAATTCTCAAGAACTTTCAGTTAAAGTCTTTGAGAAAAGTGTCCTAAGTTAGAAAAATTTCATTATGGATTTGTATTGGGTAAGTTATAGTATGGTTGACTCCAAGAAAATGGTAACTTTCTCTTACAGTTTATATAGGATTTTTTCAACTCATTAGGACAAAGTAACTGTCCTCTAGTCGGGTAGAAAAATCAAGTAACTGTTGGATCAAAGTAAACCATTATATAAACATCCAAGTAGATGTTTGAGACAACCAAACTTCAAGTTCTCCAAAAACAAATTCAAGTGAATCAAGAATTCTCAAAGTCTTGCGAGGGATAAGAATCCCACCTTCATTACTAAGCCAATGCACCAGTTATGCCTAGAAATGGACTAGTAATTTGAATCCACCTAGTTCACATGTTTGTGCCTAGATCGCACATTTAGAAACTATAAATTGGCCAGGGATGTGTTTAGATCCACCCTTATTATTCTTCACTAGTTTGTACTTTGTGCTGTTCATCAAAGTGCAAACCTGGATAGTGTTTTGAATCATTTGGGCAGGGATGCCACCACAGAGATGAGACATGTTCTTCCAGTTCTAGAACATGACCATGTTCTTCTAGTTTTAGAACATGAGGCTCGGGGGTTGCCTACAGTTGTATATATAGCTTTATTTTCGAGGACGAAAATCTTTCCCAAGGGGGGGAAGAATGTAATAAAGTAAGTCTATGATCTAGGGATCCGATGGCTTCAGACAGATCTGAAATCGAATACGGTTTGGTCACTCGTCTGTAGGACCAAAGATCTCAAGAGTAGACTCAAGCATAAGTCATGTGCTCTCATATTCAAGTAATCCACTTAGCCTAGTGGTTAAGTCTCATGGTTGTGAAGGAAGAGGTCTTGGGTTCAACTCCCATGGGGAGCATGGGGAGAGAGTTTTGCCCAAAGAGCTCTAGAGCCTTCTAACTCAAGTTAACTCACGTTAACTTGAGTCCAGTGGACTTAACTCAAGAGGTGAGTACAACAACCACTAGTGGACTCTAGTGGAAGGTACTAAAGTAGTGGTCGAGATCACTCCAGCCACTAATAGACTCCAGTGGTGGATATGAAAGGAGTGGAGGAGATTGCATATGCACTTGTGGACTCTAGTTACATTTGTGGTCCTCATTAGTTCAAGCAGCTATATATACAGGCATAAGGTTGGGAGGAGAGCCATCTCTCAAGCATGTGGTGGTCGTAATCCTTAGGTTGTTGCACCTAGTGTCCGGCCTAGTTAAAAATTAGGTTCCGGGGCTCTTTTGAGGGCTCAAACGAGATCTAAAAAATATGAAAATTGATATGTAGGCACTTCTAAGGCTCCTCAAGCTCAAGGACTCCTTGGCTTGCACAAAATGGAGCTACAAAAATACGAAATGGTATTTACAATGGTTTTTAGTGATTAAAATCACTATTTGTGTAGGGATTTTCTCTGTTGATTTGTCGTACACATCTTTGAGCTCCCTACTTGCTCTTTCTTCTTGTCTGCTCCACTCCTTGATGTCTGAAAAATTTAGATGGCTACTATGTCTGCTTGTGCTATCTCTTCGTTCCGACCCTCTTTGTCTTGTGGCTCCTTCGGTTCCCTGACTACTGATGGAGAGTGTTAATCTCCAAAAGAACAACCTACTCTTGTGATTAGAGCACCTCTATACCAAGAGTAAGTTAAAACTTCCACTAATTTAGAGGATCAATTACTAACTAACAAAGGATTGACAAATCTGTGAAGAAGATGAAACACAGAAAAGTCTGCTGCACTATTTCTCCACATTGACCTATCAAACATGTAAAGTTTTTGATGAAATTTTGTACGAAGTATCTCCTAAAGATTGCGCACTTCCTCCAAGTTGAATTACTTCAAAAGCTTTAGTATAACTTGAGAAATCAACTTCACAAGTTACCTATGTGAGAAACTGTTATCCAGAACAGTTGATTTTACACCTGTAACTTTTAAGACTTGGTTCTCCTTGAATAGAACCCGTTTAAGCAAATGCTTCTAGCCATGAGTAGCTTATCTTCCAACTTAAAGATTAAGCCCTCACTCATGCAAAACTTTAAACTGTGCTGGGAGAAATGATCAAAACATTAAGTTGGAAATCTGCGCCTGTTTTAGGAACCTGTGAACACACTTCACATATGAATGTTCCTACACTTAATTCTCTAAGCCTGATTGCAATTGGAAGCTAAAACTTTGTACAGAGGTCAAGCAGCTCTAGACTTAGACTTGTACAAAAGCATTTCACAATTGATCTACTGTAGAAGGAGAACACGCAGAAACATCGGGCGCAATATTTTCGATTACTCAGGAAAGAATTACAGTTGAGTGATGAGAGGAAACTCAACTAACTTTTCCTCTATCTCATGACATCTAATTTCCTCATTCTTGATTTCTAACTATTGTCACATATGCTTTCATACTTGCCCCGACTTTTCTCAAAGTATTTATAGATAATTTGTACAAGATTCTTACTAAAACAAAGATCTAAGTCAGCTATGACTATACTAATGTACATATGTGTACACTTCTCTTTTCCTCTGAATGTAATCTTCTTCCAAACTTCAAGAGTTGATTCTTCCTTCATCCTTTAATCTTCCAAGCCTTCAATTGGTGATTGGTCTGCACCAACAGCTCCCCCTCAATCATCAATTGAGGTTTTCTCTGTCTTCTTTATACCTGCCATGTCTTTGAACCTTTGTAACTTTGGTCCATCCAAGCATTTTGTAAGCATATCAGCTATCTGATCTTTTGTTGAAGTATGGATTACTTCAATCTCTTTATCCATCACCTTCTCTCTTAGAAAGTGATACTGAATCTCAATGTGTTTGGTCCTGGCATGAAAAACAGGATTAGCAGCTAAATACAATGAACTCATGTTATCTCCATATATAATTGGTGTCCCATGTACAATGTCAAAACTCTTCATCAAGGTCTTGACCCAAACCACTTCTTTTGCAGCTTCAACCATGCCTTTATACTCAGCTTCTGTAGAAGACAAAGCAACTGTATGTTGCTTCTTAGAACACCATGAGATTAACTTATCTCCCACATAACACATGTATCCATAGGTTGATCTTCTATCATCTGGATTACCTGCCCAATCTGCATCACTATAGATTTTGATATTTGTATCTAAGGTAAACCCATAATACAAACCTTCATTGAGTGTACCCTTAATGTACCTCAACACCCTTTGTCCTGCAATCCAATGTTCTTTCCTTGGGCAATGCATAAATTGAGACAAAACCCCTACTGCATATGATAAATCAGGTCTAGTTAAAGTAGCATAGATAAGGCTACCAACCAAACTCTGATATTGTCTCATGTCTTTGAGTTCTTCACCTCCAAACTTACTCAATTTGTGATTCATCTCCATAGGTGTAGGTGCTACCCTGCAATCATCCATTTTAAACTTGATTAACAAGTTCCTCAAACACCTTTCTAGGGTCACAAATACTCCATGTTGAGTATATATAATCTCCATGCCCAAGAAGTATGACAAGTCTCCCAAGTCACTTATCTTGAACTCTTTTTCCATTTGCCTCTTGAGTCTTTGTATACCTTCTTCATCTGTACCTGTAAGAATTATATCATCAACATATATGCACATGTATATGAAACCATTATCACTTGCTTTGACAAGCAAGCTACTATCTGCTTTAGACACCTGAAATCCAAGTTCCTTTAGGAACTTCACAAGTCTATAGTTCCATGCCCTTGGGGCCTGCTTCAAACCATACAAAGCTCTCTTGAGCTTGCACACATGATCTGGATACCTTTTATCTTTGAATCCTTGAGGTTGCTCCATGAATACATCATCTGAAATATAACCATTCAAAAAAGCATTCTTTACATCAAGTTGACATAACTTCCAACCTTTACATGCAGCAATAGCAATAAGTGTCCTGATGGTTGTCATCTTTGCCACAGGACTATAAGTCTCATCATAATCAATACCATATGTCTGAGCAAAGCCTTTGACAACAAGTCTAGCTTTGTACCTAGACACACTTCCATCTGCAAACCTTTTTGTCTTGTAGACCCACTTGCATCCAATAATCTTCTGACTGTTTGGTTTAGGAACCAAATCCCAAGTTTGATTCTCCAATAGTGCATCATATTCTTCCTGCATAGCACTCTCCCATTTTTCTTTACCTTTTGCCTCTTCATATGTAGAAGGGTCTTCATCTGTATTCACCATGTAAGCATAATCTTTTGTGGCTAAAAATGAAGTATCATAACTATACCTTGTAGGTTGCCACCTATTTCTTGATGACCTTCTGAGTTCTCCACTCCTTGAGGTTTCTGGCTCTTCACATTCAGGATCAAATCTTGGTGTCTCTTCCACTTCACCCTGCACTTCATTATTCTCTTGTTCATCAATTATCTGAACTTTTGATTTACCTTTTCTTTGACTCATTTCTTCTTCATCATCTGTATTGATTTTGATTGTACCTGCATACCAAGTACTTTGTTCATCAAATGTAACATCTTTAGAAACCATAAATTGCTTTGTAAATGGACTCCACAATCTATAGCCCATCTGCTTGTCATCATAGCCAATGAAAACATATTTTTCAGCTTTAGGTTCCAATTTGTGCCTCAATTGTGATGGCACATATGCATATGCCACACACCC
This sequence comes from Ceratopteris richardii, assembly GCA_020310875.1. NCBI lineage: Eukaryota > Viridiplantae > Streptophyta > Polypodiopsida > Polypodiales > Pteridaceae > Ceratopteris > Ceratopteris richardii. Next base: position 158,279,989 of record CM035427.1, on the reverse strand, counting down.
AAAAACTCTGCAATGATCTAAGGTAGGTCTCTTACCCCACCAAGCCTCATATGGTGTCATACCCTGCAAGGCTTTACAAGGTAACCTATTAACCAAATAAGTGGCTGTATTTACAGCCTCAGCCCACAAATAATTAGGGCAATTTTTCTCCTTCATCATGGATCTTGCAAACTCAACAAGAGTTCTATTTCTCCTTTCTGCAACACCATTTTGTTGAGGAGAGTACCTGCAAGTAATTTCCCTTTTTATACCTGCATTCCATAAGTAATCACTGAACTCATTTGAGAAATACTCTCCTCCTCCATCTGACCTTAGTCTTTTCAACTTATGACCTGTAATTCTTTCTGCATATGCATGATAGTGCTTAAATGTATTAAACACTTCTGACTTATCTTTGATCACATAGATAGTGATCCATCTAGTAGCATCATCAACATAAATCACATAATACCTTGACCCATTTATACTGAAATCCTTTGTCTTTCATTGAAATGTCCAAGCCTCTTGTGCCAAAGATCTAACTCAGAGATCTTATGTCCTCCATATGTGAACATAGCATGACCAATGTTGCCTTGAATCTTCAATGTAAATAATCTTCCTTCCTTTTTCCCTGAAACAATCTGTTTATACCCTTGGCTAGGGTCTTCCACATATACTCCATCATTAGTGAACCTTACTTCATATCCCTTTTCAACAATTTGTCCTACACTTATCAAATTCTTAGGGATTGTAGGAACATACAAGACCTTACTCAATAAGGTGCTTCCATCCTTGGCCTTCACTGATCCAATTGACTTCACATTGTGCTTTGTGTTGTCACCTGTCTGAACAACATGATTAAAACCATTATTCTCCAAGTTAGTCATCAAGGATATATTACCACTCAGGTGATTGCTACACCCTGAGTCAATGTAAAAAACTCTTTGATCTTCACTCTGCCTTTCACAAGTTGCATTCATTATCAATGTTGAATCCTCCTTTTGATCTGAAGCATAATTGTAGTAGGTGTTGTTATATTGTTGACTTTGGAATCCTCTACCTGCATTTCTTCCAAAGTAATTCCTTCCACCTCTACCTCTGAAATTTCCTCTTTGATTTCTACCACCTCTTCCTCTTGAATTATAATTTTGATTGTATCCACCATTATTCTGATTATTATGCCAACAATCATTAGCTAAGTGATTTGTCTTACCACAAATCCAGCAAGCTTTGCCTCCATCTTTGTTGTTCCTGCCTCTTCCTCTACCTTTGCCACCTCCTCTTCCTCTTAGGAAGTTGGCTTGAGTAGTTGTTCCTTCATCTTCATTTACTTGTTGCTTTCCTTTGCTATTCTTCTTCTTGTCCTTTGAGTACATTGCATGACCTGCACTCTTGTCACCATCTCCTTTAACATCCTGCTCAAATGTTAGCATATGACCTAACAATTGATTTAAATCAGGAGTGAAATGGTCAAGTGATAACTCTGTAGACAAAATAAATGGCTTCCATTTGTCATCACCTCTCAATCCTGTAAGGATTTGTCTTACCAACTTATCTTCCTCAATGTCTTCATCAACAGCTCCTAAAGCATCTGCAATATCTTTCATCCTTGTCACATAGTCTGAGATGGATTGAGAAGCCTTCTTCCTAAAAGTTGTAAACTCTGCCCATAAGGATGCCTTCCTTGACTTTGTAGTATTCTGGAAATGCTCCTCCAAAGCATTCCATATGTCAGTTGCACTTTCAAGACCTCGAATATGAGGTAACAAGTAATCATTGACTCCCATATAGATAATGCTCCTAGCTTGAGCATCTTTCTTCATCCAATTTTTCAAATCTGCTAATTCTTCCCTAGTTGGAACACTAGGATCTCTGAACTGTGGCTTCTCTTCTTCTCCTGTGATGTAACCAATTAAATCTTTGCTCATAAGATGAGCTTCCATCCTCATTGACCATGCAGGATAGTTTTCCCTATCCAATTTCTCTATCTGAAGAGAATCTCCCATCTTGTGTCCACCTGTGTATTGAAATCTTCAAGCTTTACAAACAATGTATGTACCTTTACTTTGAATTAGACTCCTTTTTGTCCTTCTTGATGTCGAATAGTCTTCTCCTCAGGCTTTGACTCCAAGCTTTCACTTCTTAGTCCTTCAAGTGTTGAATTTCTTGAATCTACAGCAGTCGGGATCCTCCTTTCCTTGATTTTGATGTCTCCTGCTCTGATACCACTGATGGAGAGTGTTAATCTCCAAAAGAACAACCTACTCTTGTGATTAGAGCACCTCTATACCAAGAGTAAGTTAAAACTTCCACTAATTTAGAGGATCAATTACTAACTAACAAAGGATTGACAAATCTGTGAAGAAGATGAAACACAGAAAAGTCTGCTGCACTATTTCTCCACATTGACCTATCAAACATGTAAAGTTTTTTATGAAATTTTGTACGAAGTATCTCCTAGAGATTGCGCACTTCCTCCAAGTTGAATTACTTCAAAAGCTTTAGTATAACTTGAGAAATCAACTTCACAAGTTACCTATGTGAGAAACTGTTATCCAGAACAGTTGATTTTACACCTGTAACTTTTAAGACTTGGTTCTCCTTGAATAGAACCCGTTTAAGCAAATGCTTCTAGCCATGAGTAGCTTATCTTCCAACTTAAAGATTAAGCCCTCACTCATGCAAAACTTTAAACTGTGCTGGGAGAAATGATCAAAACATTAAGTTCGAAATCTGCGCCTGTTTTAGGAACCTGTGAACACACTTCACATATGAATGTTCCTACACTTAATTCTCTAAGCCTGATTGCAATTGGAAGCTAAAACTTTGTACAGAGGTCAAGCAACTCTAGACTTAGACTTGTACAAAAGCATTTCACAATTGATCTACTGTAGAAGGAGAACACGCAGAAACATCGGGCGCAATATTTTCGATTACTCAGGAAAGAATTACAGTTGAGTGATGAGAGGAAACTCAACTAACTTTTCCTCTATCTCATGACATCTAATTTCCTCATTCTTGATTTCTAACTATTGTCACATATGCTTTCATACTTGCCCCGACTTTTCTCAAAGTATTTATAGATAATTTGTACAAGATTCTTACTAAAACAAAGATCTAAGTCAGCTATGACTATACTAATGTACATATGTGTACACTTCTCTTTTCCTCTGAATGTAATCTTCTTCCAAACTTCAAGAGTTGATTCTTCCTTCATCCTTTAATCTTCCAAGCCTTCAATTGGTGATTGGTCTGCACCAACAACTACTGCCAACACCCCCCCCACTCTCGCGTCTGTCGTCCCTGACAGACCCTTGTTGGGTGGGTCGTTGGATGTAGTACTCAACAACGTCTTGTGCTAAGTGATTTCTGCAATCCGCAACCCTTTGGCCAAGTCTGTGAGTAAAGCATCCCAATCTACCGACCGGAACCTTTGGATGTGGTATACGTAACTTTTCTTAATGAAGAGCTTGTTCCACTGCAAACAACTGCAATAAATGTGATGGTCTGGGAATGAATATCTCTGAATGATATTCCCAGAATCCCGTGACGAACATTTCTTCAAACGTCTGTTTGAAGCAGGCTGAGAGATACTTGATGCGCGCATGCCATGCATATACAACATTAATAGATGGTGTTGCACTCATGTCGTAGACGAGGTCCTGATTTCCTTCATTAAATCCAAGGGCTGACAGATGAGGTTCCTTGACATTTTTGAAAGTCCTGAATGTGACCAACATGAGCTCAAAAATTTTCAAGCACATTTGGGCCATGACGTCAGGCACATTTTTAAACCTGACCCCCCAATGCCGAATCGTCGAGATCATGTAGCCTATGGTAGGTTGGCCTTTGGGTGGTGCTAAGTAAACATAATTGAGCCATTTGTCACATCCTTTGTTTGTGAGCACCGTTTTTGTGTATTCTGGCCATGACCTTCCTCGAAACAGAGGGCAGTAGCATGGGTTGTATTTGATGTACAAGGGCAAGTTATTCCATGTTCTTACCATTTCTGGGTAGGTTTCCAGTAGACGAATCCTCCACATCGGTTGATGAATATTGCCCTGCTTGGCACTCGCTGGGATGTCTTCCGGTGCAAATTGTGTAGCCGAGGTTGGTTCTTTTGATGTGTGGCTCTTGATTTCCGCATTATAATCCGCCATTAGGACACAGAAAGGAACATACAAATCGTCGGATGTGCCGATCCACCTATGATGGGAGAGATTCCTAAAGTAATCCGATTTTATGACTACTTCTTCCAAGCGTGACATAGATGCTATCTGAACTGCCACTCTATCATCATGGGTTGTGGCCACTTTCTCTAACCTCTGCATCCATTCAGGAGCCTCTATTTCAATGGTGTCCATGCCCTCGTCTGTTTGCTTGCCCCCTGGTGCAGGCATGGGAACATACAGGTCTTCGAAAGTTTCCTCTATCTCCATTGGCACTAGATCTTCAGGCTCGGGCTCGACAAGGGGAGAGGGCTGACGTTCGTATTGCATGACTTTGCTACGTAATTCTTCGAGTTCTGCTCTGAGTTTTGTGACTTCTTCGGATGCGTAGTCTGTGGCTGTGGCTTTGCTTGGTGACTCCTGCTGAGTTGCCAGTTGCTTAAGTAGATCATCCCTTTCTCGTTCTAGCGCTGCATGGGCCTCCAGGAGGTCGGCATGGGTTTCTAACACAGTTTTCATATTCTCTGAGGGAATGGCCTTGAATTTTTCTGGGTCGATTTCTTGCGGGGAACCTTCCATGGCTGCTTCCAAGTTCTCTTCATTCTGTTTCTGCAGCCGTTTATTCTCTTCGAGAGCTGTAGACATGTGTTTTCGTAGGAGGGCCAGGTCGCGTCTAAGTTTGAGATTCTCCGTTATCTGGGAGTGTAGCAATTCATCCATATGTTGTCTTTCCTCTGCATCTGACTGGGGTGGATTGGCTACTAATTGTTCATGTTGTTCCTGTAAAGTGGCATGTTGTTGTTGTAGTAGCCGCTTTTCCCTTTCGAGATCAATGAATCGGAGTTGAAGTTCCTCATGGCTTCGAAAGAGTCGTGTGTGTTGGTTATCAAGATGTTGGTAGTGCTGTTGTAGTTGCGACATACACTGATACATATTATTAAACACATTATTGATAGGGGTGGATGCTGGTAGGGTGTTGAATGCAGAGGGGAAGGGAAAGGGGAAGGGGAATGGAAGTGTGGATGTGGTGCTGGAAAATGGTGAAGTGGGAGGTGGGGGAATGGGAGATGGTGGATGCATGGGGGGAGGGAGAGATGCGGAGGTGGGTGAGATGTCCATAAGATCAACGGTGGATGCAGTAGTGGGAGTGATTGTGAATAGTGGAATTGTGGGTGCGGTGATAGTGGTGAAAGTGTACAGTGGTGTGTGCAATTGTGAATACGAACTGCCCGGAAGTGTGATCGGGGGGTTGAGATCTTCTGTGGCAATAGCTAGAACTACTGTTTCAGTGGTCGTATGGACAAACGAAGTGGAGATAGGGTATGTGGGTTGTGTGGGTTGAGTGACGGTCTGTGCTTCGGTATGAGTAGTGGACTCGGAGGCGGTGACAGTAGTGGTTACACTGGTTGTGGGAGATGAATGTGGTGGAGATGGAGGCAGGGGTGGCAACGGGGGTGACGGAGGTGCACTTGATACATGGGTTTCCTCAGTATCGTGGACAGTGTGTGCAGTGCCCGTGGTTGTGGATGTGCCTTGTGGTTCTGATACTAATACATTCATCTGCTTTCCTACTCGAGGGGGGCGTCTACCATATCTTCGTTCCGTTCTTCGTGCTTGTGCAAGGGCGGTATGCACCGTTTCAGGGACGCCTAATGCCTCAGATATCATGTCAAGGGTGGCACGATATTGCTCGTCGATGCCTTCCTCCTCAAGGATCTGATTCATAAGGGCCTTGCCTGCTGCTAGGGACAGTCTATGTTGCTCTTGAACTCTGTTCATGGTGTCATAGAGCTTTTTCAATGCTTTCGTATAAGCTAGGGCCCCTTCAAGTACCTGCAGAAATTCCTGATCATATTCCTGCTCTTCTTCCTCGGATTGTCCATCATGTTCCTCCTCTTGTCCTCCTTCTTCTTCACCCTCCACATCGACGACCTCTAGTTGTCTGGGATGGGGTTGGTCTGTAGCAGTTTGTTGTCCACTAGCTTGCTCTGCCTCGACTTCCGCGTTAACAGCCTCTATGATTCTGGCTACCTCCTCATCAGTTAGGTCTTCTAAAGTGAATCCGTGAGGGAACTCTAGGTCGGTTGGTACAAGTGGAAACACTAGATTTGCTCCATCAGTGCTGTGTCTTGGTAATCTAATAGTGAAGGGTTGTACCTGCCTTGGAAATCGTGGAGTTGTCTCTGGTGTCAATGTCGCACCGCGGGGTTGTGCGCAGGGCATCTGAACGAAGCCTCTCATTTTCTTGGATGGTGGTCCTGCGGAGGATAATCGGTGCTGAAACTCTTGTACCCTGGTCCAAATGAGTGCCCTTTGCACTGGTACATCATACGCAAGACATCTGTACACAATCCTGGTCAGAGCACAACATCCGTACGGTACAGACTTTTGTTTTTTATACCACCTTTGATGAGCCAAGTGGATTTGGTCGATAATCTAGTGGGGCATGTTGATTGTCAAATCAAAGGCATCAGCCAAGTATAAACTAAACCATATCTTTTTAGGTGGCATTGTGAACCTCTCTTGGGCGGGAAATGCAAAGTGTTGCATGATCATTCGCAAATGAATGGCGATTGTAGGCGTCATTGCCACCATGTCTTTTAACTTTGTCAGATTCCTGTTCTTCATATTGTCGGGGACCATAGTCTCTTTCTTCGTAGGAATATGCATACCTTTCATGTCTAGAGCTTCCCTTACCAAGTTGATAGTTAATCTGAAACGCTTGAGCTCATTGCCCCTTGTGAGAGATGGGAGGACAAAGGAGCTGTATCCCTTTTTGTCTTTGCTCGGAGTAAGGGTGCTAATCAAATAAGAGCATCTTAGAAAATCCGACTTTGGCAATTGGAATTTGAAGTACTCGTAGAGTCCTGCCTTCTTCCATATAGGTTTCAGTCCTTCATTATTCTGCAGTCTCTCAAATTCCCTAGTGAAAAAGTGATACCTGCCCCAGCGCCCATTGAATTCTATCTCGGCCTCCCACATATAAGTGCCTTCACCTAGGGGTCCTGCCACATCACTGAACCAATGAGAGTTTTTACTGACTGGCATAGTGTGCCCTTGTGGAGGGTTCTGAACCGGTATGGCGTGTAATGCTCTCAATGCTACAGGGCGTTCCTTCAATTCCTCCTCAACGGGAAGACTTTCAATATCCACGACTTGGGGGCTGGTGCCTGCCTGGGAGCTAGTTCCTGCCGTATCTGCCATGTTACTTCTTGCCTCCTAATTTTGTGAGAATATAGAAACATGTGTTAACATTGTAAAGGACAAGATAGAACCGTTTTTGTCCTCATTACAACATTAACATGAGGTTCGGGAGAGATTAGTGGGTTAGTAAGTGCTCGGTGCTTGTGTGTGTAGTTAGGGATTGGTTAGACCTAGGAGCTAAGTGGAATGATGTGGTGCCAAATGCAATGGATAGGTTTTGATTTTGAATTTGTGGAGGCTTTGGGGAGTGTGATAGGGTATTTACTTGAAAAATGGGGCTTTTTAGGAACCCATTTACAAGTGATTCTACTTGTGCTCATGGAAGAATATGTGTTAGTGCGTGATGTGTAAGACTGGGCCTCAGATGTTCGCGTGAGTGAAACATGTTGTACAGGGTTTGACCTTGGTGTAGCTATTTGAGCCCGCAAGCAAGCGTTAGGCACCCAGATTTGTCGTGATTGTGGGCTGGCCTTCATTGACTTCTTGGGTACCCAAATAGACTTCACTTTCGCAGAAGAACTTATGAAAGGCTTCTTATTGGTATCGTGTTGTTGATTACTAATAAGAGGTTTTGGCCGTGGTGTTGGCCTGGTCGGATTAGGGTGTTCGCCTTTTCGCCTCCATACTTGTTTCATCGGCTGAAACAATCTGCTTTGCTTCTTTTTTTGGCCTCCAGTACAGGTAGTGTTCTGCTTCTTCTGTATTTGATCTGCCGTTGGCTGCTGCATCCTTCTGGCCTTTGGAAAAGAAGGGAGTACCGTCTTATCCTGGACTCCGTTGTTGAGACAATCCTCTTTCTGCATCATACATTTTTGGACAAGAATAGCATTTTCAACTTCATGTGCACCCCTGTAAGGACCAGGAGTTTGTGTTGTACCTAGTTCCTTGAGTGCCTCCTTTTCCAATTCAACTGTAATTCGGCTATGATTTACCCATACCTGAAGAAGTCCGCTTCTTAGGTTTAGGTTGATTGCATGATCATAGATCCAGTCCTGACCCAAGACAAGAGGCTCAGTGAGGTCCTCATCTTGACACACTAATACTTTGACTGTCATTACTTCGTCTTGAATGGAGATGGGAAGATCCACCTCGCCCATGCAAGGGGTTTCCACACCTCCCAATCCCATGAGATATGCTTCTATAGGATTGACAGTTAATCTCAATTCTTGACAGTAAGACAATTTAACAGCACTAGTGGCTGCACCTGAGTCAATCAAGGCTCTTACAGTCCTTGCACCCTTTCTTTGTCCTATCTCTAAGGTTATAAAAGGACGTCGATCAATTATCCTTTGAGCGCTGATACCTGAAACTTCACACATAGCCACGTGATATCCTTGATCTGCATAGGCATCCGTCCTAGGTTGCTCCCTATTCTGTCTTCTCAACTTCATTCTCTGGATGCGTTCCAATGCTTCTGCTTGGGCTTCTTCTCGAATTCGCTTTTCTTCTTCTTTGCGTTTCTTAGCAGTATTGAGTCGACTTAGCATCTCTTCCGTCAGAGGTTCCTGATATAACTGGACCCTGCACCCACTTATGTAGCTCGGGAGAACATCACCCTCTAAAGTGGCTAGTTGTACTGCTCCACTTGTGGAGATCCTATTAATGATCATGGGTCCGTAACCTCTTTTCTCTAGTTTCCTCGCATGTTGTTTCAAAGTGTAGACTAGTACCAGATCTCCTGCTTTCAAGCCTTTATCCTTAATATGGGCATCAAAATATGCCTTCTGTCATTTCTTAGCTACATATATCCCTGCAGCCGCCCTCAGTCTTGTTTCTCCTAATCGTTCAAGGTCAAAAAGTCTAGAAGAGAGTTCATGACCCGTCCATTCATGCTCTTGTGCTATTTTCAGTGTAGGTATTAAGAAGTCCAAAGGTAGCACTGCATTTTGGCCAAATACCATCTGAAAGGGGGTGGCTTGGAGTACCATTTTGTAGGCGACTCGGTATGCCCAAACAGCATGGTGTAGCTGTTTGTCCCAATCAGAGCGTTTATTGTTCACTAATTTCGTCAGTACATTGCATAAGATCTTGTTGGTGCTCTCAGCCTACCAAGAATTCTTGGAGCAGATTTTCAATAACTTCATTCAAGAAGTGAGTGCCTCTATCACTAACTAGCTCTATAGGTAGCCCGTATCTAGTGAACACATTCTCAAATAAAAACTTAGCTGTTGTTTGAGCATCGTTCTTCGTTGTGGCTTTTACCTCTACCCACTTTGTTAGATAGTCTGTCGCAACAATGATATATTCTGCATGGGAACCCTTAGCTGGGGGATTAATAGGACCTACGAAGTCTATTCCCCACTTAGAGAATGCACGTCCACCCATCATAGGTTTCAGTGGCATCTCATTTTTACGTATAGGATATTGAGTTCTCTGATAGACATCACATCGTTTCACAAAGGTATGTGCATCCATGTGAAGGGTCGGCCACCAGAAGCCCGCAAATAGTATTGCCTTGATCACCCGATCTGGTCCAAAGTGTCCTCCTGCTACACCTTGGTGAGCAGTGTCCAAGATCTTGAGATATTCACTCTCATGGACACATAGTCTCAGGTAACCATCTTTACCACGTTTGTATAGATTATCACCAATGAGTGAGTAATCCTGGGCTTCTTGTTCTAAACTCCTTTTCCTAGCCAGAGTCATGTCTGGAGGGAATGTTTTCGTCCTCAGAAAGGATACTAGTGGTTCACTCCAATCCGGCACTATGGACACTTGATAAAGAGTGGCATGTTCCACAGGTGGTTTAGTGCAGCAGATTGGGCATTCCTTGCACAACTTTTGGACATTAGCCTCCATAGTCAGCCAATGCACTCCTAGTCTTCTCAGGGTCTGTAGGGTTCGTCGCTTTGAGTAGTGTTGCTCTAATGCACCTACATGTGCTAATTGCAACCACTTCGCATACTCGTCTTCTTCTACACAACAAGCCAAGATCCCTTGATCTGTGTGCTTGTACATACTTCCAGCTATGATGTGGTACTTTTGGGCTTTTACTACCTGTCTATCCTGTGTGGCTATTACTGGGTGGTTAGGCCCGTACGTCAATACTGGCACTAATGGCTTAGCCCACTGCGGCACCACCTCCAAATTAAACAAGTAAGCATCAGGAAGGTCATCTGACACTCCTTGTGGGGCTTCTCCAGATGTGAGCCTAGAGAGATGATCCGCTCTCAAATGAGTCCTCCCTTTCCTTACCACTACCTCAAAGTCATATTCCATTAGTAAGAGGAACCATCTCACCAATCTACCTGTGTTGCATGGCTTGTTTACCAAGTATAGTAGAGCTTGATGATCAGTAAAAAATTTAAACTTATTTGCAAGCAAATAATGTCTAAACTTTTTAACCGCATACACCATGTCTAAGCCTTCTCTCTCAGCAGTGGTGTAATTTTGTTCAGCATTCAATTGTCTACTAGCATAGGCAATTGGAAGATCCATATTACCTTCACCGGTAGGCTGCGCGAGTACACACCCAATAGCATAATTGGACGCATCAACATGAACATGGAAAGGCTTATTCCAATCTGGTGTGGTCAAGATCGGTGCTGAACATAATCGCCGTTTAAGCTCATTGAAGGAATTCTCACATTTATCAGTCCACTCAAAGTTAGTCAGAAGTCCGTACATGGGCTTTGCAATGACAGCATACATGTGAATGAACCGGCGGTAGTACCCACAATGCCCCATGAAAGCCTGTACTTCCTTGACATTCTTTGGCCTAGGTAACTTGGCTATGGCTCTCACTTTCTCTTCATCAGTGGATATGCCATTCTTTGACACTATGTGTCCTAGAATCTTGCCTTGCCTGACCATGAAAACACATTTTTCTGGGTTCAAGCAGACTTGATATTCTCTACATTTGTCAAAGATTTGTCTGAGTTCAGGAATATGGTTTTGTCTAATGTTGGAATGAGCACAAAGATCATCAACATAGACTTCTGAATTCTTCCTCAAGAACTCCTTAAATACATGGCACATTAGTCTCTAGAAGGTTGCAGGAGCATTGGTAAGCCCAAATGGCATTACACGAAAGGCAAATATACCCCACTCTGTGGCAAAAGATGTCTTATGCTGATCTTCTGGAGCTATGGCTACTTGATTGTAGCCCGAAAATCCATCGAGGAAGCTGTACAGTTCCTTGCCTGCTACTCTTTCTAAGAGATGCTCTGTGATAGGAAGCGGATAGTTCAATGAAGGATACCCACTCAGTATGCTCAATTTCATAGATGAATCCAGCTTCAACCAGTCTATCTATCTCTTCCTTGATCTTGGCCGCATAGTTGTCATTGTATGTGTATGGCTTTTGCTTAGAGGGCCTAGCATCTGCGGTCATGGGGATAGTGTGTGAGCATATTTCTGGATCAACACCCTTCAAATCCTTGTAACTCCAAGCGAACACATCTCTGTATTCTCTTAGCAAGGCTATTAACGCATGCTCTTCTTCCTCTGTTAGGTCATGGCCTATGTACGTGCATCTCTCCTCTCCTTCTTCTAGGGCCACTACTATTTTTTTGGTGGTTTCTTTGTTATCATAGGCCTCTCCTGATTGTGCCTCTCGTTTAGGCATTCTGATCATGACTCTTCTGTCATCTATCTCATACTTTTTAAAGTTTTCCGGGACCTCAAACAAAGATTCTTCCTCTTCTGGTGTGACTGCTCTCTTCTTTCATTTCTTCCCTTCTTCCTTCGGGGTCACATGTGTGGCTAGCCTTACATCATTTGTAAGCTCTCCGTGCCTCTGGGGTTGAAATTCTACTTCATAGAAATAGTCTTCATCTGATGCAAAAGGTGGATCCATAATGATTGACTCTAGATCGGAGTCGCTCGCATCTTCAAATGCATCAGGGCTAGGTTTGCATTCTTCTAGAACTGCCTCTCCCATGATTGGCTTTATGGAGAAGACTGAAATGTCATAATCTTCATCACAGTGAGGTGTCCATTGTTCTTCATTGATGGCTACATCCATTGTTGCTAGGATTTCTGCCCAGCCATGGGGTTCAAATTCTTCGTCTGGGAAAACTACAGGTGCATAGGCTGGGTCTTGAATTGATCTATGTGTTTCTTTTGCACCTATCTCTCTGGCTTCTTCTCTCTTCTCTTCTTCTACTGCTACTTTGCACATCCATAAGTGGGTGTCTTCATGCATCCATGAGGATCCTGATCTTATGGAATGCACAGATTTCGTATCATCTTTGGCTCTATGGATGGGATTCCATTGGATAGGGGGGACATCTCTATGAGAGTAATCTTTGAGATTCACTTTGGTCGTAACACCTAAGTGTTGCAGGTACAAAGAATTGGTTCCCCAATCCTATACCACTTGCAATTGTTGCATAAAAGGTCGTCCCAAGATCATTTCATAGGCATGGTTCTTGCTAAAATCACATATAGCAAATGTATGCTCAAACTCGACACCACAGGTGGTGAGAGTTATTCCTTCTAGCAATCCTAAGGGCCTCTCAATATGACCATCGGCCATCTGCAATTTCATCCTCGTGGGCCTGAGTGCTGGTTTGCCCCAACGCTTCCATAGGGACGTGGTAGCAATTGCAACACCTGCGCCTGAGTCTAGAATGGCCTTGGTGGTGTATCCTTGATGGGTGATAGGAAGATATGTGTTTCCCTCTTCGCCCTCACTCATGTCTCCTATCTTGTCCAATGGTATTTCTGGCACTGTTCTCTGGGATCCTACCTGGGAACAAGGTTTTGCTATCTCTGGTACTTGTTTGGCTACATGTTTCCATCGCTCTGGCCTTACTTTGAGTAGCTCCTCTAAGGTGAGGTTGCACTGTACTTTAGTGTTTTTCACTACCTCTGTGTTCCTAGGTATGATCGAGTCTTTGTTTCTTACCATGACCGTGGGTGCTCTCATACAAGTAGACTTCGCTTCCCATGGGCCTGTGAAGTGGGGTAATTCTTGTAAAGAATTAGACTCAAAGTCTAGTCTTTCCTGAGAGTGGGTGCTCTCCTGCTCCTCATAAATGGAGGGGATGTCTTGTGGGAATTGGTCATGTGCATCATCCACAAGTTCAATGGGAGGAGGGACTTCACTTTCCTTAGCCCATTTGTCTTCTTGAATCTCTCGTAGGAACTCTGGTGTGAACCGATTCATAGAAGATGATGTGTCTGGCTCCGTAGAGTTAGGCGCATAGGCTTCAGGCACATAGGCTTCCCGAGCAGGAAGACTTGCTCCTTCACTTGCCTTGTCCTTATGTTGAGAGGCAGGTTCCTTTTCTGATTGTGCAATGAGCTTCTCTATTCTTTCTAACAGTCCATCAAAGTGCAACTGTGTCTTTGCTGAACTAGAGATGTTAAATATGCGACTGGCTTCAAACATGGTCTGAGCCAATTCCACCATCTTCGTGCAAATTTTGGTTCGTTCTAACTCTAGTTCTGCTCTAGGGTAACATTTTTCATGATCGGTTACGGTTGGCCCTTCTTGAATTCTGGCCTGATATGCTTTAAGCATCATATTAAGGTCCTCGGGAGTGGGATCTGCTAGGACTGATCCTACTCTTGGGGGTGGTGGGTTTAGGTGAGGCGGGTGGGAAGGTGGCGGTTCGGATGGAGTTGGGAATGGTGGAGGTGATGGAGGTGGGGCAGTGTGAGAGGGAGATTGAGCTGTGAGTTCAATTATCCTGGCCTTTGTTTCTCTGAGGCTTTCCTCGAGTTCACTCATCTTTTTTGCCCATTGACTTTTCATTCTTTCACGACTATCTCTCCAAGCTCTAGTCCTTTTCTTTGTCATGCTCTCTGTTTCACTAACATCTGGGCTCTTTTCCCGGCCTACCCCTTGGTTTTGCTGCACTGCTTGAGCTCTAGTGACTACCTGTACGGGTGCATTGGAAGTGACACTTCCTGTGGAATCTACCACTAACCCAATAACGTTAATAGGAGTGATTTTTGGCATATTATTAGGATTCTTAGGGCAGTCTCGTAAGAGATGCTCCTTTCCACACTCTTGGCAAAAGCCCTGGATCGTCACTGATTGGGGTTGTGTAGGTGGAGGCAAGGGACAATCACGAATGAGATGATCTCCCTGACATCTGTAGCATGGTCCTTTAGGGAATGGGGGTCTTACTTGCCTAGGTTGAGGTCTAGGGTTGGGGTTTGCATACATGACGTTTGTGTAATCTGACTCCCAACTAGGTTCATTTGGCTCTTCACTATAGTAGGACTCACCATGTTCTAGAGACTGCATGTAGTAAGCCTGGGGACTATCAACATGTGTAGAATCAAAGCTATGGTCACTCGGGTCACTTTCAAAAAGCAATGGTGTTACAGGGACTATAGCTCTATTCAGCTTCTCTTCTGCAGCTGCATATTTTACTGGGATCACATTAGTAGGAGCAGGTGGTTGCTGTGCTAGCACTGGCTGGGGTCTCAGTTGGTTTTGGTAGGGTTGGTAGGTTTGTTGAGGTCTCACATACTGCTGAGGTGGGTATTGGTTCTGGTATCTTCCTTGTTGAGGGTATGGTTGTGGGTACGTCTGTCTAACGGTTTGCTTATTGTAGGGACAATCTTGCACGGTGTGATTGGTGTACCTTCGTTCTATGGTGCAGTACTGGCTACTAAGATTAACTTGGGGTTGAGCCATAATGGGACAGACATTCGCCATATGGTCGCCTCCACAAGTATAGCATCTTTTCACAGGGGCAAACCTTGGGATTTGTTTGCTAGAGACACCTAGTTTCTGAGCTACTTTCTCTGCTAATTCCTCAATTGATGTGGATTGCGAGGAAGAGAGGCTAGAGGCACTATCTGAGTCCTTGTAGATTTTGGAAAGCTCTAGTTCCTCCCCTAGGTTATCCTCGATGTCAATGCACATGCGTACACACTCTTCTATAGTCCTAGGGTCCTTCAGATACACATATGACCTCAATTTGGTACTTAGCAATCCATCCAAGAATAAAGCCACTTGCTTAGTTGGTGTGGGTAGCTCAGGGACAGGGCATCTCTCCAAGTATTGCCTAAATCTTCTTCCAGCAAGTCTCACGGTCTCTTGAGGGGTTTGCTTGAAGCTGTGAATCAGCGAGGAAGTGTTATGTCTTATGCCACTTTTAGAGAATTCGATAATGAATGCCTCTAGAAGTTGGTCTATGCTCCTGAACTGCCTCTCGTTTAGTGGCTGAAACCATGTCAGGGTAGTGTTCCTAAGGGTTAGACCAAAGGCATTGTACTGCGTGAATAGATCCTCCACTTGCTCAGCTCTCAAGACTTGCCTAAACTCAGCCACATGATCGTATGGATCTCCATTGCCATCGAAGTAGTTCTTCCTAGACTTAACTAGCTGAGTCGGTCTCAAAGTCCTTGTGTGCTCTCTAGGTCATGGTAGAGGGAACTCATCCGCATTTCTTTGATTCCTGTGAGCTCTAAGTATCTCAGGTTCCACCCTATTTGTCTCCACTCTCGTTCTTTCTCTGCCCCCTGTGTTGGCAAAGCTTACTTCTGGCCTATCTCTACTTCTGTCTCTTTGAATTCCATGAGCTTGGGATGTTCCAGCTCCAGGGTGACCATAGGACACATTCGATCTTGGTTGGGGGAAAACGAATTCACCCTTCCAAGTGTAAGCATGTCTATCATGTTTCGTAGCCACAAAGATCCTCTCTGAAGCGTGATCTAAGTAGGTCACGCTCCCTGGGCTATCAGGATCCTTAAACTCATAGATCATGATGGTTCCTATATCAGTTGGCTGATCAGATTTATACCTCCAAAAGGCTTCGTCAGTTTCTCGGTTCAGAAGCAGATCTATGCTCTTATTATCTTGGGGAATCCACTCTGGTGTGATAATCCTAGTGAGAACAGATTTGCCTCGGGGGGTCCTCGGTTCTTCACCCCTGTTTCCTTGCTCTAGGTCACCTAAGTCCGTTCCTGGGATCTCATTCCCAAATTCATCTGTCCTATCGGGATGACTGGTGACTACATATATTGTCCCTTCCTTGTCCAAGTATGCTCCATTTTCGAACTTGACAGCTAGGCGCTCTAGTCCAATAGATTGGTCAGGATTCTTAATCTGTACTACAGATCTTCCTAGGCCGTCCTCATAGATGCTAGCACCTAATCGATTGGTCCTAAGGTATTCCAACTGCGTTTTGTAAGGGCCTTCTACCCTGTGCAAGTATGGCACTCCTGAACTTCCCGTAGGTCTGTCCATGCCTTGAGACATCTCTGATTCACTAGTCTCAAAGCTAGGGTAGTATGAGTGCTGGCTCAACTGCTGGGCCCAAGACCTAATAGTGTGGTTGACACTAGCCTCTGAAGACCTAAGGCTTTGTCTATCCCTTACTAGATGTCGTCCTGATCTAAGGTTCATAAGCCTATTTAAGTAGCCCAATTTGTGCCCAACGTACAACCTCGTTGCCAATCAATTGGTATCAGTCACTTGATTCTTTTTTAGTGTGTTATCGTGTTTATGATCTTGTCTGATATCGCATCGTCAGGAATACTTGAGTATTTTTCGTACTTTAAGTTGATCGTCCCTCGTTAGATTCTTTCCTTTAAGGTTATCGCATCACGAAGAGATTATGTTTAATCTTGAACTTGAGTGCATAGGTAGTCTTCAACCTGATTGATGCCTATCGCCGTCCCGGCCTACTCCTATCACTAGTCGTTCTTAGCCTAAGCTAGGAATTGACAGAGGGAGTTGAGGATTTTCCAACCTTGAGTATCTTTCCTTGCGTTGTTGCCTTGGTGTGCCCAGGATGGGTAGTCCCAAGCTTGCACTTACTCTTGCTTGAATGCCCTCAAGTGCTCTTACTGGACCTGTAAAAGTCCCACGGTTAGCTCAAGACTTAGATTCAAATGACACAATAGACCACTTTCATGCATGTAACTCACAGACCAAATTATCCTTTGCCTTTATGGAAAATAATCCCAGGGATCCCTCAGTTTTCCTACCTCGGGGTATGGTCCACTTCAAAATACCCTATTTAATAATCCTGATATTAATTTTCACATAACCAGTGGGAGTTTTGGTTGTACCCCTCACGAGCTTTCCAACAAGACAAGAATCACAGCAAACGGATTTCGTATGAGAAAGTTATGCCAGTTCAGGGTTTTGGGACTAACACAGGATTCAAACAGGCTGACAGATCACAGGAGTTTTCTCGAAATCACATGTGTAGGGACCTCACAAATCACTAATGGCTTGCTAATTATGCCCAAAATTACCCCAAAAAGATGCAAGAAAAAACCCTAGAAGTTTGGCCAAAAAAGCTTGTCAATCGCGATCGACAGGTCTGTCAATCGCGATTGACAGAGGTGTCCGTCGGGGCCTATCGGTCGCGATCGACACGTCAATCGCGATCGACAGTGTCAATCGCGATCGACAGAGTCGATCGTTGGTCCTGTCAATCGCGATTGATGGTGTCAATCGTGATTGATGGTGTCAATCGCGATTGATGGTGTCAATCGCAATCGACACTTTTTCCGGGTTTTTCGTCGTGAATTCAGTCGATCGGGGATGTGTCCGTCACGATGGACACGTGGCTACGCGAAAAAGTCAATCAATCGTTGAAATTCAGTCGGTCGCGATCGACAGTGTCAATCGCGACTGACAGAGGTGTTGGTCGTGGCTATCGATCGCGATCGACGGTGTCAATCGCAATTGACAGGGTCCTACGTGGCAGTCAGTCGGTCGTGGGGTCTGTCGGTCGCGATCGACAGGTCTGTCGGTCGCGATTGACAGGGTCTGTCGATCGTGGCTATCGATCGCGATCGATGGTGTTGGTCGTGATTGACAGAGAAACACGGAATTTTTCAATTTTGTTTAGTGATTTGGAATGTGCTCTTTGTGCTTGTCCTAGTGGTGCACTTAGTTTTACCAATAGATGAAATTTTCTGTCAATCGCGATCGACACAGGCTGGCGATTGCGAGACAGTTTCTGAGTTTTCCGTACCTGCGCAACGTGCTGGAGGGGATGATGCTGCTGGAACCTGCAAGAAAGCTCAAAAAGCACGCAAAAACAACGCACACAATATCGCTCTCTCGCTCTCTCTCACAAGTGGAATGAGGGAAATGAGGTGGAGAAGGTGGTATAAGCAAAAAACTGAAATTTTTTTCGCGATGATGGAGATGGAGATCAGATATGGTGATGATGATGGTGAGGTAAGAAAAAGAAAAATAAGAAAAGTAAAGAGATTACCTACAACGCCAACGTCTCAAATCTACGTCTTACCATCACACGCTCATCCTCAAAGCTCGATCCCGGCAACGACGCCAAAATTTGGTGTAGCTCAGTGATGAGTAGCACCTCCTTTAATGTCAATCCGGGAAGACGTGAGGATGGTATGAAGACCTTGAGCAAGTGGAGGCACAAGTGCGTGAGTGAGAAGCACACAAACATGCACACACATACACACACACGCGCACACACGGCAAGACAAAGAGTGAGAAGCAATGGAGTTCTTAGATAACTTTCAAAAAGCTCTTACAAGTTTATTTCAATTACAATCTAGCCTCAAAAATGAGCTCTCTAGCTCCTTTTATAGTTTTTGACTAGCTTTGGCCCTGTCCACACCTAGTGTCCAGCCTAGTTAAAAATTAGGTTCCAGGGCTCTTTTGAGGGCTCAAACGAGATCTAAAAAATATGAAAATTGATATGTAGGCACTTCTAAGGCTCCTCAAGCTCAAGGACTCCTTGGCTTGCACAAAATGGAGCTACAAAAATACGAAATGGTATTTACAATGGTTTTTAGTGATTAAAATCACTATTTGTGTAGGGATTTTCTCTGTTGATTTGTCGTACACATCTTTGAGCTCCCTACTTGCTCTTTCTTCTTGTCTGCTCCACTCCTTGATGTCTGAAAAATTTAGATGGCCTACTTGCCAGATCTTCTTTGGCTACTGTGTCTGCTTGTGCTATCTCTTCGTTCCGACCCTCTTTGTCTTGTGGTTCCTTCGGTTCCCTGACTGCTGCCAACAGTATGCGACACTGTTTAGAACTCACTTGCGACAGTTGCCTCCGGCACATGCCAACCTACTAGATGATGTCATACCACAATGGTTTATCAATGGATTGAATCCAAAGTTAAAACAAATCATGATCATTCGCTGTGTGGGCGGAATGACATTGGACGCTGTCATTGCAATGGCCTTACAGTTGGAGCACAAGGTTGGAGGTTTTAAAGAGGATCTGGAATGGTTGAAAGCAAGTAAGAAGGTGATCGAGGATCCGTCCAAACAAATGTATTGTACTAAGTGTAAGAATCTGGGTCACACTAGTTCCACATGTGCTCTCAACCAAATGTATTGTGCATTTTGTAACATGTTAGGGCACTCAACAGAAACCTGTGCATATAATGCAAAGGTGCAGGGTAGAGTGGCAGTAAACACCATAATACACGAGGAGGGCCAACCAGCCACCCATTACATACCACCACAGTTGCGGACCAACCAGCAGCAGGGATATAGGAACTACCGGGGTCAGCATAACAACAATTTCAATTCAAATCGATGACAGGCAGGTACATCTGCCGAAGGCACCTCTCTTCCACCCCCTCCATGTCATTCTATGGCAAGGTTGGGCATATTCGCAGATTTTGTAAAGAAGCCGCAGAGTACGACAAAAGAAAGAAGGAAAGACAAAATCTGATGACAAATATGGTTTATATCTCTCCGGTGGATTCACAAGCAGCCGTAGTACAGACAAGATCGGGAAAACAGTTGCAATCAGCAGCTGAAGTCTTCGAGCCCGGAATTCGTGATCAATAGTGGATTTTCACAAAGGCCAATCAATGGGGAACTAAGGAGCCGACGGTGTTCCCTGACCTAGTTCCAATAATTCAGCCTACTCCGCCAAATGCAAGACCGCATGCACAGAAGTTCGCGCCGACAATATCAGAATCACAACCTGAGTCGGTAATAACCTCAGCACAAACAGACCAGGTCTGGGACGTCATATCTAAGGCCTCAATCACACTCCCTTTGGGACAGTTGCTCGCCCTAGTTCCTAGTGTTAGACAACAATTCCAACAGCAGGTTAGTCTCGGCTCTTCATGTACTCCAGCAGCTGCGACCATACAACCCGAGATGGATTCTATGGTGGATCATTCAGTACCGTTGATCACCGTTTGGTATAAAAACCAGAAGATCACACAAGTTTTAATTGATGGCAGGTCTGGTGTGAATATTGCGACAGCTGCACTTTGTAAGAAACTAGGTTGGACCCACATTGAACCAGTGTAGTTCTTTGTGCGAATGGCAGACCAATCCAGAGTCCATCCGGTGGGACTAGTTCATAATATTCCTATAACTCTGCAGGGAACTACATTTAAAATGACTTTTGTAGTCCTGGAGTTACCCAAATCTAGCCTGGACTACAACTTACTCTTCGGTCGACCATGGCTAAAGCAAGCCAAGATCGTACAGGATTGGTCAGCTCAAGAGTTAATTTTTAAAAATAATCACCGGAAATATGTCGTTACATTGGATGCTATGCAACCCTGTGATCTTCACGCACGACCATATGTAGCAGAGCCAGTCCATATGTTGGATGGGCTATCTGATGATGAGGAAGAGGCTTTCCTTAAGACAAATAAGGATCTCATTGCATTAGGTACTGTAGACTTACAGTCGGTAGCCGATAATTGGAGTCCGGTAGCTTGTACGATCGTACCATTGACCGGAGAAGCAGAAGTAGATGCTGATATAACCATGGATGAATCGACATTACACCAATTGTTGCACCCAGCTGATGACTTGGCCAAGCCCCGATAGTTTTATGTATTGGAGGATCAATTGGTAACGTACAACTTGGGTGACACGGTCAGCCTGAGACCAGTAAAACTTAAGGCAGGATTAGCAGACAATTTCCAAGATGATTTGGTACAACTCCTGCGCGAATTCTCAAATGTTTTTGCTTGTGATTACAGAGACATGAAGAGTCTTGACCCCACGGATTTATCAACACAGAGTAGTACTGAAACCGGATGCGAGACCCATCAAACAACCTAGTTACAAGATGAATCCTAATTATGAGGCCCAGGTCAAGGTCGAACTTGATCGATTGTTGAAAGTGGGATTTATTGTGCCAATTGAGCATGTTGAGTGGATCTTGCCAATAGTGATAGTGCCGAAGAAAAATAAACAGTTATGCATTTGTGTCGACTACCGGAAGCTTAATGTAGCCACTATACCAGATTCGTTCCCTCTTCCTTTTCTCGATACAATGCTCAATAGGGTAGGGATCACGAAATGTATTCTTTCCTGGATGGCTAAAGTGGATATAATCAAGTGAGGATGGCGGAACAGGATATACTGAAGACAACATTCATCACCAATTGGGGTGTCTATGCCTGCACCGTAATGTGGTTCGGTTTACGGAATGCCCTGAGTACATTCCAAAGATGTATGCAGGAAGTGTTCTCACCTTATCTGACAACGTTCGTGCAAGTCTATCTAGATGATTTTTCATTGTTTGGCGACACTTCAGCACACCTGTATCATTTACGGTGTTGCTTTGAAAAGTGCCGAGAGTATTGATTATGTTTGAATCCTACCAAATCGGTTTTTGCGGTCTCCTGTGGAAAGCTGCTTGGTCATATCATCTCTAAACAAGGAATATAGGGAGATCCTGATAAAGTAGCAGCCGTGTTGGAGGCACCGGTCCCAAAGACACCGAAAGAAGTTATGCGGTTCCTTGGCCAGATCCGGTGGCATGGCAGACATTTATGGTGGTTGGCTCATCTAGCGACGCCACTTAACCGGCTTATCATCAGCACCCCATGGAAGTATGAATGGACTAATGAGTGTCAAATGGCATTTGATCGTTTGAAGGTCTTATTGACGCAGGCTCCGATCCTGCAACCACCTGATTGGGAACGTCCCTTCCATGTCTTTGTGGATGCGTCGGACATAGCAATTGGCAGTGTCCTAATGCAACAAACCGACGCCGATTAGCTCCTGCAGAGAGAAATTACTCTGTGACAGAACGAGAGTGTCTTGGTTTGGTATACTCTGTTAAGAAATTTCAGCATTACTTGCTGGGACGCAGATTCACTTTCCATGTGGATCATGTCGCACTAGTGTATTTGGTTCGCCAACAACACTTAGGTGGTAGACTTGCTAGATGGGTTTTACTACTACAGGAGTTTGATTATGAAGTTATTCATCGACCAGGTATGGCCCATGTCTTGGGGGACTTTTTATCTCGCTTGGATTCTAGTGAGTCTCCGGTAGGTGTTGATGATACGACGCCAGCTATTTATGTAACCCATGCAGCTCTCGAAGACTCTGCAAAACTTCTTGTTGCCCCTACATACTATGATACATTAATGACTTTTCTTACTGATGGTTGTCTCCCTCCTAATACTCCCGCTACTTTGCGCTGTAAAATTGCAGTCTACAGTCGATGATTTCGGTTGATTGTGGGTCAACTGTATTACATAGATCATACTGGTGTCTTGCTCAGATGTATCCCTCCACATGAATCAGCATCAGTTATTGCCATGGCTCACTCCGCACCCACTAGAGGACACTTCACAACTGATCTTACTCATCACAAAATCTTGCAAAGTGGGCTATGGTGGCCTACCATGTACAGAGATGCTGTTCAATTTGTGCAGCAGTGTGATGTCTGTCAACGGTTTGGACAGCCCTTGCAACGACATTTCTTTCCTCTTCAATTGGTTCTACCATTGGAGCCCTTTCAGAAGTGGGGTTTAGATTTCATTGGCCCAATTACACCCCCAGCTACCCTCACCAGCAACCGATATATTTTGACCTATACAGATTATGCCACTAGGTGGGCGAAAGCTTGGGCTTTACGTTCTGCCACAACTGTTTCGGTGGCCAAATGTTTGATGAAGGATGTCTTCCCTCGATATGAATTACCTCTGGAAATAGTGATGGACCAAGGTACTCATTTTGCAAACAACTTAATGCAAGTGTTGACTCAGACTTTTTTAGATTATGCATAAGTTCAGCTCTCCTTAGTATCCGCGCGTGAACGGTCTGGCTGAGAGTACCAATAAGACTATTGAATATGCTCCAAAAATTGATCTTGGAATGTACGGGATGATGGGACCAACTCTTACCTGCAGTATTGTGGGCTTACTGGACCACGTACAAAGTGGCAACTGGAACAAATCCGTTTAAACTTGCTTATGGATTGGAAGCTATTGTGCCAATGGAAGTAGTGGTACCGAGCCTGCACATTGCCTTATCTCAAAAATTGCTACCGGAAGAATCTTTTCCATTCCGGTTAGATGTTCCTAGATCGTTGAACGAACAACGCTGGGACAGCTTCATGCTTCTTCAAGAAGTTCAGCTCCGCCAAGCCCGTACTCATGATCGCTTTCTAAAAACCCCTGTTTTTATGATTGACCAACTCGTTTTATTTTATAATGCTAAAGCCAATCGATCCGCAGGAAAATTTAAGTTACGGTGGTTTGGACCATACCGGATTGCTGAACAAGTGGGACCCACCACTTTCTGGTTGGCGACCTTAACAGGTGTTTTCCTTCCAAAAGTGATTAATGGCTCTAAACTCTGCCCTTATCACCCAACGTCTAGTAACTCCTGAGGTGTACTCGATCATCTTTTTTTCTTTTTTTCGCTTGTTACTTGCGTACTTTCCCTACTCCCCATGTTTCGGTTGACTATCTGACCGTAATCCTTCCGTTTTGCTGATCTAATCATGATTAATAGCCACCTCTGTGTCATTGCTTCTGTTCATGCATGCACGGTGCAATTATGAAGGATATCTCTTCAATACTGCATTATGATTAGGGTTCTTGCCGCCTAATGTTTCCCGTGCTCTTACTTAATCTTGTTCTTTCCACTGATAATCGCTATTGTGTTTGTGTGTTTGCGAGCTCTATGTACCCTGTGTTTTCGTGTTTCCTTGTGCGCGCCATGGAAGCTCTGGCTAATATAGCAACCTTCTGTGCAGGGCTCACTCCGGAGGTGAGTGTATACTTGCGCACTCGGGGATTATTGGCCTTCGCTAAATTGCCTTGGCATTCACTGGAGTGTCACCCCTTTCACGCGCAGATTATTTCTGCCATCGCCACCACGCCTGCTACGGAGCAGTGTTGACCGATTACATGTTTAAACCCTCGTGTAGTAATCACTCTAGCCACGTTTTCTCAGGGATTCCGACTCCCTCAGGAAGGATTGGAGAATGGTCCACTCCTTCCTCTTGCCACCATGAAGGAACTATTTCCTCGGCACTCATCCAATGAGTTTGCCATCCTTTGCTGACCCGAACCAGAGCATACTACTCTACAATTCCTAGTCGTCGTGCTCAATTTGCAAAAATGCACCTACGGTATATCTCGACCCTTTTATTCCATGATAGATACGGCTTCCCCCAAACCTGTGAATTCCACGACAATTTTCTTTAAGCGCATTCACCGTGAATGCGTAGCAGTTACAAAGAAAATTGCTAAGAATGACATTCCTTGTACACGCTTACCCCATATCCTAACCTTCCTCTTTCTGGTGATACAAGCTGCACAACCTCCTCCAAATGCTCCTTTTCTGTTACATGAAGAATCTACACAAATGGTTGAAGACGATGATGATGACAACCTCCTTTAGTTTTTTCACCGCAAACGTAGACACGTTAGTTCATCCGAAAGCCAGGATCAGGGCTCCAATGTAGGTCACGAAGCTGAAGTCTTCCATGACACCACCACCTCTCTCCAGGTAGAATCCTCTGTTCCATCTTCTCCTCTCAAGCAGTCGGAATAAGATGCACGCATGGAAGATGTCGAGGAAGTCTCTTCACGGGAAGAATCTCATCAACTGGATGCTGAGGTGGTCAAGAAGGTCGTGGAAGCTGATAAGGCTACAGACCGCCAATCTCTTGGATCACCAACTGCTGATGTCCAAGTAGATGCAGGCACGGTCCAAGCAGATGCAGACACACATCTAACTGAACATGCCCAAAAAGTTCCTAACACTGCTGTAAACAAAATTCAGACTAAGACTGGACTAGTTTTGGCATCAACCACCCTTCTTCCTCTTCCTTCTCCCCCTATCATTCCTGATGCTGCTGAAATTCTTTCCAATGGCCCTTCAACTGTTGTTCGTGAGGCCTCAACCCTTCCGTTATCCTCTCTAGATTACTCTCCACCATCCTCACCTCACTTGCTCTCTCCCAGATCGTCACAACCTCCTCCTTCTCTTCCACCCCCGGCAGTCATGTTCACTGAATTGGAGTCTATGGGTCGCCTCCTTATACAATTTTTCCAGCAATTACCTCTCTAGATGAAGCCAGTGACTCAGAGCATTCAACAAGAGTTGTAGTGTAAAGTGGATTTGATTGAAGTAGACATTGCTCCACTCCAGGAAGAAACCATTGCGGTCAAAGCCAAAAATCAAGCACTTCAGCTTCAGCTCCAACAACTTCAAGCACAGTTAGCAAAAAGGGACAATATAATTGCCCAACAGGATAGCACACTTGCTGAATTACAGGAAAATGTCACGAGGAAGGAGATAAGGAAGAGAGCTCACATACACACTCTCACTCTCAAGGAGAAGCACACACACAGATTGAGGCAAGGAAGAATGATCTTCTTCTTCTTCTTCTATTACATAAAAGGAATGTACAAGAATGACCTAAAAACAAGAATACAACAAGTGCAATATATAAAGATCAGTACATACGGAAAAACCTAATATCTACAAATGAGTGAGCTAGCAAGAAACAAATGTGCCATCACTCTCGGTAGATAAATCTAATAAAGCTCAATGAAGTATCCCTGACATATATCGGTATGACCACTATACATGTCAGAGAAACGAAAAACTGGTACGTGTCATCCTGGATCATCACATGTTGAGCTTGATATCTCAACACTCCCCCTCAAGCTCAACGCCATATCCTGTAATCCAAGCATCTTTCGAAACTTCTTTAACTTCTCAGCTCAAAGTGCTTTGGTGAAAATATCAGCAACCTGCTCATCTGTTCTCACATAAACAAGATCAATATCACCTGCTAATACCTTCTCTCTGATGAAGTGATAATGTACCTCGATATGCTTTGTTCTAGCATGGAAAACACGGTTCCGTGCTAACTGAGTGCTGCTAAGATTATCACAATAGATAGTGATAGGCTTTTGCACTTCCACACCTAAATTTGCAAGTAACATCTCCAGCCATGATGCCTCACATGCTACCATTGCAGCACCTCTATACTCAGCCTCTGTACTCGACAAAGCAACAGTGGGTTGCTTCTTGCTGCTCCATGTAATAGCTGCACCTCCAAGTGAGAAAAGAAAGCCACTAGTAGATCTTCTATCTGGAGTACTACCAGCCCAATCTACATTGGTGTATCCATGAACCTGCAACTCCACACCAGCTTCATAAAACAATGCATAATCCAAAGTAGCACTCACATAACGTAGAGTGCGCCTCAGAGCATCCAAATGTGGCTTCCTAGGAACCTGCATAAACTGACTTTCAAGTCCAACAGTATAACTTAGATCAGGCCTTGTAATTGTGAGATATATAAGACTTCCCACAATTTTCCTGTACATAGTAGCATTTTCCAATGCTTCACCTGATGTAGTATCCAATTTCAAATTCTGATCTAATGGCATAGAAATTGGCTTACAATCAGCCATACCATACTTTTGCAGCATATTCAAGGCATATTGCCTTTGCGACATCCATATACCTGTTTCTGTATGTATAAACGCAATGCCCAAGAAATAGCGCAGCACACCAAGATCTTTCATGTCGAATTCGTGCATAAGAAGTTTCTTTACCTCTTTGATGCTTTCTTCATTATCACCACCTACAATCAGGTCATCAACATAAATAGCGACAATAGTGATGCCATCATCAACCTTCCTTGCATATAGTGAGTGATCTGCATCACACATAGAGAACCCAATGCTAGTTAAGTAATCAGCAATCCTTGCATGCCATGCACGAGGGGCTTGCTTCAGCCCATACAAAGCCTTTTGCAACCTGCAAACATATTCTGGATGCTTTGAATCTTCATATCCTTGTGGCTGGTCTATATACTTCTTCCTGTAACTCACCATGTAGGAAAGCATTCTTCACATCCATCTGATGCAAAGTCCATCCTTTTGCTGTAGCTAATGCAACAAGTGTTCTGACAGTAGACATTTTAGCTACAGGGCTGAATGTTTCCTCATAATCAATGCCATATGTCTGTGCATAACCTTTAGCTACCAATCGTGCTTTATACCTGCTTATGCTACCATCAGCATTATGCTTTACCTTGTAAACCCATTTGCAGCCTATGGATTTCTTTCCTTGTGGCAATGGAACCAGCTTCCATGTATCATTTCCATAAAGTGCAGCCATCTCCTCATCCATAGCTTTTTCCCAATCTGCATTACCAATTGCATCTTCAAAACAAGAAGGTTCAACATCTTGTATTACCTTTGTCATGTAGGCACAATGGCGAGCCATGTAACTATCATATGTCAATCGTTGCACTGAATTACGCATCCTCCCAGATCTTCTTGGTCCTAGGTCACTTCTTCTTGTATCATCTGCATGTGCCCTTCTTACTCCTGGAGTCTTCACAGAGGGCAATCCAAGTTCCTCATCAATACTCTTTTCTGAACCACTTGAATCTCCATCAACATCTTCAAAACCTGCACCTATTTTACTACCAGCAGAAAGCTTTTCTTTACCTTTCTTGGATGTATTTGATGAATTTGCTGGACTGAAATTTCCACGCAATCTTCCACTCCATGGATTTGAGTTGGAACTATTGCTTGGTGATGCATCCGGTCCACTCAAAACTTGAGATTCTGCACTAGATTTTTTAGCATTTTCTTTGTCATTTGGTTCTAGATTCAGTCCTTCTTTGGCATCTGCATAGAAGCTTGACCTTTCATCAAATACCACATCTCTGCTCACCTTCACTTGTCGTGTGAGTGGTTTATAACATTTGTACCCCTTTTGCTCAAGGGAATATCCAATGAAGACACATTTTTCTGCTTTCGGATCAAGCTTCATCCTCAACTCATCTGGAACATGTACATATGCAATACAGCCAAAAACTTTCAGATGTGATAAGTTTGGCTTTTTACCTGTAAACTTCTCTTCAGGTGTAACTTGATGTACAGCAGCAGTCGGAGTTCTGTTCATGATGAATAGAGCAGTATGCACAGCTTCTGCCCAATAACAATGAGGCATATTCTTCTCAGCCATCAAGGCTCTTGCTATTTCTGCAATATGTCTATTTTTGCGTTCAGCAACACCATTCTGTTGTGGTGTGTACCTGCATGAAAATTGACGCCGAATTCCATGATTTTTTAGAAAACTGCTGAACTCATTTGACATGTATTCACCTCCTCCATCAAATCTTAATGTTTGAATGTACTTCCCTGTCTACTTTTCCCCCATAGCTTTAAAACTCTCGAAGTGAGTGAACACCTCGCTCTTCTCTTTCATGAAATATACCCATACTTTGCGTGTATGATCATCAATGAAGGTAACATAAAACCTGCAACCGCCCATAGATGTGGTCTTTGTTGGACCCCAAACATCTGTATGTACTACTTCTAGTACATTCTCACTAACATGCTTGTCATGTGGAAATGATACTCTTGACTATTTACCAAATTGACATGCTGCACATACCTTTTGCATTTCTGCAACTTTGAAATTTGGTAGTCCATGGACAATCTCCTTTGATTGCATCATTTTCAGCCTTTCCAAGTTTGCATGTCCAATCCGTTTGTGCCATATCTCTATATCTGCAATAACTCTTGCAATAACTCTATAGGTTGTGTAAAAAAATGTCCAGTGTGTTGTGAAAAACCCCCAGTGGAACATGCCACTTTGTATCGTATGTCTCTCACACCAGAATGGAGTGAACCAATAGTGACATACTTGAGGATGAAAAGATTCCCTCAAGGAATGACTTTAGCACAACAACAAAGTCTAGAGCAAGAAGCTTAAGTTATTGGTGATAACTTGTACAAATGAGGAAGAGATGGATACCTCAGACACTATGTTTGAGAATGATTACTTGAGCGTACTAGAGACTACACACCAAGGTGTTGCAGGAGGTCATTTTGGCCTCGATAGAGTAACCAAATCCATATTATTTGTAGGATTATGGTGGCCCTCTCTTCACATGGATGCACATACCTATGTTAAGAGATGTGATGTGTGCCAAAGAACACAGTTTCCTCCTCGCAGAGATGAAATGCCACTGAAACCCATGATGGGAGGATGTGCATTCTCAAAGTGGGGTATAGACTTTGTAGGACCCATTAACTCCCCTGCAAAAGATATTCATGTTGAATACATTATAGTGGCGAAAAATTATCTTACCAAATGGGTGGAGGCTAAGGCTGCAAAAAAGAATGATGCACACATGACTACAAAATTCTTATTTGAAAGTGTCTTTACGAGATATGGATTGCCTATAGAACTAGTGAGCAATCAAGGAACTCACTTTCTAAACTGGGTCACTGAATATTTGTTATAGGATTTTATGGTGATTCACAAAAAATCCACGCCATATCATCCTCAGGACAATGGTTAGGCCGAAAGTACTAACAAGATCCTTTGCAATGTATTGATGAAACTCATGAACAACAAATATTCAGATTGGGACAAACAGTTACACCATGCTGTTTGGGCATATCGAGTGGCTTACAAGACCGTACTCAATGCAACTCCCTTTTAGATAGTTCTTGGTCAAAACATGGTGCTTCCTTTGGACTTTTTGATACCCACCCTTAAGGTTGCACAAGAATATCAGTGGACCGGCCATGAATTATCATCAAGGATAATGGACTTGGAATGATTAGGAGAAACAAGGCTGAAAGCAACAACAAGGATATATGCAGCAAAGAAGTGATAGAAAGCCTATTTTGATTCACATGTGGAAGACAAAGGCTTAAAGGAAGGTGACGAAGTCCTAGTATATATGTTGAAACATCACACACAAAAACTAGAAAAGTGAGGTTATGGACCTATGATCATTAACACATTGTCAACAAGTGGATGAGTTCAATTAGCCATGCTAAGGAGTGATAATGCCTAATTACATTAGTGGCTATAGAGTCAGGAACCTCTTAATAAGGATATGCTAAGACGACTCACAGTGGCAAAGAGGCATAAGGAGGAAGAAAAGAGAATATGCGAGGAAGTTCAGGCAGAAGCTCTAGAACGCATTAAGCACATGAAGCTAAGAAGAAAAGGACTAGGGAGAGAACATTATAACCATCTTGAAGAAACACCGAAATATCATATGGTCATGTGTCAAGCAAAGTCAATTGCTAATCCTAGCATAGTGGATAGGAGACCATTCCTTACAGTCATCCTACATGTTAATCTAGAGAGGTGATCTGCTCTTACATGGGTATTTCCCTTTTTTACTATTACTTCAAAGTCGAACTCCATCAATAGCAAAAACCATCTCACAAGTCGACTTGTGTTACAAGGCTTATTGAATAAGTACAATAAGGCTTGATGATCTATGAAGAACTTGAATTTGTTGGCTAAGAGATAGTGTCTGAATTTCTTTACAACATCACCATTCCTAATCCCTCTCGCTTCGTAGTTGTATAGTTTCTCTCGGCTTGATTCAATTTTCTACTTGCGTAGGCAATTGGATGATCTAACTTTCCTTCATCTGTCGGCTGAGCTAAGATGCATCCTATTGCGTAATTTGAAGCGTCCACATGAATATGGAAAGGCTTGTTCCAATTCGGTGTTTTCAGAATTGGGGCCGTGCTAAGTCGCCTTTTTAACTCATTAAATGTCTTTTTGCATTCATCCATCCAAGTGAATTGGGTCAATAGTCCATACAAGGGTTTGGCAATTATGGCATACATGTGGATAAATCGACGATAGTATCCACAATGTCCCATAAATGCTTGCACTTCTTTTGCATTCTTTGGTCTAGGAAGTTCTAAAATGACCTTGATCTTGTCTTCATCTGTAGATATTCCATTCGTAGACACTATGTGTCCCAAAATCTTCCCTTGTCTTACCATGAAGACACACTTCTCAGGATTCAGGAAGACTCTATATTGTCGGCATTTGTCAAATATCTTCCGCAATTCAGGAATGTGTTCTTGCCTTTGATTTGAATATGTACATAGGTCATCTACATACACTTCCATACTTTTCTTTAGGAATTCTTTGAAAACATGACACATCAACCTTTGGAAAGTAGCAGGTGCATTAGTGAGTCCAAAAGGCATCACTCTGAAAGAATAGAATCCCCATTTAGTGGCAAATGTGGTCTTATGTTGGTCCTCTGTAGAATTAGCTACTTGGTTGTATCCAGAGAATCCGTCGAAGAAGCTATAGACTTCTTTTCCTACAACTCTTTCCAATAGGTGATCGGTGATAGGTAATGGATAGCTATCATGGATCGTGGCTGCATTGACTTTTTTCAAATTAATGCATACTCTGAGTTTTCCGTTCTTTTTAGGCACAACCACTAGTGGTGATACCCATTTAGTATGTTCTATTTCATAAATGAATCTAGCCGCTTATAGCTTGTCTATTTCCTCTTTTATTTTTGCAGCATAAACCTTGTTATAGGTGTAAGGGCATTGTTTTGATGGTTTTGCCTTCGATGTCATTGGTATTCTATGGGAACAAATGGAGGGTTCCACACCCTTGAGATCCTTGTAGGTCTAAGCAAATACATTTCGATATTCCCAGATCAACTGTATTAATTCTTCTTCCTCCTCGGTTGACACGTCTTTTCCTATGTATGTACATCTTTCTTCTCCATCTTCTACAGTTACTATGATCTTTTTTGTTTGTTCCTTGTTGTCGTACGCTTCTCCTTCTCTTGCCTCTCTCTTAGGCATTTGAATAGCTATTTTTCTCTCTTCTACTTCATATCTTTTGAAATGCTCTGGAACCTCAAAAAGGTCAGGATTTGGTTCGATCTTACTCACACTTTCCTCCTGCTTTGGTACTATGGGGGCTGCTTCTATTGCTAACACTTTGGTCATTCCATACTTGTGCTCGATTCGAATGGCTTCTAGGTAACGTTCTTCAGAATCAAATTCCGGTTCCATCTCTATGCTCTCGTATTCTTCTTTCCACTCCTTTTCCAATATTTCCCCTGCGCTTATACTTCTTAAAGGACAACCATGTACAAATTGACATCGTAGCCTTCTTCGTCCACACATTCATTCGTCGTCAGAACTTCTTCATTCACACATACATCCAAGGTTGCTAGGATTTCCATCCATCCGTGCGGTTCAAACGTTTCATCAGGGAAGATTTGAGGCATGTACATTGGATCTTCTATGGGCCGATAATTAGGATGTCCTATTGGCCATAACTGCCTTTTATTATCCTCTTTCTTGCCTTCTTTATACATCCATAATTGGGCGTCCTCATGCATCCATGATTGATTGCTTGATCCAGCACTATGGATAGACAAATCATCCTCTTCTTTATGTATGGGGTTCCATTGTAGTGGTGGTACATCTCTGTACGCAAAGGTATGCAAGTTTATTTTGGTGGTGTTTCCTTGATGTTGAAGGTATAAAGAGTCTCGTCCCCAATCTTGCACTACCCTAAGCTGTCTCATGAAGGGTCGTCCTAATATCATCTCAAAGTTATTTTTTCCAAATTGACAGATTGCTAAAGTATGCTCAAATTTAACTCCACAAGTGGTTAATTTGATCTTTTCTAATATTCCGAATGGTTTTTCTACATAACCATCTGCTAATTGAAGCTTCATGTGAGTGGGTCATAAGGCAGACTTTCCCCATTTCTCCCAAATCTCTTTGGTAGCAATACCTACTCCTGCTCCTGTGTCTAGTACGGCTTTGGTCATATAGCCATTGTAAGTGACAGGTAGACACGTGTTACCTTCGTCTCCTTCACTAAATTCTCCAACCTTATCCACTTGAATTTGTACCTTAGGTGGGCTTTCATTTCCCTTGCTTTCCTTTTTGTTCTTCTCCTGCCCTAACTATAGTTGACCTGCTAATTGTTTCCATAATTGCGGTTTTACATGAAGTAGTTCTTCCACAGTCAATTAGCATTGTACTTTTGTCTTTTTAAGTTTTGTTAGATTGTGTGAATTCTTATCTGAGTTTCCCTTTCCTTTTCCTCGTACTGTGGGCGCTCGAAAGATCATGTATTTTTTTTTGTATTCTCCCATGTAATTTGGTAGGGTCAAAATGCTCTGAGCTTCTTCCCAATTTCGGTCTAGTCTCGATACTTCCTCATATACTTCTTCCATGTTGGGACTTGCTTGATAAACTTCCACATCTAATTCCTCAAAAGGAGGTTTAGCCACTCCATTCCTTTTCCATTGTTCTTCTCGGATTCTATTCCACAATTCTTTTGGCCCGTCAGCCTCTAGATCAGGCACTGTTGACATAGGTTCGTCTTGGGTTTTCACTAGCTCACATTTATCATCCTTCTCTTTCAGTTCCTTGTCCTTGGCTTTAACAGAATCCTTGTATTGATCCTCCGCTATCCTTGTCTCAGGGAGGGCAGGGATAGTCTTTTGTAGGGTTGCTTGTGCTACCTCTACAAGTTTTCTACATATCGCAAGCCTCTCCTTTTCTAACTCTCCTTGTGGGTAAAGCTTTTCATGTTGCTCCACATTCGGTTGAGTCTTAAGTCTATCTTGGTATGCTTTCAATCACATGTCCAAATCATCCGGTTTTGGGTCGGCTAGAATTGATCCTGGCTTTTCTGACTCTTGGATAGGCGGTGGAATGGAAACTTCTTCCCGAAACTCTAGTTCTTTAGGCTTCTTATTGCTTTGTGTATGTTTCTTATTTTCCTGATTTTTGTTTTTCATCCATTTTTCCTTGAGCTTTTCTCTTCTTTCCTTCCACTTTTGGCTTTTCGTTGCTTGAGTACTCTCGCGTGGGTCTTCTGAATCTTCCACTACTTGAATTTTGGGGTCTAAGGTTTTACTGTTTTCTTGTTCAAGGTTCGGTTGTTTTCCTTCTCATTCCTTCGTTCGTGCTCGTGTAATGGCCTTTAATGGTACGGCGTATTCCTTTTCACTTCCCGGTGCTTCTATCACTTTGATCACATTAATAGGTGCAGTGTCTTGAGCCTTGTTGGGATTTTTTGGGCAATCTCGGAAGAGATGTTCCTTTCCACAATCACTATAATACCCTTCCCAAGTCCTAAGAGGTGGTGGGTTGTACGGCCGAGTGCATTCTCTGATAAAGTAGTCTCCTCTGCATCCATAACACGGTCCTCTTGGCACAGGTGGTTTGATGGGTGGTCTTACGGGTGCCTGTGCTTTAGGTGCGGTGTACATTAATGTCGCCACTTCTAGTCCATAGGTATTGTCATATCCTTTGTATCCATAGTCTTGCAGATCATAAACTTGCTCGTACTCCATTATAGTAGTATCATAGGAATAGTAATCCGCTTCGGATTGCTTGTATCTTGGGTTCATAGACTCTACACTGGATATTGGTGATGCTGGCACTATGGCTCTTTCTAAGTTTTCCTCTGGTTGGGTATACTTGAGAGGTACCACATGTTGGTGGATGTGACAGTTGTGGTCACAACACTGGCTGGGGTTGTGTATATTGTGCTTGCTCATATGGCCTAGGTGCTCCTAGTGGTGCTGGGTATGGATTGTACCTAGGCATCTCTCTGCCTGGCTCTCTAGGTGGATATCCATATGGCCGATACTGAGGTGGTTGTAGAGACCGTTTCTGCCTATTGAAAGGGCAATTTTCTGTGGTGTGATTGGTGTATTTTTGTTCTATGTGACAATACAAGGTCGTTCCTTGATGGGGCTGCCTATTATAAGGGTATGCTTGAGGTACACCTGTTCCTCCTCGTACACACATGTGAGTGGGGTGATCACCTCTACATGAGCTACATCTTCGTAACATAGCTATTCTCAGTGACAGATGCTGGTAGTTCCTTTGCCCAAGAACTCCTAACTTCTTTGCTACTAGATACGCTAGCTCTTCCACATTGCTTGAGTTGGATGTTACTGTGCTTCGAGTGTCTTCTGATTTAGTAGGACTGGTCGCACTCTTGAGATCATCTGCTAGGTTGTCCTCAAGATCAATACACTCTTGGAGACATTCACTCAATGTCTGTAGTCTCTTCACATAGACTAATGTTATTAGAGCTCCGTTCGTTAATCCGTCCAAAAATAATGATATCATTTTTTGCTGCATAGGTGTTTCAGCTACAGGACATCTATCAACATACTGATTGAATCTTCATGCAACTGTTTTTATAGTTTCATTGGGGTTCTGTTTAAAGCTATGGATTAAAGATGAAGAGTTGTGTTTAATCCCTCTTTTAGTGAATTCCCCTATGAATTCTTGAAAGAATTATTCAATATCTCCAAATTGATTGGGATCTAATGGCTGGAACCATGTGAGAGCTGTCCCTGTGAGAGTGAGCCCAAAGGACTCATACTGCACAAAGAAGTCATCCACTTGTTCAGCTCTTAGAACTTGTTTAAATTCAGAAATGTGGTCGTAAGGTTCTCCCAATCCATCGTAATGATTTCTCATGCATTTGGCCACCTGAATAGGTCTTAATCTTCTCATGGGCTCTAACTGTCTAGGTATTACAAGGACTGCTGGTCTAATTGGGGGTATTCCAGGTTGCACTCCTAGTGGTGTTCTTGGTCTTACTGGTGGTCACTGTTGGTTGCCTAATCCAGGGTGTGTCTAATTGTGTGCTTGCATTCCAAGCATTGTAAATTGTACATGTGTTCTGTTTGGAACAATCCAATGGCTTGTTTGTCCTGACATAGTATGTTACATCTCTTGCTGTGTCCCAAAAGGATTCTGAGAGGTAGTTTCCTGCTCTCACTAGGGAAATACATGCAAGCCCATATACTTCAGTCGAGCTCTATCTAAGGCATTGACAAGCCAATACCTTCTTTGGTTCTTGTCTAGGTATGTTACTTTAGACTCGGGGCGTCTTCAGGATCATTTAACTCGTAAAATGTCATCGTGCTTTCTTCTCGTCCTTGTGTAGCTGAGTCAGTTTGTAGCAGTAAATCTGCTCCATGGATCAAATAGACCTCCAATAAGTAGTCATCTTGAGGTATCAAATCCCCTCTCAAGACTCATGTCACTATTGAGTTTCCTCTGGGAGTAGTTACTAACTCTCTAGGGTCTGGTCTTCTTGAATGTTCTTGTCCTTCCAATTCTCCTCTCTCATTCATCAATTCTGGGTGTTCTGTCACCACATAGATGTGACCCAACTTATCCATATATACCCCTCCTTCATACTTGACAGCTGGTCTGGGCACAATTGTGGCATTGGTGGAGGTTACCATCCTAGCAATTGATCTATTTAACCCATCCAGGAAGATAGGAATCTCCTGGGCATTAGTAGACACATATTGCAAGGAGGTGCGGTACTCCCCTTCTACCGTAGACATGAAGTTTCTCCTGGGAACATGACCTTGCATGTCTTCTGGAGCCATGGGTATCTCCTCCTTTGAATCACTAGAGGTGTTGAAATAGGTAGAGCGATGACTGACCTGAGCGGTACTTCCTACCGATGATATGACACTTCCCCAGCTACTTAGAACCCTTCCAGACCTCAAGTTCATCCACCCTCCTGGGGCTTCCTTGGACTATAAGCCTCTCCCTAAGTGGCTCCTCAAATATCCGAAATTTACCCTTAAATATGCTCAAAGTATTCTGGACAATACCACTTTGGTGATGCTGCCCAAGATGATACCACACAGATGATACTGCACGAGACGATATCAAATTACTAGACGATACGATACTGCTTTAGCCCCGATACGATACTATGTGTTTAGGCGATACTATACCACCTGAAGACACGATACGATACCTCTGCACTACACGATACGATACCACGGTAATGCATGATACGATACTTCTACAGTGCCCGATATGATAGTGGAAATCCTACAATACGATACCAATGCAAGTCACGATACGATACCGCAAACTTGCATGATATGATACTAGAATTCATCACGATACGATACGAAGAGCATGCACGATACGATACTCTGACTGGCATGATACGATACTATGGAAACTCGCGATACGATACTTGTGCAGATCACAATACGATACTAAGCAAACTCACGATATGATACCTCGGGGCAATGATATGATACTGGAATTGTGTGCGATACGATACCGCTCGGTCAACGATAGAATACCGCGATCGAGACGATACGATACCAAGTGGACCGCGATACGATACCACTAGCAAATTAGGATCGCGATACCAACTTGGCGATACGATACCAAAAATGGTATCACAATACCACAGGTGGTAACTGGCGATAGGATACTTCGTCGAGTATCGCACTACAAGGGATTTTTGGTATCACGATACCAAAACTCAACCGATCATGATACTACAGCCAAATCAACTCCAAATACAAAAATTTTTTCACCGCCTGGTTTCTCTCTCTCTCCTCTTCACTGCTCACCCTCTATCTCACTGAAAGGAACTCTAAAAAACACTCTATCCCACCCCGCGATACCAGATGCGCTTTTAATCACGTGTTAATGCACTTCTATTGTGTTTTTGCTATTGAAATCTTGGGGTAGCTTACCTTTGTGATGTCCTAATTGAGACTTGAGTTCACTAGGTAGCTTTGAAGGCCTAGAATGCACGATGCCACGCGGACGATACCGATCACTGTCTGGAGACAATACCACTTTCTAAGCAAATGAGAAATGAACTACAAAATTTTTTGCTTTTATATTTTCTAAGGACTAAGGCCTATCCTATACTAATCTGATAATTTTTGGGATTTTCTTGGTACTTTTCCACTTACTTCTACTCCAAATCTCTTCCTAACCTAACCCTAACTCTTTCTTCTCTCCCTCTCTCCTAACCCTAAACCTAAAAACTCATTACACACACCTCTAGGATGTGAGTAACAAGTGCTCAAGTGTTCGACTACTTGCCACTGAATGAATTCACTTCTACAACTACGATTACTTCACTCTAGAACTATAACCATCACGAAGGCACCTTGGTTGGGCGTGTCCCCAGCAACGGTGCCAAAAACATGTGTACCTAAGTCACGAAGTCTTAGGGACTTGTGCCAAAGAGACTAAATCTCATTTGCCACACAAGTACATATAGTGGTGGATTGACACATGCTTAATTATCAATCTGATAAACCGACCTAACCAAGTGTATGAGGACTTGTGCGCACATGATGGAAATTGAAGTGGTTCAGCCAATATGCATGAGATAAGACTATTCTACCTCTACAACTCACTTAACCTCTGAAAGTGTCTGCCGCGATACCACTTACAATAGTTTTCACAAATTCGAACGTTTCTCCTAGCTCCAAACTCCGAATATGGCCAATACTAGGTTGATTTTGAAGCTATCAACGAGACACGTCTATTTCTAGTATTTTCACTCAAATCTGACAACCGCTCTTCAAGTTATGACCAAAACAGTGAATGAGATGACATGCCATTGAGACCTATGGTTTGCGCTAGAGCATTTTCCAAATGGGGTATTGATTTCATAGGACCCATTAACCCACCAGCCAAAGGGTCACATGCCAAATACATCATAGTAGCCATAGATTATTTGACTAAATGGGTGGAGGCAAAGGCTACTAGAAAGAATGATGCTCAGACCACTGCTAAGTTTCTTTTTTAGCACATTTTCACTCATTTCGGATGACCAATTGAGATTGTGAGCGATCGAGGAATGCATTTTATCAATGAAGTCAGAGTCCCTAATGAATGAATTCTTAGTGATCCATAAAAAATCAGCCCCATACCACCCTCAAGCCAATGGTCAAGCAAAAAGTTCTAATAAGGTGTTATGCACAGTATTGACAAAGATAGTCAATAGTGGAAGGTCCGACTAGGACAAACAATTGCATCATGCAATTTGGGCCTTCCGAGTTTCTTACAAGACTGCCATTGGAACTACCCCATTCAACCTTGTGTATGGACAGAATGCAATCCTGCCGATCGATTTTTACATGCCAACTTTGAGAGTAGCCCAACAGTATGAATGGACAAGACATGAATTATCCAAGCAACTAGACCAAATTGAGAAGCTACATGAGACTAGAATACAAGTGGTTGCAGGAATTTATGCGGCCAAGAGAAGACAAAAGGCATATTATGATGCACACATCAAAGACAAAGGACTAAAAGAAGGAGACTTAGTTCTAGTCTACACCTTGAAGCAACGTGCCAAGAAATTACAAAAACGTGGATATGGAACTCTAATAATCAATAAGATTTCCACTAGTGGAGCAGTTAATCTAGCTACTCTCGATGGAGATATTCTTCCTAACTACATAAGTGGATGTCAAGTAAAATGATATATGGAGCCATTGACGAATCAGATAGCATGCCTCGTAGGTGTGCAAAATAGGAAGAAAGAGGAAGAACAAATTAGAGAGGAAGCACGGCAAGAAGCCTTAGAGTGTATCAAGAAACGAAAAGAGCGGATAAGGCAAAGAGATGAACAGTACCTACAAGGAGAAGAGCCTATTACCATGGCTAGTTACCAAGTTCATAAGTCTGACACAACCAATGTCTGCATGTCCCAACCTTATTTAAACTTAGGTATTGGAACACCGGAGTACCAACTAATAGACGCCTTACTAGATTCAAGAGTATCACTCAGTTGCATACGAAGTATTGTTATCACGAATCTTCAAATGATTATGACACCCATGAAAGCATACATGATAGGTGTGGGAGGTCAAGTGATAGAATGCATTGGAGAAGCCACAGTATCCCTCCACCTAGGAAATTCAACTATGGAACAACGAGTTCTAATGTGTAGAGATGAGGATCTAATAGAAAACTTGATCCTTGGACAAGACTGGATCATTGAGAATGAGGTAAGCATCCACCTAGCTCAAGGATACATTTTAGCCAAAATAGGGCACAAGGAAATCTTTAGTCTATTAGTAGAAAAACCCTCACATAGACTAGGAGTCATCAAAAGTGCTGAACAAATCGTACAAGAACACATAGCAAATGATTCCAGCACAAATCAATCAGAAGCACGTCTGACAAAAGAAGTGAATTCAAACACCAATGTATCCAAGGGAAAAGTAGATTCATCCTACTTGACGGGTGAACAGAAGGGAACCAAGGAGGACAATACTCTTACAGCCTCCTATCAAAAAGAGAGAGCAGTAGAACGGAATTCCACTATCAGCTTCTCACAATCAAGAAATGCTACCTTCAAATGGGTTTGCAAGGATCGAGTGAAGGAATTAAAGAAGGCAACATCAGTACACGTCATTCCTCATAGGAAGAAAAGGGCAGAAAAGGGTTCTTCTTCACCTAAATCAGAATCAAAACGACTTTTGAGAGTATGGCTTCCAAAGGCATTGATAGAAGCTCAAAAAACACGGCATCAAATGTGGATTCCAAAGAAGGTCAGACAAGTGGCCATTCAAGAGATAGACGAGCACAAGGAAACATTATATTGACACAACAGTACCATAAAGACTAACGAGATTCATCATAGATACCCCAAGAGAAGGAACCCCACAACTCGGATAAAAAAAAAGAGAAGAGATACACATGCAACACGACAAAATGAGGAGAAGACAAGACTTAAAACCCCTACTACGAAATGGATATGGAAACCAAAGCAACAACAAGGAATGGAACACCAGAACCAAGAAGATTTCTTTTGCACACATGAAGCTTCCAATGTACCTAAAGTATGCATAATAGAGCCACATTACAAGGCCAGGCATTTAGCACATAATGTACATATTAGAGTTAGTGGTGCACATTCTCCAATTGGGGACATGTCATAGCTTCTACTTCCACAGGAATGGACCTACTGTGTAAATAATAATTGCTTCAGCTACACTAATTCTTGTTTTATTTTCACGAGTAAAAATGGAAAAAAATTATGCGATAAGGGATCTCACTTGTGCAAGCAAGGGGAAACGGAGTGACGAAACGAATGAAATATCACTACGACACACATCACTAAAGACATGTGTTCTATAGAAGCTAATGCACTTTTCATTATGAGTGCAGATGGCTTTCAAAGATTTTGAAGCTACCATTCAGGACGAAGTGTTGGAATTCCCTCTGCAAAGTGTGACTAAAGCAAAGGGTCATTGGTTTAGAGATGATCAACCAACAGGGGATTTCTTATTCCTTGTAATCATTAAAATCATGGATACAGATCTCCAGTTCCCTGTGATGTCCAAAGATTTCAAAGTAGTACACGAGCTCACATCAACCATGGATGTTATGAAGAAGGCGAGCATTCATAAATACTTTGTTACCAATCTACAAGCCTGATTTTCATCGATGTGCCCAAGTTATGAATACTCTGCAGCCTGCTTTGCACGCTCCATTGGTGCCGAAGGCTAGAGTCATGGACGCCATTGGTGAATGGGTCATAATACAATTCCCACATGACTTAATCAAGGAAGCTTTTGGATGGGAGAAGGATGAGACCACATTCTTGAAGGAGGAAAGTCGAGGAGCAAAGACACGAACCTTCAATGACATCAACCGCATTGATATTGAAGATGAAGTGAGGCTCATCCATCAACACTTTTGTTTTCCAAAATATGCATAGGTACACGGCTCCACAAAAGATTGTAGTACAAATGCTATCACATGCTATTAAGCAAATCGGAAATCAAGTCAATATGACTCCTTATATTCAAGAGAGGTTGTTCGAGGCAAAGAAGCAATGGAATCACAAGAAGTTTTTGAATGGAAGCATGGCCTTGACTATATTGATATGTCATGCCTTGGGCATTAGAGAGCATTTGAGGGAGATGCCATCATCAGAAGCCATGTCCAAATATGCAAAGGTTGCAACAATTCCTCGGAAAAAGAAGGGAGTAACAATTGTAGAGGAAGCAGAAACTAGCTCACAACCCAGAATGTGAGGTACAAAGAGACTAAGGGAAATGATGCAAGCAAAAGTAGAAGTTCCAGCCACCAAAAGGGCACATGTGCTTCCAAGAACAAGACTTGAAGACAGTCACCCTATCACCGAAGAAGAATTGGCCAAAGCAATGGAAGCCACACATCAATACACCGATGGCCAAGTCAACCTATCAGTGCAAGGATACCATTACCAACAAGCCCATCAAGACGTAGAACAAAAAAAGAGGCTGAGCAAGGTGCATAGATATAGCAAATTGGGTTTAGTAAATTCAAGCTCATCATCAGATGCACAAGAACAAGACACCTCCTTGCTGAATGTGGACATTCAAAGTGAATCCAAGGATGATGGACAATGGGAGGAGTTAAATGAAGTGAACAAGAATGTGGAAGAGGAGGGCATGAAGGTGGATCAAACGCCCATCAGATCTAGCCAAGACAAGTTAAAAAGGAGGTCTAGAGTGCATGTCATTAAATTGAATAAGGCTTCTAAAATTCAAATCCAAGAGACTATGCTTACAGGGGAGGTATTATTCAAAAATCCCAAGGAAGAACCAGAAGATAATATGGTGGAAGAGTCAGAACCCTTTACACCAATAAGGGTAGTGGCAAAACCCTCCCCTATGGATGTTACATTTCAAGGGAGTGCCACGAAGATTGTCAACGTAGAAGAAGAGAGCAAAGAACCGGAAGTACAACTTCAAATCAAACAACCACATAATGAGACTATACATGTGGAGCATGTAAAGGATGTCCAAACAAGGGAAGCTCCAAGCATCCCAAGAACTTGGTTAAATGTGGACGTTGCTCAACTCAATCCAGTGGTGCAACATATGATCAAAACCACCATGGACACTCAACAGTTAATGCTTGAGGCTGATGCTGACTATGACAAGGTGATGCAAGAAAGGAATCAACTTTGAGAAATGGGTGAAAACCTTTCTGCCCAATTGATTCAAGCTCAAAAGAACAAAGCAGATAAAGAGAAGGAAGTCCAAGAAGCCAAGCAACAATGCAACACACTAGAGACAAAAAATTAGAAATTGAAAGACCAGCTACAAGAGTTACAAAGGAAATATGAAGCGAGTGAGGCTGACAAAACATGCATGAATGCCAGAAGAAAAATACTGGAATCACAAATTAAAATATACATGGAAGAAGCCGAGAACGTACGAAATAGAAACAAGGAGCTGATGACAACCCTTCTATGTAATCAACCTATAAAGCTCCTGAAGTCCTAGAAATGGACACAAAGGTATTGAAGGAAAAGATAGCTAAGTATGAAGATCAGCTCAAGCAGGAGCAGACCATCATTGCAGAATAGGAGAAAAGGTACATGGATGACACAACAGAACTGCGAAGGAAGTGGAAGGTGGCAGAAAACAAATATTTTGAGCAATGCAATGAAGATGCAAATCAACTCGCGCTCATTGGCGAGGAGCTCCTAAAAAAACAAAGAAACCATTCTGAAGGCCACCGAGGAAATCAAAAGCAAAGATGACATGATCAAACAACTACAGGATCAACAAGCACAGAAGAAAACAGCGGGGACACCAATAGTTCCACACTCCACAGTGGCTACTGAGGAGATTGAGGTACGTCCTCTCTCTTCCCCCTTACATCATTCGCCGATAAGGGAGGAAATGGAGATCCACTCTGAACAAACTCATTGGGATATTGCAGAACTAAGCCAGCATGAGAGGGCACTACTGGTGTTCCAACTTACAAAAGATTTTGAAGATCAAGTGGTAAAAGTCATGAAGGAAGCGAAGATCGACAGCAAGAATCTGGA
This sequence comes from Ceratopteris richardii, assembly GCA_020310875.1. NCBI lineage: Eukaryota > Viridiplantae > Streptophyta > Polypodiopsida > Polypodiales > Pteridaceae > Ceratopteris > Ceratopteris richardii. Next base: position 158,236,039 of record CM035427.1, on the reverse strand, counting down.
ACAAATAATCAAACCATTCAATGTACCATATGGTTTACTTAAAGAAGAAACACAACAATATATAAAGAACACAACAAATAAAGAGCCAGATTGCAACCTCCAATTTAGCATGCAAACATTCACCTACACTCAAGAGGAATTCGACAAAGCTGATCCCATATGGAGGAGGAAGTTTTTGGAGAAAAATCTGACACTAAGGGTACACTGGGAATCATCACCATACATACTTCAGGTAAATCCATCTTTTTTCCCAGTACCCAAAAGACGCCCCTAAACACAATTTTGGGAAGGTCAGGGCCAGGGAAGCATCAATAATCAGTGGCTCAACTATCCTCTACTACCAAGTCCACCACAAGATTATTTACGGACTGAGGAATACATGATTAAGACAATCGAATTTTGGATAGCTCGCTATGCCACTGTACGAGATCTAGCCATTAAGATGACTAATAAGATTCTGAGCATGTTACTTACAGTTATTAAAGTGTTTCAGCATGCTCAATATACTTTTTTGAACTTCATCGGCATTAATCAGGGATCAGACGCCCTCATTTTTTATCTATCAACCATACCTAGCCGATTAACACTCATGGCCATATATTCAAGGCTTATGTTTTTGCCTAGTAACTACATGTAAAATTTTGAAGAAGCATTCTTTACTGGATTTTTTGAAATAGACTCCGAGATTTTTGTGAAAATGTCTTCCAATCTTAATGCCACGATGGTGGCCTATGAACTGAGTTTCTTTGTAGACCATAGACAGGCACCAGAAGACGGATTCAAATCGAACCAATGGAAAGAATTTATGCTATGTCATGCAAATCTGCTGAACCAACAAGAGAAACAAGCCATCCAGACATACTCATGTCATTACAAAAAGCATGTCGGGGACGACAGAGTTCAGGAGGAGGGATGTGTGGAAGGGGAATCAAGCAAAAAGAGAAGAAGAAGAAAAGCAAAGATTAAAACTGCTCAGTAACAAATGAAGATTATAAAAGGAAAGACCAAATCTCTTCCCAAAGCCCCATAGGGGCATGCATCAGGCAACAACGCCAAAGATCCAGGTCCTGAGGAGTGGAATTAAAGAAAGATAACAACCAGGACATTTCATGGGAGGTTGCACACAGCTTCCTCATCCACTAGGAGCTGGCGGTGAAGCAAAACAAGTCGAGGAGAGAGACAACACACAAAGGACTCTGCATCGGATAAGATAACCAATTGTCTGAAGGTCCTAGTTGCCTCCTCGTCCACTGGATGCGTGCGGTGGAAAGAAATGGAACAGGTCCTAGAGGATGACAAAGAAGATTCAAGAATAGGACCTTTAAAGCATAAAACTCTCTTAAAAGAGAGAAGAGGTCAGCAAATTAAAGCGTGTGGTGGCAAAAAGTAATCAGGCTCAAAGCAATACAACAGGGGAAGGTACGTAAGCAACAAGGGTGGATCAAGGCCAGTAAGTATCCATGAAGAAGTGCAAGAAGATATCTGACAGATCTTGATCCTTAAGAAGGTCCTTCAACATCTGGGTGGAAGGTCCAGATCGAAGGCTGAAGGTCCACACCTTCATACCTTCCACTGATGGCGTGCGTGGCAGCCTGACTTAATACAACAACCCAGATTTATGAATGTATGGAATACCAAGGGGATTATAGAAGCAAAGGACTAACTTTAGATAAAGTAACAAATTGCTTGACAATCCTTATCACTTCTTCTACCACTGGGTGCGTGTATTCAGAAGCCTTAGACAAGCTATAAATGAGAAGCAAAAGCATGTCAAGGGATGACAGAGACAAAGAGGGGGAGAGTGTTGTAGAACAAAAAGGCACAAAAGGGGAGCCCCAAAATTTTCAAATTAATGAGCATATTTTTCTTCTTCAAAATCTTAGAAATTCCCTAAAAAACTATGTAAATGCACTAGAGGAGTCCTCTTGATGCATAATCCCAAATCATTATAATATATTTCTTGTCAAATAGTAGGAGAATAGAGATTAGTCAATAAAGTGCCGGTCACTTGTGTGAAAGGACCATTTTTTAGGGCACATGTATATAAGTCACTTTGTGACTCTTTGTAAAGACTTTTTGCCATTGTGAAGAAGGAGAGCTCTTGAATTTCGAATTTGCTTCTTTCTTGTAGATTTTCATCTTCTCTATGATCTTTAGTGTGTGTGAAGCTTGGAATGTGTGTGTAGGACTGTTATCTACCCCTTCCCATCACTTTTGAGCTACTGTAGTGTGTGTGTGTGTGTGTGAGCAAGTAGGAGCTGTGGAGTGAGTGTGGGTGTTTCCCACCATTCACTGTTTTGGTCATAAATTGAAGAGTGGTTGTCAGATTCGAGTGAATATACCACGAATAGATGCATCTCATCGAGAGCTTCAAAAGGAACCCTGCTATTGGCCATACTTGAGTTCGGAGCTAGGAGAAACATTCAAATTTGTGAAAACTGTTGTAAGTGGTATCGCAGCAGACACTTTCAGAGGTTAAGTGAGTTGTAGAGGTAGAATAGTTTTATCTCATGCATATTGGTTGAACCACTTCAATTTCCATCATGTGCACACAATTCCTCATACACTTGGTTAGGTGGGTTCATCGGATTGATAATTAAGCATGTGTCAATCCACCACTATATGTACTTGTGTATCAAATGAGATTTAGTCTCTTTGGCACAAGTCCCTAAGACTTCGTGACTTAGGTACACAACGAGGTGTTCACTCACTTCCAGAATTTTAAAGCTATGGTGGAATAGAAGATAGGGAAGTACATTCAGACATTAAGATCTGATGGAGGAGGTGAATGTCAAATGAGTTCAGCAAATCTCTAAAAAATCATGGAATTCGATGTTAGTTTTCATGCAGGTACACACCACAACAGAATGGCGTTGTTGAACGCAAAAATAGACATATTGCAGAAATAGCAAGAGCCTTGATGGCTGAGAAGAATATGCCTCATTGTTATTGGGCAGAAGCCATGCATACTGTTGTATACATCATGAACAGGACTCTGATTGCTGTTGTACATCAAGTTACACCTGAAGAGAGGTTTACAGGTAAAAAGCCAAACTTATCACATCTGAAAGTTTTTGGTTGTATTGCATATGTACATGTCCCAGATGAACTGAGGACGAAGCTTGATCCAAAAGAAAAAAAGTGTGTCTTCATTGGATACTCCCTTGAGCAAAAGGGATATAAATGTTAGAACCCACTCACACGACAGGTAAAGGTGAGCAGAGATGTGGTATTTGATGAAATGTCAAGCTTCTATGCAAATGCCAAAGAAGGACTAAATCAAGAACCAAATGACAAAGAAAATGCTGAAAAATATAGTGCAGAATCTCAAGTTTTGAGTGGACTGGATGCATCACCAAGCAATAGTTCCAACTCAAATCCATGGAGTGGAAGATTGGGTGGAAATTTTAGTCCAGCAAATTCATCAAATACATCCAAGAAAGGTAAAGAAAAACTTTCTATAGTTCATAAAACATGTCCAGGTTTTGAAGACATTGATGGAGATTCAAGCGGTTCAGAAAAGAGTCTTGATGAGGAACTTGGACTGCCCTCTGTGAAGACTCTAGGAGCAAGAAGGGCACATGCAGATGATACAAGGAAAAGTGACCCAGGACCAAGAAGATTTGGGAGGATGCAGAATTCAGTGCAACGATTGACGTATGACTGTTATATGGCTCGTCATTGTGTCGTACATGACAAAGGTAATACAAGATGCTGAACCTTCTTGCTGTGAAGATGCAATTGGAATTGCAGATTGGGAAAAAGCTATGGATGAGGAGATGGCTGCACTTTATGGAAATGATACATGGAAGCTCGTTCCATTGCTGCAAGGAAAGAAACCCATAGGTTGCAAGTGGTTCTACAAGGTAAAGCACAATGCTGATGGTAGCATAAGCAGGTACAAAGCACGATCGGTAGCAAAAGGATATGAACATACATATGGTATTGATTATGAGGAAACATTGAGCCATGTAGCTAAAATGTCTACTATTAGAACACTTGTTGCATTAGCTACAACAAAAGGATGGTCTTTGCATTAGATGGATCTGAAGAATGCTTTCTTACATGGTGAGTTACAGGAAGAAGTATACATGGACCAACCACAAGGATATGAAGATTCAAAGCATCCAGAATACGTTTGTAGGTTGCAAAAGGCTTGGTATGGGCTGAAGCAAGCTCCTCGTGCATGCCATGCAAGGATTGTTGATTACTTAACTAGCATTGGGTTTTCTATGTGTGATGGAGATCACTCAATATATGCAAGGAAGGCTGATGATGGCATCACTATTGTGGCTATTTATGTTGATGACCTGATTGTAGGTGGAGATAATGAAGGAAGCATCAAAGAGGTAAAGAAACTTCTTATGCAGGAATTTGACATGAAAGATCTTGGTGTGCTGTGCTATTTCTTGGGCATTGAGTTTATACATACAAAAACAGGTATATGGATGTTGCAAAGGCAATATGCCTTGAATATGCTGCAAAAGTATGGTATGGCTGACTGTAAGCCAATTTGTATGTAGATTAGAATTTGAATTTGGATACTACATCAGGTGAAGCATTGGAAAATGCTACTATGTACAGGAAAATTGTGGGGAGTCTTATATATCTCACAATTACAAGATCTAATCTAAGCTATACTATTGGACTTGAAAGTCAGTTTATGCAGGTTCCCAGGAAGCCGTATTTGGATGCTCTGAGGTGCACTCTACATTATGTGAGTGCTACTTTGGATTATGCATTGTTTTATGAGGCTGATGTAGATTTGCAGGTTTATGGATACACCAATGCCGATTGGGCTAGTAGCATTCTAGATAGAAGATATACTAGTGGTTTTCTATTCTCACTTGGGAGTGCAGCTGTTACATGGAGCAACAAGAAGCAACCCATTGTTGCTTTGTCGAGTACAGAGGCTGAATATAGAGGTGTTGCAATGGCAGCATGTGAGGCATCATGGCTAGCCTATCACCATTTATCGCAATAATCTTAGCAGCATACAATTAGCACAGAATCTTGTTTTCCATGCTAGAACAAAGCATATCGAGGTACATTATCACTTCATCAAAGGGAAGGTATTAGCAGGTGATATTGATCTTGTTTATGTGAGAACAGATGAGCAGGTTGCTGATATTTTCACCAAAGCACTTGGAGCTAAGAAGTTGAAGAAGTTTCGGGAGATGCTTGGATTACAGGATATGGCATTCAGCTTGAGGGGGAGTTGTTGGAAGATGCATTTTTGGAAACCTTTTTGAAGGAAAATAATTGTAAAATGATAGAAATTTGTAGAAATATTTATGCAATTGTTGTAAAAATAAGGAAGAGTCTTCCTTATGTAAGATAGAATCTTATGCATTTTTTCTAGAATTTTTGGAAACTCCTAGATAGCATATTTTTAGAATAATAGACGAAAGGACCAAAATCCAAGTGTGAAAAGGGACACTTGAAAATGTATATAAGCTAATTTCCTCTATTATGAGGGATTTGTTTAATCATTTGTGTACATGCTATCCAAGTGAATAGAGAAGGAGTTTCTGCTGAAAATCGTGTTTCTCCTCTTCTATGTGGTTTCTTTGATTTGTGAGTCTAGATCTTGTGTATCCATGGAGATTTGTAAGTTTCTATTGTGTAAATCTATAGAATGTGTATGAAGAGAGCTGAATACTGTTGTGTTGAGTGATGAGTTGATGAAAAATGGTGCTGGAGCTGAAAATCGTCTGTTTGCACAGAATCGCGATTGTCTCGTCTATATGATCTAGGTGATATTTTTTGATTTTGACTTCATAATTGTGTTCTGCTGATAAAATAGCATGGAATAGACACCAAGATTGTAGAAAATGGTGAAGATTTGCTCAAGATAATCCAAACCCTAGAAATTTCCTCTTCATCTTCACTATTCTCAGAATTCCAGCCATTATTCTCTTATTTCTTGGATTCTATTATCTTGAAGGGGCTGTGGTCTCAAGAATACTTCTAGGATTGACAAAATAAAGATTTCTTGTTGATTCTTTATGCTAAATGATTGGAGAGGACAACTCCAAAGATCAATAACAAACATTTTTTGGCGCCGTTGCCGGGGAGTAATTCAAAAGCTTCATTGAAGTTGGACCTTGCTGGATCTTCTATTGATGATATTAACAAACACAAGGGAAAGGTAACACTCTTTAATCAAGAAATGTGAACATGAAAAGGTAGATGTCTTTTGTTTGTCTTTTGGGAAAAGAAAGCAATAGATCATCTTTTAGAAATGGAAGTGCTGAAATTTTTGTAAATTGATAGTTGCTCATTACATTTTGGAAGCAAAAGTGCAGGTGTGTGGAAGATATAAGCCAAGAAAGCTGAAGATGAGGTAACATGTGTCTATTCTTGCATTTTTAGAGTTCTTTTTGACCAAGTACTAGGCACCATAGTTGATCTTGGGAAGATAACATGGTTGCACTAAGGAAAAGTCAGTTAAAGTAGCTAGATGCAGGTATAAAAGATTCATGAGTCTATTCTTGCATTTTTAGAGTTCTTTTTGACCAAGTACTAGGCACCAATGCGGATCTTGGGAAGATAACATGGTTGCACTAAGGAAAAGTCAGTTAAAGTAGCTAGATGCAAGTAGAAAAGATTCATTTGTTAACCAAATCTGAGCATAAATCTTGAGTTGAGCTGCATTTTGAAGAAAAATATGTGATTGAGTTTATCTTTGCAAAAATTGCTTGCACTTCATAGCACATTTTCTTTGGAAAAACTTTCTTCTGAATTGTTGTGATAGCTGAGCCATAAGAAATCATAACGAATCAAAAAACATAGGATCAGTAGATCACCAAAACAAGGAACCCTAAGTAAAGTGTTCACCTTTATTTTAGGGCAAAATACTAAAAAAAAAATTCATAAAATTCATCAAAAACCAATCAAACAAATTTATTTTCTGCTTAAGAAGTTGCATTGGAGCTGTGTGGATGAGAGTGATAGGGACCAAGTAAGAGAAAAGCAAAAAAATTGTCAAAAATTAGCAAATTTGAAAAACACGATTTTCTGTACAACATCGCGATTTTCTGATTAATGATGGTGATTGTGAGGTAAACTTACAGGTGATTGTGGAATTGGAGTTGGTAAAGGATACTGAAGGGGAACAAGAGTAGAGAATACTCAAATTTTCATAAAATCAAAATTTTAGAAAAAACACGATTTTCTGCATAAAATCACGATTTTCTGAGTAAGGTTGTGATTTTGGTGTAGAAGTATAGGAGTTTGGTGAATTACAAAGGATAGAAGGTATTGAAAGAAAACAAGAAGAAAGAATACTCAAATTTGCACAAAATAAGATCTTCAGAAAAAACACGATTTTCTACACAAAATCGCAATTTTCTGTAGGGGAAAATTTTTGGAATTTCTAGCATATTTGGGTACTTTGAGAAAGAAAATTGCAAAAGATGTCATCAAGATTGGGTAAGTAAGGATTGGACAAGTGGAAGAGTGAAGAATTTTGAAAATCACACAAAATCGCGATTTTCTGGACACTATAAAAACCTGGAATTCAAAGAAAAATTCATTTGAGTGAGAGTGAGGGAGAGAGAGAGTGATCAAAATCGCGACTTCTTGCAATCAACTATCATTGGAGAAACTTTCACCCAAGCAAGCAAGGTAAGGAGTCCTAACATCATTCTTGAGTACCTATTTTTGCATTTGAGTGATATAATAACACAAAAAATAGAAAATAATCAAAAATCACAGAATCGCGATCTTCTGATTTTTTGGGTTTTCTGTAGGAAAAAAGTATTTTCTGATAAATTTCTTTCATTGCATGTTAAAACATTAATAAGGTGATTCTATTAGGAGAAAGAGAAATCTGAAAATCAAAACTTGAAAAAAATTCAAAAAATTGTTCAAAATCGCGATTCTGGAGTCAACACAAAATCACGATTTTGAGCACTAAGAACAACATCGCGATTCCCAAAACACGATTTTCATCAGAAAATCGTGTTATTTATAATTGTGAGCAATCACGATTGTCTGCAACAAAATCATGAAAAACACGATTTTGTACACAGAATCGTGAAAAAACACGATTTTGAGCACAGAATCGTGAAAAACAAGATTTTGAGCACAGAATCGTGAAAAACACGATTTTGTACACAAAATTGTGAAAAACGCGATTTTGAGCACAAAATCTTGAGAAACACGATTTTGAGCACAGAATCGTGAGAAACACGATTTTGAGCACAAAATCGTGAAAAACACAATTTTGAGCACAAAATCGTGAGAAACACGATTTTGAACACAGAATCGTGAGAAACACGATTTTGAGCACAAAATCGTGAAAAAAAAAACCCAAAAAAAAAAACATGATTTTAGTCATAAAATCGTGAAAAAACACAACCCTAGTTAGAAAATTGTGAAAAACACAATTTTCAACAGAAAATAGTAAAAAATAACTAGTTTGAACACAAAATCGTGAAAAACATGATTTTGAGCACAGAATCGTGAAAAACACGATTTTGTACACAGAATCGTGAAAAACGCGATTTTGAGCACAAAATCGTGAAAAACATGATTTTGAGCACAGAATCGTGAGAAACACGATTTTGAGCACAAAATCGTGAAAAACGCGATTTTTAACACAAAATCGTGAGAAATACGATTTTGAACACAGAATCGTGAGAAACACGATTTTGAGCACAAAATCATGAAAAAAAAAACACGATTTTAGTCATAAAATCGTGAAAAAACACAACCCTAGTTAGAAAATTGTGAAAAACATAATTTTCAATAGAAAATAGTAAAAAATAACTAGTTTGAACACAAAATCGTGAAAAACACGATTCTGAGTTCAAAATCGTGGAAAACACGATTTTAGTCACAAAATCATGAAAAACACTTTATCAGGTAGAAAATCGTGGGAAACACGATTTTCAACAGAAATTGGTGAAAAATCACTAATTTGAACATAAAATTGTGAAAAACACGATTTTGAGTTCAAAATCGTGAAAATTAGCTGAATGATCCTTAGGTCTGGGAACAAACTAAATTCACTTACCAAGTAAGACCTAGGAAGGAAGGAGGTAGAGTCAGGAGTAGGGGAAGCTCAAGAAAGAAATTTAGGGCAAGAAAACAACATGGAAAATTTAAATGAAACAAATGAGCCCATTGAAACTGGGGATTACAAAAATATCCTCAAGTACATGTATACAAATAGGTTTGGCACCTATGTATATCAGGATGGGATGCATAAGTTTCTCATTAGATTGAGAAACTTAGAAGTCCCCTTAAACATAACACCTGTAGCCCAGTTCAAAGATGGTAGGTATGAGGATAGGCAAGGGTGTGTGTACATCTTCTCCCCAGACCCAGAAAATTCAAATGACTTAGGGCAATGTGCTGACAAAGGACCTTGGGAACATAACATGGGACAACCAGATTTACCTAGACCACATGAAAACTACACTAATACTGAGCAACAACATGGGAGGAGGACACATGCTTCACCAAATCCCTTTGACAAAGAACCAGAAGGATATAATGAATTTCCACTCAGAAGAAGACACCATTGGCAACCTCAGGGTAGAATACTTAGACCATATCAAGTAGCCAAATGTATGAAAAATCAATATGAAGGGTATTCAGATCCCCATGCTCATGCTGCAGAGTTTAGGCAATTAATTAGAGCGGAGGAGGTGGAAGATTACAAAGTTCAATTTGAGGCATTTGGTCTAACCCTAACTGGACCAGCATTATCATGGTTCATCCCTTTAAGAAAAGAAATGTACCTAGATATTGAATCCTTCCTAGAGGCCTTTATTGGAGAATTCTCAAAGACTGGGATAAAACATAGCACAACCACTTTGATACACAGTTTTAAACAACAAAAGGATGAAAATGTCAAAGAGGCAGCCAGGAGATTTAAACAATACATTGACAGATGCCCTAAGGAGGAAGTCCCTTCCATGGCTAGACAGGTATCCCTATTCATAGAAGGGTTGAGAAGTGCTCAATTAAGAACCCTATTATACTACAGGAGATGCCTTGATCTAGGAGCTTGTGTGAAAGAAGCAATAGATTTGGAGGACAATATAGGCCAAGATTTGTTAGCATTTGATCAACCCAGATCATATGAAGACAAAATTCCTCCAGCAGAAGAGTTGGCTCAGGCCATTGCTAAAGCCCTAGAGGTAAGTACTAAAACCAATTTGATAAACTCCAGGATAAACACAAATAAAAAATGCTACAATTGTGGAGAAAGTCATCTGATACAACATTGCCCATATCAAAAACCTCCACATTTGCAAGACAGAAAGACACTCAAATATTGTACACTTGAGAGGAAATGGACCAACCATACCAGGGAGGAATGCTTCTATAATAAACAACCCATAAAGGAGAGAGACTATGGGAGCCAAAGAGAATCAGTGTATAGTGAGCAACCAAGACCTGTGCTAGGGCAACAACCTCCCATACCAACAAATGTAGTGCCAATCAAATACACACCAGTAGAGGAGGGAAATTCAAGAACAAAGTCACCATACAAAGAAGATTATCAATGGAATGAGGGATTTCTAGAAGAATGGGAAGGTTATGAATCAAGAGAACCAGAATTACAAGCCTTAGACTTGGGAAATGGAAGAATTGAGATGGACACTGCCACTTTCATGTATATAACAAATAATTACATGTCCAATCAAAAACCTCAATTCAAAGGAGGATCAAAGATAACTTGTTATAGGTGTGGGGGAGATCATTTTATTAGAGACTACCCACAACCTCCTACATTAAGAATAGAAGGAGCATATTGCAAGGATTGTGGTAGGGAGCATTTGATAAAGGATTGCCCAAAAAATCCCCAAAAACAACAAAACACATCTAATAACATACCACTAAAAGCAGTCAGTATCATGGAACAGGAAGAATTGAGTGACATTGATTTAGTGGATGTAAATGTTGTAACAAGGTCACAAACAAAACAACAAAGAACAACTAAGGAACAAAATGAAGAATCAAACTCAAAGGTGAAGAAAAATAGACAAAAAGGGAAATGGGAGAGGAAGCAAAAAATGAGTAAAAATATTGAAGAAGAAAATAGGGAACAATCAAACAATACTTCTCCTCCAAAGACACAGACCCAGTTGGAAATAGGAAATTCAAAAAGTCTAGACACTCTGATAAAAGCATACAAAGGAAGAATTCAAGAAGGACCAAGTCCTGCTCATCATACAATGGCTTATCCTATGCCAGACTTAGAACATGAAAGAATGCAGAAGTGTAAACAGATCATTCGCGAAGTACAACTCAAAATGGGGGAAGAAGACAATTCTCAAAAAACAGTTGAGGAATCAGAGATAACAAAAACAAGAGGAAAGAGTATCAAGGAAGAAAACCCACAAGTAACACTCCAAGTGAATGTAGACAAAAGATGCACAATTCTGTATCACACCACATGGGAAGATTTAATAAAACAAAATCCTCACCTACAGAACCAAGTGAAAAAATGGGAGACAACACCAGAAAATCTTCACCCACAACTACAGGAAATGGAGGAGTTGTGGTATATTCCCATTGATAAGATAGGAGGATATTGTGAGGGAGAAGAGGGAAATTCAACTTTAAAATTACAATTTGGTAAAAACCAGGCCAAAGCTATTTTGTCCAGTAGCACGAAGAAGAGAATGGACAACTTTTTGGGATAGAAGAAGAGAAGGTCAAATTCCACCAAAGTGGTTGAATTTCCCAAAAGTAGCAGGTCCAAAGGCAGGCACATGGCCTACCAAGAGTTACATGGTGAATACTGCTGAGTCAGTAATAACTACATACAAGGATGTCAATGACCCTGCTTGCATACTACTTGTAAGAATAATGAGATTAATTTTGGCTTGTATAGAAACTTATACTGACACAGATATTAGAACCTTGAATTATATCGGCTTTAATTCTCCATCAGACGCCTTATTATTTGATTTGAGCGAAACACCTGACAGAATTTGCTTAATGGCCTACTACAGCATAATTATATTTTTGGGTAGTCATTACTTACAGATTTTTGAGGATGCCTTTGATTATGGGTTTTTTGAGAGGGAGTCAGAGATTTTTGGAAACCTATCAGTTGTTACAAAGTCCAGACTTACAGCATATGAAGCTATCTACACAGAGTACTTGAAAAAGGATGTCATAGATAAACCTGAAGCTGCAGTACAGTGGAGAAAGGCGTTATTAGAGATGGTCAAAAATCTAAATATAACAGAAAGAAAAAGTCATGATTTGCTGTCACAAGTATATCAAAGAAAGAAGAAATGAAGAAAAGTGATCAGTGTAGAGGAGCAGGAAAATCTTTCGTCAGGAGCCGAAAGGCTTAGGAGGGGAAGGATGTTGGAAGATGCATTTTTGGAAACCTTTTTGAAGGAAAATAATTGTAAAATGATAGAAATTTGTAGAAATATTTATGCAATTGTTGTAAAAATAAGGAAGAGTCTTCCTTATGTAGGATAGAATCTTATGTATTTTTTCTAGAATTTTTGGAAACTCCTAGATAGCATATTTTTAGAATAATAGAGGAAAGGACCAAAATCCAAGTGTGAAAAGGGATACTTGAAAATGTATATAAGCTAATTTCCTCTATTATGAGGGGGTTGGTTAATCATTTGTGTACATGCTATCCAAGTGAATAGAGAAGGAGTTTCTGCTGAAAATCGTGTTTCTCCTCTTCTATGTGGTTTCTTTGATTTGTGAGTCTAGATCTTGTGTATCCATGGAGATTTGTGAGTTTCTATTGTGTAAATCTGTAGAATGTGTATGAAGAGAGCTGAATACTGTTGTGTTGAGTGATGAGTTGATGAAAAATGGTGCTGGAGCTGAAAATCGTCTGTTTGCACAGAATCGCGATTGTCTCGTCTGTATGATCTAGGTGATATTTTTTTATTTTGACTTCATAATTGTGTTCTGCTGATAAAATAGCATGGAATAGACACCAAGATTGTAGAAAATGGTGAAGATTTGCTCAAGATAATCCAAACCCTAGAAATTTCCTCTTCATCTTCACTATTCTCAGAATTCCGGCCATTATTCTCTTATTTCTTGGATTCTATTATCTTGAAGGGGTCTCAAGAATACTTCCGGCTGTGGTCTCAAGAATACTTCCAGGATTGACAAAATAAAGATGTCTTGTTGATTCTTTATGCTAAATGATTGGAGAGGACAACTCCAAAGATCAATAACAAACAGGAGTGTTGAGAGATGATCGCGGATGACACATACCAATTTTTTGTTTTTCTGGCATGTATAGTGATCACACCGATATATGTCAGGGATACTTCATTGAGCTTTATTATAGTCTTCACATATCAACAACTTGTAAATGTCTTCTTCAGACACTCAAAAAGAGTGACATCTTCTCCTCTTGCAACACAACTGGCCTCTACTGTGTAATCTGAACATCAAATTGTTGTCTAGAGCATACAATAACAGTAATCATTGCTATCCATCGTGTCCTCTCTCGTATCGAATCTTCCTCTATCTTCCTTAGTGTCTCCTCAGGTAGCTTTTTCATCGGCTTCCTTTTTTGTAGAATTATGATTTATTTGTCTCAAGATCTACTGTTGTCTTGATGGATTAGAGATGGGATTGGGTACTTTCTAAACTTGATTGCAAGTTAGCATAGTGGAAGGGTATGCAAATCAACCTCGCGGGTCGTGCCATGGTAATCAACACTTTCCTCTTCTCCTCATCCATTTACTTTCTCTCATGTTGCAAACCAAAAGATCAAGAGCTTAGCAAACTGGAAAGAATCTATAGAAACTTTCTTTGGACACGGGACTACAATAGGAGAGGGGTTCCCAAAATTAAGTGGTCTACATGCATCAGCCAAAAAGAGTGTGGGGGCCTGGGCCTGGACAAAATGGATCATCAGGGCTTGGTGTACCTACAAGGCCTCTTGGGCCAAGCTCATCTTCAGGAGCAAGAACTTACCTACATTGATGGGCCTCCCTGGTTGGAAGGACTTGGACCTCCTTACCCTGTGATTCTCCCCAAATCCAGTTTCTCCTAAAGGCTCGAAGCTTGCTCGCTCCCTATGGATGAGCTAGAATAAGCTCAAACATTTTGTGAAAGTAAGAGAAGATTGGAAATGGCCTGTCAGTATTAGAAAAAATGACTCAATATGGTTCCCCATCATGGGCATTAGAGGTGTGGCCTCCTCGAACCTCCAAACTGCTAAGAGGCTCAGAAACAGGGGCTTCAAACAATGGAAACACCTCTAGAAACAAGAAACTGGCTAGTGGATAAGATTTGAGGACATAGACCCTGAATTAAGAGTGAACTATGAAGAATGGACTCTCCTATAGAGCAGATGCTTTGCTTAGGAACGTTAAAAAACTCGGCTTCTCATTGGGCAGGACTTGCCTAGCCATCACGGTCTTATCTAGCACAACAGCAATTGTCTTCCCAAAATTCCTAGAATCAAGGTGAACACGGACTTTCACATCACACTTAACCAAAAGTGATGCTTGACTTGGACAAGACTTCATTGGGATTTGAAGTTCATGTGCTTATGGCACCCACTCATCAAGATCAAAAAGTCGGTTCTTGTGTGGCAAATTCTTCACTGTGGCATTTGAACCAACCTAAAGGCAAACAAAATCTATGGGGCCCTGCCATTGTGTAAGCGATGCCACCATAGCATCGAGGACCTTGGTCACAACTTCTTTATTTGCCCCAAGTCACTCATACTTTAGCAAACCCTCGAGAATATCTTGAGACTACAAGCACAGATCACCCGAAAGCAAGCTTTGCTAGGTGAAGCGATCGGCTTCTCAGCAGCACTATGGAATGCGATAAGAGAGGAAACCCTCTGGAAGATCTAAAGGGAGCGATGTGCCATGAACTTTGGACACCCTCCTAAAGAGTGGTCGATCAAGAAGTCTCTATTCCTCCTTGGCAAAAGAATCTCCAATTGTAAGAGGTATCCACCCTTCAGGCATCATAAAGTGTTTCTCATCAAGAACAACAAGCTCAAATCCAAGTGGGTCCCGCATGAGGGCGATGGGAGGATTGTTAACATCCTTTGTAACAGGCTATAGACCAGAAAGTTTTGCCCCTACTTTGTGGGATTTCGGGGGTCCCAAGGGCACTAGTCCCATTCACTTGTAACTTCTTTCTGTTCTTTAATTAAAGTCGGAGAAAGTAGGAGATGACCGAACTTCCTTTTATCGAAAAAAAACATTCAAATGGGAAATAAACACTTAGAGATATGTGTTCAAGTAGGATAGCAAGCTTTTCACGATTGTTGAAGCTCAAAGTCAAGGACAAAGCATGGAAGCACATCAAAAGGTGGTCACACAAGGAAAGGGAGCAAGTAGGGAGCTCCAAGGAGTGTATGTCAAATTTTCAGAAGAATCCCCTACAAAAATAGTGATTTTCATCACTAAAAACCATTGTAAATACAATTATCTATTTTTAATAACTCCATTTTGTTCAAGCCGAGGAGTCCTCGAGCTTGAGGAGTATTAGAAGTACCATCGTACCAATTTTCATAATTTTTAGACTTCGTTTGAACCCTCAAATAAGCCCTGGAACCTAATTTTTAACTAGGCCGGACACTAGGTCTGGACAGGGCCAAAACTAGTCAAAAAACTATAAAAAGAGCTAGAGAGCTCATTTTTGGGGTTAGCTTGTTAGAGGATAGAACTTTTGTAAGAGAACTCTTTTGCAATTTAAGCTTTCCATTGTTCCTCTCTTTGATCTTACTTTGTGCGCGTGTGTGTGTATGTGTGTGCATGTTTGTGTGCTTTCACTCACGCACTTGTGCCTTCACTTGCTCGTGGTCTTCATACCGGTCCTCACGTCTCCGCGGATTGACAAGTAAAGGAGGTGGTGCTTACGCTTGAGCTACACCAAATTTTGGCGCCGTTGCCGGGGAGAGAGCTTCGAGGACGAGCGTTGTGATGGTAAGATCGTAGATTTGCAACGTTGGAAGGTAAAAAAACTGTCATTTCAGTTCATTTTCTGTTTTTTCCTCTTCATCTTCATCATCATCATCATCTCCACCTTCTTCCACCTTCTTCTTCATAGAAAATTCTAGTTTTTTTTTGTGCATTTTCACCATCTTCATACCATTTTTCATGCATTATTGTGTGGGAAGGAGTTAGGAGAAGCAAGGGAGAGCAAGCGCTGTGTTTTTTTCATGATTTTCTGCTCATACGGAGCTCGCCATAGCCGGCGCTCAGAAATTTGAATTTCCCGCCAAAAAACGCGATTCTGTGATGAAAATCGCGATTCTGTGAAAATTCAAAATTTTTTGAAAAATCACGATTTTCAGTTTTCCCGCCTAAAAGTTGGTTGAAAAGAATCGCGATTCTGTGTTTTTTCTCAAAAAACACGATTCTCTGCTCAAAATCGCGATTCTCAAAAAACACGATCCTCTGCTCAAAATCGCGATTCTCACCAATCACGATTTTCAGCAAAAACACGATTTTGTGAAAAACACGACTTTCTGCTCAAAATCGCGATTCTCACAAATCACGATTTTCAGCGAAAAATACGATTTTGAGAACAAATCGATTCTCTATGACAAAATCGCGATTTTCATGCCAAAAACACGATTTTGTGAAAAAGGCGATTCTGTGAAAACACGAATTTTTGCTCAAAATCGCGATTTTCAAAAACACGATTTTGTGCTCAAAATCGCGATTTTCATGCCAAAAAACACGATTCTCTAAAACACGATTCTGTGCTCAAAATCGCGATTTTCATGCCAAAAACACGATTCTGAGAAAATACGATTTTCAGCGGGCTCAAAATCGCGATTCTCACCAATCACGATTTTCAGCAAAAAAAAAAAAAAAAACACGATTCTGTGCTCAAAATCGCGATTTTCATGTCAAAGAACGCGATTTTCAGAAACACGATTTTGTGATCAAAATCGCGATTTTCATGTCAAAAAACACGATTCTCTAAAACACGATTTTGTGATCAAAATCGCAATTTTCATGTCAAAAAACGCGATTTTCAGAAACACGATTTTGTGATCAAAATCGCGATTTTCATGTCAAAAAACACGATTCTCTAAACACGATTCTGTGCTCAAAATCGCGATTTTCATGCCAAAAAACGCGATTTTCATAAACACGATTTTGTGATCAAAATCGCGATTTTCAAAACACGATTTTCTACTCAAAATCGCGATTTTCAAAACACGATTTTCTACTCAAAATCGCGATTTTCAAAACACGATTTTGTGAAAACGATTCTCAAGGTACAAAATCGCGATTTTCTCCAAAGGTCCTGTTTACCTGTTTTGACCCCCAGGAGCCTGAAATGGCATAACTTTTTCATCCAAAGTCCATTTTTTGAGCTCTATATCTCGTTGGAAAGCTCGTTTCAAATCCTACACGACCTCAACTGTTTTTTTCAAGAATAACGCGTTGATTTTGAGATAGGATAATTTGAAGTTGACCCTCAAGTGGGACTAAGGAACCAAGGGGACTCCAAAGAATTTTGAACCATACCAAGGGGAAAATCTGGACTCTTGACTAAAGCTTATGAACCTGAGATCTGGTAGACACTTAGGCAAGGATAAACAAAGCATTAGATCTTCTGAGGCTAGTGTCAACCATACATCCAAGTCTTGGGCACAACAACTAAGTGGTCATCTTTTACTAAGATCAGACACAAGTGATTCAGAAATGTCTTTTAGTATGGGAAAACCTGCAGGTGGCTCAGGGAATGCCCATCTACAAATACCAGAAGGGCCCTATAAGACACAGTTGGAATATATTCGGAGCAACCAATTAGGTGCTCGCATCTATGAGGATGGTCTGAGGCGATCAGTGGTCCAACTCAAAAATCCAGATCAATCCTTTGGACTTGAACACCCGGTGGTCAAGTTCGAAGAGGGTTCATACATTGATAAGGAAGGAACCATGTATGTGGTCACCAACCTACCAGATAGGACTGATGAGTTTGGAAATGTTATTCCTGAGAATGAAATAGGAGACCTAGAACAAGGAAATGTAGGACAAGGACCCCAGACTCCTAGAGGTAAGTCAGTTTTGACCCGAGTGATCACTCCAGACTGGATCCCTCAAGATAACAAAAGCATAGAACTATTTTTGAATAGAGAAACAAAGGAAGCCTTTTGGAGATTCAAGCCAGATCAACCTAGCCAATTGGGCATAGTCATCATCTACGAGTTCAAGGATCCAGAGATACCAGGAAAGGTTGTCTACCTGGATAACACATCAGAGAAAATTTTCTTGGTAACAGAACATGATAGACATGCATATACTTGGAAGAATGAATTGATTTTCCCCCCACCAAGATCCAATGTTTCCCATGGCCTCCAAGGAGTAGGATCATCCCACGCTCATGAAGCCCAGAGAGGAAGAACTAGAGAGAGACCTGAGGTAAGTTTTGCACACACCGTGGGCAGGAATAGGTCAGGATTTGAAAATGAAAGACCTGAAAGAGAGAGACATCAAGCACATAGGCAACAAAGAGATGAACAGGATTTTCCATTGCCTAGACCCCGAGAGTACCCAAGAACCCTTAGACCCATTCAAGTGATCAAGGCAATGAAGAACTATTTCGATGGGACAGGGGATCCTTATGATCATGTGGCCGAGTACAAACAAGTGCTGAGAGCCGAACAAATTGAGGACTGGTTCACCCAGTACGAGGCATTTGGTTTGACCCTTAAGGGCACTGCCTTAGCTTGGTTTCAACCATTGAGTAGAAGCAGCTATCACGATATAGGTCAACTGCTAGACGAATTCATTGTAGAATTTTCCAAGAGTGGTATCAGGCATAACACATCATCCTTGATCCACAGCTTCAAGCAGACTCCCCAAGAAACAGTGCGACTAGCAGGTAGAAGATTCAGACAGTATCTAGAAAGATGCCCTGCTCTAGAGTTACCCACTCCGGCCAAACAAGTGGCTTTGTTCTTAGATGGCTTACTGAGCACCAAGTTAAGATCATATGTGTACTTGAAAGATCCTAGATCCATAGAAGAGTGTGTGCGGTCGTGCATAGACATAGAAGATAACTTGGGTGAGGAGTTAGGATTGTCCAAACTCTACAAAGATTCGGATAGTTCTACTAGTCATACTTCAAAGATCTCCACAGAAATAGAAGAGATAGCTGAGCAAGTTGCCAAGAAGCTGGGAGTCCAAAATAAACAAACACAGAGAGTCACTCTGGTGAATCGGTGTTATACTTGCGGAGGCGACCACATGGCTAATGTATGCCCATTGCACAACCAGAACGTGAGAGAAAGGAATGCTCCATATTGCACTATTGAGAGAAAATATATGAACCACACGGCTCAAGATTGTCCCTACAATAGGCAGGCTGTTAGACAGAATTATCAGCAACCTTACCCACAAGGTAGGTATCAGAACCAATACCAACAGCCATATTATAGACCACAACAGCAATATCAAGCACCATATAGGCCACAACCTGTCTTGGGAAACCAACCACCAGCTCCTGCCAACGTGATTCCAGTCAAATATGCTGTGGGAGAGGAAAATCCAAATAGAGCATTGGTGCCACTAACCCCATTGATACCAGATAATGACTCTCATGCCCATAGTTCAGACTACTCCCATGAAGGTAGTCCACATGCTTATTACACAGAGTCACCTGAACATAGTGAGATTTACTCGTATCAATATGAGGCACCACCTATGGAGCAAAATTGGGAGCCAGAATACTCCAATGTAATGTACACAAATCCTAACCCTAGGCCCCAGTTGAGACAAATGAGACCACAAGCCCCTAGAGGATCTTGTTTTAGATGTCAAGGTGATCATTTCATTCGTGACTGTCCCCACCCACCATCTCCGAGTCAAGGACATGCTATCACAATACAAGCTTTTTGTCCTGATTGTGGCAAAGACCATCTCCCTAGAGATTGTCCAAGAAACCCCTCCAGTGCACCCAAGATTACTCCCATGAATGTGGTAGGCTTAGTGGCACAATCAAGTGCCAGTAGCAGTAACGTGGCACCTGTACAGGCAGTTACTAGGGCACAAGCATTAAAACAAGATAAACCAGCAGAACAATCGGGGTCGAGTGAATCAGGAGAGCCTAGTAAGAGGAAAACAAGAACATGGAAGGATACCAGAGAAAAGGCCAATCGTAAGTGGAATAAAAAGTTATCGGAACTAGAAGAAAGCTTGAAAGACGCAAAAACAAAAATAGAAGACATTGCATCTCATAACCCCTCGCATGCCGAAACTCCATCCAGTCCACCTCATCCCACCCCACCACCCATTGTGAATAGACCACAACCAGGGTCTGTTCTTGTAGATCCAACCCCACAAGGTTTGGACATAATGTTCAAGGCCTACCAGGCTCGACTTCAAGAAGGGCCTACAGCTGCAAACCTAGACAAGAGTTACCCTAGAGCAGATTTAGAGATTGAACGGATGAAAATGTGCATGAAAATGGTAGAACAAGCTCAAGCTATACTTGAGACTAGTCAAAAGGTCAATCAAACGAACTCTATCAAAGCGGATTTGCATTTCCAGGGCTTACTAGAACGATTAGAGCAGTTGGTAAACAAACCGCAAGTTTCTTTACCTCCATAGGCTCAACCAGTTATTGAAAGAGGAAGCTCACCACCAAGGGGAGCTTATGTTCCTAATTCCACGGATGCTGGAATACCTCCTTCTATTCAACAGTACTCTCAAGAGTTCTTGCGGGAAATACAAGAGGAGAAATGGGCCAAGGAGAAGGGTAATTCCCCTCCTATTCCTGAGATTGATGATCTTCATGATCAATTTCCCCAAGACATTCCATCTATTTACGAAGATGAAGCAGAACAAGAAGACGAAAGATTAGATTTTGAATCTAATACCTTAGAAGAACTACCTCAATTTCCAGGCCCATGGGAATCTGAATCACTCCAGATTAGAGCTCCCACAATACTAGTAAGAAATGAAGACTCAGTGGTTCCAAGGAACACGGATGTCGTGAAGAACACTAAGGTTCAGTGTCATCTCACTGTAGAAGAGCTGCTCAAAGCAAAACCTGAGTTATGGAATCATGTGAAGGATCAGGTCCCAGAACTTGATTCCAACATGCCAAAAGCAGGCTCCAAGCAAAGGGTACCAGAGATACCTCTAGACAAAATAGGGGACATGTGTGAGGGTGAAGAAGGTAATACTTATCTTCCAATCACCTACCAAGGTTACACAACCAAAGCAATCATAGATTCAGGTGTTGGTGTTGCTATTGCGACCACCTCCTTGTGGAAGCAATGGGGCAAGCCCACATTAAAACCAACTAGAATGAAGCTTCAAATGGCTGATGGTCATTTTGAAAGACCTCTAGGATTGCTAGAAGGGATCACTCTAACCACTTGTGGTGTAGAGTTTGAGCACACATTTGCTATATGTGGCTTTGAGAAAAATAATGTCTATGAGATGATCCTAGGAAGACCCTTCCTACGACAATTGCAAATAGTACAGGATTGGGGAACTAACTCCTTGTACTTACAGCACTTAGGGGTCACCACCAAGGTCAATTTGAAGGATTACACCTTCAGAGATGTACCACCCCTACAGTGGAATTCTATCCACAAAGCGAAAGAAGATTCCATCTCTGTGCATTCTGAAAGTTCACCTGATCCATCATGGCTGCATGAAGATACTCATTTGTGTATGTGCAAGGTCGCAAAGGAAGAGGAAAAACGTTTAAAGGCAAGAGAAGAAGGAACTTCGCTAGGAGATAGACCAGTTAGAGACCCAGCCTACACACCGATGATCTTTCCAGATGAGGAGTTTGAGCCTCATGGTTGGCCAGAAATCTTAGCCACCATGGACATTGCTGTCAATGAGGAACAGTGGACACCTCATTGTGATGAGGAGGGTTATGATATCTCAGTTTTCATGTGTCAACCCTTGCTAGAAGAATTTGACCCTAGTGATGTCATAGAAGAAGAAGAGAATGACGATGATCTGGAGTCTATTGTGATGGATAGTTGCTTTAACTCAGAGCAGCACTATCTAGAAGATATAGGAGTGTTCACCCAGAAAGAAGAAGAACCTCTCACAAGTATTAAAACAGTAAACTCAAAGGATGGAAGTGAGAGTAGTCAAAAGAAAAAGAAAAGAAAAGCAGTGAAACAAGAAGAGGAGGAATCATTGTGTGAAGTACCAGAAAACTTCAAGAAATATGAAGTTGACGACCGCAAAATTTTGGTACGAATGCCTAAGAGAGAGGCCATCATAGGAGAATCATATGATAATAAAGAAAAGACCAAGAAGATTGTAGTGACCATTGAAGAGAACGAAGAGAGATGCACATATATAGGAGATGACCTAAGTGCAAGAGAAGAAATGGAGCTCATAGC
The DNA here is from genome assembly GCA_020310875.1 of Ceratopteris richardii. Lineage (NCBI taxonomy): Eukaryota > Viridiplantae > Streptophyta > Polypodiopsida > Polypodiales > Pteridaceae > Ceratopteris > Ceratopteris richardii. The sequence continues at coordinate 158,213,712 of CM035427.1, read as the reverse complement.
TCTATTAAGGGAATATAGGGATGTGTTTGCATGGCACTATAGAGACTTAAAAGGGGTAGATCCAAGAATTTGCTCTCATACTATCCCCATGACTGCTGATGCTAAGCCCACCAAACAGAAGCCCTACACATATAATGATACCTATGCAGCCAAAATAAAAGAAGAAATTGATAGGTTGATTGAAGCTGGATTCATCTATGAGATTGAGCATACCGAATGGGTGTCCCCCATTGTTGTGGTACCCAAGAAGAACGGGAAGTTGCGAGTGTGTATTAACCTTAAAAAAGTTAATGCCGCTACGATTAGAGATAGTTATCCACTTCCAATCACAGAACACCTATTGGAGCGTGTTGCAGGCAAGGAAGTTTATAGCTTCCTTGATGGATTTTCAGGTTACAATCAAGTAGCCATTGCCCCAGAAGATCAACACAAAACAGCTTTTGCTACAGAGTGGGGAATCTTTGCATTTCGTTTGATGCCATTTGGGCTCACCAATGCACCTGCAACATTCCAAAGGCTCATGTGTCATGTCTTCAAAGAGTTCTTACGAAAGAGCTTAGAAGTGTATGTGGATGATTTATGTGCTCATTCCCAAGAAAGAAGGGTTCACATCCCTGAGCTCAGACAAATCTTCAACAAGTGTAGAGAATATCGAGTGTGTCTAAACCCAGAAAAGTGTGTGTTTATGGTGCGTCAAGGTAAAATCTTAGGTCATATTGTTTCTAAGAATGGAATCTCAACAGATGAAGATAAGGTACGAGCCATAGCAGAGCTACCAAGGCCAAGGAATGTTAAAGAGGTACAAGCCTTTATGGGCCATTGTGGATATTACCACAGGTTTATCCACATGTACGCGATCATAGCTAGACCCCTTTATGCCTTGTTGTCTAATTTTGAGTGGAACGATGAATGCGAGAATTCTTTCAATGAACTGAAGAAACGTTTGTGCACAGCACCAATACTGACCACTCCTGATTGGAATAAACCATTCCATGTCCATGTGGATGCATCCAATCATGCCATAGGATGTGTGCTTGCACAACCCACAAGTGAAGGAAACTTAGATTTGCCCATCGCATATGCTAGTAGACAGCTCACTGCAGCTGAACGGAACTATACCACAACTGAGCGAGAGGGCTTAGGCATGGTATATGCTGTGAAGAAGTTTAGACACTATTTATTGGCCAACAAGTTCAAGTTTTTCACTGATCATCAAGCTTTGTTATATTTGGTCAATAAACCTTGCAATACTGGACGCTTAGTACGATGGTTCCTCTTACTAATGGAATATGACTTTGAAGTTGTCGTCAGGAAAGGGAGAACCCACCTTCGGGCAGATCACCTTTCTCGCATCACTTCAGGAGAGTCACCGCAAGGAGTGTCTGACGAATTACCCGATGCTTATCTGTTCAATTTAGAAGTTGTTCCTAAATGGGCAAATAAGTTGGTACCAGTCCTAACCTTTGGCCCTGCAAATAAGAATGTGAAAACATCACAAGAAGAAATTGTAAAATCACAAAAATATCACATATTAGCAGGAAGCATGTACAAACAAGATACTGAGGGTGTATTAGCTTGTTGTGTGGAGGATGATGAACATAGTAGTTGGTTGCAACAAGCCCATGAAGGAATGCTAGGAAATCACTATTCTAAACAACGAACATTGCAGAATCTAAAGCGTTTAGGAGTGTATTGGCCTAGCATGGACAAAGAAATACATGAGTGGATTAAGAATTGTCCAAGGTGCAGAGAGAGACCCCCAGTGGAGCATGCGACCCTTTATCAAGTGTCATTAATTCCAGATTGGAGTGCTCCATTGGTAGAGTTTATGAGATTGGGAAGATTACCGAAAGAGGCTAGTCTAGCAAGAAGACGAAGCATGGAGCAAGAGGCTCAAGGCTATGCCCTAGTAGGAGACAACCTATACCGAAGAGGCAAAGATGGTTACTTAAGACTGTGCGTTCACGAATCAGATTATTTGAAAGTCTTAGAAACTGCACACAGCGGTGTTGAAGGTGGACATTTTGGTCCTGACCGAGTGATCAAGACCATTCTATTCTCAGGACTTTGGTGGCCCACTCTTCATATGGATGCACATACCTATGTGAAGAAATGTGACACATGCCAACGTGCACAATATCCAGTTAGAAAAGACGAGATGCCCTTGAGGCCAATGATGGGAGGACGTGCATTTTCGAAGTGGGGCATAGACTTCATAGGTCCTATTAACCCCCCAGCTAGAAACTCCCATGCAGAGTACATCATTGTAGCCACAGATTACCTTACAAAGTGGGTAGAAGTCAAAGCCACAACAAAGAATGATGCTCAGACTACGGCTAAGTTCTTATTCGAGAATGTGTTCACGAGATATGGACTACCAATAGAGTTGGTGAGCGATAGAGGCACACACTTCTTGAATGAAGTCATTGAAAATCTTCTCCAAGAATTCTTGGTGATACATAAGAAATCCGCCCCCTATCATCCACAAGCCAACGGACAAGCCGAGAGTACCAATAGGATCCTCTGTAACGTATTGACAAAACTGGTAAATAATAAACGCTCTGATTGGGACAAACAACTTCATCATGCTGTTTGGGCTTATCGAGTTGCCTACAAAACGGTACTCAACGCCACCTCATTTCAGATGGTCTTCGGACAGAACGCTGTGCTACCATTAGATTTCTTAATCCCTGCCTTAAAAGTAGCACAAGAGTATGAGTGGAATGGGCATGAATTGTCCTCTAGGATCTTTGATCTCGAACGCTTGGGTGAGACGAGGCTACGAGCGGCAGCAGGCATCTACGCTGCAAAGAAGAGGCAAAAGGCATACTTTGATGCACACATCAAGGATAAGGGATTGAAAGAGGGAGATCTAGTGTTGGTATACACACTAAAACAACATGCCCGTAAGTTGGAAAAAAGAGGATATGGACCCATGATCATTAATAGAATTTCCACTAGTGGTGCAGTTCAGTTGGCCACTCTAGAAGGAGATATCTTGCCAAACTATATTAGTGGCTGTAGAGTCAAGCTATATCAAGAACCTCTTACTGAGGATATGCTAATGAGACTCAACACTGCTAAGAAGCGAAAAGATGAAGAGTTAAGAGTGAGAGAAGAAGCACAGGTAGAGGCCAGAGAGCGTATTAGGCGAAATAAGTTAAGGCGATTAGGCCTAGAAGTCAACTCTAAAGCCCCAAAATATCACATGGATATGTGTCAAAAGTCAGGCATAGCGACTTCTCAGGTCATTGACCGAAGACCCTTTGTGACCATAGAGATAGGACAAGGGAAGGGTGAAAGGACGGTGAAAGCATTGATTGACTCAGGTGCAGCAAGTAGTGCAGTTAGACTTTCCTACTGCCAAGACTTGGAGTTGAACATCAATCCCATAGAAGCTTATCTCATAGGATTGGGAGGTGTGGAAACCCCTTGTTTGGGCGAGGTGGAACTTCCCATCTACCTTCACGATGTTCCAATGAACGTCAAAGCGCTAGTATGTCAAGATGAGAACCTTACAGAACCACTTGTCCTGGGTCAAGATTGGATCTATGACCATGCAGTTAACTTAAACCTAAGAAGTCAAATTCTTCAAGTTTGGGTACATGAACAATGCATTACAATAGAATTAGAGAACTGCATGCTCCTAAATCATGGCACCACACACTCTCTTAGTTCTTCCAAGACTAATCATATGAAAGAAGATGTTGTATGTGTCAAAAGATCTATGATGCAGAAGGAGTCAACTTCTCCAAAGAATCAAGTAGCCACAGTAGTGAGCCCACCACACAAGCAAACACAACCGTTCACGACAACTGCTACAACAAATAGAAAGACAACATTCGATAAAAAAGCGGTTCCGGGCATGAAGCAGATCTGGGTACGCAAAGGAGAGCAACCACCAGCCTTGCCCCCACAAATCCCATCCAGGCAAGCCAACCAAGTCAGAAGACGAAGAAAGCAGCTCGGACAAGCTCAATCACAAGGTATCCAACAAGTTTGGGTGCCTAAGAAGTTAGCTGCAGCTCAACAAGGGCAATTACAAATGTGGGTACCTAAGAAGCTCTTACATCCACAACAACCTATGTTCTCCCACATGCGAAAGGTCTCAACCAAGAAACCAAAAAGAGAAGAGGGTAAGAACCACGTACAGAGACCGAAAGAAGATCAAATCAGCTCTTCAAGAATAGTAGGAAGACGTGCAAAAAGGATATGGGTTTGGAAGCCAAAAGTACAAGCAGCCTCCATCGAACCAAAGCGCCAACCACACTGGATACCACAGTTCAGAATGCATCCGAAGAGGAAGGCGCCTGAAGTGGTCTCTACAGTGCCAAATATTGTTCTAAAATGGACTCCAATAAGGAGGATTACATCAGTTCGAGACTCAATGGATACCTCCACCAAGGTCGGCATCAACCTCCGCAAATAACATCGAAAGCCTCGAACGAGCGACAACCATGTGCTCCTTGCACAACCCTGTCTTTTGCACCATTCAGGTCATGCATTTCCAAAGTATGCATTAATATAGGGCCACATTACACGGCCGTGCATAGACACACTTGAGAATCCCATGCACAAGAGCACAGTGACATATGTCAAACATTTCTATTGATACTAACTTTTGTGTTCTTGTTGGTGATATCCTTTTCCTCAAAAAAAAAAAAAAAAAAGAAGTGGGAGAGAGTTTGTTCCCAGGTTTGGCTTATGAAACATGAATGAGTCATGCTTAGTTGAAGGTGGAACTATTGATTACTAGGCATTTATCAACTTGGATAGAAGTGTGTCTCGGCCAATAGTGAAATTATTGCTGCCTTATCTGGTAGATGACAAGCATTTGGCATGAACATGGCATCTACAACTATGATTCTCTCTTACCATGGTAGGAATGAAGAGCTTGAAGGTCCACAACTTGAGGGATGCTTAACTACTTCATGTACCAGAGCATCCAAGGAGATATCTACAAAAGGTAGTTCTGGAGGAGAAGACTCCTGCATATGGTGAGCTAAAGAGAATATGTGAAACTCAGCTTGGTGTAGTTACCCGATGTTGCTTGCCAAGGAATATAAAGCAATTCAATTCTCAGTATTTCCTGAACCAGTATGGAACAGTAGCACTGGTGAATGGTCTATGTCAATCAGCATGGTAATCTCTTAGAAACCGGCACGTGTCCAATATTCCTCTGAGTGTCAATATAGGGAAGTGAACGTGCATGAGCCCAAGCTCAGAAATGCACATTGTTAGTGACAAATGTTGCTTTGAAAAGAGGAGAGGGGATCCACCACTCAAAAGATCTCATCAGTGGACAATCCACATGGCCATTCATCAACAAGGTTCCATCCCAAAGGCCGAGTGTACAACACGAAGAGACAAACATCCATCAACCTTCCCCATGGTAAGTATCTTTACTCTGGAAACACCATAACCATGATAGTTTAGGAAACCTCTTCGTCAGCATACCCTTGAGCACTTAGCTCAAGACCCGCAATTTTTGCACCATACTTCTTCCAATGCATTTTCCAAGTAAGCATGCGTAGGGCTACATTACAAGGCCGTGCACAAGGCACATACTTTTTTCAACCCAGGCACGAACACACTTACCCATCATTCATTATGGGTTATGAGTAGTTGGCATGACTGCTCTCAACATCATCTTTGGAAGAGCTAGCGTGTTGGTGCAGACCAATCACCAATTGAAGACTTGGAAGATTAAAGGATGAAGGAAGGATCAACTATTGAAGCTTGGAAGAAAGACACATTCAGAGTATATGAGAAATGTACACATATGTACATAGTTCACTTAGATCTTTGCTTGAGTAAGAATCTTGTACAAATTATCTATAAATACTTTGAGAAAAGTCGGGACATGTATGAGAGCATATGTGACAAGAGTTAGAAGCCAAGATTGAGGAAGTTAGAAGTCATGAGATAGAAGAAAAGTTAGTTGAGTTAGCTCTCATCACTCAGTTGTAAACTTTTCTGAGTAATTGAAAATCTTGCGCCCGATGTTTCTGCGTGTTCTCCTTCTACAGTAGATCAATCATGAAATGCTTTTGTACAAGTCTAAGTTGGAAGGTGCTTGACCTCTGTACAAAGTTTTAGCTTCTAATTGCAATCAGGCTTAGAGAATTAAGTGTAGGAACATTCATATGTGAAGTGTGTTCACAGGTTCCTAAAACAGGCGCAGATTTCGAAGTTAATGTTTTGATCATTTCTCCCAGCACAGTTTAAAGTTTTTTTTTATTTTTTATATAAAGGAAGTTCGGCAATCGCCTACTCTCCCGGACTTGAATTAAATTAAGAAACAAAGGTACAAAAGAAGGGGACTAGTGCCCACGGGACCCCCCAAATCCCACAAAGCAGGGGAAACTTGGTTGATACCTAGGTTGCATTACAAAGAAGGTTGATCACCCTCTCATCGCCCTCATGCGGGGCCCACTTGGATTTGAGCTTGTTGTTGATCAACAGGAGGACTTGATGGTGCCTGAAGGGGGGGGATTTCTTACTGTTGACAATCCTTTTGCCAAGGAGGAATAGAGATTTTTCAATCGACCACTCCCTGGGGGGGTCGCCGAAGTTGAGAGCACACCGCTCCCGCCAAATTTTCCACAGGACTTCCCCTCTGATTGCGTTCCAGAGAGCCGCAGAGCATCCAATCGCTTCTCCTAACAGGATTTGTTTCCAACTAAGCTGTTTCTGAACTCTGATTTTCAATCCAACCATCTGCCAGATTCTGTAGGAGTTGGGGCAAGTAAGGAAGATGTGTGGAACATCTTCGATTGCACGGTGGCAGCGTTTGCACCACGGAGGGATCCCACAAATTTTGCTTGCCTTATGGTTAGTCCAAATTCCCCGATGAAGAATTTGCCAAAGGAGGACCGACTTCTTAATCTCTATAAGTGGGTGCCAGATACCCATGAATTTCATGTCCCACCGAAGCCGCGTCCAAGATAGGCACCACTTCTTGTTGAGGCTGATCTGGAGGTCAGTCGTTTCTTTGATGTTCGGGATTTTGAGTAGACTATTACCATTGTGCCATTTGAGGCCACGCGCGTTTGGAGCATCATGTCCCATGAGAAGGCGCGTTTTGTGACGATCCCACGCGAGGCATCTGCTTTGCAAGGTGTTCCATTCTTCGTAGGAGATGTTTATGCGGGGGTCGATATCCTCGTAGTTGATCCAACTATTGGTGTCATGTTTCCAGAGGTGTTTCCATTTTTTGAATCCTTTGTTCCATAACTTCTTGGCATTTTGCATGTTCCACGACTCCACACTCCGGATGCCATGTATCGGAAACCAGATAGAGTCGTTTTGTCTGATTCCGGCCGCCCACTTCCAGTCCTCACTGATTCTTGTGAAGCTTTTGACTTTATTCCAGCCCTTCCAAAGAGAGCACACGAGATTGGAGCCTTTCGGGAAGACAGGTATCGGGGAGAATAGCAGGGTCATGATGTCAAGGTTCTTCCAGTTCGGGGACCCCTTGAGGGCCAACTCATTTTTGTTTCTGAAGATCAGCTTGGCCCACGAGGCCTCCCTTTTGCACCAAGCTTTAATCATCCATTTGGCCGCTAGTTTGTTAGCCATACACCCAATGTCCAGGATGCCAAGTCCCCCGCTATCTCTAGGGCTGGTGCAGATGGTCCATTTAATTTTAGGCACCCCCCTTCTGTTATGATCACCCGTCCAAAGAAAGTTTCTGCAGATGCTATTCAATTTGGACAGGCCTTGCTCATTTGGTCTCCAGCAAGAAAGGAAATAAATGGTAGACGAGAGGAGGAACGTGTTGATAACCATCGCCCGTCCAGCGAGATTGATTTGCATGCCTCTCCAGTAATTGAGCTTGTTTTCAAGTTTGGCCAGCACCCAGTTCCATCGCTGCTCCATAGAGACGCCAAACCCCAAGGGGATTCCCAGAAGCCGAAAGATTTGGCCCTGCGGAATGATTTGACAGCCATGATCAATGAGAAGGCCAGGTTGATGTCCCACAATGGCCCTAAAGGCGGTCTTATTGTGGTTGATTTTGGATCCAGAGGCCTCGCAAAAGGTATCAAGACACCTCCAGAAAGTCTCCAAGCTGGTGTTATCATTGTGAACGAACGCGTTCATATCGTCCGCAAAAAGTCTCATGATGATTTGACTGTGGTCGTGAGGTAGCTGGAGGCCTTTGATATTACCAGCCTCCACATGATGAGCCACAAGTCTGCTCAGCCCCTCAGTGGCGATGGCAAAGAGGAGGGGGGCAAGAGGGCACCCTTGTCTAATTGATCTTTTAAGATGGATCGCCTTCGATAGTTTGCCGTTAACGTTAATTTGGGTCGTTGCGTTGCCGAGAAGGGTCGCGATCATCTTGGTGAATTTCTGACTACATCCGAGGTCTTGGAGCGACTGCAGAAGATAGTCCCATTCCAGCCTATCGTAGGCTTTGTCAAAGTCGATCTTTAGGAAGACCACATCTTGATTAGACTCATTTGCAAATTGAATACCTTCCCAAATATCCATAATGGTTTCCAGGATGGACCTGCCTTTGATGAAACCTTTTTGGTCCTCACTAAGCCAAGATCTCAGGTGGCACGCCAGTCTGTTGGCAATGACTTTGGCGACGATCTTGTATCCTGTTTGGAGCATCGTAATTGGCCTCCAGTTCTCGATTCTGTTTTTTTCCCCCTTCTTGTGAATCAGCTTGATAATTCCATTATTTATACAAGAAGGAAGAGCACCAAATTTTAGCGCTTCTTGCCATACCATCCGAAGAGGGGTGGCAACCACCTGCTTGAAGGATTTAAAAAACTCATTAGTGAGTCCGTCGGGTCCCGGGCTTTTACCGAGAGGGAGGGCATCAATGACCTCAATGATTTCTGATTCAGAGATCGGGGCATGAAGCAGGGAGAGGAGGTTGGGTGGTATTCTCCGGGGGGAAACCCTAGAAATGGCAGCCATGCATTCCCTTCTATGGTGGGAGAGGGGGTTCGAGGTTCCCAGGAGTCTCGTGAAGTGCCCTTCGATGATGCCAAAGTTATCTTCTTCCGAGTTGCATACATTGCCATGTGGGTCAAGCAGAAGGGGGATCGTCTCTCTGTTGTGTTTCCTTTTAAGGATACTGCACATCTCTTTGGTGGGTTTGTCGGCTTTTCCAGCCCACCACTCCTTGAAGAAGATTTGCAAGTTTTTCCTTTGTATTTCTTCCTCGTATCTCAACGCCGCTCTGATTTTGCGGAGACCTTTCTAGGCTTGGTGTTTTCCTTTGTTCACTTCCTCCTCGAGTCGCCAGAGTCTGTGGTAAAGCGCTTCCCTACGAGCCCGCCGCACCGTCTCGAGCATCTTCTTAGTTCTGATCATGATCTTGCGAGACTTGTCGACCGCACTTCTCCAGCACTTGGCTGGTGCCAAGCCAGAGGCGAACGCCACCTTCCACACATCGGCAATCTCTTGATGGACGGAGGGGAGAGAGAAGGTGGAAGAGTTGGCATGGAACCACGGAGCCTTGAGGGTCCTGTTGGAAGGTTGAAAAGTGATAACGATCGGGTAGTGATCAGAGATGGTGAGGTCAGTACGTTGCGTGATGGAAGGATGACCCCACAGGTGAGTAAAGCTCTGAGAGATGTAGCATCTATCAAGTCTAGCTTTCCTCAGATCCTCGCCCGCTTGGAGATTCGACCAGGAAAAGCCATTCGAGTCTTTGAATTCGACCAGATCCAAGTGGAGTTTGGTCATGTCCCACGTTTCTTTCTCCCGATTGTCGATGACCCTGCCCTTGCCCATCCATCTGTCCATAGGGTCCTCCACCATGTTGAAGTCTCCACATATAAGCACGTTGTGTGTAAGCGAGTCAAGAGAAGTCCAAGTGTTCAGCCTCTCTAAATCCTCGTTAGGGGCGTACAAAGAAACCATAGTAACACAAAGGGGAGCACCAAAAGAGATCGCAATCCAGCGGTGATTCACATCTTCAATGGAGTTCTCAAGCTTTTCAAACCAGGGTTGTTTAACACCGATAGCCGTTCCACCGGACCCCCGCTGGTGCTTTGTTGGGATCCACACATGGGCCGAGGAAACCTGTCTGAGCCGTTTCAGGAGTTCATCTCCGTCAATTTTAATCTCTTGAATGCATATAATGTCTGGTTTTAAGCTAATGTCGCGGAGCCATTGACCAATGATGGCCGCTCTTGAGGGGTCGGTTAGCCCCCTAGCATTTAGCGAGATGACAATCATTTTTGTATTGATCCCTCTTTGCGGGAGGGAGCCTTGTCTTTTCTTCTCTTGGCTTCATCTTTCTTTTTCGCTGGGATCTGATCCCGGCTTAGCAGTCGGTTCTTGTGCGGGCTTTTCCATGGTAGCTCCATAGGCTGTTTTCCTTTGCGGGATGTTCCCTGTTGTGGAGAATTTGGTCCCGTGCTCGGCACCGTTTCCGGGATCGTCGATCCAATGATGGAACTTTCACTGTCCATGTTATCTTCATTACTAGTGGTGAAACCATCTTCTTTGCTTGTAGTGTAACCCTCCTGGGGGGTTTCTTTGTTTTCCGGGATCTCTAGGGCTCCGTCGTAGTTGTCTACCTCAGGTGGCTTCCCGCCTGGGTAGTCGAGCTCGTTGATCTCTTTACCAAGATTGCAATACAAGTTGCTGTAGGGGTTAGTTAGCAGGTTGTTTCTCTCGCCGTTGGCCCTCGGACTTCTTTTCCTTCTTCTTCTGACTTCAGTAAAGCCATCAGCATCAGCTTGTGGATTGGGGAGACCCTTGCCGTCCCCTTCCTTGGTCGGGTGGGTCAAGTCTCCAACTTGGTCTTGAGCAGTTTTGACGGCTTCTTGAGATCGTTTGTTTTTTTGCCTGAGCGGGCAGTCTTTAATCCTATGACCTTGTTGACCACAACGAAAGCACGCGTTGGGAAGGTTTTTGTAAGTGATATCCTGCTCCCAAACTTCACCTTCTCCCATGTCCACTTTGATCGAAGATGGAAGTGGCGAGCTGAGGTCGGCCTCGACGCAGATTTGTGGGTGCCACCTAGCATTGAACGAGTGTCTTGCGCCTTCATAGATTAGACCACCAATGTCATCGCGTGAGGCCAGCGGCTTGCCGATAGGAGAGACAATGTCCCACACGAATTTGTACAAGAAGTAAGGGAGATTCGGGAGCTCAACCCAGAGGGGGTACCGAAGTGATTTCGATTTGTCGGGAGTAAAGTCCGGGGACCATCTGAATAGGCACAGGGTCGCCCGACCGAGCTGCCATGTGCCAACGCTTAGGGCTTGGAACGCCATCTCTTCATTTTCAAAGACTAGCAGCATGTGGTTCGCTGGTAAGAACTGACATTTGGTGACAACTAGTCCCCTCGGGAACCACTCTTTTCGAAGCCATTGTCGCACAGTTTCAAGCGGGGGCCTGGGGCCAAACACTTGGCCAACGAGGCACACTTTCTTAAGCTCCTCCTGAGCAGACAGAACTGCGGGTCTACTGAGGGACACGACAGGGGATTCAACCCTTTCGGGTGCCCCAGGGGCGGCACACGACCCCCCCTCCAGCAGAGCGGCCAGTGTATCGGTTTCCCCGGGGGGAGGGGCCCGATTACTTTTCACGAGAGAGCATGAAGCCACATCCATGGCCAAAAGGGACTTGCACAACAATCACTGCTCAAGATCCAAAGACAGAGCCCTCCGACATGGAGAGAGGACACACCGAGGGCAAACACCCTCTTTCTTTTTTCTCCTCTTTTTTTCTTTTTTTTTTTTTTTTTTTTTTCTCTCTTCTTTTTTCTTTTTCTCTTTTTTTCTTTTCTCTTTTTTTTTTTTTCTCTCTCTTTTTTCTTTCTCTTTTTTTTTTCTTTTCTTTTACTTCTCTTTTTTTTTCTCTTTTTTTCGCTAAAGCGAAAAAGGACTTTCTCTTTTTTTTCTCTTTTCCTCTTTTTTCTCTCTTCTTTTTGGTAACTTTTTTATTTTAGTTTAAAAGGGGGCGACTCCCTGGCAGCCCTCGAGCCCGCCACAGTCAGAGTAACATTTAATATGTTTTGGCATACATGTAAATGAAAACCGGAAAACAGTCCCGCTCTTTTTAATTTATTTTAATTCCCACGAAGGCGGACCCCTCGAGCCCCGCGCCACAGTCGCCACAAGTCGTCTACTGAACGGACGAGCGTCTGACTTTAACTGCAATCCCGGCGATACCCGGCGGAGCGTCTGACTTCCGGCGATACCCGGCGAAGCAGCCAAAATCCCGGCGATATTCGGAGGACCAGCCGGCGATATGCGAAGAAGCGGCCGGCGATCGGCGATCGGCGATGGAGCGACCAGGCGAGAAAAACGGACCGCAGCCAGGCGACCGGGCGCAAATATCGGCGATCGAACCGCCCGACGACACCTCACCGCCACCGACGACGATCAACGATCGACGATACCGGACTAGCGGGGAGATCGTGCACGATCAGCGATCAAGCCGATCGAGCCTCCACCCGGGGAGGCGTCAGCGATACCTCCAACTGAGGTATCGCGACACCAGCCGCCCGGGGAAGCGATCGCGATCGCTGCCGAACCCTGAAAGTGCGAACACTGCCGCCCGTCTGTTGCCACACTTAGCAAGTCTCCGTCGTCCGTCGCAAGCTTGCACCGGTCTCCAGCACCAGTCCGTCCACTATCCGACGAGGGGACTCGCTGATGGCCATTGCTTCAGGGGAGAACGTCGCGTCTTCAGTCCGACGGTCTCAGAGTTCCGCCATAGCCCGCAGATCTACCATTCTTGATAATAGCGTCGTACCGTACCCACAAAGTTGAATCACAGTTTAAAGTTTTGCATGAGTGAGGGCTTAATCTTTAAGTTGAAAGATAAACTACTTATGACTAGAAGCATTTTGTAAAACGGGTTCGACATTGTGAGAACCAAAGTTAAGAAGTTAGGAGTGTCAAATCGACTTCTCAAAAGTACAGATTTGGACATAGGTAACTTGTGAAGTTGATTTCTCAAGTTATACTGAAGCTTTTGAAGTAATTCAACTTGGAGGAGATGCGCAATCTCTAGGAGATGATTCGTACAAAGTTTCATAAAAAACTTTACACGTTTGATAGGTCAATGTGAAGAAATAGTGCAGCAGACTTTTCTGTGTTTTATCTTCTTCACAGATTTTCTCAATTTTGATAAGTTGGAGATTGATCCTCTAAATTAGTGGAAGGTTTGACTTACTCTTGGTATAGAGGTGCTCTAATCACAAGAGTAGGTTGTTCTTTTGGAGATTAACACTCTCCATCAGTGGTATCAGAGCAGGAGACATCAAATCAAGGAAAGGAGGATCCCGACTGCTGCAAATTCAAGAAATTCAACACTTGAAGAACTAAGAAGTGAAAGCTTGGAGTCAAAAGTCTGAGGAGAAGTCTACTCGACATCAAGAAAGGCAAAAGGAGTCTAATTCGAAGTAAAGGTACATACATTGTTTGTAAAGCTTGAAGATTTCAATACACAGGTGGATACAAGATGGGAGATGCTCTACAGATAGAGAAATTGGATAGGGAAAACTATCCTGCATGGTCAATGAGGATGGAAGCTCATCTTATGAGCAAAGATTTAATTGGTTACATCACAGGAGAAGAAGAGAAGCCAGAGTTCAGAGATCCTAGTGTTCCAACTAGGGAAGAGTTAGCAGATCTGAAAAATTGGATGAAGAAAGATGCTCAAGCTAGGAGCATTATCTATATGGGAGTCAATGATTACTTGTTACCTCATATTAGAGGTCTTGAAAGTGCAACTGACATATGGAATGCTTTGGAGGAGCATTTCCAGAACACTACAAAGTCAAGGAAGGCATCCTTATGGGCAGAGTTTACTACCTTCAAGAAGAAGGCCTCTCAATCTATTTCAGACTATGTGACAAGGATGAAAGATATTGCAGATGCTTTAGGAGCTGTTGATGAAGACATTGAGGAAGATAAATTGGTAAGGCAAATCCTTACAGGGTTGAGAGGTGATGACAAATGGAAGCCATTTATTTTGTCTACAGAGTTATCACTTGACCATTTCACTCCTGATTTAAATCAATTATTAGGTCATATGCTAACATTTGAGCAGGATGCTAAAGGAGATGGTGACAAGAGTACAGGTCATGCAATGTACTCAAAGGGCAAGAAGAAGAATAGCAAAGGAAAACAACAAGCAGGTGAAGATGAAGGAACAACTACTCAAGCCAACTTCCTAAGAGGAAGAGGAGGTGGCAAAGGTAGAGGAAGAGGCAGGAACAACAAAGATGGAGGCAAAGCTTGCTGGATTTGTGGTAAGACAAATCACTTAGCTAATGATTGTTGGCATAATAATCAGAATAATGGTGGATACAATCAAAATTATAATTCAAGAGGAAGAGGTGGCAGAAATCAAAGAGGTAATTACAGAGGTAGAGGTGGAAGGAATTACTTTGGAAGAAATGCAGGTAGAGGATTCCAAAGTCAACAATATAACAACACCTACTACAATTATGCTTCAGATCAAAAGGAAGATTCAACATTGATAATGAATGCAACTTGTGAAAGGCAGAATGAAGATCAAAGAGTCTTCTACATTGACTCAGGATGTAGCAATCACCTGAGTGGTAACATATCTTTGATGACTGATTTGGAGAGTAAAGTTTTTAATCATGTTGTTCAAACAGGTGACAACACAAAGCACAATGTGAAGTCAATTGGATCAGTGAAGGCCAAGGATGGAAGCACCTTATTGAGTAAGGTTTTGTATGTTCCTACAATCCCTAAGAATTTGATAAGTGTAGGACAAATTGTTGAAAAGGGATATGAAGTAAGGTTCACTAATGATGGAGTATATGTGGAAGACCCTAGCCAAGGGTATAAACAGATTGTTTCAGGGAAAAAGGAAGGAAGATTATTTACATTGAAGATTCAAGGCAATATTGGTCATGCTATGTTCACATATGGAGGACATAAGATCTCTGAGTTAGATCTTTGGCACAAGAGGCTTGGACATTTCAATGAAAGAGGTATTAAAGATATGGTTAACAATGGTTCAGTGCTTGGATTGCCTAATGTTGCAGGTCAACATATGACATACAAATGTGAGGCATGTCAATTAGGTAAGGCTCATAAACATTCCTATTCCAAGCATGGTTTTATGTACTCAGAGAAGCTTGAGTTGGTACACACAGATGTGTGGGGACCATCAAAAGATTTCAGTATAAATGGATCAAGGTATTATGTGATTTATGTTGATGATGCTACTAGGTGGATCACTATCTATGTGATCAAAGATAAGTCAGAAGTGTTTAATACATTTAAACACTATCATGCATATGCAGAAAGAATTACAGGTCATAAGTTGAAAAGACTAAGGTCAGATGGAGGGGGAGAGTATTTCTCAAATGAGTTCAGTGATTACTTATGGAATGCAGGTATAAAAAGGGAAGTTACTTGCAGGTACTCTCCTCAACAAAATGGTGTAGCAGAAAGGAGAAATAGAACTCTTGTTGAGTTTGCAAGATCCATGATGAAGGAGAAAAATTGCCCTAATTATTTGTGGGCTGCGGCTGTAAATACAGCCACTTATTTGGTCAATAGGTTACCATGTAAAGCCTTGCAGGGTATGACACCATATGAGGCTTGGTGGGGTAAAAGACCTACCTTGGATCATTGCAGAGTATTTGGGTGTGTGGCATATGCATATGTGCCATCACAATTAAGACACAAATTGGAACCCAAAGCTGAAAAGTATGTTTTCATTGGCTATGATGACAAGCAGATGGGCTATAGATTGTGGAGTCCATCAACAAAACAATTTATGGTTTCTAAAGATGTTACATTTGATGAACAAAGCACTTGGTATGCAGGTACAATCAACATCAATACAGGTGATGAAGAAGAAGTGAGTCAAAGAAAAGGTAAATCAAAAGTTCAGATATTTGATGAGCAAGAGAATAATGAAGTGCAGGTTGAAGTGGAAGAGACACCAAGATTTGACCCTGAATGTGAAGAGCCAGAAACCTCAAGGAGTGGAGAACTCAGAAGGTCATCAAGAAATAGGTGGCAACCTACAAGGTATAGTTATGATACTTCATTTCTAGCCACAAAAGATTATGCTTATATGGTGAATACAGATGAAGACCCTTCTACATATGAAGAGGCAAGAGGTAAGGAAAAATGGGAGAGTGCTATGCAGGAAGAATATGATGCACTATTGGAGAATCAAACTTGGGATTTGGTTCCTAAACCAAATAGTCAGAAGATTATTGGATGCAAGTGGGTCTACAAGACAAAAAGGTTTGCAGATGGAAGAGTATCTAGATACAAAGCTAGACTTGTTGTCAAAGGCTTTGCTCAAACATATGGTATTGATTATGATGAGACCTATAGTCCTGTGGCAAAGATGACAACCATAAGGACACTCATTGCTATTGCTGCATGTAAAGGTTGGAAGCTATGTCAACTTGATGTGAAGAATGCTTTTTTGAATGGTTACATTTCAGATGATGTATTCATGGAGCAACCTCAAGGGTTCAGAGATAAAAGGTATCCAGATCATGTGTGCAAGCTCAAGAGAGCTTTGTATGGCTTGAAGCAGGCCCCAAGGGCATGGAACTATAGACTTGTGAAGTTCCTAAAAGAACTTGGTTTTCAGGTGTCTAAAGCAGATAGTAGCTTGCTTGTCAAAGCAAGTGAAAATGGTTTCATATACATGTGCATATATGTTGATGATATAATCCTTACAGGTACAGATGAAGAAGGAATACAAAGACTCAAGAGGCAAATGGAAAAGGAGTTCAAGATAAGTGACTTGGGAGACTTGTCATATTTCTTGGGCATGGAGATTACATATACTCAACATGGAGTATTTGTGACCCAAGAAAGGTATTTGAAGAACTTGTTAATCAAGTTTAAAATGGATGATTGCAGGGTAGCATCTACACCAATGGAGGTGAATCACAAATTGAGTAAGTTTGGAGGTGAAGAATTCAAGGACATGAGACAATATCAGAGTTTGGTTGGTAGCCTTATCTATGCTACTCTAACTAGACCTGATTTATCATATGGAGTAGGGGTTTTGTCTCAATTTATGCATTGCCCAAGGAAAGAACATTGGATTGCAGGACAAAGGGTGTTGAGGTACATTAAGGGTACACTCAATGAAGGTTTGTATTATGGGTTTACCTCAGATACAAATATCAAAATTTATAGTGATGCAGATTGGGCAGGTAATCCAGATGATAGAAGATCAACCTATGGATACATGTGTTATGTGGGAGATAAGTTAATCTCATGGTGTTCTAAGAAGCAACATACAGTTGCTTTGTCATCTACAGAAGCTGAGTATAAAGGCATGGTTGAAGCTGCAAAAGAAGTGATTTGGCTCAAGACCTTGATGAAGAGTCTTGACATTGTGCATGGGGTACCAATTATATATGGAGATAACATGAGTTCATTGTATTTAGCTGCTAATCCTGTTTTTCATGCCAGGACCAAACACATTGAGATTCAGTATCACTTTCTAAGAGAGAAGGTGATGGATAAAGAGATTGAAGTAATCCATACTTCAACAAAAGATCAGATAGCTGATATGCTTACAAAAGGCTTGGATGGACCAAAGTTACAAAGGTTCAAGGACATGGCAGGTATAAAGAAGATAGAGAAAACCTCAATTGATGATTGAGGGGGAGCTGTTGGTGCAGACCAATCACCAATTGAAGACTTGGAAGATTAAAGGATGAAGGAAGGATCAACTATTGAAGCTTGGAAGAAAGACACATTCAGAGTATATGAGAAATGTACACATATGTACATAGTTCACTTAGATCTTTGCTTGAGTAAGAATCTTGTACAAATTATCTATAAATACTTTGAGAAAAGTCGGGACATGTATGAGAGCATATGTGACAAGAGTTAGAAGCCAAGATTGAGGAAGTTAGAAGTCATGAGATAGAAGAAAAGTTAGTTGAGTTAGCTCTCATCACTCAGTTGTAAACTTTTCTGAGTAATTGAAAATCTTGCGCCCGATGTTTCTGCGTGTTCTCCTTCTACAGTAGATCAATCATGAAATGCTTTTGTACAAGTCTAAGTTGGAAGGTGCTTGACCTCTGTACAAAGTTTTAGCTTCTAATTGCAATCAGGCTTAGAGAATTAAGTGTAGGAACATTCATATGTGAAGTGTGTTCACAGGTTCCTAAAACAGGCGCAGATTTCGAAGTTAATGTTTTGATCATTTCTCCCAGCACAGTTTAAAGTTTTGCATGAGTGAGGGCTTAATCTTTAAGTTGAAAGATAAACTACTTATGACTAGAAGCATTTTGTAAAACGGGTTCGACATTGTGAGAACCAAAGTTAAGAAGTTAGGAGTGTCAAATCGACTTCTCAGAAGTACAGATTTGGACATAGGTAACTTGTGAAGTTGATTTCTCAAGTTATACTAAAGCTTTTGAAGTAATTCAACTTGGAGGAGATGCGCAATCTCTAGGAGATAATTCGTACAAAGTTTCATAAAAAACTTTACACGTTTGATAGGTCAATGTGAAGAAATAGTGCAGCAGACTTTTCTGTGTTTTATCTTCTTCACAGATTTTCTCAATTTTGATAAGTTGGAGATTGATCCTCTAAATTAGTGGAAGGTTTGACTTACTCTTGGTATAGAGGTGCTCTAATCACAAGAGTAGGTTGTTCTTTTGGAGATTAACACTCTCCATCATAGCGGACGTCTTGGGAACAACATCCATATCTCGGAAGCAAATTGAAGCCAGTAGTTGCTCCAAATCACTCTTGACAACCTCTTTTGAGCAACTTGCAGTTTTGAAAGCTCACAACGACACATTCTTGCTGGAATCCAAGGAACCAGCTCATACAACGGATGGACACCACCTCTCAAAGCACTACATAGAACAGCCCTTCCAACAAGGGTCTGTCAGGGACGACAGACTCGAGAGGGGGGGGAGTGTTGAAGCTCAAAGTCAAGGACAAAGCATGGAAGCACATCAAAAGGTGGTCACACAAGGAAAGGGAGCAAGTAGGGAGCTCCAAGGAGTGTATGTCAAATTTTCAGAAGAATCCCCTACAAAAATAGTGATTTTCATCACTAAAAACCATTGTAAATACCATTATCTATTTTTAGTAACTCCATTTTGTTCAAGCCGAGGAGTCCTCGAGCTTGAGGAGTATTAGAAGTACCATCGTACCAATTTTCATAATTTTTAGACTTCGTTTGAACCCTCAAATAAGCCCTCGAACCTAATTTTTAACTAGGCCGGACACTAGGTCTGGACAGGGCCAAAACTAGTCAAAAAACTATAAAAAGAGCTAGAGAGCTCATTTTTGGGGTTAGCTTGTGTTGAGAGCAGTATGGGCACCCAAGGATTGACTAGACAAGGAAGCCAATGGAGAGAGTCAGAACAAGGTGAAGGAGTAAGTAGACAAAGCAGTCGACGCAAATCTGGCAGATAGGCCCTTCAATTTTTCCAAATCTACATCTTTTAACAGTGATTCTTATCACTAACAATCATTGTAAATACCATTTCATATTTTTGTAGCTCCATTTTGTGCAAGCCAAGGAGTCCTTGAGCTTGAGGAGCCTTAGAAGTACCTACATATCAATTTTCATATTTTTTAGACTCCGTTTAAGCCCTCAAATTGGCCCTGGAACCTAATTTTTAACTAGGCCGGACACTAGGTCTGGACAGGGCCAAAACCTAGTCAAAAACTATAAAAAGAGCTAGAGAGCTCATTTTTTGGGTTAGATTGTAATTGAAACGAACTTGTAAGAGCATTTTGAAAGTAATCTAAAAGCTCCATTGATTCTCACTCTTTGTCTTGCCTTGTGTGCGCGTGTGTGTGTATGTGTGTGCATGCTAGTGTGCTTCTCACTCACGCACTTGTGTCGCCACTTGCTCGAGGTCTTCATACCATCCTCACGTCTCCCTGGATTGACATTAAAGGAGGTGCTACTCATCACTGAGCTACACCAAATTTTGGCGCCGTTGCCGGGGATCGAGCTTTGAGGACGAGCGTGTGATGGTAAGACGTAGAGTTGACGCGTTGGAGTTGTAGGTATTTTCTTCACTCTCATCGATTTTCTTTTACTTTTTTCACCATCTTCATCACCATCATCATCATCACCATCTCCCACGTCCATCTCCATCATCGCGAAAATTTCAGTTTTTTGACTATATCCCCACCTCCACCTCATTTCCCTCATTTCACTTGTGAGAGAGAGCGAGAGAGCGAAATTGCATGTGCTGTTTTTGCATGTTTCTTGAGCTATCTTGCAGGTACAGGTCACATCACCATCTCCAGCCTTCCGCGCAGGTACGGAACTCGACGAAACTGTCTCGCAGTCGCCGCCTTCTGTCCATCGCGATTGACAGAAATTTTCACTTGTTGGTAAATCTGAGTGCACCACAGTGGACTAGAGACCCTGCACACCACATTCCCACTAAAATTTTTGAAAATCTTGCAAAATTTCAGTCCATCGCGATTGACAGCCCTGTCCATCGCGATTGACAGCCCTGTCCATCGCGATTGACAGCTCTGTCCATCGCGATTGACTGCCAGTCCATCGCGATTGACTGAACCCCTTGTCCATCGCGATTGACTGAAGTCTCTGTCCATCGCGATTGACTGCCAGTCCATCGCGATTGACTGAACCCCTTGTCCATCGCGATTGACTGAAGTCTCTGTCCATCGCGACCGACTGCCTGTCCATCACGATTGACTGAACCCCTTGTCCATCGCGATTGACTGAATTCTCTGTCCATCGCGATTGACTGCCTCTCCATCGCGATTGATTGAATTGGGTGTCCATCGCGACCGACTGAACTCTCTGTCCATCGCGATTGACTGAGTGTCCATCGCGATTGACAGCCCTATCCATCGCGATTGACAGCCAATTTTAGCCAAATTTTTTAGGGTTTGTTAATTGAAAAGTTGGGCTAATTTTGGGCACAAATATTATGCTCTTGAGCACATGGGGAAGCCTTAGGAAAACAACTTGGGGAAAACCTGTTGCACAGTGATCCTGTTTGAACCCTGTCGTAACCCTAGAACCCTGAACGGTCACAACTTTTTCATACGAGATCCATTTTTTGAGCTCTAGGGGTCCTTAGGATTGTTTTCTTGAAAATCACTATGCAAGTTTGTGTTTGTGCTACATGAATGAAAATAATTGGTTCTGTCTTTGGAATGTAAATTTCAAAGCTAACTTTGAAACTCTTACAGAGCATCGAGAGGCGTTCTAAGCAAGTGTAAGTGCGAGCTTGGGAACACATTTCCTGGGCACTCAAGGGCAACCGAGCAGGAAACAAAAGGTTGGACACTTTTAACCCCCTCTGTCAATTCATAGCTTAGGCTAAGAACGACGAGAGGTAGGAGTAAGTCAGAGCGACGATAGGCAGTCATCAATTTGAAGACTACCTAAAAACTCAAGTTCAAGATAAAAATCTAATCTCTGTACGGTCGGTAACATAAAGGAAAGAACCTAACGTGGAACGATCAACCTAAAAGTACGAAGAACACTCAAGTATTCCGACGACGTGATATCAGACAAGAACTCAAACGTGATAAAATAACTAAGACCATATGGCGAACGTCTGTCCCGTTATGGCTCAACCCCAAGTTAACCCTAGTAGCCAGTACTGCACCATAGAACGGAAGTACACAAACCATACTGCGCAAGATTGCCCATACAACAAGCAGGCAGTTAGGCAACCCTACCCTCAGCCCTACCAACAAGGCAGATACCAGAACCAGTACCCTCCACCACCACAATATGCCAGACCCCAACAAACCTACCAACCACAATATCAGGCCCAACAGAGACCCCAACCGGTGCTAGCTCAACAGCCTCCAAACCCCGCTAACGTGATTCCAGTAAAGTATGCTGTTGCAGAAGAAAACATGAATAGGGCCATAGTACCAGTAACCCCATTGATCTCAGAAAGTGACCCGAGTGACCATAGCTTTGATTCTACACATGTCGATAGTCCCCAGGCTTACTACATGCAGTCTCCAGAACATGGTGAGTCCTACTATAGTGAAGAACCGAGCGAACCTAGTTGGGAGTCAGACTACACAAACGTTATGTATGCAAACCCCAACCCTCGGCCTCAACCTAGGCAGGTACGACCACCCTTCCCTAGAGGACCATGCTACCGATGTCAGGGAGATCACTTCATTTGTGATTGTCCCTTACCTCCATCTACACAAAATCAGTCCGTGACGATCCAAGGCTTTTGCCAAGATTGTGGTAAAGAGCATCTTTTACGAGATTGCCCAAAGAACCCCAATAAGATGCCAAAAATCACTCCTATCAATGTGATTGGGTTGGTTGTGGATGCCTCAGGAAGTGTCACTTCCACTGCACCAGTGCAGGTGGTTACTAGAGCTCAGGCATTGCAACAAAACCAAGAGGCAAGCCAGGAAAAGGGCCCAGAGGCTAGTGAAACCGAGAGCGTGACAAAGAAAAGGACTAGAGCATGGAAAGATAGTCGAGAAAGAATGAAAAGACAATGGGCTAAAAAGATGAGTGAGCTTGAGGAAAGCATAAGAGAAACCAAAGCGAGGATAACTGAACTCACAGCTCCAACTCCCTCTCACATTACCCCGCCACCACCACTCCCACCTCCATCCAACCCACCACTTTCCCCACCGCCTCATCAAATCCCACCACCCCCTAGAGTAGGATCAGCCCTAGCTGATCCCACTCCCGAAGACCTTAATATGATGCTGAAAGCTTATCAGGCCAGAATCCAAGAAGGGCCAAACGTAATTGATCATGAAAAATGCTACCCTAGAGCCGAGCTAGAGATTGAACGAACCAAAATTTGTGCCAAAATGGTGGAATTGGCTCAGACCATGTTTGAAGCCAGTCGCCTGTTTAACATCTCTAGTTCAGCTAAGACGCAATTACACTTTGATGGACTGTTAGAAAGAATAGAGAAGCTAATTGCAGAATCAGAAAGGGAACCTGCCCCTCAAAGAAGGGAAAGGGCAAGAGAACGGATAAGCCAGCCTCTTCAGGAAGCCCATGTGCCTCCTCAAGGAGCCTATCTTCCTCCCCAAAAGGCAGATGGGCCTCCCCCGGAAGCTTATGTACCTCCACAGGTGACCCACATTCCTTCTCAGAGAGCGTATGAGCCTGTTCGGAAAAGTAATAGAATAAGTAACCCTCCCCAAGAAGCTTGTGCTCCAGCCACCCATGAGAACGAGGAAAGAGCCAACGAGAGAATAAGCCCTCCTTCCCAGGTTGCTTATGTGCCTAACTCTACGGAGCCAGACACTTCTTCTTCTATGAATCGGTTTGCACCAGACTTCCTACGAGAGATTCAAGAAGACAAATGGGATAACGAAAGTGAGGTCGCCCCTCCATTTGAACTTGTGGACGATGCACACGACCAATTCCCACAAGACATCCCATCCATTTACGGGGAACATGAGAGTACTCAGTCTCATGAGAGATTGGACTTTGAGTCTAATTCCATACAGGAGCTACCCCACTTCACAGGCCCATGGGAAGCAAAGTCCACCTGTATGAGAGCACCCACAGTCATGGTAAGGAACGACGATTCAGTCATACCTAGGAACACGGAGATAGTAAAGAACACCAAAGTGCAGCGCGATCTCACTTTGGAAGAACTGCCCAAGGATAGACCAGAAGCGCGGAAATATGTAGCTAGTCAAGTAACTGAAATTGCAAAACCACGTTCCCGGGTAGGATCCCATAGGACAGTGCCAGAAATTCCCTTGGATAAGATAGGAGATATGTGTGAAGGTGAAGAAGGGAACACCTATCTTCCCATTACCTACCAGGACTACACCACTAAGGCAATTTTGGATTCAGGTGCAGGAGTTGCAATTGCCACCACTTCCCTTTGGAAGCGTTGGGGCAAGCCGGCACTCAGGCCAACGAGAATGAAATTGCAAATGGCCGATGGTCACATAGAGAGACCCCTAGGATTGCTAGAAGGAATAACTCTCACCACTTGTGGTGTCGAGTTTGAGCATAGTTTTGCTATATGTGACTTCAGCAAAAATCATGCCTATGAGATGATTTTGGGAAGACCATTCATGCGACAGTTGCAAGTGGTACAGGATTGGGGAACCAATTCTTTGTATCTGCAACACTTGGGTGTTACAACCAAAGTCAATCTCAAGGATTTTTCTCACAGAGATGTCCCTCCTATCCAATGGAATCCCATCCATAGAGCCAAAGATGACACAGAATCGGTGCATTCCATAGGGTCTGGATCCTCATGGATGCATGAAGACACCCACTTATGGATGTGCAAGGTAGCAGTAGAAGAAGAGAAGAGAGAGAAAGCCAGAGAGGTAGGTGCGAAAGAAACCCATAGATCAATCCAAGACCCAGCCTATGCACCTGTAGTTTTTCCAGACGAAGAATTTGAACCTCACGGTTGGGCAGAAATCTTAGCAACAATGGACGTAGCCATCAACGAAGAACAATGGACACCTCACTGTGATGAGGATGGCTATGATATTTCAGTCTTCTCCATAGAGCCAATCATGGGAGAGGCAGTTCTAGAAGAATGCGAACCTAGCCCTGATGCATTTGAGGATGCAAGTGACTCCGATCTAGAGTCAATCATTATGGACCCACCATTTGCATCAGATGAAGAATACTTCCATGAAGTAGAATTTCAAACCCAGAGGCATGGAGAGCTGACAAATGACGTAAGATTAGCAACACATGTGAGCCCGAAGGAAGAAGGGAAGAAACGAAAGAAGAGAGAAGCCTCACCAGAAGAGGAAGAATCTTTGTTTGAGGTCCCCGAAAATTTTAAGAAGTATGAGATAGATGATAGGAGAGTCATGATTAGAATGCCTAAACGAGAGGCACAATCAGGAGAGGCCTATGATAACAAAGAAACCACCAAGAAAATAGTAGTGGCCCTAGAAGAAGGAGAGGAGAGATGCACGTACATAGGCCATGACCTAACAGAAGAAGAAGAGTACGAATTGATAGCCTTGCTAAGAGAATACAGAGATGTATTCGCTTGGAGTTACAAGGATTTGAAAGGGGTTGACCCGGACATATGCTCGCACACCATCCCCATGACTTCAGACGCCAAACCCTCTAAGCAAAAGCCTTATACATATAACGATAATTACGCTGCTAAGATCAAAGAAGAGATAGATAGACTGGTTGAAGCTGGATTTATCTACGAAATTGAGCACACTGAATGGGTATCCCCCATCGTAGTGGTGCCCAAAAAGAATGGCAAACTGCGTGTGTGCATTAACTTGAAAAAGGTTAATGCAGCCATAATTCGAGATAACTATCCGCTTCCCATAACAGAACATCTCTTAGAAAGAGTGGCAGGCAAGGAAGTGTACAGCTTCCTTGATGGGTTTTCGGGCTACAACCAAGTAGCCATAGCCCCAGAAGACCAGCATAAGACTGCTTTTGCCACAGAGTGGGGCATTTTTGCTTTTAGAGTAATGCCATTTGGGCTTACCAACGCACCAGCTACCTTCCAGAGGCTGATGTGCCATGTGTTTAAGGAGTTCCTGAGGAAGAGTTTAGAAGTCTATGTTGATGATCTTTGTGCTCATTCCAAGGTTAGACAAACCCATATTCCTGAACTCAGACAAATCTTTGACAAATGTAGAGAATACCAAGTCTGCCTGAACCCAGAAAAGTGCGTTTTTATGGTCAGGCAAGGCAAGATTCTAGGACACATAGTGTCAAAGAATGGCATATCTACCGACGAAGAAAAAGTGAGAGCCATAGCAGAGCTACCTAGGCCAAAGAATGTCAAGGAAGTACAAGCTTTCATGGGGCATTGTGGTTATTATCGACGATTTATACACATGTATGCTGTCATTGCAAAGCCCATGTACGGACTTCTGACAAACTTTGAGTGGACGGGTGAATGTGAGAATTCCTTCCAAGAGCTTAAACGAAGATTATGTTCAGCACCAATCTTGACCACACCAGATTGGAATAAGCCATTCCATGTTCATGTGGATGCATCCAATTATGCTATTGGATGTGTGCTTGCACAACCTACTGGTGAAGGTAATATGGATCTTCCAATTGCCTATGCCAGTAGACAATTGAATGCGGCTGAACGGAATTACACCACTACAGAGCGAGAAGGATTAGGCATGGTATATGCAGTTAAGAAATTTAGACACTATTTGCTTGCAAATAAGTTTAAATTTTTTACTGATCATCAGGCATTGTTATATCTTGTAAACAAGCCATGCAATACAGGAAGATTAGTAAGATGGTTTCTCTTGCTAATGGAATATGATTTTGAGGTTGTGGTAAGAAAGGGTAGGACTCACTTGAGAGCAGATCACCTCTCTAGGCTCACATCAGGAGAAGCCCCACAAGGAGTGTCAGATGACCTTCCTGATGCTTACTTGTTTAATTTGGAAGTGGTGCCGCAGTGGGCCAAGCCAATAGTACCAGTATTGACATACGGGCCTAATCATCCAGTGGTGAACACACGGAATAGAGAGATCGTAAAAGCCCAAAAGTACCATATCATGGCAGGAAGCATGTACAAGCACACAGATCAAGGGATCTTGGCTTGTTGCGTAGAAGAGGATGAGTACGCTAAATGGTTGCAATTAGCACATGTAGGTGCGTTAGAGCAACACCATTCAAAGCAACGAACGTTGCAGACTCTAAAGAGATTCGGAGTGCATTGGCCAACTATGGAAGCGGATGTCCAAAAGTTGTGCAAGGAATGCCCAATCTGTTGCACTAAACCACCTGTGGAACATGCCACTCTCTATCAAGTATCCATTGTGCCAGATTGGAGTGAACCTCTAGTATCATTCTTGAGGACAAACACATTCCCTCCAGACATGACTCTGGCTAGGAAAAGGAGTTTAGAACAAGAAGCCCAGGATTACTCACTCATCGGTAATAATCTATATAAGCGCGGTAAAGATGGTTACCTGAGATTGTGTGTCCATGAAAGTGAGTACCTTAAGATCTTAGAAACTGCTCACCAAGGTGTAGCAGGAGGACATTTTGGACCGGATCGGGTGATCAAGGCAATTCTATTTGCGGGCTTCTGGTGGCCTACCCTTCACATGGATGCACATACCTATGTGAAACGGTGTGATGGATGTCAGAGGACTCAGTATCCTATACGCAAAGATGAGATGCCACTGAAACCTATGATGGGTGGACGTGCATTCTCTAAGTGGGGAATAGACTTCGTAGGTCCTATTAATCCCCCAGCTAAGGGTTCTCATGTGGAATACATCATTGTTGCGACAGATTATCTCACCAAGTGGGTAGAGGTAAAGGCTACGACAAAGAACGATGCTCAAACAACGGCCAAATTCTTGTTTGAGAATGTATTTACGAGATATGGACTACCTATAGAGCTTGTAAGCGATAGAGGCACTCATTTCTTAAATGAAGTAATTGAAAATCTACTCCAAGAATTCTTGGTAATACACAAGAAGTCTGCCCCTTATCACCCTCAAGCTAATGGGCAAGCTGAGAGCACTAATAAGATCTTATGCAATGTACTGACAAAATTAGTGAACACTAAACGCTCTGATTGGGACAAACAGCTACACCATGCTGTTTGGGCATATCGAGTTGCCTACAAAACGGTACTCCAAGCCACCCCCTTTCAGATGGTATTTGGCCAAAACGCTGTGCTACCCTTGGACTTCCTGATTCCTACATTGAGAGTAGCACAAGAGCACGAATGGACAGGTCATGAGCTCTCCTCTAGAATTTTTGACCTTGAACGATTAGGAGAAACAAGACTGAGAGCTGCTGCAGGCATATATGCTGCCAAGAAGAGGCAGAAGGCATACTTCGATGCCCATGTGAAGGATAAAGGCTTGAAAGTCGGAGATCTAGTTTTAGTCTATACACTGAAACAACACGCGAGGAAGCTAGAGAAGAGAGGCTACAGACCTATGATTATCAATAGGATCTCCACGAGTGGAGCAGTACAATTAGCCACATTAGAGGGCGATGTTCTCCCTAACTATATTAGCGGATGCAGAGTCAAGTTGTATCAGGAACCCCTCACGGAGGAAATGCTCAGCCGACTCAACACTGCTAAGAAACGCAAAGAGGAAGAGAAGCGAATTAGAGAAGAAGCTCAAGCAGAAGCTTTAGAACGCATCAGAAGGATGAAATTACGAAAGCAAGGTAGAGAGCAGCCTAGGACAAATGACTATGCAGATCAAGGATATCATATGGCAATGTGTGAAGTCGCCGGAACCAGCTCACCTAGGATAACTGATCGACGTCCTTTCGTAACCCTAGATATAGGACAAGAAAAGAGTGCAAGGACTGTAAAAGCCTTGATTGACTCAGGTGCAGCCACTAGTGCTGTTAGAGTGTCTTACTGTCAAGAGTTACAGTTAACTGTCAATCCTGTGGAAGCATATCTCATAGGATTGGGAGGCGTGGAAACCCCTTGCATGGGCAAGGTGGAACTTCCCCTCTACATTCATGATGAGGCAATGACAGTTAAAGCACTAGTGTGTCAAGATGAGGATCTCACTGAACCTCTTGTCTTGGGTCAAGACTGGATCTATGACCAAGCAGTCAACTTAAACCTAAGAAGTGGACTTCTTCAGGTATGGGTCAATCATAGTCGAATTACAATAGAGTTGGATAAGGGAGCACTCAAGGAACTAGAAAAGGCACAGACTCCTGGTCCCTCCAGGGGTGCACATGAAGTTGACCATGCTGTTCTTGTCCAAAACTATGTGTTGCAGAGGAATGATATTCGCAAAAAAGGAGTCAGGGATGCAAAGGAATTCCCTTCTTTTCCAAAGGCCAGAAGGAGGCAACAACCAAAGGTGGAGCAAAGGCAGAAGAAGCAGAGTACTACCTATGCCGGACATCAAAAGAACCTGCGCAGCAGAATGTCTCAACAAGTGAACCAAGTGTGGGTGCGAAAAGGCGAACACCCGGTTGCACCCACGCCAACCGCACGGGCAAAGCCTCTTATTAGTAACCAACAACACGTCACTAATAAGAAGTCTTTCGGAAATTCTTCTGCTAACGTGAAATCTATTTGGGTGCCCAAAAGGTCGATGAAGGCTAGCCCACAATCAAGACAAATTTGGGTGCCTAAGGCTTGTTTGCGGGCTCAGATAGCTACACCAAGAACACACCCTACACAGCATGATCCATTCACTCGCACAGCCTACATCCACTCATTTTCAACACCAAGGCACATGAACACGAACAGAATCAGTTGTAAATGGGCCCCTAAAAGGCCTCAGGTTAAAGCTGACACACCTATAAAGCTCTCGAGAATCTCTACGGAACCACGAGTAAAACCCATCCACTGCATTTGGCAGCCCAAGACTTGTAACAAACCCCCTGACCCTATTGTAAATCCATGACCACCTACTAACCGCTTCACTCTTAATTCACATCATTTCGCTTAGCCCTTAGGTCTACCTAACTCCTAACTACACACACCAGCACCGAGCACTTATTAACTCCTAACCACTCCAGAACTTTAAGTTAATATTGTAACAAGGGACACCATGTCATTTTTGTGTCCATTGCAATGTTAACGTTTATTCATATATTCTCACAGAATCAGCTGCGACATTTTCAACATGGCGGAGACAGCAGGAACTAGCTCTCACACAGAAACAAACCCGCAAGTGGTGGACTTGGACAGTTTACCCGTTTTGCCTGAGACAGTTGAAAGACCAGAAGAATTGCAGGCCGTCAAAATCATACCTATTGCGGACCCTCCGCGTGGCCACACCATGCCCGTGGGAAAGACTTCACATTGGTTTACCGAGGTAGCAGGACCCTTGGGGGAAGGAACGTATCTATGGGAATCAGAGTTGGACTACAATGGAAAGCAAGGCAGATACCATTTCTTTACAAGAGAATTTGAGAAGTTACAAAATGCGGAAGGTCTACGTCCGATATGGGAAAAAGCCGGATTGAGTGCCTATTTCAGTGCCCGACTCCCAAAACCTGACTTCATGCGATGCTACTATCTCATCAACACCTTGACTCCAAATCCGAACCCAAAAGGTGCAAGCTCATTTGTGATTCCATCTCTGACAAAGGGGAATGAGCTCAAGAGGTTTAGGCTATCAAACAATTTGGTGAGAGAAGCTCTGGATATGCGCGGCATGCATATTCCTACAGAGAAGGAAACCCTAGTACCGGACTACATGAAGAATCGAAGTCTCACCAAACTCAAGGACATGGTATCCATGACGCCTAATATTGCAATACACCTTCGCATGTGCATGCAACACTTTGCTTTCCCGGCGCAGGATAGATTCACCATGCCGCACAAAAAGATTTGGTTTAGCCTGTATCTGGCAGAGACACAGAGCCTCACCATCAACCTACCCCACTGGATAATTGATCAGATACACTTAGCTCACAAACGCTGGCCGCGTAAACAGGTTTTATATGGTTGCTGTGCTCTGACAAGAATCATTTATAGGTGTTTGGCTTATGACATTCCAATCCAACGAGCCCTGATGTGGAATCGGGTAGAGCAGTTTCGAGGCAGGACAGCCACTGGACCCCCTTCTAAGAAGATGAGAGGCACGGTCCAAGTCCCATGTGCTCAACCACGTGGAGCCACCCTAACACCAGACGTCACCCCGCCACCCCGAAGAGTCCGACCATTCACACTCCGACTTCCAAGACGCAGCACGGATGGTTCCACCTTGATATTCCCTCCCATCCCAACGGATCTCGAATTTCCTAGTGGTGCACCTTTAGAAGAACTCACTAATGAAGACTTCGAACAACTATTACAAGATGTAGAGCTGGAGGCAGAAGAGCCACAACAAGCAGAGAATGTACAAACGCAGGCCACAACCTCCCAAGCACCTGTCACACCTGTTGAAGTGGAGGAAGAAGAGGACGGAGATGAAGAACAGGAGGATGATGAGGAGGAGTATGATCAAGAGCAACAAGAGGAGCAACAAGAAGTGCCAGAACTTGTAGGTGCACCTGCATATACAGCTCAACTACGAAGGCTATATGACACTATCAAAGCAGTACAAGAAAGACATCAACTCTCTCTGGTATCAGGTCAAGCTTTGATGCAAGAAATGCTATCAGATGAAGGGGTGGACCAACACTTCATTGACACCCTCAAATTAGTGTCAGACTCTTTAGGAGTTCTAGCGGCTGTCCACACCGCAGTCCGCCAGTCCGTAAGATATGACAAACGCAGAGTGGACACGTTACCACGAGCAGGTAAGACTATCAGGATACCCGTCACAGAACCAGAAGTACCTATTGAGACCACAGCCACTCCCACAACCACCACTGACCTCTCCGCTGAAACCTTCGTTCAGACATCACCCATCTCACCCCAGCGTCCTCCATCACCACCTTCTCCACCCCCACCACCACCTCCCACCTCGGAAGAAACGACAGTCATCACCTCTACATTCACTTATAACCCATCCTCATTCAAATCATTCTCATTTCGAGAACCCACCTCACAAGACACCCTCTTCTCCTTCGTCACCAATCCCTTGTACACTTCATCCCGTCTATCCTCCGAACCCATGACTGGCCATCCCATAATTACAAGTGTAGTTGGAAACCCAGCACCCACAGAAGGCACCCTGTGTTTCCCGACCTATCCCCCAATACGGGTACCTCCATTCCATGACCCTCACTTCCCATCTGGTCCCCACACCTCTTTCAACCTGATCGCGCCACCCCAATACCCGTCCTTTGTGGAGCAGTTCTTCCGCTCTCCAATGTTTCAAAGGCACCTTCCTCTGATGTTCGCAACGACATCAATTTACACGAACACCACACTCACTTCACCTACCATACCCACCTATATGGTAGCCCCTGCACACACCACCTTGTCTGACCCAATGGACATTTCACCAACCACAGCACCTCTCCCCACGATTTCCCCACCTTCCCCTCCCTTGCCCCCCACCTCACCACTCACATCATTGGCACACACAGCATTCACTACCCCCCTACCCAATCCCACCTCCTCTGCATTTCAAACTTTTCCCCTTGCATCTCATAATGTAAATAGCACGTTCAACACATTACTTCAGTGTGCACATCAGCTACAACAAGACTACCATCAATTGGAAGAACGCACTGCTGCCCTCCAGGCAG
Source organism: Ceratopteris richardii (assembly GCA_020310875.1). Classification (NCBI taxonomy): domain Eukaryota; kingdom Viridiplantae; phylum Streptophyta; class Polypodiopsida; order Polypodiales; family Pteridaceae; genus Ceratopteris; species Ceratopteris richardii. The sequence goes on along the minus strand of CM035427.1, from coordinate 158,181,660 downwards.
AATCTCAACGTCTCCAAGCTAGAGTCACCACTCTTGAAGCTGACTACCTGACGCTCCTAGACGAGCATACCACACTACAGCAGGCTCACTCCGAATTGGAATCAAAGGCATCAACTGTAGATGACCAAGCAGTCAAGGAACTAGAAACAGTGCTTCAAGCGCAAATGATATCTAACGCTACACTCAGACGCAACATTGGGCTACTAAGAAAGCATATGGCAGCAGCATTAGAAGAGAACAAACGACTTCAACAACAAAACCAAGATAACTTTGAAGCGGCTATGGAAGGAACCGTAGGAGCAACCATTAGCCCTACCAGATATAGAGCAGTTCCATCAGAAGACATCCGCATCCTACTTGAGGAGCATGCAAATTTCCTGGAGTCATATGAAAAACTAGAGACTGAATGTGCCGATCTAAAGAAACAGTTAGCCAGTGTACCCACTGCTCAACAGGAGCCGGTAATCTTGCAACAATCTACAGAAGAAATGGAGACCCTTCGGAAACAGGTGGCAGAACTCCAAGCACGCCTCTTACCATATGAACGACCACCCTCGCCCATTGAAGAACCAGAACCTGAAACAGTAGTGGAAATCCCCGTCGAGGACAGCTACGAAGAGCCATACGAGCCTATGCCGACGCCTGGTGGTCGAACTACAGAAGAAGGACAAGACACGTTAGAAATTCAAGTTCCAGATTGGGTCAGAAGGGTCGAGAAAGTGGGTAAGACACATGATAATCGTGTGGCCGTGCAAATGCAATCTCTCACGAATCTAGAAGAAACGGTCCTTTGGTCTTCCTACTTTCAACAATTATCCCATCAACGGTTAATCACAACATCAGAATCGCAATACATGCCTTATTTTGTCTTACTACATGATTATAATGCAGAAGTCAAAAGACATACAGGGAAGGAGCCCACATTCGCTACTCAATTTGAGATAGGGGATTTACCGACCGATGCACGTGCTGGCTCGATTTTCCAACCTAATTGGCGTGCACGTTTACTCACCGATTACCCAGAGATGATGAGTACCTGGGCTACCATGCCACTCTATATCAAGTATAATCCATGCTATTGTCCAGTGGTACGTCGCAGATCCTGGCAAGCATTTGCAATCAAGGTACGCAACAATAAAGAGTGCTCGGCTTGGGTTAACTATCCATATTTTGCTCCACCTCGAGGACCTCCAACCGTAGCCTACATGATATCAACCATTCGGCACTGGTCCGCACGCCTAAATAATGTACCTGATATAGCAGCGAAAATGTGTATGAAGATATTCGAGCTCATGACCATTGTCTTCAAAACCTTTCGGAATGTCCAAGCTCCATACATCTCCGCCCCTGGATTCGCTCAAGGCAACAAGGATCTAGTCTACGACATGAGCCAAACCCCCTCGGTCACTATCATCTTTGCTTGGCATGCACGAATAAAGTACTTGCCCGCATGCTTCAAGCAGACATTTGAGGAAATGTTCTCTACGGGATTCTGGGAATACAATTCCGAAATTTTCATTCCCAGACCCACACACTTGCTACATCTATTCGCAGTAGAACAAGCGATCCATGCAGATCAGTTACGTCTGCCACATCCGGACATTCCAGGACCAATCGATTGGGATCGTATGATGACAGATTTGGCCAGAGGACTACGCTTACAAGAACATCAGCTTGCCACTCAGGTTTTGGAATATTACATCCAACACTCCCAGCAACAAGAGTCTGTCAGGGACGACAGACGCGAGAGAGGGGGGGGTGTTGAGAGCAGTATGGGCACCCAAGGATTGACTAGACAAGGAAGCCAACAGAGAGAGTCAGAACAAGGTGAAGGAGTAAGTAGACAAAGCAGTCGACGCAAATCTGGCATATAGGCCCTTCAATTTTTCCAAATCTACATCTTTTAACAGTGATTCTTATCACTAACAATCATTGTAAATACCATTTCATATTTTTGTAGCTCCATTTTGTGCAAGCCAAGGAGTCCTTGAGCTTGAGGAGCCTTAGAAGTACCTACATATCAATTTTCATATTTTTTAGACTCCGTTTAAGCCCTCAAATTGGCCCTGGAACCTAATTTTTAACTAGGCCGGACACTAGGTCTGGACAGGGCCAAAACCTAGTCAAAAACTATAAAAAGAGCTAGAGAGCTCATTTTTTGGGTTAGATTGTAATTGAAACGAACTTGTAAGAGCATTTTGAAAGTAATCTAAAAGCTCCATTGATTCTCACTCTTTGTCTTGCCTTGTGTGCGTGTGTGTGTGTATGTGTGTGCATGCTAGTGTGCTTCTCACTCACGCACTTGTGTCGCCACTTGCTCGAGGTCTTCATACCATCCTCACGTCTCCCTGGATTGACATTAAAGGAGGTGCTACTCATCACTGAGCTACAGCTTGTTAGAGGATAGAACTTTTGTAAGAGAACTCTTTTGCAATTTAAGCTTTCCATTGTTCCTCTCTTTGATCTTACTTTGTGCGCGTGTGTGTGTATGTGTGTGCATGTTTGTGTGCTTTCACTCACGCACTTGTGCCTTCACTTGCTCGTGGTCTTCATACCGGTCCTCACGTCTCCGCGGATTGACAAGTAAAGGAGGTGGTGCTTACGCTTGAGCTACAACGATGAAAGACCTTTTTTTTTAATTTCTCATTTTTCGAAAACAAGCTCTAAGTTATAAACAGGGAAAGCTCATAGTCATGGACAAGTGTTATACGAAAACTGCATTTAGGTTCAAAGGCGCATCCCTCCGTGGTTGGTGCATTTGTTAGACCAAAAGGCATAACTTTAAATGCATAGATACCCCATTCAATTGCAAATCTCGATATATTTTCGTAGTGATCTCTCAAAACACACTAGGACCATGGATAAACTTTTTTCACTCTTTAGGAGGTCTTTTCCCCCCGACTTGTGTATACTCCTATAACCCTAATGGGTCACTTATCTTTGTACATTTCTCTTGGTAATACATTCAGTATTGTGTAGTGTGCTCCAAGAGTCTTCTTCTTCCTCGTGCTATTTTCATGCTTCCACAGACCTCAAACTCCGACAACTGGTATTAGAACAAATCGCCAATTCCTCTATGGCATTTTTGACACCCCTTTGGTCATAGTCTCAGAATCCCATGAAAATTGGTGATCATACACAGGAGGATGAGGAGTTTTAAACTGTTTTGCTCTGTGGTGTCAAAGTTACGATCTAAGCTGGGTTTGGCCTCTGAATGTACTATCACAGTGCATGTGCAGGTAATTTTGTCTTTTTGTGCCAAACTTATATACAGGTTTTGGCTCACCAGTATAAGCTCCTCAAATTCTACAACAAGTTTAGCAAAATTCTATAGGGTAGTTCTGTTCAACTTTTTGAGATACAATCATTTTTCTACATCAAGCAATTTCAGTCAGTGGCCATGGCTAAAAGCAGTGATGTATTATTGGCTGTTGAGGATAAGTTGGATGGTACCAATTAACCATTATGGGCATATATGATGCATCATGTATTGTTCACAAAAGGATTGTTGAATATTATGCAGAGCATTGAAAAATGTCCTACTACATCTGCAAATATACTTACTGAAGGTGACACAGATGGAATAGAAGATGATGTTCTTTAGGTTCCTGTTTGTGACATGGTTCCTACTGCACCTACTATAGAGAAAATTCATTGGGATGGCAGAGATGCTTAGGCACATGCATTCATAGCCTTGTCTGTCAAACATGCCATTATTCATCACATTTCCTACTGCAAAATAGCCAATGATGCTTGGGATACACTTATCACTTTATACCAACCAAGAATGAGGCTTGTTTTTCTTACCTCTAAACGGAATTGGAGAGTGAGCACATGAATGAAGGAGATTCTGAAAGAACTTGGAGAAGCTTGTAGGAGGTAGAAAAGTGAGTTGTGAAGCGACGAAGTTCCGTCCAACCAACCAACACAAGACCAACCCTTGAGCTTATGGAGACACAAATAGAAATTATAGCCATGTGATAAGTGCAATAAAATCACCTATGTACTTTGGAGCATCAAGGAGAAAGATTCTATACAAAATAGATAGGTTTGTGCATCGACTAGCTCAAAAAACTTTCTATCTTTGGATGAAACAATCAACTTTAAATGCTCATAGCAGCCAACATGTTCACAATTGGGAAAATTCCTTTTTGAGGAATTTTACACATAGGGTTGAGTGTGTATAATGCACAAGAGTACAAGAAATAAGAAAAATATGCTTTTTGAATGAACCTTACACTCAATATTGGTACTTCCTAATTTTTAGGGTTGTGCAGAGATTGACCTCGAGACAGAAAAACTATAATTCCTCAAGCTCTACAAGATCAAATGCTTTGAAAATTGCTACAAATACATTAGACACTAATATTTCCAATGAATTCTCATTCATTCAATTTCGAGATTTGTAGAGAGATCATCAGCCTCTACAAGTTTACAGTTGTTGAAGAAGATGATGCAGAGAAATGAAGGAGCAAGCCAATGATGGCCACAAGTGTATCTATTTTGCTTCCATGTAATGTACAAGTGATTTGAAGTGTCTATATAGACTCTTGAAGTGCTCCATGACTTCTACAAGTGGATTTTGAATTCAAATGAAGGCAAGATTAGTTGTTGAAGGGAATCAATTCTCTTTCCTACAATCGAGGAAAAGTGAAGATCTATCTGATCTACTTTTAGGTGATTGATTGATTGATTACCAGGCTCAACCACCTCAAATTTGTGAAATTTTAGCCCTCTTTTTGCTTCAATGGATATTTTGACATAATCCAAAAGATAGCTTTATGATGTATGTCAAATCCATCTCAAGCATAGTGTAAGCTTGATGTTCCAAAAACTCCCCCTCAAGCTAAAGTATGCTTGAGTTTGCATTCTCTAGTATATTGACTACCTGCCATTGATTTAAATCGACAAAGCTTTATTCCCTGATGAGGTGGTAATGAACCTCTATGTGTTTGGTTCTTGCATGGAAAATAGGGTTTGCTGCTAGATGCATGGAACTTATGTTATCTCCAAATATTGAAGGTTTGGAACTCAAGTCCCAAATCTACATATAATGCTTTTAGCCATATTGCCTCTTGATTTGCTATGGTCAAACCTCTATACTCTACTTCAGTTGCAGATAAAGCAATTGTTGGATGCTTTTTGAAACTCCATGACACTAACTTGGAAGCGAGAAATGCTAAGTAACCATAGATACTTCTTCTATCATCCTTAGCTCCTACCCAATCTGCATCGGAATAGATTTTGATATCTAGATCTGATGAATAAGGATAGAATATACCTTCATTGATTATACCTTTGAGGTACGTAATGATGGAGAGTGTTAATCTCCAAAAGAACAAGCTTGATTCTCTCAAACTAGAACCCGTTTAATCAAATGATTTTAGTCATAGGTAGCTTACCTTCCAAATAAAAGAATGAGTGCTTGTTTGCTCAAAACTTTACACTGTGGAAAGAGAACTGACCAAAACATTAGCAGCAAATTTTGCACCTCCTGCAACTTCTCTTCTTTTCATTTACACATGTAAATGTTCCTACACTCAATTCTCTCAGCTTGATCACAATTAGAAGCTGAAAATTTTTACAGAGGTCAATCAACTATAGACTTAGACTTGTACAAAAACATTTCACAAAAGATTCAACACAGAAGGAGAACTCTCAGAAATATCGGGTGCAAATTTTCTTCATTTTTGGAAAACTTTACATCTCAGTGATGAGAGAGATCTTACTCACTTCTAAAGTGTCTAATGACTCATATAACTTCTAATTTCTCTATTCACATGCTCTCTTATATTTGCTGCGACAATTTTTACTTGTATATATAGGCAAATATGTACAATCTCATAACCATACAAAAGTATAAGTGATCAATCTCTGAATTAATGTACATATGGATACATATCTTTAGTCTCTTATCATATACTTTCTCCATGCTTCATAACTTGATCTTTTCTTCAGTTCTTGACTTCAAACCTTCATCCAAACTTCAATTGTTGATTGCCTTGCACCAAGAGCTCCCCCTCAATCATCAATTGAGGTTTTCACTATCTTCTTTATACCTGCCATGTCTTTGAATCTTTGTAGCTTTGGTCCATCCAAGCTTTTGGTTAGCATATCAGCTATCTGATCTCTTTTTGAAGTATGTATTACTTCAATCTCCTTATCCATCACCTTCTCTCTTAGAAAGTGATACTGAATCTCAATATGTTTAGTCCTGGCATGAAAAACAGGATTAGCAACTAAATACAATGAACTCATGTTATCTCCATGAATAGTGGGTATACTCTGGATGATGTCAAAACTCTTCATACGATTCTTAAGCCATATCACTTCCTTTGCAGCTTCAACCATACCCTTGTACTCAGCCTCTGTAGATGATAAAGCAACTGTGTGTTGCTTCTTTGAACACCATGAAATTAACTTATCTCCCACATAACACAAGTATCCATAAGTTGATCTCCTATCATCAAGATTACTTGCCCAATCCATATCACTATATATCTTGATGTTTGTATCTGATGTAAAACCATAGTACACTCCTTCTTTGAGTGTACCCTTAATGTACCTCAACACTCTTTGTCCTGCAATCCAATGTTCTTTCCTAGGACAATGCATGAATTGAGATAATACTCCAACTGCATATGACAAATCATGCCTAGTTAATGTAGCATAGATCAGACCACCAACCAAACTTTGATATAGCTTCATGTCCTTGAACTCTTCTCCTCCATATCTGCTCAATTTGTGATTCACCTCCATTGGAGTAGGTGCTTCCCTGCAATCATTTCTTTCTCCATTTGCTTCTTTAGGCTTTGAATGAACCCATCATCACTTGCTTTAACAAGCAAGCTACTATCTGCTTTAGATACTTGAAAACCAAGTTCCTTAAGGAATTTAAAAGTCTATAATTCCATGCCCTTTGGGCCTGCTTCAAACCATACAAAGCTCTGTTGAGCTTACATACATACTCTGGATACCTTTCATCTCTGAATCCTTGTGGTTGCTCCATGAAAACATCATTTGAAATATAACCATTTAGAAAAGCATTCTTCACATCTAGTTGACATAATTTCCAACCTTTACATGCAGCAATAGCTATGAGTGTCCTGATGTTTTTCATCTTTGCCACAGGACTATAGGTCTCATCATAATATATACCATATGTCTGAGCAAACCCTTTCATAACAAGTCTAGCTTTATACCTAGACACACTTCCATCTGCAAACCCCTTTGTCTTGTAGACCCATTTGCATCCAATGATCTTCTGGCTATTTGGTTTAGGAACCAAATCCCATGTCTGATTCTCCATCAATGCATCATACTGTTCCTGCATAGCCTTCTCCCAATTTTCCTTACCTTTTGCCTCTTCATATGTAGAAGGGTCTTCATCTGCCTTTATCATATAAGCATAATCTTTGGTAGCCAAAAAAGAAGTTTCATAGCTATACCTTGTAGGTTGCCATTTGTGTCTTGTTGACCTTTTGATTTCTCCACTCCTTGAGGTTTCTGGTTCATCACATTCTGGATCAAACCTTGGCACTTCTTCAACTTCAACCTGTACTTCATTGTTCTCCTCTTCATCAAATATCTGAACCTTTGATTTACCTTTCTTTTGATTCACAATTTCTTCATCATCTGCATGAACATTAAGTGTACCTGCATACCAAGTACCTTGCTCATCAAATGTAACATCCTTAGACACAAGCAATTGTTTTGTGGATGGACTCCACAACCTATATCCCACCTGCTTATCATCATATCCAATGGACACATATTTTTTAGCTTTAGGTTCCAATTTATGCCTCAATTGAGATGGCACATATGCATATGCCAAACATCCAAATACTTTGCAATGATCTAGAGTAGGTCTCTTACCCCACCATGCCTCATATGGTGTCATACCCTACAAAGCTTTACATGGTAGTCTATTGACCAAATATTTTGCTGTATTTACAGCCTCAGCCCACAAGTGATTTGGGCAATTTTTCTCCTTCATCATGGATCTTGCAAAATCAACAAGAGTTCTATTCCTCCTTTCTGCTACACCATTTTGTTGAGGAGAGTACCTACAAGTAATTTCCCTTTTTATACCTGCATTCCACAAGTAATCACTGAACTCATTAGAGAAATACTCTCCCCCTCCATCTGACCTTAGTCTCTTCAACTTTTGACCTCTAATTCTCTCTGCATACACATGATAATGTTTGAATGTATTGAATACCTCTGACTTATCTTTAATCACATAGATAGTGATCCATCTGGTAGCATCATCAACATAATCACATAATACCTTGAACCATTGATACTAAAATCCTTTGATGGTCCCCACACATCTATGTGTACCAACTCAAGCTTCTCTGAATACATAAAATCATGCTTGGAATAAGACTGCTTATGAGCCTTACCTAATTGACCTGCCTCACATCTGTATGTCATATGTTGACGTGCAACATTAGGCAATCCAAGCACTGAACCATTATTAACCATATCTTTAATACCTCTTTCATTAAAATGTCCAAGCCTTTTGTGCCAAAGATCTAACTCTGAGATCTTATGTCCTCCATAAGTGTACAAGGCATGACCAATGTTACCTTGAATGTTCACTGTGAAGAGTCTTCCTTCTTTCTTCTCTGAAACAATTTGTTTATACCCATTGGTAGGGTCTTCCACAAAAACTCCTTCATTAGTGAACCGAACTTCATAACCTTTTTCAACAATTTGTCCTACACTTATCAGATTCTTTGGAATTGTAGGAACATACAAAACCTTACTCAAGAGAGTACTTCCATCCTTGGCCTTCACTGATCCGATTGATTTCACATTGTGCTTTGTATTGTCACCTGTTTGAACTACATGATTAGTTACCTTACTCTCCAAATCTGTCATCAAAGCTATGTTGCCACTCAGGTGATTGCTACACCCTGAGTCAATGTAGAAGACTCTTTGGTCTTCACTTTGCCTTTCACAAGTTGCATTCATTATCAATGTTGAATCCTCCTTCTGATCTGAAGCATAATTGTAGTAGGTATTGTTGTATTGCTGACTTTGGAATCCTCTACCTACATTTCTTCCAAAGTAGCCTCTACTACCTTTACCTCTAAAATTACCTGTTTGATTTCTGCCATCTCTTCCTCTTGAATTAAAATTTTGATTATATCCACCATTATTTTGAGTATTATGCCAACAATCATTGGCTAAATGATTTGTCTTACCAAAAATCCAGCAAGCTTTGACTCCATCTTTATTACTTCTGCCTCTTCCTCTACTTTTGCCACCTCCTCTTCCTCTTACGAAGTTAGCTTGGCTAGTTGTACCTTTATCTTCATTTGTTTGTTGCTTCCCTTTGCTATTCTTCTTCTTATCCTTTGAATACATTGCTTGACCTGCACTTTTATCACCATCACCTTTGACATCCTGCTCAAAGGTTAACATGTGTCCTAGCAACTGATTTAAATCAGGAGTAAAATGATCTAGTGATAATTCAGTAGACAAAATGAATGGCTTCCATTTGTCATCACCTCTCAAACCTGTAAGGATTTGCCTTACCAATTTATCCTCCTCAATATCTTCATCAACTGCTCCTAATGCATCTGCAATGTCCTTCATTCTTGTTACATAATCTGAGATGGATTGAGAGGCCTTCTTTCTGAATGTAGTAAATTCTTCCCACAAGGATGCCTTCCTTGACTTTGTGGTGTTTTGGAAATGCTCCTCCAAAGCATTCCATATATCACTTGCACTTTCAAGACCTCTAATGTGAGGTAGCAAGTAGTCATTAACTGGCATATAGATAATGCTCTTGGCTTGAGATTCTCTCTTCATCCAAGACTTCAAATCTGATAATTCCTCCTTAGTTGGAACACTAGGATCTCTGAACTGAGGCTTTTCTTCTTCACCTGTAATATAACATATCAAGTCTTTGCTCATAAGATGAGCTTCCATCCTCATTGACCATGCTGGATAGTTCTCTCTATCCAGTTTCTCTATCTGAAGAGAATCTCCCATCCTTTCTTCACCTGTGTATTAAATCCTTCTAGCTTTATGAGGAATAAGGTTACCTTTACTTCAAAGAAGTTCCTTTTGTCTTCCTTGATGTCTTATGACCTCCTTCTCAAGGTTTGCTCTCAAGTTTTCACCTTTTGAATCTTTAATTGTTGAATTCTTTATGACTGCAGTAGTCCGGGTCCTCCTTCCTTCAATTTTGATACTTCCTGCTCTGATACCACTGATGGAGAGTGTTAATATCCAAAAGAAAAAGCTACTCTTAAAGTTAGAGCACCTCTATATCAAGAGTAACTCAAAACGTTCACCAATTTAGAGGATAAATGATCAATTATCAAAATTTTGGATAAACTGTGAAGAAGATGACTACACAGAACGTCTGCTTCACATAGCTCACTCATTGACTTATCAAATGTGTAAAGTTTTTGATAAAACTTTGCATAAGGTGTTGCATACAGTGTGCGCACCTCCTCCAAGCTAAATCATTCCAAAAGGTTCAGTAGATCTTGAGAAATGATCTTAACAAGTCACCTATGTCTAAAATTATAGTTCTTTACAGTCAATTTTGACACCTATAACTTCTTAAGCTTGGTTCTCTCAAATTAGAACCCGTTTAATCAAATGCTTTTAGTCATAGGTAGCTTACCTTCCAACTTAAAGAATGGGTGCTTGCTTGCTCAAAAATTTACACTGTGGAAAGAGAACTAACCAAAACATTAGCATCAAATTTTGTGCCTCCTGCAACTTCTCTTCTTTTCATTTACACATGTAAATGTTCCTACACTCAATTCTCTGAGCCTGATCACATTTAGAAGCTGAAAATTTGTACAGAGTTCAATCAACTATAGACCTAGACTTGTACCAAAACATTTCACAAAAGCTTCAACACATAAGGAGAACTCTTAGAAATATCGGGCACAAATTTTCTTCATTTCTGGAAAACTTTACATCTGAGTGACGAGAGAGATCTTACTCACTTCTAAAGTGTCTAATGACTCATAAAACTTCTAATTTCTCTATTCACATGCTCTCTCATATTTTCCTTGATATTTTTACTTGTATATATAGGCAAATATGTACAATCTCATAACCATACAAAAGTATAAGTGATCAATCTCTGAATTAATGTACATATGTATACATATCTTTAGTCTCTGATCATATACTTTCTCCATGCTTCATAACTTGATCTTTTCTTCACTCCTTGACTTCAAAACTTCATCAAAACTTTAATTGTTGATTGCCCTGCACCAACTCGTAAGTAGTCTCTTAGTTGCATACATGTGTGGTCTTTTTGGTGAGTGCATGAATTGGCATAGTACTCCTACACTTTATGAAATGTCTTCCCTTGTATGAGTAGCATATATCAATCTGCCTAGCAAGCTTTGGTACTCTTTAATGTCTTCAATTTTCTCACCTTCATAAACACTAAGTTTATGATTAATCTCCAAGGGTGTACCTATAGGTTTAGTGTTCTCCATTTTAAGCTTAAGAAGTAGATCGTGAATGTATCTCCTTTGAGTCAAATACATTTCTTCATTTGTGTATATGATCTGCATACCTAGGAAGAATGTGCGCTCACACAAATCATTGATTTTGAATTCATCTTGCATGTGTTTCTTGATCCTTTGAATGTCATTCAGATAATCACCTATCATAATTATGTCATCTACATATACACTTAGATAGAGAACCTCATTGTGATCTCATTTGATGAATAGAGAAGGATCTGACCTGCTAGATTTGAATCCTTGATCTTGAAGGTATGTAACCAACCTCTAAATCCAAGCTCTAGGAGCTTGTTTCAATCCATACAATACTTTATTGAGGCTAAACATAAGATTTATGATTAGGGTTTTCAAATGTGATGTGTATACCTCTTCACTTATCCAACCATTTAGAAATGCATTTTTAACATCAAGTTGGAGGAGTCTCCAATTTCTTGTAGCAGCTACACTTAGCAATGTTCTGATTGTAGTCATCTTTGCAACTAGTGAGAATGTTTCCTCATATTTTGTACCATGAGTTTGTGAGAATCCTTTGGCAACTAATCTTGCCTTGTAACTACATATAGATCCATTTTAGTTTCTTTTAACTTTATATACCCATCTGCAATCAATTACCTTTTGATTGGATGACATTGTAAAAAATGTGGAATCATATCCATAGCTTTCTCGTTATTTCTACCTTGTTGACCTTCTAGGTGCTTGCTTGGAGCATTCTCCACACTCCTGCATCTTTGATTTGCCTCTTGAGTTCAAAAGTTTTTAATCTTTTTCCCTTTCATCTTGATCATCATCTATATCACTTCTTGGATCCTAGACCTGTGTATCATGCTTGCTTCCCAATTGATGAGAATAAGAATTAAGATCATATGGTAGAGTTACATTTTATTTTTCATCATACCAAGACATGTGTTCTTCAAACACAACATCTCTACCTATAGTGAATTGCTTGGTTGAAGGATTATAGAACCTGTAACCCATCTGAGTTGAGTCATACCCGATAAAAAATGCCTTTGTTGCCCTTTCATCTACTTTACCTCTTATTTGTGATGGTACATGAACATAAGCTAAACAACCAAACACCTTGCAATGTCCAAGACTAAGTTTTCTTCCATGCCATGCTTCATAAGGAGTCATACCTTGAAGTGATTTTGATGGTAGTGTATTGACAAGGTACACGACAATTGAAATTACCTCTGCCCATAGATAAGGTGGCAACATCTTCTCTTCAATCATTGTTCTAGATGATCCAACCAATGTCTTGTTTCTCCTCTCCACGACTCCATTCAATTGAGGAGAGTACCTAGTAGTCACTTCCCTTTTGATACCTTTATCCTACAAGAACTCATCAAACTCTTTGGAGAAGTATTCTCCCCCTCCATCAGATCTGAGCTTCTTGAGTGATCTACCTTTATGATTCTCCACTTGTGCTAGATACGTTTTGAAGCAATCAAACACTTCATTCTTACTTTTGATAAAGTACAGAATAGTCCATCTACTATGTTCATCAATAAATGAGACATAATACCTTGATCCTGCCAATGAAGGTTCTTGACTTGGCCCCCATACATCTATATGTACTAAGTCCAAAAGGTTGTTGTGGATGTAGCCTTTCTGGTTAAATGGTTGTCTTTGTGCCTTCCCAACCTGACATGCATCACACATGTTGATCATGTGTTTCTTTGATAAGTTTGGCAGTCCTAGAACACTTTGATCCCTGCATATTTCTTTCAAGGTTCTTTCATTCACATGAGCAAGTCTCTTATGCCACACTTCAAGCTCACTTAGGGTTTGAGACCCAAAGGTGAATAGAGCTATGTTCTTGGTTTCTCCTACTTCAAAAATAAAGAGCCTACCATGCTTCTCACCTTTGGATATCTTCTTGAAGCCTTGACATGGATCTTCCACAAAAGCTCCACATTGGGTGAACCTAAATTGCAAGCCTTTTTCAATGATTTGGCCTGCACTTATTAGATTTTTAGTTATAGTGGATACATAGAGAACCTCTTTTGGAATGTTTGTCCTACCATTGGAAGCTTTGACATTACCAATCTTCTCCACATTGTGCTTAGAATCATCTCTTGTTTGTACTTCATGTCTATGCTTTGGACTTTCCAAGTCAGATAGAAGAGCAATGTTGCCTACAACATGATTTGAACATCCTAAATATATGTAGAACAAATGCATTTTCTTTACCTTCTTTGTGGTGTAGATTCATTAGAAGCAGTGAGACTTCATGTGGTTGGTGTGGAGAATGCTCCAAGCAAGCACCTAGAAGATCAACAAGAGAGACGAAACAACTAGAAAGGTATGGATATGATTCCATGTTTGTTACAAAGCATCCAATCTACTTGGCAAAAGACTCAATTTCATAAGAGCCCTCAACCTATGAAGAGGCAAAGGGAAACCCTAATTGGGAAAAGTCCCTGAAAGAAGAAATAGATGCCTTGAAGGAGATGGACACTTCGGATTTGGTTCCAATGTCATCCAATTTAATGGTAATTGTTTGTAGATGGGTATATAAAGTTAAATGAAACTCAAATGGATCAGTTTGCAGATACAAGGCAAGATTAGTTGCCAAAGGATGCTCACAAACTCATGGTATAGACTATGAGGAAACATTATCACCAGTTGCAAAGATGACTACAATAAGAACCTTGATAAGTATAGCTACTACAAGAAATTAGAGACTCCTCTAACTTGATGAAAAAAATGCATTTCTAAATGGTTGGATAAGTGAAGAGGTATACATGTCAAAACCTCTAGGTTTTGAAAACCCTAATTATGCATCTTATGTTTGCAGACTTAAGAAAGCATTGTATGGATTGAAATAAGCTCCTAGAGCTTGAAATTACAGGTTGGTTACATACCTTCAAGATTGAGGGTTGAGAGCTAGCAACTCAGACCCTTCTCTATTCTTCAAAAGGGATCACAATGAGGTTATCTATCTATGTGTATATGTAGATGATATTATTTTGACAAGTGATGATGTGAATGGCATTCAAAGGATCAAGAGACACATGCGAGAGACATTTTCAAAGCATTTTGTTTAGTAGATTTGGAGAAATCTCAGTTTTTCTATCTCGAGGTCTATCTCTGTGCATTCCTAAAAAAGAGGAGGTACCACTATTGAGTGTCTAATTCATTCCAAAAGCATATTTTTCTTATTTCTTATACTCTTGTGCATTCTATACACTCAGCCCTATGTGTATCACTCTCCCAAAAGGATTTTTTCTAATTGTAATCATGCACTTTGGTATGAGCATTTGAAGTTGATTATCTCATCCAAAGATAGTAAGTTTTTTGAGCTTGTCAATGTGCAAACCTATCTGTTTTGTATTGAATCTTTCTCCTTGATGCTCCAAGTTACATAGTGCATTTTATTGCACTTATCGCATGCCCATAAGGTCTATTTGAGTGTCCATAAGCTCAAGGGTTGGTCTCGTGCTCATTGGTTGGACCAAACTTCATCACTTCGCAACTCACTTTTCTACCTCCTACAAGCTTCTCCAAGTTCTTTCACTTTTCTCTTGTAAGTGTTGTGGCTTTTGATGATTGCACATATATGTAGGATGGTTCTCTCCACATACATAGCATTTTTTTATATGTTCTATTCTAGGGATAACTATATTTGTTGTGGCTATAGTTCCTAAAGCTTTTGCTATTGCATGAACTTACTCCTCTGTAGGTGGTATTTTAGATTCGTTGCTCCTCTATTGATTAAAAAATAAGAAGGTTCCCCTATATTCTACTAGGGCAATGGCTTCCCTTACACAAGAATCTAGGTCTAGAAATCTTCTACAATATACCATGGTCCTCAAATGTGCATAAATCAATCCTTCTATTAACAAGGACACTCTTTTAGGCATTGATGGTTTTTCATCCTAAGGGCATCTATCCAAATATTGTTTGAAACTTATGGTTGCTTCCTTAACACTTTCATCCTATTTTTTCCTAAATATGTGGATCAATGCAGTTGTACTATGTTTACTCCTAGTTTTGGAGAAC
Organism: Ceratopteris richardii; assembly: GCA_020310875.1. Classification (NCBI taxonomy): domain Eukaryota; kingdom Viridiplantae; phylum Streptophyta; class Polypodiopsida; order Polypodiales; family Pteridaceae; genus Ceratopteris; species Ceratopteris richardii. The sequence goes on along the minus strand of CM035427.1, from coordinate 158,166,145 downwards.
ATCTGAAATTCTCAAAGAACATATGATCAAAACAACAAATCCATGGCATGAAAGCTAAATGATGAGATTAAGAGAAGATATGCAAGAGCTCTCAAGTTCTCATTAATCATTCAAGTACAAATGATGATCCCCAAAAACGAGTCATAAATTATCTTATATACTTTTCCAAGTGTCCCCTTTCACACTTGAAAATTAGTCCTCTAAACTTCTAATGTAAATTTCTACTCACTTGAGAGCTCTGAAAATTCTCAAAAAATTACATAAGTTATTTCTAACCAATATTACGAAATTCCTATTTTACAAAAGATTGCTATGTCCCAAATTTGTCCAAAAAGTGTTCTTCTAATAGGAGGTAAGCAACACAAACCTATCAATGCATGTGCCTCAGCATCTCTACCATCCTAATGAAGTTGTGCTACAGTAGGTGTAGTAGGAACTACAACATGAACAGGAATCTAAAGATCATCATCTTTAATGCCATCTACATCACCTTCCATAACTATATTTGCACGCGTAGTAGGTCGCTTCTCAACACCTTGTACAATATTCCACAATGCTTTTGCCACCAATACATGAAGCATCATATATGCCCATAATGGGTAATGGGTACCATCCAACTTGTCCTCAACAACCAACATATAGAATACATCAACACCTTCACCCATCATTATTGACTAAAATACCTTGATGTAGAAAATTAATTGTGTCTTAAAAAGTTGAATAAACTACCCTATCGAGCTCTACTAAACTTGTAGCAGACTTGGATGCACTTATATTGGCAAACCAAAACCTATATATATGATTGGCACAAAAGGAAAAGATTGCATGCATAGGCATTATGATAGTGCATTCCAAGGCTAAAATGAGCTCATATCAAAATGACACCACAGACTGAAGATGTTGTGAGATCCTAATTGCCCTGAGTATGCTCACCAATTTTCGTGCGATTTTGAGACTATGACTAGAGGGGTGTCAACAATGCCCTACATGACATGGAGATCTTCTTGGATAGCAATTGTGGAGTTTGAGGTATATGAGAGTAGGAAAACATCATAAGGAAGAAGAAGAAGAAGCTCAAAGCACAACACAATACTGTATGTATTACCAAGTGAATGTAAAAAGATGAGTCACCCTTTAGGGTTATAGGCATATATACAAGTTTGGGGGAAAAACCTCTTAAAGAGGAAAATAAGTGCCCCAACGGTCCTAACTATGTTCATACATCACTACCAAAATATATCAACAAAAAGATATAAGTTTAACTCATCTTTTAGATCTTTCCATAGGGAAGATCTCCAAAATCCTTACTTCTCAAGAGAAGATAAGGATAGGAATAAGGACATGGTCCTTAAATTCTTGGAAAAATGGAAAGATGTCCATCAACTCAAGACTACTCCCAAACATGTTAGGATAGTAGAAGCTAGTATTTCTTTAGGCCCTAAAGTCTACACTTGGTGAGTGAAATATTGGTGACTTAACAAAAATCCTCAACTTCGAATCAATTTGCTAACCTCTACAAGAAAGAGTTCCTCTCCAAGAATGAGGAGGAAAAAAATTGGGAAGCTTGGGATAAGGTTCAACAAAAATTATATACTGGTATCAAGAAATTATTCTAAAATTAAAAATTTAAGATGATTTTCATAGGCTTCATGATTTTGATAGAGGGCTTGTCATGAAAATTATAAATGAAGTCAAATATCATGCATGTAAATTGCTTGAGGAAGCGATTAAGATTGTGAAAATCTATGAGGATAACTCACACCTAGATATGCAATAGGATAGTAGCAGTCACTTGAGGATCCCTAGGAATGTCAAATGAGTTCAGCAATTCTCTAAAAAATCATGGAATTCGATGTTAGTTTTCATGCAGGTACACACCACAACAGAATGGCGTTGTTGAACGCAAAAATAGACATATTGCAGAAATAGCAAGAGCCTTGATGGCTGAGAAGAATATGCCTCATTGTTATTGGGCAGAAGCCATGCATACTGTTGTATACATCATGAACAGGACTCTGATTGCTGTTGTACATCAAGTTACACCTGAAGAGAGGTTTACAGGTAAAAAGCCAAACTTATCACATCTGAAAGTTTTTGGTTGTATTGCATATGTACATGTCCGAGATGAACTGAGGACGAAGCTTGATCCAAAAGAAAAAAAGTGTGTCTTCATTGGATACTCCCTTGAGCAAAAGGGATATAAATGTTAGAACCCACTCACACGACAGGTAAAGGTGAGCAGAGATGTGGTATTTGATGAAATGTCAAGCTTCTATGCAAATGCCAAAGAAGGACTAAATCAAGAACCAAATGACAAAGAAAATGCTGAAAAATATAGTGCAGAATCTCACGTTTTGAGTGGACTGGATGCATCACCAAGCAATAGTTCCAACTCAAATCCATGGAGTGGAAGATTGGGTGGAAATTTTAGTCCAGCAAATTCATCAAATACATCCAAGAAAGGTAAAGAAGAACTTTCTATAGTTCATAAAACATGTCCAGGTTTTGAAGACATTGATGGAGATTCAAGCGGTTCAGAAAAGAGTCTTGATGAGGAACTTGGACTGCCCTCTGTGAAGACTCTAGGAGCAAGAAGGGCACATGCAGATGATACAAGGAAAAGTGACCCAGGACCAAGAATATTTGGGAGGATGCAGAATTCAGTGCAACGATTGACGTATGACAGTTATATGGCTCGTCATTGTGTCGTACATGACAAAGGTAATACAAGATGCTGAACCTTCTTGCTGTGAAGATGCAATTGGAATTGCAGATTGGGAAAAAGCTATGGATGAGGAGATGGCTGCACTTTATGGAAATGATACATGGAAGCTCGTTCCATTGCTGCAAGGAAAGAAACCCATAGGTTGCAAGTGGTTCTACAAGGTAAAGCACAATGCTGATGGTAGCATAAGCAGGTACAAAGCACGATCGGTAGCAAAAGGATATGAACAGACATATGGTATTGATTATGAGGAAACATTGAGCCATGTAGCTAAAATGTCTACTGTTAGAACACTTGTTGCATTAGCTACAACAAAAGGATGGTCTTTGCATTAGATGGATCTGAAGAATGCTTTCTTACATGGTGAGTTACAGGAAGAAGTATACATGGACCAACCACAAGGATATGAAGATTCAAAGCATCCAGAATAAGTTTGTAGGTTGCAAAAGGCTTTGTATGGGCTGAAGCAAGCTCCTCGTGCATGCCATGCAAGGATTGTTGATTACTTAACTAGCATTGGGTTTTCTATGTGTGATGGAGATCACTCAATATATGCAAGGAAGGCTGATGATGGCATCACTATTGTGGCTATTTATGTTGATGACCTGATTGTAGGTGGAGATAATGAAGGAAGCATCAAAGAGGTAAAGAAACTTCTTATGCAGGAATTTGACATGAAAGATCTTGGTGTGCTGTGCTATTTCTTGGGCATTGAGTTTATACATACAAAAACAGGTATATGGATGTTGCAAAGGCAATATGCCTTGAATATGCTGCAAAAGTATGGTATGGCTGATTGTAAGCCAATTTGTATGTAGATTAGAATTTGAATTTGGATACTACATCAGGTGAAGCATTGGAAAATGCTACTATGTACAGGAAAATTGTGGGGAGTCTTATATATCTCACAATTACAAGATCTAATCTAAGCTATACTATTGGACTTGAAAGTCAGTTTATGCAGGTTCCCAGGAAGCCGTATTTGGATGCTCTGAGGTGCACTCTACATTCTGTGAGTGCTACTTTGGATTATGCATTGTTTTATGAGGCTGATGTAGATTTGCAGGTTTATGGATACACCAATGCCGATTGGGCTAGTAGCATTCTAGATAGAAGATATACTAGTGGTTTTCTATTCTCACTTGGGAGTGCAGCTGTTACATGGAGCAACAAGAAGCAACCCATTGTTGCTTTGTCGAGTACAGAGGCTGAATATAGAGGTGTTGCAATGGCAGCATGTGAGGCATCATGGCTAGCCTATCACCATTTATTGCAATAATCTTAGCAGCATACAATTAGCACAGAATCCTGTTTTCCATGCTAGAACAAAGCATATCGAGGTACATTATCACTTCATCAAAGGGAAGGTATTAGCAGGTGATATTGATCTTGTTTATGTGAGAACAGATGAGCAGGTTGCTGATATTTTCACCAAAGCACTTGGAGCTAAGAAGTTGAAGAAGTTTCGGGAGATGCTTGGATTACAAGATATGGCATTCAGCTTGAGGGGGAGTTGTTGGAAGATGCATTTTTGGAAACCTTTTTGAAGGAAAATAATTATAAAATGATAGAAATTTGTAGAAATATTTATGCAATTGTTGTAAAAATAAGGAAGAGTCTTCCTTATGTAAGATAGAATCTTATGTATTTTTTCTAGAATTTTTGGAAACTCCTAGATAGCATATTTTTAGAATAATAGATGAAAGGACCAAAATCCAAGTGTGAAAAGGGACACTTGAAAATGTATATAAGCTAATTTCCTCTATTATGAGGGGGTTGTTTAATCATTTGTGTACATGCTATCCAAGTGAATAGAGAAGGAGTTTCTGCTGAAAATCGTGTTTCTCCTCTTCTATGTGGTTTCTTTGATTTGTGAGTCTAGATCTTGTGTATCCATGGAGATTTGTAAGTTTCTATTGTGTAAATCTATAGAATGTGTATGAAGAGAGCTGAATACTATTGTGTTGAGTGATGAGTTGATGAAAAATGGTGCTGGAGCTGAAAATCGTCTGTTTGCACAGAATCGCGATTGTCCCGTCTATATGATCTAGGTGATATTTTTTGATTTTGACTTCATAATTGTGTTCTGCTGATAAAATAGCATGGAATAGACACCAAGATTGTAGAAAATGGTGAAGATTTGCTCAAGATAATCCAAACCCTAGAAATTTCCTCTTCATCTTCACTATTCTCAGAATTCCAGCCATTATTCTCTTATTTCTTGGATTCTATTATCTTGAAGGGGCTGTGGTCTCAAGAATACTTCTAGGATTGACAAAATAAAGATTTCTTGTTGATTCTTTATGCTAAATGATTGGAGAGGACAACTCCAAAGATCAATAACAAACATTTTTTGGCGCCGTTGCCGGGGAGTAATTCAAAAGCTTCATTGAAGTTGGACCTTGCTGGATCTTCTATTGATGATATTAACAAACACAAGGGAAAGGTAACACTCTTTAATCAAGAAATGTGAACATGAAAAGGTAGATGTCTTTTGTTTGTCTTTTGGGAAAAGAAAGCAATAGATCATCTTTTAGAAATGGAAGTGCTGAAATTTTTGTAAATTGATAGTTGCTCATTACATTTTGGAAGCAAAAGTGCAGGTGTGTGGAAGATATAAGCCAAGAAAGCTGAAGATGAGGTAACATGTGTCTATTCTTGCATTTTTAGAGTTCTTTTTGACCAAGTACTAGGCACCATAGTTGATCTTGGGAAGATAACATGGTTGCACTAAGGAAAAGTCAGTTAAAGTAGCTAGATGCAGGTATAAAAGATTCATGAGTCTATTCTTGCATTTTTAGAGTTCTTTTTGACCAAGTACTAGGCACCAATGCGGATCTTGGGAAGATAACATGGTTGCACTAAGGAAAAGTCAGTTAAAGTAGCTAGATGCAAGTAGAAAAGATTCATTTGTTAACCAAATCTGAGCATAAATCTTGAGTTGATCTGCATTTTGAAGAAAAATATGTGATTGAGTTTATCTTTGCAAAAATTGCTTGCACTTCATAGCACATTTTCTTTGGAAAAACTTTCTTCTGAACTGTTGTGATAGCTGAGCCATAAGAAATCATAACGAATCAAAAAACATAGGATCAGTAGATCACCAAAACAAGGAACCCTAAGTAAAGTGTTCACCTTTATTTTAGGGCAAAATACTAAAAAAAAAATTCATAAAATTCATCAAAAACCAATCAAACAAATTTATTTTCTGCTTAAGAAGTTGCATTGGAGCTGTGTGGATGAGAGTGATAGGGACCAAGTAAGAGAAAAGCAAAAAAATTGTCAAAAATTAGCAAATTTGAAAAACACGATTTTCTGTACAACATCGCGATTTTCTGATTAATGATGGTGATTGTGAGGTAAACTTACAGGTGATTGTGGAATTGGAGTTGGTAAAGGATACTGAAGGGGAACAAGAGTAGAGAATACTCAAATTTTCATAAAATCAAAATTTTAGAAAAAACACGATTTTCTGCATAAAATCACGATTTTCTGAGTAAGGTTGTGATTTTGGTGTAGAAGTACAGGAGTTTGGTGAATTACAAAGGAACGAAGGTATTGAAAGAAAACAAGAAGAAAGAATACTCAAATTTGCACAAAATAAGATCTTCAGAAAAAACACGATTTTCTGCACAAAATCGCAATTTTCTGTAGGGGAAAATTTTTGGAATTTCTAGCATATTTGGGTACTTTGAGAAAGAAAATTGCAAAAGATGTCATCAAGATTGGGTAAGTAAGGATTGGACAAGTGGAAGAGTGAAGAATTTTGAAAATCACACAAAATCGCGATTTTCTGGACACTATAAAAACCTGGAATTCAAAGAAAAATTCATTTGAGTGAGAGTGAGGGAGAGAGAGAGTGATCAAAATCGCGACTTCTTGCAATCAACTATCATTGGAGAAACTTTCACCCAAGCAAGCAAGGTAAGGAGTCCTAACATCATTCTTGAGTACCTATTTTTGCATTTGAGTGATATAATAACACAAAAAATAGAAAATAATCAAAAATCACAGAATCGCGATCTTCTGATTTTTTAGGTTTTCTATAGGAAAAAAGTATTTTCTGATAAATTTCTTTCATTGCATGTTAAAACATTAATAAGGTGATTCTATTAGGAGAAAGAGAAATCTGAAAATCAAAACTTGAAAAAAATTCAAAAAATTGTTCAAAATCGCGATTCTGGAGTCAACACAAAATCACGATTTTGAGCACTAAGAACAACATCGCGATTCCCAAAACACGATTTTCATCAGAAAATCGTGTTATTTACAATTGTGAGCAATCACGATTGTCTGGGAACAAAATCGTGAAAAACACGATTTTGTACACAGAATCGTGAAAAAACACGATTTTGAGCACAGAATCGTGAAAAACACGATTTTGAGCACAGAATCGTGAAAAACACGATTTTGTACACAAAATTGTGAAAAACGCGATTTTGAGCACAAAATCTTGAGAAACACGATTTTGAGCACAGAATCGTGAGAAACACGATTTTGAGCACAAAATCGTGAAAAACACAATTTTGAGCACAAAATCGTGAGAAACACGATTTTGAACACAGAATCGTGAGAAACACGATTTTGAGCACAAAATCGTGAAAAAAAAAAAACCCAAAAAAAAAAAACACGATTTTAGTCATAAAATCGTGAAAAAACACAACCCTAGTTAGAAAATTGTGAAAAACACAATTTTCAACAGAAAATAGTAAAAAATAACTAGTTTGAACACAAAATCGTGAAAAACATGATTTTGAGCACAGAATCGTGAAAAACACGATTTTGTACACAGAATCGTGAAAAACGCAATTTTGAGCACAAAATCGTGAAAAACGCGATTTTGAGCACAAAATCGTGAAAAACACGATTTTGAGCACAGAATCGTGAGAAACACGATTTTGAGCACAAAATAGTGAAAAACGCGATTTTTAACACAAAATCGTGAGAAATACGATTTTGAACACAGAATCGTGAGAAACACGATTTTGAGCACAAAATCATGAAAAAAAAAACAAAAAAAAAAAAACGATTTTAGTCATAAAATCGTGAAAAAACACAACCCTAGTTAGAAAATTGTGAAAAACACAATTTTCAATAGAAAATAGTAAAAAATAACTAGTTTGAACACAAAATCGTGAAAAGCACGATTCTGAGTTCAAAATCGTGGAAAACACGATTTTAGTCACAAAATCATGAAAAACACTTTCTCAGGTAGAAAATCGTGGGAAACATGATTTTCAACAGAAATTGGTGAAAAATCACTAATTTGAACATAAAATTGTGAAAAACACGATTTTGAGTTCAAAATCGTGAAAATTAGCTGAATGATCCTTAGGTCTGGGAACAAACTAAATTCACTTACCAAGTAAGACCTAGGAAGGAAGGAGGTAGAGTCAGGAGTAGGGGAAGCTCAAGAAAGAAATTTAGGGCAAGAAAACAACATGGAAAATTTAAATGAAACAAATGAGCCCATTGAAACTGGGGATTACAAAAATATCCTCAAGTACATGTATACAAATAGGTTTGGCACCTATGTATATCAGGATGGGATGCATAAGTTTCTCATTAGATTGAGAAACTTAGAAGTCCCCTTAAACATAACACCTGTAGCCCAGTTCAAAGATGGTAGGTATGAGGATAGGCAAGGGAGTGTGTACATCTTCTCCCCAGACCCAGAAAATTCAAATGACTTAGGGCAATGTGCTGACAAAGGACCTTGGGAACATAACATGGGACAACCAGATTTACCTAGACCACATGAAAACTACACTAATACTGAGCAACAACATGGGAGGAGGACACATGCTTCACCAAATCCCTTTGACAAAGAACCAGAAGGATATAATGAATTTCCACTCAGAAGAAGACACCATTGGCAACCTCAGGGTAGAATGCTTAGACCATATCAAGTAGCCAAATGTATGAAAAATCAATATGAAGGGTATTCAGATCCCCATGCTCATGCTGCAGAGTTTAGGCAATTAATTAGAGCGGAGGAGGTGGAAGATTACAAAGTTCAATTTGAGGCATTTGGTCTAACCCTAACTGGACCAGCATTATCATGGTTCATCCCTGTAAGAAAAGAAATGTACCTAAATATTGAATCCTTCCTAGAGGCCTTTATTGGAGAATTCTCAAAGACTGGGATAAAACATAGCACAACCACTTTGATACACAATTTTAAACAACAAAAGGATGAAAATGTCAAAGAGGCAGCCAGGAGATTTAAACAATACATTGACAGATGCCCTAAGGAGGAAGTCCCTTCCATGGCTAGACAGGTATCCCTATTCATAGAAGGGTTGAGAAGTGCTCAATTAAGAACCCTAGTATACTACAGGAGATGCCCTGATCTAGGAGCTTGTGTGAAAGAAGCAATAGATTTGGAGGACAATATAGGCCAAGATTTGTTAGCATTTGATCAACCCAGATCATATGAAGACAAAATTCTTGCAGCAGAAGAGTTGGCTCAGGCCATTGCTAAAGCCCTAGAGGTAAGTACTAAAACCAATTTGATAAACTCCAGGATAAACACAAATAAAAAATGCTACAATTGTGGAGAAAGTCATCTGATACAACATTGCCCATATCAAAAACCTCCACATTTGCAAGACAGAAAGACACTCAAATATTGTACACTTGAGAGGAAATGGACCAACCATACCAGGGAGGAATGCTTCTATAATAAACAACCCATAAAGGAGAGAGACTATGGGAGCCAAAGAGAATCAGTGTATAGTGAGCAACCAAGACCTGTGCTAGGGCAACAACCTCCCATACCAACAAATGTAGTGCCAATCAAATACACACCAGTAGAGGAGGGAAATTCAAGAACAAAGTCACCATACAAAGAAGATTATCAATGGAATGAGGGATTTCTAGAAGAATGGGAAGGTTATGAATCAAGAGAACCAGAATTACAAGCCTTAGACTTGGGAAATGGAAGAATTGAGATGGACACTGCCACTTTCATGTATATAACAAATAATTACATGTCCAATCAAAAACCTCAATTCAAAGGAGGATCAAAGATAACTTGTTATAGGTGTGGGGGAGATCATTTTATTAGAGACTACCCACAACCTCCTACATTAAGAATAGAAGGAGCATATTGCAAGGATTGTGGTAGGGAGCATTTGATAAAGGATTGCCCAAAAAATCCCCAAAAACAACAAAACACATCTAATAACATACCACTAAAAGCAGTCAGTATCATGGAACATGAAGAATTGAGTGACATTGATTTAGTGGATGTAAATGTTGTAACAAGGTCACAAACAAAACAACAAAGAACAACTAAGGAACAAAATGAAGAATCAAACTCAAAGGTGAAGAAAAATAGACAAAAAGGGAAATGGGAGAGGAAGCAAAAAATGAGTAAAAATATTGAAGAAGAAAATAGGGAACAATCAAACAATACTTCTCCTCCAAAGACACAGACCCAGTTGGAAATAGGAAATTCAAAAAGTCTAGACACTCTGATAAAAGCATACAAAGGAAGAATTCAAGAAGGACCAAGTCCTGCTCATCATACAATGGCTTATCCTATGCCAGACTTAGAACATGAAAGAATGCAGAAGTGTAAACAGATCATTCGCGAAGTACAACTCAAAATGGGGGAAGAAGACAATTCTCAAAAAACAGTTGAGGAATCAGAGATAACAAAAACAAGAGGAAAGAGTATCAAGGAAGAAAACCCACAAGTAACACTCCAAGTGAATGTAGACAAAAGATGCACAATTCTGTATCACACCACATGGGAAGATTTAATAAAACAAAATCCTCACCTACAGAACCAAGTGAAAAAATGGGAGACAACACCAGAAAATCTTCACCCACAACTACAGGAAATGGAGGAGTTGTGGTATATTCCCATTGATAAGATAGGAGGATATTGTGAGGGAGAAGAGGGAAATTCAACTTTAAAATTACAATTTGGTAAAAACCAGGCCAAAGCTATTTTGTCCAGTAGCACGAAGAAGAGAATGGACAACTTTTTGGGATAGAAGAAGAGAAGGTCAAATTCCACCAAAGTGGTTGAATTTCCCAAAAGTAGCAGGTCCAAAGGCAGGCACATGGCCTACCAAGAGTTACATGGTGAATACCGCTGAGTCAGTAATAACTACATACAAGGATGTCAATGACCCTGCTTGCCTACTACTTGTAAGAATAATGAGATTAATTTTGGCTTGTATAGAAACTTATACTGACACAGATATTAGAACCTTGAATTATATCGGCTTTAATTCTCCATCAGACGCCTTATTATTTGATTTGAGCGAAACACCTGACAGAATTTGCTTAATGGCCTACTACAGCATAATTATATTTTTGGGTAGTCATTACTTACAGATTTTTGAGGATGCCTTTGATTATGGGTTTTTTGAGAGGGAGTCAGAGATTTTTGGAAACCTATCAGTTGTTACAAAGTCCAGACTTACAGCATATGAAGCTATCTACACAGAGTACTTGAAAAAGGATGTCATAGATAAACCTGAAGCTGCAGTACAGTGGAGAAAGGCGTTATTCGAGATGGTCAAAAATCTAAATATAACAGAAAGAAAAAGTCATGATTTGCTGTCACAAGTATATCAAAGAAAGAAGAAATGAAGAAAAGTGATCAGTGTAGAGGAGCAGGAAAATCTTTCGTCAGGAGCCGAAAGGCTTAGGAGGGGAAGGATGTTGGAAGATGCATTTTTGGAAACCTTTTTGAAGGAAAATAATTGTAAAATGATAGAAATTTGTAGAAATATTTATGCAATTGTTGTAAAAATAAGGAAGAGTCTTCCTTATGTAGGATAGAATCTTATGTATTTTTTCTAGAATTTTTGGAAACTCCTAGATAGCATATTTTTAGAATAATAGAGGAAAGGACCAAAATCCAAGTGTGAAAAGGGACACTTGAAAATGTATATAAGCTAATTTCCTCTATTATGAGGGGGTTGGTTAATCATTCGTGTACATGCTATCCAAGTGAATAGAGAAGGAGTTTCTGCTGAAAATCGTGTTTCTCCTCTTCTATGTGGTTTCTTTGATTTGTGAGTCTAGATCTTGTGTATCCATGGAGATTTGTGAGTTTCTATTGTGTAAATCTGTAGAATGTGTATGAAGAGAGCTGAATACTGTTGTGTTGAGTGATGAGTTGATGAAAAATGGTGCTGGAGCTGAAAATCGTCTGTTTGCACAGAATCGCGATTGTCTCATCTGTATGATCTAGGTGATATTTTTTTATTTTGACTTCATAATTGTGTTCTGCTGATAAAATAGCATGGAATAGACACCAAGATTGTAGAAAATGGTGAAGATTTGCTCAAGATAATCCAAACCCTAGAAATTTCCTCTTCATCTTCACTATTCTCAGAATTCCGGCCATTATTCTCTTATTTCTTGGATTCTATTATCTTGAAGGGGCTGTGGTCTCAAGAATACTTCCAGGATTGACAAAATAAAGATGTCTTGTTGATTCTTTATGCTAAATGATTGGAGAGGACAACTCCAAAGATCAATAACAAACAGGAGTGTTGAGAGATGATCGCGGATGACACATACCAATTTTTTGTTTTTCTGGCATGTATAGTGATCACACCGATATATGTCAGGGATACTTCATTGAGCTTTATTATAGTCTTCACATATCAACAACTTGTAAATGTCTTCTTCAGACACTCAAAAAGAGTGACATCTTCTCCTCTTGCAACACAACTGGCCTCTACTGTGTAATCTGAACATCAAATTGTTGTCTAGAGCATACAATAACAGTAATCATTGCTATCCATCGTGTCCTCTCTCGTATCGAATCTTCCTCTATCTTCCTTAGTGTCTCCTCAGGTAGCTTTTTCATCGGCTTCCTTTTTTGTAGAATTATGATTTATTTGTCTCAAGATCTACTGTTGTCTTGATGGATTAGAGATGGGATTGGGTACTTTCTAAACTTGATTGCAAGTTAGCATAGTGGAAGGGTATGCAAATCAACCTCGCGGGTCGTGCCATGGTAATCAACACTTTCCTCTTCTCCTCATCCATTTACTTTCTCTCATGTTGCAGACCAAAAGATCAAGAGCTTAGCAAACTGGAAAGAATCTATAGAAACTTTCTTTGGACACGGGACTACAATAGGAGAGGGGTTCCCAAAATTAAGTGGTCTACATGCATCAGCCAAAAAGAGTGTGGGGGCCTGGGCCTGGACAAAATGGATCATCAGGGCTTGGTGTACCTACAAGGCCTCTTGGGCCAAGCTCATCTTCAGGAGCAAGAACTTACCTACATTGATGGGCCTCCCTGGTTGGAAGGACTTGGACCTCCTTACCCTGTGATTCTCCCCAAATCCAGTTTCTCCTAAAGGCTCGAAGCTTGCTCGCTCCCTATGGATGAGCTAGAATAAGCTCAAACATTTTGTGAAAGTCAGAGAAGATTGGAAATGGCCTGTCAGTATTAGAAAAAATGACTCAATATGGTTCCCCATCATGGGCATTAGAGGTGTGGCCTCCTCGAACCTCCAAACTGCTAAGAGGCTCAGAAACAGGGGCTTCAAACAATGGAAACACCTCTAGAAACAAGAAACTGGCTAGTGGATAAGATTTGAGGACATAGACCCTGAATTAAGAGTGAACTATGAAGAATGGACTCTCCTATAGAGCAGATGCTTTGCTTAGGAATGTTAAAAAACTCGGCTTCTCATTGGGCAGGACTTGCCTAGCCATCACGGTCTTATCTAGCACAACAGCAATTGTCTTCCCAAAATTCCTAGAATCAAGGTGAACACGGACTTTCACATCACACTTAACCAAAAGTGATGCTTGACTTGGACAAGACTTCATTGGGATTTGAAGTTCATGTGCTTATGGCACCCACTCATCAAGATCAAAAAGTCGGTTCTTGTGTGGCAAATTCTTCACTGTGGCATTTGAACCAACCTAAAGGCAAACAAAATCTATGGGGCCCTGCCATGGTGTAAGCGATGCCACCATAGCATCGAGGACCTTGGTCACAACTTCTTTATTTGCCCCAAGTCACTCATACTTTAGCAAACCCTCGAGAATATCTTGAGACTACAAGCACAGATCACCCGAAAGCAAGCTTTGCTAGGTGAAGCGATCGGCTTCTCAGCAGCACTATGGAATGCTATAAGAGAGGAAACCCTCTGGAAGATCTAAAGGGACCGATGTGCCATGAACTTTGGACACCCTCCTAAAGAGTGGTCGATCAAGAAGTCTCTATTCCTCCTTGGCAAAAGAATCTCCAATTGTAAGAGGTATCCACCCTTCAGGCATCATAAAGTGTTTCTCATCAAGAACAACAAGCTCAAATCCAAGTGGGTCCCGCATGAGGGCGATGGGAGGATTGTTAACATCCTTTGTAACAGGCTATAGACCAGAAAGTTTTGCCCCTACTTTGTGGGATTTTGGGGGTCCCAAGGGCACTAGTCCCATTCACTTGTAACTTCTTTCTGTTCTTTAATTAAAGTCGGAGAGAGTAGGGGATGACCGAAATTCCTTTTATCGAAAAAAAACATTCAAATGGGAAATAAACACTTAGAGATATGTGTTCAAGTAGGATAGCAAGCTTTTCACGATGAAAGACCTTTTTTTTTTATTTCTCATTTTTCGAAAACAAGCTCTAAGTTATAAACAGGGAAAGCTCATAGTCATGGACAAGTGTTATACGAAAACTGCATTTAGGTTCAAAGGCGCATCCCTCCGTGGTTGGTGCATTTGTTAGACCAAAAGGCATATCTTTAAATGCATAGATACCCCATTCAATTGCAAATCTCGATATATTTTCGTAGTGATCTCTCAAAACACACTAGGACCATGGATAAACTTTTTTCACTCTTTAGGAGGTCTTTTCCCCCCGACTTGTGTATACTCCTATAACCCTAATGGGTCACTTATCTTTGTACATTTCTCTTGGTAATACATTCAGTATTGTGTAGTGTGCTCCAAGAGTCTTCTTCTTCCTTGTGCTATTTTCATGCTTCCACAGACCTCAAACTCCGACAACTGGTATTAGAACAAGTCGCCAATTCCTCTATGGCATTTTTGACACCCCTTTGGTCATAGTCTCAGAATCCCATGAAAATTGGTGATCATACACAGGAGGATGAGGAGTTTTAAACTGTTTTGCTCTGTGGTGTCAAAGTTACGATCTAAGCTGGGTTTGGCCTCTGAATGTACTATCACAGTGCATGTGCAGGTAATTTTGTCTTTTTGTGCCAAACTTATATACAGGTTTTGGCTCACCAGTATAAGCTCCTCAAATTCTACAACAAGTTTAGCAAAATTCTATAGGGTAGTTCTGTTCAACTTTTTGAGATACAATCATTTTTCTACATCAAGCAATTTCAGTCAGTGGCCATGGCTAAAAGCAGTGATGTATTATTGGCTATTGAGGATAAGTTGGATGGTACCAATTAACCATTATTGGCATATATGATGCATCATGTATTGTTCACACAAGGATTGTTGAATATTATGCAGAGCATTGAAAAATGTCCTACTACATCTGCAAATATACTTACTGAAGGTGACACAGATGGAATAGAAGATGATGTTCTTTAGGTTCCTGTTTGTGACATGGTTCCTACTACACCTACTATAGAGAAAATTCATTGGGATGGCAGAGATGCTTAGGCACATGCATTGATAGCCTTGTCTGTCAAACATGCCATTATTCATCACATTTCCTATTGCAAAATAGCCAATGATGCTTGGGATACACTTATCACTTTATACCAACCAAGAATGAGGCTTGCTTTTCTTACCTCTAAACGGAATTGGAGAGTGAGCACATGAATGAAGGAGATTCTGAAAGAACTTGGAGAAGCTTGTAGGAGGTAGAAAAGTGAGTTGTGAAGCGACGAAGTTCCGTCCAGCCAACCAACACAAGACCAACCCTTGAGCTTATGGAGACACAAATAGAAATTAAAGCCATGTGATAAGTGCAATAAAATCACCTATGTACTTTGGAGCATCAAGGAGAAAGATTCTATACAAAATAGATAGGTTTGTGCATCGACTAGCTCAAAAAACTTTCTATCTTTGGATGAAACAATCAACTTTAAATGCTCATAGCAGCCAACATGTTCACAATTGGGAAAATTCCTTTTTGAGGAATTTTACACATAGGGTTGAGTGTGTATAATGCACAAGAGTACAAGAAATAAGAAAAATATGCTTTTTGAATGAACCTTACACTCAATATTGGTACTTCCTAATTTTTAGGGTTGTGCAGAGATTGACCTCGAGACAGAAAAACTATAATTCCTCAAGCTCTACAAGATCAAATGCTTTGAAAATTGCTACAAATACATTAGACACTAATATTTCCAATGAATTCTCATTCATTCAATTTCGAGATTTGTAGAGAGATCATCAGCCTCTACAAGTTTACAGTTGTTGAAGAAGATGATGCAGAGAAATGAAGGAGCAAGCCAATGATGGCCACAAGTGTATCTATTTTGCTTCCATGTAATGTACAAGTGATTTGAAGTGTCTATATAGACTCTTGAAGTGCTCCATGACTTCTACAAGTGGATTTTGAATTCAAATGAAGGCAAGATTAGTTGTTGAAGGGAATCAATTCTCTTTCCTACAATCGAGGAAAAGTGAAGATCTATCTGATCTACTTTTAGGTGATTGATTGATTGATTACCAGGCTCAACCACCTCAAATTTGTGAAATTTTAGCCCTCTTTTTGCTTCAATGGATATTTTGACATAATCCAAAAGATAGCTTTATGATGTATGTCAAATCCATCTCAAGCATAGTGTAAGCTTGATGTTCCAAAAACTCCCCCTCAAGCTAAAGTATGCTTGAGTTTGCATTCTCTAGTATATTGACTACCTGCCATTGATTTAAATCGACAAAGCTTTATTCCCTGATGAGGTGGTAATGAACCTCTATGTGTTTGGTTCTTGCATGGAAAATAGGGTTTGCTGCTAGATGCATGGAACTTATGTTATCTCCAAATATTGAAGGTTTGGAACTCAAGTCCCAAATCTACATATAATGCTTTTAGCCATATTGCCTCGATTTGCTATGGTCAAACCTCTATACTCTACTTCAGTTGTAGATAAAGCAATTGTTGGATGCTTTTTGAAACTCCATGACACTAACTTGGAAGCGAGAAATGCTAAGTAACCATAGATACTTCTTCTATCATCCTTAGCTCCTACCCAATCTGCATCGGAATAGATTTTGATATCTAGATCTGATGAATAAGGATAGAATATACCTTC
The DNA here is from genome assembly GCA_020310875.1 of Ceratopteris richardii. Taxonomy (NCBI): domain Eukaryota; kingdom Viridiplantae; phylum Streptophyta; class Polypodiopsida; order Polypodiales; family Pteridaceae; genus Ceratopteris; species Ceratopteris richardii. The sequence goes on along the minus strand of CM035427.1, from coordinate 158,149,184 downwards.
ATTGATTATACCTTTGAGGTACGTAATGATGGAGAGTGTTAATCTCCAAAAGAACAAGCTACTCTTGAAGTTAGAGAACCTCTATATCAAAAGTAACTCAAAACTTTCACCAATTTAGAGGATCAATGATCAATTATCAAAATTTTGGATAAACTCTGACGAAGATGACTACACAGAAAGTCTGCTGCATATAACTCACTCATTGACTCATCAAATGTGTAAAGTTTTTTATAAAACTTTGCACAAGGTATTGCCTATAGTTTTCACACCTCCTCCAAGTTAAAGCATTCCAAAAGATTCAGTAGATCTTGAGAAATGATCTTAACAAGTCACCTATGTCTAAAACTGTAGTTCTTTACAATTGATTTTGACACCTATAACTTCTTAAGTTTGGTTCTCTCAAACTAGAACCCGTTTAATCAAATGATTTTAGTCATAGGTAGCTTACCTTCCAACTAAAAGAATGAGTGCTTGTTTGCTCAAAACTTTACACTGTGGAAAGAGAACTGACCAAAACATTAGCAGCAAATTTTGCACCTCCTGCAACTTCTCTTCTTTTCATTTACACATGTAAATGTTCCTACACTCAATTCTCTCAGCTTGATCACAATTAGAAGCTGAAAATTTTTACAGAGGTCAATCAACTATAGACTTAGACTTGTACAAAAACATTTCACAAAAGATTCAACACAGAAGGAGAACTCTCAGAAATATCGGGTGCAAATTTTCTTCATTTTTGGAAAACTTTACATCTGAGTGATGAGAGAGATCTTACTCACTTCTAAAGTGTCTAATGACTCATATAACTTCTAATTTCTCTATTCACATGCTCTCTTATATTTGCTGCGACAATTTTTACTTGTATATATAGGCAAATATGTACAATCTCATAACCATACAAAAGTATAAGTGATCAATCTCTGAATTAATGTACATATGGATACATATCTTTAGTCTCTGATCATATACTTTCTCCATGCTTCATAACTTGATCTTTTCTTCAGTTCTTGACTTCAAACCTTCATCGAAACTTCAATTGTTGATTGCCTTGCACCAAGAGCTCCCCCTCAATCATCAATTGAGGTTTTCACTATCTTCTTTATACCTGCCATGTCTTTGAATCTTTGTAGCTTTGGTCCATCCAAGCTTTTGGTTAGCATATCAGCTATCTGATCTCTTTTTGAAGTATGTATTACTTCAATCTCCTTATCCATCACCTTCTCTCTTAGAAAGTGATACTGAATCTCAATATGTTTAGTCCTGGCATGAAAAACAGGATTAGCAACTAAATACAATGAACTCATGTTATCTCCATGAATAGTGGGTATACTCTGGATGATGTCAAAACTCTTCATACGATTCTTAAGCCATATCACTTCCTTTGCAGCTTCAACCATACCCTTGTACTCAGCCTCTGTAGATGATAAAGCAACTGTGTGTTGCTTCTTTGAACACCATGAAATTAACTTATCTCCCACATAACACAAGTATCCATAAGTTGATCTCCTATCATCAAGATTACTTGCCCAATCCATATCACTATATATCTTGATGTTTGTATCTGATGTAAAACCATAGTACACTCCTTCTTTGAGTGTACCCTTAATGTACCTCAACACTCTTTGTCCTGCAATCCAATGTTCTTTCCTAGGACAATGCATGAATTGAGATAATACTCCAACTGCATATGACAAATCATGCCTAGTTAATGTAGCATAGATCAGACCACCAACCAAACTTTGATATAGCTTCATGTCCTTGAACTCTTCTCCTCCATATCTGCTCAATTTGTGATTCACCTCCATTGGAGTAGGTGCTTCCCTGCAATCATTTCTTTCTCCATTTGCTTCTTTAGGCTTTGAATGAACCCATTATCACTTGCTTTAACAAGCAAGCTACTATCTGCTTTAGATACTTGAAAACCAAGTTCCTTAAGGAATTTAAAAGTCTATAATTCCATGCCCTTGGGGCCTGCTTCAAACCATACAAAGCTCTGTTGAGCTTACATACATACTCTGGATACCTTTCATCTCTGAATCCTTGTGGTTGCTCCATGAAAACATCATTTGAAATATAACCATTTAGAAAAGCATTCTTCACATCTAGTTGACATAATTTCCAACCTTTACATGCAGCAATAGCTATGAGTGTCCTGATGGTTTTCATCTTTGCCACAGGACTATAGGTCTCATCATAATATATACCATATGTCTGAGCAAACCCTTTCACAACAAGTCTAGCTTTATACCTAGACACACTTCCATCTGCATGGTTTAGGAACCAAATCCCATGTCTGATTCTCCATCAATGCATCATACTGTTCCTGCATAGCCTTCTCCCAATTTTCCTTACCTTTTGCCTCTTCATATGTAGAAGGGTCTTCATTTGCCTTTATCATATAAGCATAATCTTTGGTAGCCAAAAAAGAAGTTTCATAGCTATACCTTGTAGGTTGCCATTTGTGTCTTGTTGACCTTTTGATTTCTCCACTCCTTGAGGTTTCTGGTTCATCACATTCTGGATCAAACCTTGGCACTTCTTCAACTTCAACCTGTACTTCATTGTTCTCCTCTTCATCAAATATCTGAACCTTTGATTTACCTTTCTTTTGATTCACAATTTCTTCATCATATGCATGAACATTAAGTGTACCTGCATACCAAGTACCTTGCTCATCAAATGTAACATCCTTAGACACAAGCAATTGTTTTGTGGATGGACTCCACAACCTATATCCCACCTGCTTATCATCATATCCAATGGACACATATTTTTTAGCTTTAGGTTCCAATTTATGCCTCAATTGAGATGGCACATATGCATATGCCAAACATCCAAATACTTTGCAATGATCTAGAGTAGGTCTCTTACCCCACCATGCCTCATATGGTGTCATACCCTACAAAGCTTTACATGGTAGTCTATTGACCAAATATTTTGCTGTATTTACAGCCTCAACCCACAAGGGATTTGGGCAATTTTTCTCCTTCATCATGGATCTTGCAAAATCAACAAGAGTTCTATTCCTCCTTTCTGCTACACCATTTTGTTGAGGAGAGTACCTGCAAGTAATTTCCCTTTTTATACCTGCATTCCACAAGTAATCACTGAACTCATTAGAGAAATACTCTCCCCCTCCATCTGACCTTAGTCTCTTCAACTTTTGACCTGTAATTCTCTCTGCATACACATGATAATGTTTGAATGTATTGAATACCTCTGACTTATCTTTAATCACATAGATTGTGATCCATCTGGTAGCATCATCAACATAATCACATAATACCTTGAACCATTGATACTAAAATCCTTTGATGGTCCCCACACATCTATGTGTACCAACTCAAGCTTCTCTGAATACATAAAATCATGCTTGGAATAAGACTGCTTATGAGCCTTACCTAATTGACCTGCCTCACATCTGTATGTCATATGTTGACCTGCAACATTAGGCAATCCAAGCACTGAACCATTATTAACCATATCTTTAATACCTCTTTCATTAAAATGTCCAAGCCTTTTGTGCCAAAGATCTAACTCTGAGATCTTATGTCCTCCATAAGTGTACAAGGCATGACCAATGTTACCTTGAATGTTCACTGTGAAGAGTCTTCCTTCTTTCTTCTCTGAAACAATTTGTTTATACCCATTGGTAGGGTCTTCCACAAAAACTCCTTCATTAGTGAACCGAACTTCATAACCTTTTTCAATAATTTGTCCTACACTTATCAGATTCTTTGGAATTGTAGGAACATACAAAACCTTACTCAAGAGAGTACTTCCATCCTTGGCCTTCACTGATCCGATTGATTTCACATTGTGCTTTGTATTGTCACCTGTTTGAACTACATGATTAGTTACCTTACTCTCCAAATCTATCATCAAAGCTATGTTGCCGCTCAGGTGATTGCTACACCCTGAGTCAATGTAGAAGACTCTTTGGTCTTCACTTTGCCTTTCACAAGTTGCATTCATTATCAATGTTGAATCCTCCTTCTGATCTGAAGCATAATTGTAGTAGGTATTGTTGTATTGCTGACTTTGGAATCCTCTACCTACATTTCTTCCAAAGTAGCCTCTACTACCTTTACCTCTAAAATTACCTGTTTGATTTCTGCCATCTCTTCCTCTTGAATTAAAATTTTGATTATATCCACCATTATTTTGAGTATTATGCCAACAATCATTGGCTAAATGATTTGTCTTACCAAAAATCCAGCAAGCTTTGACTCCATCTTTATTACTTCTGCCTCTTCCTCTACTTTTGCCACCTCCTCTTCCTCTTACGAAGTTAGCTTGGCTAGTTGTACCTTTATCTTCATTTGTTTGTTGCTTCCCTTTGCTATTCTTCTTCTTATCCTTTGAATACATTGCTTGACCTGCACTTTTATCACCATCACCTTTGACATCCTGCTCAAAGGTTAACATGTGTCCTAGCAACTGATTTAAATCAGGAGTAAAATGATCTAGTGATAATTCAGTAGAAAAAATGAATGGCTTCCATTTGTCATCACCTCTCAAACCTGTAGGGATTTGCCTTACCAATTTATCCTCCTCAATATCTTCATCAACTGCTCCTAATGCATCTGCAATGTCCTTCATTCTTGTTACATAATCTGAGATGGATTGAGAGGCCTTCTTTCTGAATGTAGTAAATTCTTCCCACAAGGATGCCTTCCTTGACTTTGTGGTGTTTTGGAAATGCTCCTTCAAAGCATTCCATATATCACTTGCACTTTCAAGACCTCTAATGTGAGGTAGCAAGTAGTCATTAACTGCCATATAGATAATGCTCTTGGCTTGAGATTCTCTCTTCATCCAAGACTTCAAATCTGATAATTCCTCCTTAGTTGGAACACTAGGATCTCTGAACTGAGGCTTTTCTTCTTCACCTGTAATATAACATATCAAGTCTTTGCTCATAAGATGAGCTTCCATCCTCATTGACCATGCTGGATAGTTCTCTCTATCCAGTTTCTCTATCTGAAGAGAATCTCCCATCCTTTCTTCACCTGTGTATTAAATCCTTCTAGCTTTATGAGGAATAAGGTTACCTTTACTTGGAATGAAGTTCCTTTTGTCTTCCTTGATGTCTTATGACCTCCTTCTCAAGGTTTGCTCTCAAGTTTTCACCTTTTGAATCTTTAATTGCTGAATTCTTTATGACTGCAGTAGTCCGGGTCCTCCTTCCTTCAATTTTGATACTTCCTGCTATGATACCACTGATGGAGAGTGTTAATATCCAAAAGAAAAAGCTACTCTTAAAGTTAGAGCACCTCTATATCAAGAGTAACTCAAAACGTTCACCAATTTAGAGGATAAATGATCAATTATCAAAATTTTGGATAAATTGTGAAGAAGATGACTACACAGAACGTCTGCTGCACATAGCTCACTCATTGACTTATCAAATGTGTAAAGTTTTTGATAAAACTTTGCATAAGGTGTTGCATACAGTGTGCGCACCTCCTCCAAGCTAAATCATTCCAAAAGGTTCAGTAGATCTTGAGAAATGATCTTAACAAGTCACCTATGTCTAAAATTATAGTTCTTTACAGTCAATTTTGACACCTGTAACTTCTTAAGCTTGGTTCTCTCAAATTAGAACCCGTTTAATCAAATGCTTTTAGTCATAGGTAGCTTACCTTCCAGCTTAAAGAATGGGTGCTTGCTTGCTCAAAAATTTACACTGTGGAAAGAGAACTAACCAAAACATTAGCATCAAATTTTGTGCCTCCTGCAACTTTTCTTCTTTTCATTTACACATGTAAATGTTCCTACACTCAATTCTCTGAGCCTGATCACAATTAGAAGCTGAAAATTTGTACAGAGGTCAATCAACTATAGACCTAGACTTGTACAAAAACATTTCACAAAAGCTTCAACACAGAAGGAGAACTCTTAGAAATATCGGGCACAAATTTTCTTCATTTCTGGAAAACTTTACATCTGAGTGACGAGAGAGATCTTACTCACTTCTAAAGTGTCTAATGACTCATAAAACTTCTAATTTCTCTATTCACATGCTCTCTCATATTTTCCTTGATATTTTTACTTGTATATATAGGAAAATATGTACAATCTCATATCCATACAAAAGTATAAGTGATCAATCTCTGAATTAATGTACATATGTATACATATCTTTAGTCTCTGATCATATACTTTCTCCATGCTTCATAACTTGATCTTTTCTTCACTCCTTGACTTCAAAACTTCATCAAAACTTTAATTGTTGATTGCCCTGCACCAACTCGTAAGTAGTCTCTTAGTTGCATACATGTGTGGTCTTTTTGGTGAGTGCATGAATTGGCATAGTACTCCTACACTTTATGAAATGTCTTCCCTTGTATGAGTAGCATATATCAATCTACCTAGCAAGCTTTGGTACTCTTTAATGTCTTCAATTTTCTCACCTTCATAAACACTAAGTTTATGATTAATCTCCAAGGGTGTACCTATAGGTTTAGTGTTCTCCATTTTAAGCTTAAGAAGTAGATCGTGAATGTATCTCCTTTGAGTCAAATACATTTCTTCATCTGTGTATATGATCTGCATACCTAGGAAGAATGTGCGCTCACACAAATCATTGATTTTGAACTCATCTTGCATGTGTTTCTTGATCCTTTGAATGTCATTCAGATAATCACCTATCATAATTATGTCATCTACATATACACTTAGATAGAGAACCTCATTGTGATCTCATTTGATGAATAGAGAAGGATCTGACCTGCTAGATTTGAATCCTTGATCTTGAAGGTATGTAACCAACCTATAATTCCAAGCTCTAGGAGCTTGTTTCAATCCATACAATACTTTATTGAGGCTAAACATAAGATTTATGATTAGGGTTTTCAAATGTGATGTGTATACCTCTTCACTTATCCAACCATTTAGAAATGCATTTTTAACATCAAGTTGGAGGAGTCTCCAATTTCTTGTAGCAGCTACACTTAGCAATGTTCTGATTGTAGTCATCTTTGCAACTAGTGAGAATGTTTCCTCATATTTTGTACCATGAGTTTGTGAGAATCCTTTGGCAACTAATCTTGCCTTGTAACTACATATAGATCCATTTTAGTTTCTTTTAACTTTATATACCCATCTGCAATCAATTACCTTTTGATTGGATGACATTGTAAAAAATGTGGAATCATATCCATAGCTTTCTCGTTATTTCTACCTTGTTGACCTTCTAGGTGCTTGCTTGGAGCATTCTCCACACTCCTGCATCTTTGATTTGCCTCTTGAGTTCAAAAGTTTTTAATCCTTTTCCCTTTCATCTTGATCATCATCTATATCACTTCTTGGATCCTAGACCTGTGTATCATGCTTGCTTCCCAATTGATGAGAATCAAAATTAAGATCATATGGTAGAGTTACATTTTATTTTTCATCATACCAAGACATGTGTTCTTCAAACACAACATCTCTACCTATAGTGAATTGCTTGGTTGAAGGATTATAGAACCTGTAACCCATCTGTGTTGAGTCATACCCGATAAAAAATGCCTTTGTTGCCCTTTCATCTACTTTACCTCTTATTTGTGATGGTACATGAACATAAGCTAAACAACCAAACACCTTGCAATGTCCAAGACTAGGTTTTCTTCCATGCCATGCTTCATAAGGAGTCATACCTTGAAGTGATTTTGATGGTAGTGTATTGACAAGGTACACGACAATTGAAATTACCTCTGCCCATAGATAATGTGGCAACATCTTCTCTTCAATCATTGTTCTAGATGATCCAACCAATGTCTTGTTTCTCCTCTCCACGACTCCATTCAATTGAGGAGAGTACCTAGTAGTCACTTCCCTTTTGATACCTTTATCCTACAAGAACTCATCAAACTCTTTGGAGAAGTATTCTCCCCCTCCATCAGATCTGAGCTTCTTGAGTGATCTACCTTTATGATTCTCCACTTGTGCTAGATACGTTTTGAAGCAATCAAACACTTCATTCTTACTTTTGATAAAGTACAGAATAGTCCATCTACTATGTTCATCAATAAATGAGACATAATACCTTGATCCTGCCAATGAAGGTTCTTGACTTGGCCCCCATACATCTATATGTACTAAGTCCAAAAGGTTGTTGTGGATGTAGCCTTTCTGGTTAAATGGTTGTCTTTGTGCCTTCCCAACCTCACATGCATCACACATGTTGATCATGTGTTTCTTTGATAAGTTTGGCAGTCCTAGAACACTTTGATCCCTGCATATTTCTTTCAAGGTTCTTTCATTCACATGAGCAAGTCTCTTATGCCACACTTCAAGCTCACTTAGGGTTTGAGACCCAAAGGTGAATAGAGCTATGTTCTTGGTTTCTCCTACTTCAAAAATAAAGAGCCTACCATGCTTCTCACCTTTGGATATCTTCTTGAAGCCTTGACATGGATCTTCCACAAAAGCTCCACATTGGGTGAACCTAAATTGCAAGCCTTTTTCAATGATTTGGCCTGCACTTATTAGATTTTTAGTTATAGTGGATACATAGAGAACCTCTTTTGGAATGTTTGTCCTACCATTGGAAGCTTTGACATTACCAATCTTCTCCACATTGTGCTTAGAATCATCTCTTGTTTGTACTTCATGTCTATGCTTTGGACTTTCCAAGTCAGATAGAAGAGCAATGTTGCCTAAACATGATTTGAACATCCTAAATATATGTAGAACAAATGCATTTTCTTTACCTTCTTTGTGGTGTAGATTCATTAGAAGCAGTGAGACTTCATGTGGTTGGTGTGGAGAATGCTCCAAGCAAGCACCTAGAAGATCAACAAGAGAGAAGAAACAACTAGAAAGGTATGGATATGATTCCATGTTTGTTACAAAGCATCCAATCTACTTGGCAAAAGACTCAATTTCATAAGAGCCCTCAACCTATGAAGAGGCAAAGGGAAACCATAATTGGGAAAAGTCCCTGAAAGAAGAAATAGATGCCTTGAAGGAGATGGACACTTCGGATTTGGTTCCAATGTCATCCAATTTAATGGTAATTGTTTGTAGATGGGTATATAAAGTTAAATGAAACTCAAATGGATCAGTTTGCAGATACAAGGCAAGATTAGTTGCCAAAGGATGCTCACAAACTCATGGTATAGACTATGAGGAAACATTATCACCAGTTGCAAAGATGACTACAATAAGAACCTTGATAAGTATAGCTACTACAAGAAATTAGAGACTCCTCTAACTTGATGAAAAAAATGCATTTCTAAATGGTTGGATAAGTGAAGAGGTATACATGTCAAAACCTCTAGGTTTTGAAAACCCTAATTATGCATCTTATGTTTGCAGACTTAAGAAAGCATTGTATGGATTGAAATAAGCTCCTAGAGCTTGAAATTACAGGTTGGTTACATACCTTCAAGATTGAGGGTTGAGAGCTAGCAACTCAGACCCTTCTCTATTCTTCAAAAGGGATCACAATGAGGTTATCTATCTATGTGTATATGTAGATGATATTATTTTGACAAGTGATGATGTGAATGGCATTCAAAGGATCAAGAGACACATGCGAGAGACATTTTCAAAGCATTTTGTTTAGTAGATTTGGAGAAATCTCAGTTTTTCTATCTCGAGGTCTATCTCTATGCATTCCTAAAAAAGAGGAGGTACCACTATTGAGTGTCTAATTCATTCCAAAAGCATATTTTTCTTATTTCTTATACTCTTGTGCATTCTATACACTCAGCCCTATGTGTATCACTCTCCCAAAAGGATTTTTTCTAATTGTAATCATGCACTTTGGTATGAGCATTTGAAGTTGATTATCTCATCCAAAGATAGTAAGTTTTTTGAGCTTGTCAATGTGCAAACCTATCTGTTTTGTATTGAATCTTTCTCCTTGATGCTCCAAGTTACATAGTGCATTTTATTGCACTTATGGCATGCCCATAAGGTCTATTTGAGTGTCCATAAGCTCAAGGGTTGGTCTTGTGCTCATTGGTTGGACCAAACTTCATCACTTCGCAACTCACTTTTCTACCTCCTACAAGCTTCTCCAAGTTCTTTCACTTCTCTCTTGTAAGTGTTGTGGCTTTTGATGATTGCACATATATGTAGGATGGTTCTCTCCACATACATAGCATTTTTTTATATGTTCTATTCTAGGGATAACTATATTTGTTGTGGCTATAGTTCCTAAAGCTTTTGCTATTGCATGAACTTACTCCTCAGTAGGTGGTATTTTAGATTCGTTGCTCCTCTATTGATTAAAAAATTAGAAGGTTCCCCTATATTCTACTAGGGCACTGGCTTCCCTTACACAAGAATCTAGGTCTAGAAATCTTCTACAATATACCATGGTCTTCAAATGTGCATAAATCAATCCTTCTATTAACAAGGACACTCTTTTAGGCATTGATGGTTTTTCATCCTAAGGGCATCTATCCAAATATTGTTTGAAACTTATGGTTGCTTCCTTAACACTTTCATCCTATTTTTTCCTAAATATGTGGATCAATGCAGTTGTACTATGTTTACTCCTAGTTTTGGAGAACATCTGAAATACTCAAAGAACATATGATCAAAACAACAAATCCATGGTAAACACTAAAAAAATCATCAATAAATCATCATGAAAGCTAAATGATGAGATTAAGAGAAGATATGCAAGAGCTCTCAAGTTCTCATTAATCATTCAAGTACAAATGATGATCCCCAAAAACGAGTCATAAATTATCTTATATACTTTTCCAAGTGTCCCCTTTCACACTTGAAAATTAGTCCTCTAAACTTCTAATGTAAATTTCTACTCACTTGAGAGCTCTAAAAATTCTCAAAAAATTACATAAGTTATTTCTAACCAATATTACGAAATTCCTATTTTACAAAAGACTGGTATGTCCCAAATTTGTCCAAAAAGTGTTCTTCTAATAGGAGGTAAGCAACACAAACCTATCAATGCATGTGCCTCAGCATCTCTACCATCCTAATGAAGTTGTGCTACAGTAGGTGTAGTAGGAACTACAACATGAACAGGAATCTAAAGATCATCATCTTTAATGCCATCTACATCACCTTCCATAACTATATTTGCATGCGTAGTAGGTCGCTTCTCAACACCTTGTACAATATTCCACAATGCTTTTGCCACCAATACATGAAGCATCATATATGCCCATAATGGGTAATGGGTACCATCCAACTTGTCCTCAACAACCAACATATAGAATACATCAACACCTTCACCCATCATTATTGACTAAAATACCTTGATGTAGAAAATTAATTGTGTCTTAAAAAGTTGAATAAACTACCCTATCGAGCTCTACTAAACTTGTAGCAGACTTGGATGCACTTATATTGGCAAACCAAAACCTATATATATGATTGGCACAAAAGGAAAAGATTGCATGCATAGGCATTATGATAGTGCATTCCAAGGCTAAAATGAGCTCATATCAAAATGACACCACAGACTGAAGATGTTGTGAGATCCTAATTGCCCTGAGTATGCTCACCAATTTTCGTGCGATTTTGAGACTATGACTAGAGGGGTGTCAACAATGCCCTACATGACATGGAGATCTTCTTGGATAGCAATTGTGGAGTTTGAGGTATATGAGAGTAGGAAAACATCATAAGGAAGAAGAAGAAGAAGCTCAAAGCACAACACAATACTGTATGTATTACCAAGTGAATGTAAAAAGATGAGTCACCCTTTAGGGTTATAGGCATATATACAAGTTTGGGGGAAAAACCTCTTAAAGAGGAAAATAAGTGCCCCAACGGTCCTAACTATGTTCATACATCACTACCAAAATATATCAACAAAAAGATATAAGTTTAACTCATCTTTTAGATCTTTCCATAGGGAAGATCTCCAAAATCCTTACTTCTCAAGAGAAGATAAGGATAGGAATAAGGTGTTGCTCTAGCACAATGGTGAGAACCACGTTAAGAAGCTTCACCTCCTTAATGTCAATCCGTGGGAGAGGTAGGAGTGATATGAAGATCGTGAATGTGAGATGATGTGAGAGTGAAGGTGAGAAGCACAAAGATGCACACACACATACACACACACAATGAAGAGACAAGCAAGACACAATGGAAGGTAGGGAATTAGCTCTATTACTCAAGAATACTCTTACAAGCTCAAAAGAACTCTAATCTCAAACAAGTTACAATGAACCAACCTCAAAAATGAGCTCTCTAGCTCTTTTTATAGTTTCTAGACTAGTTTTGACCGGTTTCACATCTAGTGACCGGCCTAGTTAAAAAATAGGTCCTAGATGCTATTTGGAAGGGTAAACGATGTCTAAAAATAACGAAAATTGGTACGCGCATTCTACCTAAGCTCCTCAAGCTCAAGGACTCCTCGGCTTGCACAAAATGGAGCTATGGATTACAAAATGGGGTTTTCTATGATACATATGTTACAATTAGTGATAACAATCACTGTTGAATGTTTGAAGAAATAATAAGAAATATATTTGTTTGGAAAATTGATCCGACTGGCTCCCTGCTCCGTCTTTACATGCTTCCGTGGCGTCTCTGCCTCTGGCTGCTTCCAACACCCCCCTCCCTCTCGCTTCTGTCGTCCCTGACAGAACCTTGTTGTGAGGTCTGCCGGATGTAGTTCTGTAGGAGGTCTTGAGCGAGGGTGTGCTCTGATATACGAATGCCTCGGGCTAGATCAGCCTCGAGTTTCTCCCAGTCGATAGGTTGCGGCTCGTCTGGTGGTGGGAGCTGATAATGTGTGGAGTACACCATTCGTTCACAGGCGAATAATTGCAATAAGTGTGTGGGCCTGCTTATAAATACCTCTGAATGGTACTCCCAAAAGCCGGTGGTGAACATTTCTTCGAATGTCTGTTTGTAGCATGCCGGTAGGTATTTGATCCTGCAGTGCCAGTCATAACACACCCGTAGCGATGGCGTTGTGCTCATATCATAGACTAAATCAAAGTTGCCATGCTCAAAGCCCGGGGTGTTTACATGGGGAGCCTTGACGCGTCGGAAGACTTTAAAGACCATTTGCATCATGTCAAAGATTTTGACAGTCATGTGCGCGGCAACATCATCCATATGTTTTAATCGAGGGAGCCAGTGGCGGATCGTCGCCATCATGTAGCCTACTGTGGGTAACTCGATTGGTGGCTTGAAGTATGGATAGTTCAACCAGTCTTGGCACTGCTTATTGTTTTGTACCTTAATAGCAAATGCAGTCCAAGAGCGGCGTCGTGGTACTGGTCCCCAGCATGGATTAAATTTTAAATGCAGCGGTGCTTTTACCCACGTGCTCATCATCTCTGGATAATTTTGCAATAAATCTTTGCGCCAGTCTGGTTGAAGGATTTCACCTCTCTGCGCCCTTGGTGGCAAGTCCTCTGGCTCGAATTGAGTGGCATGCGTTGGTTTCATACCTGTTTCTTTCTCTATGGTTAACTGGTATTCGGCCATTATCATGAAGTACGGTTTATATTGGAGCTCATGCCCAGATATGTATCGTCGCGGGGCCAATTGAGCAAAGAATGGTGACTGTAAAATTTTCTCTTCAATTATGGCCATGGCATGTAGCTGTGCCTCTACTCTGGCCGAGTGTGTCGTTCCGAGTTCTTCAACTGTCTTCATCCACGCGGGGGTAGGTAATTCATAGGTCATCTGGCCTTCGGCCGTGACACGTCCGCCTGGGATGGGTATCGGTTCATATGCCTCTTCAAATGTCTCCTCCACTGGGATAGTGACGGTTTCTTCCTCAGCTGGTAGCTCAGGTGGGGAGTCTGGCCTTGGTGGTGCTTCATAGACTGCAATTCTAGATTCAAGGTTTGTTACCTGGGCCCGGAGTGCGTTGAGTTCCTCTAAAATTTCAGGGGCAGGGTCCGCAGGTGCTGGTAATTCTGCTGCTTCGTGTATTTGTTGTGTTGCCGGTTCTCTGAGCTGTAGCAGCTTGTGATCTTCCTTTAACTTTTGATGTTCTTCGTTCATACGATCGTAGTCCTCGAGCAATCGCACATGATCATCTAGCAACATCCGCATCGATTCGGATGGGATTGCTTTGAATTTGCTCGGACTTAGTGGTTGTTCTGGGTGGTCCAGTGCCGCTTCCAAGTTCTCTCTATTCTGCTCTTGGAGTCTCTGGTTCTCCTCTTTTGCTGCGGCTAAGTGTCTTCTTAGTAAGCCCATATTTCTAGTGAGCGTTGCATTGCGGACGGTCTGGGCTCGAAGTAGGTTATCCAAATCCGCGGTGGCCTCTTTTGTTTTCTCCTCACTCTCTAGTTCTAATTTGTGATAGGCCTCTCGTAAGTCTTGGTATCGGTTGTTCAGTGAGGCGTTCTCAATTGATAACGAATTGAGCTGCGTTTGTAATTCATTCGTCGTTTTCTGCAGCTGTTGATAGTTGGTGCCGAGTGATGCAAACTCATCGCGGACTTGCGTCATGCATGTGAACATGTGTTGAAATGCGGTGTCTATGGTGGGCGATAGTAGTAGTGAAGTGCTAAATGAGGATGTAGTGGGAGTAGATGCAGTGGGAATGGGAAATGGGGTTGGGACAGTGGATGCAGTGGTGATTGTGGAAAATTGTGACGTGCCTAAATATGAGGGTGTTGTGAGTGGAGTGGGTGGTGGTGAGGTGGATGGTGATATGTCCATGCCATTGGACGTGTTTAGTGTTGTGACTGTGAAAAGTGGTGTGATTGTGGGTGGTTGTGTAGGTGTGAATACGGGATTTACAAATGTAGAGTAGTTTACAGGGGGGATGGTTGGAGTAGCTAGGTGAAACGGGGAAATAGGGGTTATGGTAGGTTGGGGAGGTGAGACTGGTGAGAAGGTTAGTGGGGTTAGAAAGGGGAATGGGGGTCTTAGAGGTGGGGGAAACGCGGGGAAAGATGAAGGGGTGAAGGGGTTAACATATGGATGCGGAGGGTTGGGTGTGGGCATGGTGGTATGAATGGGTAAGGAAAAGGTTGTGGCTATGTTGCCTTGTACACTTGTGGATGTGGGGGAAGCAGGTGGGTGTGCGGGGGATACAGGATGGGTTGGTGAAAGATGAGGTGAGAGGGGAGTAGAAGGGGTGGATGTTATTTCGAAGATAGTAGTGGTATGTACAACAGTGGTACGTGGTGGGGAATCTACAAGGATGGTTTCTGCGGTCAATGAACTTTCCGGGGCAAGGCGTGCCTCCCTGGCTTGTGCTGAAGACTGAGCTCCTGTTGGTACGCGAATATACTCTCCGGGCTTTGAAAGTAGTCGCACTCGGCGGGGGTCAAACTGTGGTAGTTGCTTTCTTTGTAAAAACCTGAGTGCTTCATGGGAGCCTACTGATTTGACTAATTCTCTGAACCCTCTGATGTATGCGTCTTCGAATCCTCCGGAGATGAGTTCCTGTTCAATTAATGCCTGGCTCTCCTCTTCAGTTAACTTCTTCCGTGCCCAGACTTTCTCCATCGTTCGATATAATTTCTTTATGGCCAGCGTGTACGCTGCGGCTTCGAAAGTTTCATCTTCATATGTGCTGGTGTCACCGTGTGCGTCAGTTTGTTGGCCTTGGCCATCTGTCTGTCCGTCATGTGAGCCCTGGCTGGCTTCATTGTCGCCTTCCTCGTCGTCTGTTTCGGTTCTCTCTTCTTCAGAGCTCGACACAGCTTGTCCCTGTGGCAGATCTCGTGGTGTGGTAGGGTAGCTGGGGCGTTCATATTCCTGGGAGAACAGTTGTGCTTCTGAATACTGGAATTCGTTTGAGAATGCATCAGGCATCTCAAAGTCAAAGGTCGTGTTTATTGGGTCGGCCTCCATATGTGGTATCGGGAAAGAAAACGCTTCCGCACCAATAGTGGTGGGAGCTTCTGATGTTGTGGTGGTGGGTTCTGTGGTGGCAGCTGCCTGTGGTGCAGCGGTACTAGTGGTGTCCTCCGTAGCCACTGGTCTGGACAACCTTATGCGAATAGGTTGTACTGTGGGAGCTGCTTCTGTCTGTGGTCGCTCTGGAGAGGGTTGTGGTGATGGCGACTCTGGCACTTGAAGGCAGGGGATGGTGCCTCTCATGCGCTTACCTGCCCGTGTTCGACTGGGCTTCCTGGCTTTCTTCGTCGTTCCTTTGAATGCCTTCAGTTCTTCTCCTGTTAGTGCACGCTCGATGGGCAAGTCATAAGCTAAGCACATATAAACAATTCTGGTCAGCGCACAACATCCATTAAGCACCTTCTTGCGCTCCCATCTGTGCTGTGCCAGATACATTTGATCTATGATCCAGCTTGCCAGATCAACAGTTTGAGGTCCCGTGCATGCCAAATATAATCCGAACCAGATTCGTTTATGGGGCATGGTAAATCTGTCCTGAGCTGGGAATGCGAAATGTTGCATGCATATCCTTAGTGGCTTTGACAGCTCAGGTGTAATTGCCGAAATCTCCTCCCACTTCGTGACATCTCCACGTTTCATCGGTTCTGGAATTAATCTCTCTCGATCTGTGGGAGTGTGGGTGCCATGAATTTTGATGGCTGCTCTGATTAAGTCCTTAGAGAGATAAAATCTCTTGTAAGGTGGATCATCCACTAGAGTAGGCAATATGAAGGTTCCTGGGATGTCCTTATTCTCTGATGCCAGTAAGGTAGTGATTAAGTAATAGCACCTGTAAAAATCCGGTTTGGGCAGAGGATCACTGAAATACTCTGTGAAGCCTGCTCTGGCCCAAACGTGAGTTAAATCCTGGGTGCTCTGTAGGGCTTCGAACTCTCTGGAGAAAAACTGGTATTTTCCCCATGTGCGGTCATCAAATGTCAAAGAGGATTCAAATATAAAGTCCGCGTCCGCAAGGGGTCCTGCAAGTCCCTGAAACCAATGAGAGTTCCGGTGTATCTTTTCGG
Source organism: Ceratopteris richardii (assembly GCA_020310875.1). Lineage (NCBI taxonomy): Eukaryota > Viridiplantae > Streptophyta > Polypodiopsida > Polypodiales > Pteridaceae > Ceratopteris > Ceratopteris richardii. The sequence goes on along the minus strand of CM035427.1, from coordinate 158,132,364 downwards.
TGTAGCCCATAGGAGGGTTATCGATAGGCATGGGCCCTGGAAATCCCTGAAATTCCGGCGGTGGAGCAGTCGGGTGGGATTCTGCTCGTAGCACGTTGAGTGGTACTGCCGCTACACTGGGGCCTGCTCCAGATGTTCCTTCGTCGGTTTGCATGGTGATTGGTGCGCTAGTGAGAAAGATCTGCTACAAAAGATTAACACATTAGCATGGAAATTAATTATGATCCCATTAAAGTGAGACCGCAATCCCTTTCCATAACTGATGCGTAACCCGTGTAGCCTAGTGACGTGATGTGATGCATGCAATGCTTTTTGCAGCCCTAGTGCAGGTCTCTAGACACCTATACGTTTCAGATCATGCATACATTTCTTGATGAGATTACGAGTGATGTGTGATGATGGTGGGTGAATTTATACAAGGCTTAAAGGTTAGTGATTTAGTACAAGGTTGTATGTTAGTCGGGGGGGTAGTTTTATCAGACATGGGGTTAGGGGGAGACGGTTGGACACGTTTCGGTATCCATTTCCTAAGGATCTTGGAGTGGGTGGAGGGTTTCTGCTGAGGTTCAAAGGGTGGTGTCGGGTGTGGTGGTATCGAGGGATGAAATGAGTTATGGGGGTTATATATTACATGGCTTATGGGTTGAGCTACGATACATGGTTTGGGTACCCAAATCTGCGTGGGTGTGGGTCGATTGATAAGATACTTCTTGGCGATCCAAATCTGTCGAATGCTCGGACCTGTAGGAGACTGTCGAGGGGATGGTGGATACTGATTCTGTTTCTGCCTTGCCTTTTTCTTGTCGATCTCTGCCTGGTTGGAGTTCTTCGGTGCTTTTTGTCCTTTTGGCACCCATATTTGTCTGGTGCCGCTTCCTTTCGGTGGCCTAAACTGCTTTCCGTGTTGTTTCCTCCGATACTGCAGTCGGTCTGGGTTCCTTTGTCGTGGTTGACTCTGTTGTTGCTGGGGTTGAGAGGTCGGATGGACACTCTGCTTTGGAAAAGAAGGGAGATCCAACACTTGCGTGACCTGCCCATTAGGAAGTGATGCCTTATTTAACTTTAATCTAGGCCAGTCCGCAAGAAGTTTGGAAGGATGAGCACCGCAGGGTGTCGTGCTCATTTGGCCGCTGATGCAACCCACCTGACCACTGATTGTGTCCATCTGCCCTTGTGGTTGGGTAACTGTCTCTTCTAGTTTGCAGGAAGTCCCAGGGAAGATCTCCTGTCGTCCTTCTGATTGACAACTGTCCATAGCCAAGCCCGAGTGGGTTGGTGTAGACGTACCGTGACTGAGCTGATCAAAGATCTTCCGGTCTTCCGTCGCATGCATTTCATAGGGTCTAGGGTCACAACCGTCAAGCGGAATGCCGTTAGGGAAGTCAAGCGGTATCACTCGCTTCTGCTCGAAGGTTCCAATCTGTAAGGAGCCTTGTCTAAGATTTAGGTCCACTGAGTGATCGTATAGCCAATCTTGGCCAAGAATTAGGGGTTCTATCAGGTCGTCATCATGGCACACTAGTAGCTTCGCTGTCATGGTCACATCCTTTATGAGGATAGGAAGGTCCACCTCACCCATGCAAGGGGTTTCCATGCCTCCTAGGCCTATGAGGTATGCCTCAATTGGCCGCATTTCTATTCCTGAATCCTTATAGTGGGACCATCTAATCGCACTAGTCGCAGCACCTGAGTCAATTAAAGCCCTGAGTTCTTGGTTATGGTTACCGTGCTCTAGCCTAACTGTAACGAATGGTCTCCTGTCCACTATGCTAGGATGAGTGGTTGACTTTACTTGACACATGGCCATGGGATATCTGGGTGATGTTTCCAGATGGTTATAAAGTTCTCTCCCTAGTCCTTGTCTTCTTAGCTTCATGCGCTTAATGCGTTCTATGGCTTCTGCCTGCGCTTCAGCTCGTATTCTATTTTCTTCCTCCTTACGCTTCTTTGCCAACGTGAGTCGTCTAAGCATATCCTCAGTAAGAGGTTCCTGATATAACCTGACTCTACAGCCACTAATGTAATTAGGCATTATATCTCCTTCTAAGTTGGCTAACTGTACTGCTCCACTTGTCGAAAGTCTATTAATGATCATAGGTCCATAACCTCGCTTTTCTAACTTCCGTGCGTGTTGTTTCAGCGTATATACTAGAACTAAATCTCCTTCTTTTAGGCCTTTATCTTTCACATGTGCATCAAAATATGCTTTCTGTCGCTTCTTTGCTGCGTATATCCCTGCTGTTGCCTTTAGCCTGGTTTCTCCTAATCGTTCCAAGTCCAATATTCTCGCTGATAATTCATGGCCGGTCCACTGATGTTCTTGTGCAACCTTAAGGGTCGGTATCAAGAAGTCCAAAGGAAGCACTGCATTCTGACCAAAAACCATCTGAAAGGGAGTTGCATTGAGTACGGTCTTGTAGGCCACTCGATATGCCCAAACAGCGTGGTGTAACTGTTTGTCCCAATCTGAACGTTTGTTGTTCACGAGTTTCGTCAGTACGTTACAAAGTATCTTGTTAGTGCTTTCAGCCTGACCATTGGCCTGAGGATGATATGGTGCAGATTTCTTGTGAATCACCATAAAATCCTGTAACAAATGTTCAATGACTTGGTTTAGAAAGTGAGTGCCTCGATCGCTCACTAACTCTATAGGCAATCCATATCTTGTAAAGACATTTTCAAATAAGAATTTTGCAGTCGTGTGAGCATCATTCTTTTTTGTGGCCTTTGCCTCTACCCATTTGGTTAGATAATCTGTGGCAACAATAATGTATTCCGCATGTGTACCTTTTGCAGGGGGGTTAATGGGTCCTACAAAGTCTATACCCCACTTTGAAAATGCACGTCCGCCCATCATGGGTTTCAATGGCATTTCATCTCTGCGAGTAGGAAAATGAGTTCTTTGGCACACGTCACATCTCTTTACATAGGTATGTGCATCCATGTTAAGAGTGGGCCACCATAATCCTGCAAAGAGAATGGCTTTGATTATCCTATCTGGTCCAAAATGACCTCCTGCAACACCTTGGTGTGCAGTCTCTAGTATGCTCAGATAATCGCTTTCATGAACACATTGTCTTAAATATCCATCTCGTCCTCTTTTGTATAAATTATCGCCAATGAGTGAATAGTCTTGAGCTTCCTGCTCTAGACTGCGTTGTCGAGCTAAAGTCGTGCCTTGAGGGAATGTGTTCGTCCTCAAGTATGTCACTAAAGGTTCACTCCAGTCTGGTGTGAGAGACACGTGATATAGTGTAGCATGTTCTACTGGTGGTCTTTCACAACACACGTTGCATTCCTTACACAACTTGTAGACATCTGCTTCCATCGTAGGCCAGTATACTCCTAATCTATGCAGAGTCTGTAATGTTCGATGTTTTGAATGGTGTTGCTTTAGTGCACCTATGTGTGCTAATTGCAACCAATTCGCATGTTCTGAGTCATCTACACAACAGGCAAGAATCTTTTGATTATCCTGTTTATATATGCTTCCTGCTATTATTTGATATTTCTGCGACTTGGTAATCTCTCCTTCTCTGATCTTTATTCTAGGATTCTTGGGTCTGTATGTCAGAATAGGGACTATAGGCTTAGCCCATTCTGGTGCTATCTCAAGGTTAAACAAGTATGCATCTGGTAATTCATCCGCTACTCCTTGAGGAGCTTCTCCTAAGGTTAATCTTGAAAGGTGGTCAGCTCTAAGATGTGTCTTTCCTTTCCTGACTACTACTTCAAAATCATACTCCATGAGTAATAGAAACCAGCGTATTAATCGTCCTGTGTTACATGGTTTGTTGACTAAATATAATAGGGCTTGATGATCTGTAAAGAACTTGAATTTGTTGGCCAACAAGTAATGCCTAAACTTCTTTACTGCGTAGATCATCCCTAATCCTTCTCGTTCCGTCGTGGTGTAATTCCTTTCTGCTGCGTTCAATTGTCTGCTCGCGTAAGCTATGGGGAGATCTATGTTACCTTCATTCGTGGGTTGTGCTAACACACATCCTATGGCGTAATTGGATGCATCCACATGTACATGGAATGGCTTACTCCAATCTGGGGTTGTCAATATAGGTGCTGAGCACAAGCGTCGTTTAAGTTCATTGAATGAATTTTCACATTCATCTGTCCACTCAAAATTGGTCAAAAGAGAGTACAGAGGCTTAGCTATGATTGCATACATGTGTATGAATCGTCGATAATATCCACAATGGCCCATAAATGCTTGTACCTCTTTCACATTAGTTGGTCTAGGTAATTCTGCAATTACCTTCACCTTTTCTTCATCCGTAGAGATTCCATTTTTTGACACAATGTGTCCTAGAATCATGAAAACGCATTTTTCTGGGTTCAAACAAACCTGATATTCTCGACATTTGTCAAATATTTGTCTTAACTCTGGGATATGTGTCTGCCTTACATTTGAATGAGCACATAAGTCATCGACATAAACTTCCAAGCTCTTGCGTAAGAATTCCTTAAAAACATGACACATGAGTCGCTGGAAAGTAGCGGGTGCATTTGTTAAACCAAATGGCATCACACGAAATGCAAATATGCCCCATTCAGTGGCAAAAGCCGTCTTGTGTTGATCTTCTGGAGCAATGGCTACTTGATTATAGCCTGAGAATCCATCAAGAAAGCTGTAAACTTCCTTGCCCGCAACTCTCTCCAATAGGTGTTCTGTGATAGGAAGAGGATAACTATCTCTAATCGTGGTGGCATTAACTTTTTTAAGGTTAATACACACACGCAATTTTCCATTCTTCTTGGGCACAACCACAATGGGGGATACCCATTCGGTATGCTCAATTTCGTAAATGAATCCTGCTTCTATCAAACGATCTATCTCCTCTTTAATCTTCGCAGCGTAGTTATCATTGTACGTGTAAGGTTTCTGTTTTGTCGGTTTTGCATCTGGAGTCATAGGTATTCTATGAGAACATATATCTGGATCTACTCCTTTCAAATCTTTGTAACTCCAAGCAAAAACATCTCTATATTCGCGCAATAGGGCAACTAACTCTTCTTCTTCTTCAGTCGCCAAATCATGCCCTATGTATGTGCATTTTTCTTCTTCTCCTTCTATGGCAACTATTATTTTCTTGGTTTTCTCTCGGTTATCATATACTTGTCCGTCATTCGCCTTTCTATTGGGCATCCGTACCATGATTCTTCTATCTTCAATCTCATATTTCTTGAAATTCTCGGGTACTTCAAACAAAGATTCTTCTCTTTCTGACATGGTTTCTTTCTTCTTCCTTTTCTTGCTTTCACTCTTGGTAGTCACTTCCGTGGCTAATCTCACTTCATTCGTAATTTCCTCGTGTCTCTGAGTGTGAGTCTCTACTTCGTAGAAATATTCTTCCTCTGATGCAAAGGGTGGGTCCATGATAATTGATTCTAAATCAAAATCGCTCGCATCCTCAAATGCATCAGTGTCTGGTTCACACTCTTCTAAAATTGCATTGCCCATGATTGGCTCTATCGTGAAAACTGAAATGTCATAGCCATCCTCGTCACAGTGGGGTGTCCATTGTTCTTCATTGATGGCTACATCCATGGTTGCTAGTATTTCTGCCCAACCATGGGGTTCAAACTCTTCGTCTGGGAATACTACAGGTGCGTAGGCTGGATCTTGAAGGGTTCGTGGATGTTGTTCTGCACCTAAAGTCCTTGCTTCTAATCGTTCTTCCTCTTGTTTGGCAACTTTACACATCCATAAATGAGTATCCTCATGCAACCAAGAAGGATCTGATTCTAATGAGTGCACGGATTCCGTCTCTACTGGTGTTTTATGGATGGTATTCCATTGTATTGGGGGTACATCCCTGTGTGAATAGTCTTTAAGATTGACTTTGGTAGTCACTCCTAAATGTTGCAAGTACAAAGAATTAGTTCCCCAATCTTGTACAATTTGCAACTGACGCATGAATGGTCGTCCCAATATCATCTCATACGCATGATTTTTCGCGAAGTCACAAATGGCGAAAGTATGCTCAAATTCTACACCACAAGTGGTGAGAGATATGCCTTCTAGTAAACCTAATGGTTTCTCTATGTGTCCATCAGCCATTTGTAGCTTCATCCTAGTAGGTCTGAGGGCTCGCTTACCCCAACGTTTCCATAAAGCGGTGGTAGCGATGGCTACTCCGGCTCCTGAATCTAAGATGGCTTTCGTGGTGTAGCCCTGATGGGTTATTGGAAGATATGTGTTACCTTCCTCTCCTTCGCTTACGTCTCCAATCTTTTCCACGGGTATCTCTGGTACCTTCTTATGTGATCCTATCTGAGAGGGTGTGGTAGCTAGCTCAGGGAATTGATTTGCTACGTGCTTCCACAATTCTGGTTTTACCTTTAACAATTCCTCCAGAGTGAGATTACACTGTACTTTCGTGTTCTTGATCACTTCCGTGTTCCTAGGGATCACTGACTCTTCATTCCTCACTATTATCGTGGGTGCTCTCATACTAATAGACTTTGCTTCCCAAGGTCCCGTGAACTGAGGTAATTCTTGTAAAGAATTAGATTCGAATCCTGTGGGTTCACTCAGTTGTTCCACCTCTACATCATCATATATAGAGGGGATGTCTTGGGGAAATTGTTCCTGCAAGTCGTTTATTTCTTGAATAGGAGGATGAGTTCCTTGTTCTTTTCTCCATTTCTCTTCTTGTATTTCTCTTAAAAATTCATGTGAGTACCTATGTATGGAGGATAGGTTATCTTGACTTTCTGTATTGGGTACTTGAGACAGGGATGGTGCAATCCTTTCCTGTGTCTCTGTGACAATAGGGTTCCTATGCTGATCCTTTTTCTCTTTGCTTTCTATCAATTGTTCTAGCCTCTCCATTAGTCCTTGAAAGTGCAGTTCCGGTTTTGCCATGTTATTCCAATTAAGATATCTAGAGGCTTCAAACAAAGCTTGTGCTAATTCTACCATTTTCATGCAAAGTTTAGTTCTCTCGATTTCTAGATCAGCTCGAGGGTATTTTTTACTCATTTCCGTTACTTGAGGTCCCTCTTTTATTCTAGCCTGATATGCACGAAACATCATGTCTAGATCTTCTGGTATGGATTCCGCTAAGACTGATCTTGATTTCTGAGCTGGATTTTCTTGATTTAATTCCTGTGAGGCCAATTCTTGTATTTTGGCTCTAGATTCTCTTAGACTTCCTTCCAACTCACTTATCTTTTTACTCCACTTTCTCTTGATTCTTTCCCTAGAATCTTTCCAAGATTTCGTCTTTTTACTGCTAGATTCTGCAACGTCACTAGTTCCAGCTACTTTCTCTTGATTAAGTTGTTGGTTTTGTAAGAGCGCCTGGGCTCTGGTTATAGCTTGGATAGGCACGTATGTAGGGTTGGATCCATCTGCGTTGTTTACAATACCTATCACGTTGATTGGTGTCACATTCGAAGCGTTAACTGGGTTCTTAGGACAATCTCTGATTATGTGCTCTTTGCCACAATCGGCACAAAAGCCTTGGATGCTATAGTACTGTGATTGCCTTGCTATTGGGGGATGTGGACAATCCTTTATGAAATGATCTCCTTGGCACCTAAAGCATGGTCCTCTAGGGCCCTGTGGTCTCTGTTGTCTCAATTGGGGCCGTGGGTTTGGGTTTGCGTACATCACATTAGTATAATCTGGCTCCCAACTAGGTTCCATTGGTGGACTATCATAATGATATGTCTCCACATGCTCTGGTGACTCCGTGTAATAAGCGGGTGGACTAGTTACATGAGTAGAGTCAAAACTGTTTGAGTTCGGGTCACTTTCGGTGATCAAGGGTGAAGAAGGCACTAAGGCCCTACTTAGGTTCTCTTCTGCAGCAGCGTATTTAACTGAGATGACATTCGCTGGTGGGGGTGGCTGCTGAGCTAAGACGGGTTGAGGTCTCTGTTGAGCCTGGTATGGGTAGTTCTGAGGAGGCCTATAGTAATAAGGCTGAGCATTGTATTGGCCTTGATACCTACCTGGCTGCTGGTATGTTTGCGGGTAGTTCTGTCTCACGGTTTGTTTGTTGTATGGGCAGTCCTGAGCTGTATGATTTGTGTATCTTCTCTCAATTGTGCAATATTGGCCACTAGGGTTGGCTTGAGGTTGAGGTGCATTGGGACACATGTTTGCCAAATGATTTCCACCACAAGTGTAACAACGTACGTTAGTTGGTAGCTTGGGCACCTGTTTACTAGAAACTCATAGTTTTTGGGCCACTTTTTCTGCTAGGTCCTCTATCGAATTAGACAATTTTGTGGATGCTAAAGAAGAACAATCTGAGTCTTTATAGACCTTTGAGAGTTCCAATTCATCGCCTAGGTTGTCCTCGATGTCTATACATATTCTTACACACTGCTCTAGCGTTCTGGGTTCCTTTAGGTACACATAGGAGCGTAGTTTAGCGCTCAACAAGCCATCTAGGAACAGTGATACTTGTTTAGCTTGTGAGGGTAGCTCTTGCATTGGGCATCGTTCAACATATTGTCTGAATCTACGACCTGCCAGTCTTACTGTTTCCTGAGGGGTCTGTTTAAAACTATGAATCAACGAAGACGTGTCATGTCTGATCCCACTTTTAGAGAATTCAGTGATGAATGACTCTAAAAAGTGATGGATGTCTCTAAATTGCCTTTGTTGCAAAGGTTGGAACCAAGTTAAAGCGGTATTCTTTAACGTTAGTCCAAATGCATTGTATTGCGTGAACATGTCCTCGACTTGTTCTGCTCTTAGTACTTGCTTGAATTCTGCAACGTGGTCATAGGGATCTCCCGTCCCATCAAAGTAATTCTTCATTGATTTTACTAATTGAGTGGGTCTCAATACTCTTGCGTGTTCACGTGGCCTAGGTAGAGGAAAATCATCTCTACCACCTAGTATTCCATGATCTCTTTGTCTCTCCGCTCTATTAGTGTCCGTGGTTGTTCTATCTCTCCCTATGGGGTGATTAAAGCTTACCTCCGGTCTCTCTTTATTTCCTTCTCTTTGATGTCCATGGGCTGAGGAGGTTCCTGCCCCTTGTTGACTTGTATTCATGTTCGTTCTAGGTGGAGGGAATATCAATTCACCTCTCCATGTGTATGTGTTTTTAGCGCGTTCAGGCACCACAAAGACTCTTTCTGAAGTCTCATCCAGGTATACAACCTTTCCAGGTGTATCTGGGTCCTTGAATTCATAAATTGTAATGATGCCTATCTCACCAGGGTGTTCCTTTCTGTATCTCCAAAAGGCTTCATCCGTCTCTTTATTTACAAATAACTCGGTGCTCCTGTTATCTTGAGGGATCCACTCTGGGATGAGTACTCTTGTTAATACGGATTTCCCTCTAGGTGTCCTAGGTTCTTCTAACGGTTCTTTTCCTTGAAATTTCGCTTCCGTCTCTAATTGAATTGTGCCAAACTCATTAGTATCGTTTGGTTGCGTACTTAAGACGTACATGGTTCCTTCTTTGTCTATGTAAGCGTCTCTCTCAAATTTCACCACTGGTCTTTCCAATCCAATGGGTTGATCAGGGTTGTGCAGTTGCACCACTTGCCTTTGCAAACCATCCTCATAGATGCGAGCACCTAATCGGTTGGTTCGGAGAAACTCTAATTGTGTTCTATAGGGTCCTCCAGGTTTTTCTAAATATGCTACATTAGACCCTCCTTCTGGTCTGTCTGTGCTAAATGCCATTTCTGATTCACTTGATTTTGAGCTCAACTCGTAGGGATAACTACTATTCAATTGCTGAGCCCAAGATTGTGCAGTAGTCCTTACACTTGCCTCTGATGATCTAAGGCTTCGTCAGTCCGACTTACCTATATGTTTGCCCGATCTAAGGTTCATTAATTTCCTTCCTTGCTCATTCAATTACACACTTAGATCGTCAATGGTCCTTTGTTATTACTGTCTTGATTATTTTTGATCTTCTTTGGATTCTTGTCTTAATATATGCGTCAGGAATTCGACTTTCGTTATGATTTTGAGTTCTCGTTCCGTCAGACTTATGTTCTTTCCTTTAGTTTTCGTCACACACACCTTTACTTTAAGTCTTAAACTTGAAAGAATTAAGTAGCTTGAACTTGAGGTGTTCCTATCGTCGTTAATCCACAACTACCGTTTAGCCTAAGCTAAGAATTGACTGAGGGGGTTGAGTAATCTTCCAACCTCGAGTCGGCTTTTCTGTTGCTCTGATGCCCTGTTGCCCAAGAAGCCGTGCTTCCCAAGCTCTGCTGTCTTCACTGCCTTGCTTGCTTGCCTTTGATTGCCTTTGCTAGACCTGGAAAATTCCAATATTAGTCCAATTCACAAGATGACCAAACACTTGAGTATATACACCTTTTAAGTCCCTCCCCTTTTGCCCAAAATTTCAATACTTGCCCCCTGGCTTCCTAGTCCCAAACTAGGTGAACCTCAAAATAGCTTATCCAAAAATAGACGTATCCTTTATGGAAAAAAAAAGTTGAGGTCACGTAGTACTCGTCACGAGCTTTCTAACGAGCTATTAAGCTCAAAAAACGGACTTCGGATGAAAAAGTTATGAGCGTTCAGGCCCTGGGGGGTAAAAACTGACAGTCAAGTTTTCCTTCAAATATGAGCTAAGGGGTCTCCTATGAGTCTAATGGTCCAAAAATTTTTCAAAAATACCCTCAAAATTGGTCAAAAATTGAAGTCCAAAATTCGCGATGGGGGTGGGCAATCGCGATGGTCTGGGACCGTCGCGATGGTCCGAGCGAACCGTCGCGATGGCGTGGAGTTTGGACAATCGCGATGGCCCGAAAAAGCGAACCGTCGCGATGGCGTGAGGTCGAACCGTCGCGATGGCCCGAAGTGAACGATCGCGATGGCGTGAAGTCGAACCGTCGCGATGGTCCAAAAAACGAACCGTCGCGATGGCGTGAACAGGCGGACAATCGCGATGGCGCGGTCAACGGTCAAAGATGGACAATCGCGATGGTCCGAAGTGAACCGTCGCGATGGTCACAAGTGCGATGGCGTGAGCCTATCGCGATGGTCCAAAAAATGAACCGTCGCGATGGTCTATCGTGACACGTGGCACTGTCGTGGCGATGGCATAAGCCAATCGCGATGGTCCGGGGTCAGTTGAACAATCGCGATGGTCCAAGTGGACCGTCGCGATGGCTCAAGTGAACCGTCGCGATGGTCCGAAAAAGCGAACCGTCGCGATGGTCCGGCCGAGCCGTCGCGATGGCGTGAGCCTATCGCGATGGTGCGACACAATCGCGATGGTCCGAGCCAATCGCGATGGTCCACCAAACAACGAATTTTTGAAATGCAAAAATGGTTCCGTGTATGCGCAGGGATCGCCTACCTCGTGGTGTGGTCGCCTACCTCAAAATCCGAAAGTTGCAGACCATCGCGATGGTCCGCCACACTCGGAAATTTCTGACAGAAAGTACATGTTTTACCTGTTGGAAGCTTTCCTGATGCTCTGAAGCTCTGTACCTGCAAGAAAACTCAAGAAAAAGCAAGCACATACAATCGCAAAAACTCTCTCTCGCTCTCTCGCATGCACAAATGAGGGGAAATGAGGTGAATGGGTGGATATGGTGAATTTTCTGATTTTTTTGGAGATGGAGATGATGATGCGATGATGAAGATGGAGTATGGGGAAGGTGAAAAACACTAAAAACTAAGTAAAAACAACAACAAAAACTGAAATTTTTACCTTCCAACGCCACTTCTTGCTATACTCTTACCATCACACATTCGTCCTAGACTCGATCCCCGGCAACGTCGCCAAATTTGGTGTTGCTCTAGCACAATGGTGAGAACCACGTTAAGAAGCTTCACCTCCTTAATGTCAATCCGTGGGAGAGGTAGGAGTGATATGAAGATCGTGAATGTGAGATGATGTGAGAGTGAAGGTGAGAAGCACAAAGATGCACACACACATACACACACACAATGAAGAGACAAGCAAGACACAATGGAAGGTAGGGAATTAGCTCTATTACTCAAGAATACTCTTACAAGCTCAAAAGAACTCTAATCTCAAACAAGCTACAATGAACCAACCTCAAAAATGAGCTCTCTAGCTCTTTTTATAGTTTCTAGACTAGTTTTGACCGGTTTCACATCTAGTGACCGGCCTAGTTAAAAAATAGGTCCTAGATGCTATTTGGAAGGGTAAACGATGTCTAAAAATAACGAAAATTGGTACGCACATTCTACCTAAGCTCCTCAAGCTCCTCAAGCTCGGCTTGCACAAAATGGAGCTATGGATTACAAAATGGGGTTTTCTATGATACATATGTTACAATTAGTGATAACAATCACTGTTGAATGTTTGAAGAAATAATAAGAAATATATTTGTTTGGAAAATTGATCCGACTGGCTCCCTGCTCCGTCTTTACATGCTTCCGTGGCGTCTGTGCCTCTGGCTGCTTCCAACATAAGGACATGGTCCTTAAATTCTTGGAAAAATGGAAAGATGTCCATCAACTCAAGACTACTCCCAAACATGTTAGGATAGTAGAAGCTAGTATTTCTTTAGGCCCTAAAGTCTACACTTGGTGAGTGAAATATTGGTGACTTAACAAAAATCCTCAACTTGGAATCAATTTGCTAACCTCTACAAGAAAGAGTTCCTCTTCAAGAATGAGGAGGAAAAAAATTGGGAAGCTTGGGATAAGGTTCAACAAAAATTATATACTGGTATCAAGAAATTATTCTAAAATTAAAAATTTAAGATGATTTTCATAGGCTTCATGATTTTGATAGAGGGCTTGTCATGAAAATTATAAATGAAGTCAAATATCATGCATGTAAATTGCTTGAGGAAGCGATTAAGATTGTGAAAATCTATGAGGATAACTCACACCTAGATATGCAATAGGATAGTAGTAGTCACTTGAGGATCCCTAGAAAACATAAAGGCAAGGATCAAAGTTTCTTGATTGCACACCTAAAAAAACATATGTTTTTAGAAATGTGCTTCTTCAGGAAGACTTTGAAAAAGCACAAAAAGAGAACTTGTGCTTTAAGTTCCTAAAAGTAAGACACTGGACTCGGGCCTCTCTATTTGGAAGGGATAAAAAACCCTCTTGGACTGAAAAAGAAGGGGAAAAAAGATTCATTTGATTCAAACCTTAAATTTGAATGAAAATTCATACTATAGGCAAGTTTCGGTGATGTACTATGACAATATGCACGAATGTTAGGTATTCAAGAACATGTGGCAACCACATGAATTTGGGCCTCTTGAATTGTTTGTCAAAGATTTTGAAGTAAGAGACATGGTTGTTGGTACATTTAACAAACCTAAATGGTTGGATAAATATTTATGACTACTTATCGATTCATGTACCTCACATGGAGGACCACATATGAACACCTTCTTGTCAATATAGGTGTATTTACCTTTGGATAAATGTAAAAGCTAGAGAATATGGAATATCCTAAAGCTAGATAGCTGCACCATGACTCATGTGGTAGAAGGAATCAATTTAAATCATCCCTAAAGTGTAGGAACACTTTTAGGTGAGGGAAACTCAAAATTCAAGTTGACTACTTGAGTTTTAGTCGCAGGTTAGAGAGAGTCATTTTGAGAGCTATTGAGCTACACCATTGCACATACCTTGAGCTCAACATATGTATGAGTAGTCCATTACTCTTCATATGTATCATATATTCATGAGCATACATAATTTGATACATTTCTTAAAGTTCATTTTTGTCTACTGCTCTCTGTTGCATCTTCATCATTTAAGTAATTTTACAAAAGTGATTTCTCTATGTGTACTCAACCATTTGATTCACTTTAACTTGGTATAGCTAGAGTGAAGTTTCTACTATCTAATATCAAGTCTCATTATTTTTGCTTCAGCCCATCTTGAGATATGAACTGATGAAATGGAAATATTTGCACCTCATCTTGCTCCTGAAATGTTGGGATGACTCCCCTGAGTTGCTAAAGTCATTTCTCAGTGTATAATGCCTCTAAATTCATGAAAAACGCTTGCTTTAGTTATCTATACACTTGAGTTAGATGTGTGCAAAAGATATTTGTTTAATTTGTACCAGGTTGTGAGCTATGAGCAAAATATTTAGCACTTGCATTCCCAAAATAGAAAGTTTTCTCTCATTCCTTGCATATGCAAGTTAATTGTTTGGTGTAAAGTTGTGGCGATGATGTTCCAAAGTACCTAGTGGTTGTAAATGCATTATTGTGAAGCCAAAGGAGTCTACTAAGCATCCTTGGAGTCAACATTGTATGTGTAGAGCAGGTTTTGTGCAATACCAGCTCATCTCTAGAGCATACCCAACCATCTCTTTAAAGTGGTATGAGAGCAATAACAAATCGGAGATGTATTTCCTTCATCAATAGAAAAATTGGATTGAGGTAACTACATAGCTTGGTCACTTAGAGTGGAAGGTGATCTTCAAGGGAGAAACCTCTATGGTTACATTTTTGGAGATGACATAATGCCAATCCTCAAAAGCAAAGGACAAACAACTCAAGAAGAACAAGAGAGGTTAACCACATGGTGCTCAAAGAATATTCTAGCCAGGTCATACATTCTTAACTCAATCTCTAATTTTTTACTTCCACACATCAAGAATTGCAAGACCACAAGAGACTTGGAATGCTCTTGAAGCATTCTTCTCATCAAGTACTAAGACAAGATAAAATCAATCATGGATGGAGTTCACTACACTAAAAAAGATGCATAAGCAAAGTGTGACTGATTTTGTCACCAAAGTGGACATACCAGATCCACTTGGGAACATTGGAGAAGTCATTGATGAAGAGCAGATAGCGAGGAAAGTGATCAATGGAATAAAGGTAGATGAAAAATGGGAAGCTTTCACCACAACCATGGACCTCTACATGGATATGCAAGTTCCTGATTTCAACACTCTCATGGGACAATTGTTCACACATGATGCAAAGGTTATGAAGAATGGAGACAACTCAAAAGATAATCAATCATCTACCCTATATACAGATAAGAACAAGAATAAATATGGTAAAGGAAAGAGTAAAAAGTCTGATGATGAAGGTAGTACCTCTCAAGCAAACTTTGTTGGTAGAGGTAGAGGTTCAAGAGGAAGAGGGAGAGGAGGAAGATAAGGCAGGGGGAGATCTCAAAGCTCCTCACCATGTGCCATATGTGGCTTAATTAATCACATTACTGAGAATTGTTTCACAAATCCTAGAAAACAAATAAGAAGAGGCTACAATAGAGGAGGCTATGGAGGCTCAAGAGGAAGATTCAACAATAAAAATGGTTACAACAAAAACTCATACAATAACAATAATTATCAAGGAGGATATAGAGGAAGGAGAGACTAAAACAACTATGCAGATGATCAAATTCAAGAGGACTCATTACTTCTGATGAATATGACCATGAAGCAAGGTAAAGCAGATGAACATGTATTCTATATAGACTTAGCTTGCTCAAATCATGCGGTAGGAAACGTAGCTTTACTCTCACGCTTGGAGCATCCAAGAAATAGACATGAAATCCAAACAAGAGATGACATAAGGCATCTAGTGGAGAAGATAGGTAATGTAAAGACTTCAAATGGTAATCTGAACCTATTGGGCAAGGTATTGTATGTTCCAACCATAACCAAAAATCTTAGAAGTGTTGATCAGACTGTTGAGAACAGATTGCAGGTTAGATTTAGAAAAAATGGAGCATTTGTTGAGGACCCACATCAGGGATTCAAGAGGATAGCAAGAGGAGAAAAATCGGGTAGACTATTCACATTTGAGCTCCAAAATACTACGAACATTGCATTGTTCAACTATGGTAGTCAAACATTATTAGAATTGGAAATTTGGCACAAGAGGTTAGCCCATATAAGTGAAAGGGATCTAAAGAAAATCATTAGGGATGAGAGTGTGCTTGGTTTACCAAATATCTCCAAGCAACACATGATTTACAAATGCAATGCCTGTCAATTTGGAAAGTCTCACATGCAACCATTCACAAAAAAGGGATACATTCATGGAGACCTATTGGGGGTAGTCCATACAAATTTATGGGGGGCAATCAAGGAGCCATCTATCTATCGATCTAGGTATTATGTGTCTTTCATTGATGATTGTAACAAATGTACAATACTATACTTTATGAAGCATAAAGATGAAATGTTCTCTTGTTTCAAGAAATATCTAGCAGTTGAAAATCAAATAGGAAAGAACTTGAAGAGGGTAAGGTGAGATGGAGGGGGAGAGTATTTTTCCCATGACTTTGATTCTTATCTCCAAGAGAGAGGAATCAAAAGAGAGATTACAACCATGTGTACTCCAAAGCAAAATGGAGTGGAAAAAACTTAGGAATAGAACCATAGTGGAGGGTGCAATGTCAATGCTAAATGCGAAAAAAAATGCCCAATCACCTATGGGTAGAGGTTGTGTCCACAACCACCTATTTAATCAATAGACTCCCATAAAAAACATTGGATGGGATGACACCATATGAAGCATAGAATGGAGAAGACATAGTCTTGATCATTGCAGGATCTTTGGGTGCATAGCATATGCACACATACCATCACAAATCAGACACAAATTGGATCCAAAGATAGAAAAATGCATATTCATTGGCTATGACCTTAATCAAAAAGTTTTTAGGCTATACAATCCAACTAATAAAAGTTTTATTGTTAGTATAGATTTTTTTTATGAAAACAAATCTTGTTTTGAAGATGATTGCAGGAAAATCAAACTCCCTTATGACCTAGAGGAAGACTTTCCAACATTGTCAAAGAGGAATGCACACATGAAGATTCAAGTGATTCTGATGATGGTTAGAAAACTCCAAGAAGAGAAATCAATTCTTGGAACTCTAAAGGCAAAGATAAAGTGAAGGAGTTGAGAGATGTGGTAGAATGCTCTCAACAAACTATAAGGAGATTTACTAGAGAGAAAAGGAAGCTAGAAAGGTATGGTTATGAGGCCTCCTTCGTCACTAAAATTCCATTTATATTAATCATCATAATTGAATCCCTATAAGAAAATCAGACTTGGGAATTGGTTCCCAAAAAACCATCTATGAAGGTCATTGGCTCAAGATGGATTTACAAGGTAAAGAAGAATTTTGATGGCTGAATTAACAGGTACAAAGAAAGGCTTGTGGCTAATGGGTTTGCTCAAACCCAAGGTATTGATTATGAAGAGACATTCGCACCTGTGGCAAAGATTCCCATAATTAGAGTACTTATGAGTGTAGCATCTTCCAAGAATTGGAATATCTATCAAATGGATGTTAAAAATGCTTTTCTAAATGTTTGGATTTCACAAGAGGTATATATGGATAAACCTCTTGGTTTTGAAGATAAATCATATCCAAAACATGAATGCAGTTTAAGGAAAGCTTTGTATGGCTTGAAGCAAGCTCCTAGAGCTAGGAATCATAGATTAGTCACTTATTTGCAGGAAATCATGAAGGACTGAAGAATCAAGCATCTTAGGCTTGAGGGGGATCTATTTATACATTTATCAAGCCTAAATGTTTGGCTAGATATTCATGACTACTAATCAATTCATGTACCTCACATGGAGGACCACATATGAACACCTTCTTTTCAATATAGGTGTATTTACCTTTGGATAAATGTAAAAGCTAGAGAATATGGAATCTCATGAAGTTGGAGCAGAACCCACCACTCATGTGGTATAAGGAATCAATTCCAATCACCCCTAAAGTGTAGGAACAATTTTAGGTGAGGGAAATTCAAAATTCAAACTCACTAGTTGAGTATAAAAAGAGAAGCGTTTAGTTGTAGGTTAGAGAGAGTCATTTTGAGAGCTATTGAGCTACACCATTGAGCATACCTGAGCTCAACATATGTATGAGTAGTCCACTACGCGTCTCTTGTATTATATGCTCATTAGCATACATAATTTGATAGAGTTATTCAAGTTCATTTCTGTCTATTACTCTTTGTTGCATCTTCATCATTTCAATGATTTTGCAAAAGTGCTTTCTCTGTGTGTACTCAACCATTTGATTCATTTTAACTTGTTATAGTTAGAGTAAAATCTCTACTATCTATATATCAAGTTTCATTATTTTAGGTTTAGTCAACCTTGAGATATGAATTGATGAAGTTGACTATGTTTGGACATCATCGTGCTCCTAAAATGGATGACACCCCTGAGTTGCCAAACTCATTTCTCAGTGTATAGTGCCTCTAAATTCATGAAACAACTTGCTTTTGTTAGCTATACACTTAAAGTAGATGTTAAAAAATATCTTTGGTCAGCTCATACCAGGTTGTGAGCTCTGAGAAAAATATTGAGCACCTGCATTCCCAAAATAGAAAGTTTTCTTTCATTCCTTGCATATGCAAGTTAATTATCTTGGTGCAAAATTTTGAGGATGATGTTCCAAAGTACGTAGTGTTTGTAAATGAATTATTATGAAGCCAAAGGAATTTACTAAGCATCCCTAGAGGCAACTTGGCAGGTGTAGAGCAGGTTTTGTGCAACACCAACTCATCTCTAGAGCATACCCAACCATCTCCTTACAATGTTTGATGATTATGCGACATATAAGGTCATAAATTATGCCCTTGTAAAGAGGTTAGACCTTCAACAAAGCCCTTCATTGAATATATATTTTTTTTATTTTCATGATGCAAGGTGAAGGCACACGCACTTGGGAAACCATGGTCTCTGATTTGGAGCTTGAAATCCAAATCTTCAAGGACAATTTGGATTTCCAAATCATGAAGATGGAAAGGGTCGACTTTGTACTAGGGAGAGAGTGTCTCTAGAGTTTAGCACCTTCATTGTCTAGAAGTTATCAGACTAATACTTTGGAATTCTAGCATGATAGGGTCATGTAGAAAATTGGGGGAGAGCATAATGCTCCAAGTACCCCCTTGATTTCTAGTTTGGAAATATAGAAACTTGAAGCAAGGAATCAAGATTTTTTGGTTCTTAGCACCAATGTAAATATTTTTGAGAATAAATAACAATTTTTGTATGTCTCATCAAGTTTTTTCATGTTATGTGAATTATTTTTTAAGTTTAAGAAACTTTTGCAAGACTTTAAAGAAGTGTTCCCTTCAAAACTACCCCATGGCTTGACACCCTCTTATGGAAACATTGATCATGGTATAGATTTGTTTTCGAGAATCAAGCCAAGATCTCAAAACCCATATCGACCCCCATTTGTCTAGATACTAGAAGTTAAAATATAGATCAAGGAGTATCTATAAAAAAGTTTTATATAGCCAAGTCAGACACCTTGGGCAAAACCTATCCTTTTTGTACAAAGGAAAGATGGATCAATGAGGTTGTGTGTAGATTACAAGGACCTCAATGATTTAATTATAAAGAATATATTCTTGGTGTTGCTTGTTGACAATCTCTTCGATAGCTTAAGAGGAGCTAAAATCTTTTCAAAAGATTTATTTGGATCAAGGATATCATCAGATAAGGATCAAATAAAATGATATTCCCAAGACAAACTTTAAAACAAAGTATGCTCACTATGAATCTCTAGTGACACTGTTCATATTGACAAATGCACCCACAACCTTTACATCTTTAAAGAATCAAGTGTTAAATCTATACTTGGGGAAATTTTTAGTAGATTTCCTTGATGAAATTCCAATCATTACTAAACATTATACCTCTAATATCCACCATGCCATCCTTTACCCATTCAAAATCCTCTCTAATAAGCTAATAATAAGAACTGATTATCTAAGTTCTACCGTTGAAATCCTTGACATATGCCATTTGTACTATGAGTTCCTCCTTCCATGGTTCTAGAACTTTCATAACTTGTACACATCGCTCACAATCAATCATTGAAATCCTTATTCAATGTTTTGAATTGATGCTTGTTATCCATGATTCATATAGTTTCCTGAAAAATATGATCTCTCATCCACTATTCCAACATCTAATGATTTCTAGCTTTCACAACATTCTCCACTTCAAAGATTTTTTATTCTTCTTCTTATGTGGAAGCACTTAAAAATTGGTTGTATTCATGAATTCATCATTATTTGAAGATTTTACCTTTAATAACATATTCACCTTTTGACATATCCAATACATATGTTACCACTATGCTTTCTAAGTCTCAAGAGCTTTCAACCTTCTTGGTTTTTGTGTGTGTTTATCCTTTTTTTCTATTGTTTTTTCTTCTAACCTTTTCATTTTTCAAAATGATATGATTTAGTAATGAATAATAAAGACTATACAATTTAATCTCAGGTGGGTAAAGTTAGTAAGATACAAGAATAAAAATTTCATATCCTAGCCTAAAGTATAAGCTACAATTTCTACTCCCTTTTAGGAGAGTCACCACTAATAAGATCATTAACAACAAGTAACTAGGTGGAAGGGTGGAAGTCTTTGTAATGAAGCCTTATAAGAATACTTTAGGTGCAAAAATCTATGTGTGCAAGGAGGGAATTTATTCCGTTCTTCAATTTTTTTCATCATAGTCAAATATTGTGAGCAATGATGAGAGTTTGTAGAGACGAGAGGATCTTGCCAAAAATTTTCTTTAGGATAGCCAATTTTTCACTTGAACTAATGGTAGAAGTTCTAAGCTTGAAATCTATGCAATAGTATGCCTATAGTAACTTGTATCATTGATCTCAACAGTTTATGTCAAAACGGATAACTTTTGAATTATGCACATGTAGAGAAATCCTTTAATTTATGGAAGAAGGCACTTAGAAAATTACTCACATACCACAATCTACTAGGAATGTATATATGTGTGTGTATATGTATGTGTGTGTATGTGTGTGTATGTGTATGTATGTGTACATGTATGTGTAAGTGTATATATGTGTGTATATGTATGTGTGTATACATATTTATAAATTTAAGTTTTTTTTTAGATTGAAATAAAAAGATATATTGTATGGTAGAAAGAAATAAGAGAAGAGCTGACATACCACCTAAGATGTGGTACTATTTTACCAGATAGCTATATCTTCAAGAATCGTTTCCTCAGCAAAAGGTATGCAAAATAGGTTATATTATTGTGAGTTATAATTCTCATATGTTTTATAAATATTTTATATTCAATCTATGTTCTTTTGTTTCATTAAATAAACACATGTTGTTGCAAAGAAGAGAGTTGAGTCACTTCATATCTCGTACTTAGGCCAAATGGGCCATCAGGGTGTTTTGCTACATTTATAAGTATATGCATTATTGAAACTATATTTTTTGTTCTATTTAAAACACTAAACATCAATGTTTTTTATTTTTTTCAATGAAGCAAAAGGATTATGGTCATTATCTCACAAGAAAGGAAATCCAATTTGCTACATATTATGGATATCGACATTTGAGTGAGTACATATAAGTTCATCTAGATGATTTTTTGAGTATTATTACAATTTATATACTTTATTGTATTTTTATTGATGTCTTATATGTTTTATTTATTTATGTTTTTTATATTTAATACAAGAGTATTATGGAGAGGCTGATATGGATGAATTGGGGAGACAAACATAGGAGGGATGATAACAATTGTCAGAGGGTACTAACCTCTCTACCCATGATGCCTCTTCAGATACATCCGTTCATGTGGATGATGAGGATGATCATGATGATGTATAGGAGGGTATTCAGATGATTGACTTGTTACATTGGATGTATTATTTACATTCATACACACATATACTTTTTATATCTATCTATTTATTTATCTATCTATCTATCTATCTATCTATCTATCTCTCTCTCTCTCTCTCTCTCTATATATATATATATATATATATATATATATATATATATATATATATATATATATATATATATATATATATATATATATATATATATATATATATATATATATATATATATATATATATATATTCAATACTTTTAGAGTTTCTATGGTGCGAATTATATGATTGAAATGTACTAGTGATTTTTATTATAGTTTATATTTAACATGTGATTTATTACTTTAATTGTATAATTCATTCATATTATATGTGTGTTTGTGTGTGTATATGTATGTATGCATATATATATATATATATATATATATATATATATATATATATATATATATATATATATATATATATATATATATATATATATATATATATATGTGTGTGTGTGTGTGTGTGCATGTGTGTATATGTGTGTGTGTATGTGTGTGTGTATGTGTGTGTGTAAGTGTGTGTGTGTGGATGTGTGTGTGTATGTCTATATTGTGAAGAGATGGATAGGTATGTGCTTGAAGATGAAGAGGTGTTGCAATATCCTTGATCTACACCAGCCAATTGAACTCCAAGAGTATATGGTGGGACCTTTTAGCTTGCCAATGGATTTATTAGACACCCTATGTACCTTGGAAGATCACTCTCAAAAAGATAGATCAAAACAGATAAGTTGGAGTTAGCTCAGAGGTGAAAACTTGCTATTCTTGGTTCATACACCTATCCAGTGTTTTACATAATTCTCTGAGCACAGCAGCAATTAGCTTAATTCCTCTTGGGGAAGTCTAGGTAACTTAAAGAGCTAACTTTCAAGAGTAATTTCATCAAAAATAATGAACCACACACTGAGAATGAGTTTTAACAAGTGATGACATCATCCCGATTTTCATGGGCTGCTACAGAAATAGACCAGTGAGCATAAAAATCAACAAATCTCAAAATTTAGAAATCCAATGATTATGAAAAATTGTATGGTTATACTAGCCAGTAAGCTGAATCCAACAAGCTTTAAATCACTGCATTTGGATAAGTAACCACTGAGAAATAGCTCTGACAAGATGCGTGAAAAAGTCGGGTACCTGACAGAGAAGTGAAGATGAACAGACCCTGTTGACTTCAAATGAACATAACTGAAGATTGCAACATCCAAATGACATGAAAATTTGTGAGCATATAGTAGACTTATAGAGCTAACGTTACCAAGTTAAATCACTAAAAGTGATGCACCAAGCTCAGAGAAAACATCTCTGCAAGCTGAATGAGAAAACTGAGAGTAATGGGAGTGAGTAGTACACTTCACAAGAACATGGAAAGATGAACTCAAATAATCATGAAAACGAAAGTATATTGCTTGTACAATTCAATGACTTACTGATACATATGTGTGCCTTGTAATCACACCTTGATATGGCATAAAGCTCAGCTCTTGGAGGTCTTCACATAGGTCTCTCTAACCACGACTAAAACTTCCATCTATTTATAGTTGAGTTTGGGAGGCTAACTTCCCTCAATCACTCTCCAATCAATCAATGATTGATTTGATTCTCTACCTACCACAAATCACGAATTCGTGGCTCCTCTTTCCATTCTTGATCAAGTGGACTCAACCACTTAAGATTCTGTTACTTTTACATTAAGTAAACTCTTCAAAAGTTACAAGAGGTAGTTCACAAGTGAACTTTACATAGTCTTCATTTTAAGGCTTCATTTATGACTTTGTGGGACTCAAGCCAATACTTAGGCTTGTCATAGACTTGCTCCAACAGCTCCCCCTCAAGCCAAGTATGCTTGAGGTCTTCAATCTTCCAAGATTACCTGCAAACCAATCATAGCCTTGAATTTGCAAAGCTTTGTACCATCCAATGCTTTGGTTAGAATATCTGCGCATTGTTGATAAGTGGACACATATGATATTTGAATCTCTTTGCTTAGAACCTTCTCTCGTACATAGTGATAATGAACTTCAATATGTTTAGTCCTTGCATGAAAAATAGGATTAGCAGCCAAGTGAATAGAACTCATATTGTCACCAAAAATAGTTGGAGCTCCAAACTCCAATCCAAGATCTTTGAATAATGTCTTCATCCACATAGCTTCTTGTGTAGCTATGGCAAGACCTCTATATTCAGCTTCAGTAGAAGAGAGAGCAACTGTGGGTTGCTTCTTGGATGACCATGAAATAAGCTTTGAACCTACAAAGGTAAGATAACCTGAAGTGCTCCTTCTATCTTCCTTGGAGCCAGCCCAATCTGCATCAAAAAATAGCTTCAAACCTAAATCAGATACATAAGGATAATAAAGTCCTTCATTTATGGTTCCTTTGAGATACTTGAGAATCCTTTTGGCAGCATCCATATGTGGTTTCCTTGGTGTGTGCATAAATTGACTTAGCACACTCACACTGTAACATATATCTACTCTTGTCAATGTGGCATAGTTGAGACTACCCACTAGACTTTGATATGATGTGATGTCCTCTATGAGTTCACCTTCATGTGAGCTCAATTTGTGATTGACCTCCATTGGAGTACCTGCAATCTTACAATCTTGCATCTTGAATTTTGCCAACATGTCCTTAATGTACTTTCTTTGAGTGAGAAACAAACCATGATCTTTGTAGACAACTTCCAAACCTAGGAAGTAGGTAAGTGAACCCAAATCACTTATCTTGAACTCTTCTCTCATCTGATCTTTGATCTTCTTCATACCATCTGCATCATTTCCTGTCAATATAATATCATCTACATATACACATAGGTAGATGACCTCGGAATTACTCTTTTTAATAAAGAGTGAAGGATCTGCCTTGCTTGGTTGAAAGCCTTTGTCCTGCAAGAATGAAACAAGCCTGAAATTCCAAGCTCTTGGAGCTTGCTTGAGACCATACAATGCTTTGTTAAGTTTACACACATAATCAGGATAAACTTGATTCTCAAAACCAGGTGGTTGTGCCATATATACCTCTTCTGTTATCCAACCATTCAAGAATGCATTCTTTACATCTAGTTGAAGTATCTTCCAATTCTTGGAAGAGGCAATACTAAGCAAAACCCTAATAGTAGGCATCTTTGCCACAGGAGAGAAGGTCTCCTCATAATCAATTCCCTGAGTTTGTGCAAAGCCTTTTGCTACAAGCCTTGCCTTATACCTGTTAATGGAACCATCAGAATTCTTCTTGAGTTTATAGACCCATCTTGAGCCTATTACCTTCATGGATGAAGTCTTGGGCACCAAATCCCAAGTGTTGTTTTCCTCAAGTGCTTCAATCTCTTCCTTCATTGCATGCTTCCATTCTGTTTTTGCTTTGGCCTCTTCAAATGATGATGGCTCCTCTTGGTTTATGTCCTGTGCTATGTAGATAGAATGTTTAGTTACTAATGAGGTGTCAAACCCATACCTTTCTGGTTTTTTCTTTTCCCTCATAGATCTTCTTAGGCCATGATGTGATGATTCTTCCTCATGTCCAAGTTCCTGCAATTTTGCTTTACCTTTAGACTTCCATGCTTTGATCTTTTCCATGTGAGATTCTTCATCATCCTCTGAGGTGTCTTGTTCTTCAATCTTCTGTTGTTCTCTACCAAGCTTTGGAAAATCTTCTTCAAGATTATATGGTAAATTGACCTTCCTGCATGAATCTTCATACCATGAATTGTTCTCATCAAAAACTACATCTCTGCTTACCAAGAATCCTTTGTTGGTAGGGTTGTATAACCTGTAGCCCTTTTGATTGTTGTCATATCCAATAAATACACACCTTTCTGCCTTTGGATCCATCTTGCCTCTAACCTGTGAAGGAACATGACCAAAAGCAATACATCCAAAAATTTTACAATGATCTAAGCTTGGTCTTCTTCCACTCCAAGCCTCATATGGAGTCATCCCATCAAGGGATTTTGAAGGCAACCTGTTAATCAAGTAAGTGGCTGTAGATACAGCCTCAGCCCATAAGTAATTAGGTAAATGCTTTTCATTTAACATAGACCTTGCAGCTTCAACAATTGTCCTATTCCTCCTTTCTGCCACTCCATTTTGCTCAGGAGTGTACCTTGTAGTTACCTCTCTTTTGATTCCTCTTTCTTGAAGAAAAGAATCAAACTCATGGGAGAAGTATTCTCCCCCTCCATCTGACCTTAGCCTTTTTAGTGATTTACCTGTTTGATTCTCCACAAGAGCCAAATATCTTTTGAAACATGAAAAAACTTCATCTTTGTGTTTCATAAAGAATAGGATAGTCCATCTGCTGCAATCATCAATAAAGGAAACATAATACCTTGATCCAGATATTGAAGCTTCCTTGCTAGGTCCCCATACATCTGTATGAACCTTATAAATCATATGTTGTTTTGAAAAATTAGGAAGTCCAAGTACACTTTGGTCCCTGCAGATTTGCTTTAATGACCTTTCACCAATATGTGCTAACCTTTTGTGCCATACTTCCAATTCTGTGAGTGTCTGACTACCACAATTAAAGAGAGCAATGTTTCTAGTGTCCTGTAATTCAAATGTGAACAATCTACCTGTCTTTTCACCTTTTGCAATTCTTCTGAATCCTTGACTTGGATCTTCAACAAA
This sequence comes from Ceratopteris richardii, assembly GCA_020310875.1. NCBI lineage: Eukaryota > Viridiplantae > Streptophyta > Polypodiopsida > Polypodiales > Pteridaceae > Ceratopteris > Ceratopteris richardii. The sequence goes on along the minus strand of CM035427.1, from coordinate 158,106,109 downwards.
TGCTCCTGCTTTTGTGAACCTGACTTGCAACCCTTTCTCTACTATCTGCCCAACACTTATCAAATTCTTTGTAATGGTAGGGACATAGAGTACCTTACTAAGTAGGTTGATGTTTCCATCGAGTGCTTTGACATTGCCTATTTTCTCCACTGGGTGTTTTGTATCATCTCCTGTTTGTACCTCATGCTTATTCCTTGGATCTTCTAAATCTGATAGGAGTGCCACATTTCCTGCCACATGATTTGAACAACCTGAATCTATGTAGAAAACATGCTCATCAGATTTACCTTGTGGCATAGCCATGTTCATGATCAATAATGAATCCTCTTTGTTTGAGTCTTCTGTGTAGTTATTGTAGTCTCTCCTTCCTTTGTAGCCTCCTTGATAGTTTGAATGATTGTAGTTGTTGTAGTTGCCATGGTAGTTGTTGAACCTTCCTCTTGAGTAGCCATAACTTCCTCTATTGTATCCTCTGCCTCTTTGATTCCTGGAATTCCTAAAGCAATTTTCAGTTGTATAATTAGTTAATCCACAAATAGAACATGAGTTGGAGTCTTGGGATCTTCCCCTGCCTTGTCTACCTCCTCTTCCTCTACCTCTGCCATGTCTTCCTCTACCTGCATAGTTAGCTTGATATGTACCTGCTTCATCATCCACTTTCTTTGCCTTTCCTTTGTTATCTTTAAACTTGCTTTTATCCGTGTATAAAGTTGAAGGTTGATTACCTTTAGAGCTTTCTCCATTTTTGATAAGCTTTGCCTCTTGAGTAAGTAGTTGTCCAATGAGTGTATTGAAATCAGGTACATGCATGTCCATGTACAAATCCATAGCTGTGGTGAATGCTTCCCACTTGTCATCTGCCTTCAAGCCATTGATGACCTGCCTTACAATTTGCTCTTCATCTATTACCTCTCCAATGCTTCCCAACTGATCCACTATGTCCTTGAGCTTTGTGACAAAATCAGTCACATTTTGTTTGGGAGCCTTCTTGAGAGTTGTGAACTCCAGCCATAGTTGATGCTTCCTAGCTTTGGTACTTGAAGAAAAGAAAGCTTCAAGTGCATCCCACACTTTCTGAGATGTCTTACAACTTCTAATGTGAGGCAACAAAAAATCTGAGATAGAGTTGAGGAGATAAGACCTTGCAAGTGCATCCTTGGAGCACCATGTGCTCAATCTTTCTTGCTCTTCTTGTGTTGGTTGACTTTTGTTCCTGAAACTTGGCATAACTTCATCTCCAGCCACATAACCATATAAACTTCTACCTTGGAGATAGGCTTCCATTCTTAATGACCAAGCTGAGTAGTTACCTCTGTCTAATTTGTCAATTGATGAAGGAAATCCATCTGCCATGTTGTCCAACCTTGCTCTGATACCACTGTGAAGAGATAGATAGGTATGTGCTTGAAGATGAAGAGGTGTTGCAAAATCCTTGATCTACACCAGCCAATTGAACTCCAAGAGTATATGGTGGGCCCTTTTAACTTGCCAATGGATGTATTAGACACCCTATGTACCTTGGAAGATCACTCTCAAAAAGATAGATCAAAACAGATAAGTTGGAGTTAGCTGAGAGGTGAAAACTTGCTATTCTTGGTTCATACACCTATCCAGTGTTTTACATCATTGTCTGAGCACAATAGCAATTAGCTTAATTCCTCTTGGGGAAGTCTAGGTAACTTAAAGAGCTAACTTTCAAGAGTAATCTCATCAAAAATAATGAACCACACACTGAGAATGAGTTTTAACAAGTGATGACATCATCCCGATTTTCACGGGCTGCTATAGAAATAGACCAGTGAGCAGAACAATCAACATAACTCAAAATTTAGAAATCCAATGATTATGAAAATTTGTATGGTTATACTAACCAGTAAGTTGAATCCAACAAGCTTTAAATCACTGCATTTGGATAAGTAACCACTGAGAAATGGCTCTGACAAGATGCGTGAAAAAGTCGGGTACCTGACAGAGAAGTGAAGATGAACAGACCCTGTTGACTTCAAATGAACATAACTGAAGATTGCAACATCCAAATGACATGAAAATTTGTGAGCATATAGTAGACTTATAGAGATAACTTTACCAAGTTAAATTGCTGAAAATGATGCACCAAGCTCAGAGAAAACATCTCTGCAAGCTGACTGAGAAAACTGAGAGTAATGGCAGTGAGTAGTACACTTCACAAGAACATGGAAAGATGAACTCAAATAATCATGAAAATGAAAGTATATTGCTTGTACAATACAATGACTTAGTGATACATATGTGTGCCTTGTAATCACACCTTGATATGGCATAAAGCTCAGCTCTTGGAGGTCTTCACATAGGTCTCTCTAACCACGACTAAAACTGCCATCTATTTATAGTTGAGTTTGGGAGGCTAACTTCCCTCAATCACTCTCCAATCAATCAATGATTGATTTGATTCTCTACCTACCACAAATCACGAATTCGTGGCTCCTCTTTCCATTCTTGATCAAGTGGACTCAACCACTTAAGATTCTCTTACTTTTACATTAAGTAAACTCTTCAAAAGTTACAAGAGGTAGTTCACAAGTGAACTTTACATAGTCTTCATTTAAGGCTTCTTTTATGACTTTGTGGGACTCAAGCCAATACTTAGGCTTGTCATAGACTTGCTCCAACATATATGTAGGTGTATGTGTATGTGTATGTGTATGTGTATGTGTATGTGTATGGGTATGTGTATGTGTATGTGTATGTGTATGTGTGTATATATGTATATTTGTGTATGTGTATGTGCATGCATGCATGTGCATGTAGATATGTTTGTGCATATGGATGTGTGTATGTGTATGTGTATGTGTATGTGTATGTGTATGTGTATGTGTATGTGTATGTGTATGTGTATGTGTATGTGTATGTGTATGTGTATGTGTATGTGTATGTGTATGTGTATGTGTATGTGTATGTGTATGTGTATGTGTGTGTGTGTGTGTGTATCTAGTGTATGTGCATATGTGTGTGTATGTGCATGTCTAATTGTATGTGTGCATATGTGTGTGTATATTTGTGTATGTGCATGTGTGCATATGTGTGTGTATATGTGTGTATGTGCATGTGTATGTGTATGTATATGTGTATGCATATAAGTATGTGTATGTGTATGAATGTTCATGTGTATGTGTATGTGTATATGCATGTGTGAGCATGCATGTGCATGTATATGTGTATATGTGCATGTGAATGTATATGTGTATATGTGCATGTGAATGTGTAAGTGTGAGTATGTTAACTAATATGTTAATTAATGAGAACAAAACAATTTAACTGATATACAAACAATGAAAACTATACTTACAATAAATAGCCATATGTTATGCTTGGTAAGCTTCTTGAATAACAAGAAATAAAGGGCGAGACAGAGAGAGAGAAATCAAAAGAGAGAGAAAGAGAGATAGATAGAGAAATTGAAAGAGAAAGAGGGAGAGATAGAGAGTAGAAGAGAGACATTGAGAAAGAGAGAGTTCGAATTTGTTTGCATAGCACAAATATGAATGTTAAATCGCTCTTTGATTAGATGCATGCAAAATGATGATCAAAGAGCCTTGCATTTTTTATAATTTTTTGCAAATGTAACTATTGCATATGTGATGTGCATGTGTCGTATATGCAATTCTATAAATTTTCACATGTGCAATGTTAGAAAGCATCCCATATGCAATGCTCTTTATTGTCACAAATGTGATGCTTTTTAGAGTCACATATGTGATGCTCTAAATGTGTTGCATATATGACTCTCACATTAGCAATGATTGAATAAATGTCAATAATAGCCTCAAAAATACCATTGATGCTAGCATCATTTAAATGATGGTATGCGCTCGATGCTAAATGTGATGAAATGTCCAATCACAAAGCAATGAAATTGTGTCGTGTCAACTGTCGCTATGCCCCCATATTCCCTATAGTGTTGGATGAGCACTTAGCTTGGATTTTACTTCCATAAGTGTACCTACAACCTTTGCATTCTCCATTTTGAACTTTACTAGCATAAATTTGATGTAATTCTTTTTAGTAAGGTACATGCCATTCTCTATATACACTACCTCCAATCCAAGGAAGTAAGTGAGCTATCCTAAGTCATTTATCTTCAATTCCTTTTTTATTTGATGCTTAATTCTTTGACTGGTTTCAACATCATTACTTGTAAGTATAATATAATCCACAAATACACGAAAGCATATGACTTCTCGAGGTGACCGATTGATGAATAGCGAAGGATCTACTTTGCTCACCACAAACCATTTATCTTGTAAATATGTTACAAGATTATGATTCCAAAGTCTTGGAGCTTGGTTTATCCCATATAAGGCTCTCCTTAATCTGCAAGCATGTTCAGGATAATGCAAGTGTTAAAACCAAGGGGGTTGAGCCATGTATACCACTTCTGAGATCGATCCATTGAGAAATGCATTCTTCACATCCATATGATATATCTTCCAATAATTTGAAGCTATAATACTCATGAGTACTCTGATTATAGGCATCGTTTCCACAAGAGAGAAGGTCTCCTCATGATAAGTGCCTTGGGCTAGAGCATATCCTTTGGAAACAAGCCTAGCCATGTACCTATTAATGATTCCATCAGAATTTTTCTTTACCCTAAAGATCCATCTAGATCCAATGACCTTCATGGTAGGTGTCTTGGGAACCAACTCCAAAGTGTTTTTTCCTACAAAGCTTCAATTTATTCTTCTGTTGCATGCTTGGATTCTGTTTTCTTCTTAGCCTCATAAGATGAGGGCTATTGATGTTGTAACATTGCACACACTTGAATTATCAAACTACTGAGCTATCCCTTAAGACCCAAATGTGGGTATGTAGCTCAGTGATGAGTAGCACCTCCTTTAATGTCAATTTGGGAAGACGTGAGGATGGTATGAAGACCTCGAGCAAGTGGATGCACAAGTGCATGAGTGAGAAGCACACAAACATGCACACACATACACACACACGCGCACACACGGCAAGACAAAGAGTGAGAAGCAATGGAGCTCTTAGATTACTTTCAAAAAGCTCTTACAAGTTCATTTCAATTACAATCTAACCTCAAAAATGAGCTCTCTAGCTCTATTTATAGTTTTTGACTAGGTTTTGGCCCTGTCCAGACCTAGTGTCCGGCCTAGTTAAAAATTAGGTTCCAGGGCCAATTTGAGGGCTTAAACGGAGTCTAAAAAATACGAAAATTGATATGTAGGACTTCTAAGGCTCCTCAAGCTCAAGGACTCCTTGGCTTGCACAAAATGGAGCGACAAAAATATGAAGTGGTATTTACAATGATTGTTAGTGATAAGAATCACTGTTATAAAGATGTTGATTTGGAAAAATTTGAAGGGCCTATCTGCCAGATTTGCGTCGACTGCTTTGTCTACTTAATCCTTCACCTCGCTCTGACTCTCTCCGCTGGCTTCCTTGTCTAGTCAGTCCTTGGGTGCCCATATTGCTCTCAACACCCCCCCCTCTCTCGCGTCTGTCGTCCCTGACAGACCCTTGTTGCTGGGAGTGTTGGATGTAATATTCCACAACCTGAGTGGCAAGCTAATGTTCTTGTATGCGTAGTCCTCTAGCCAAGTCTGTCATCATACGATCCTAATCAATTGGTCCTGGAATGTCCGGATGTGGCAGACGTAACTGATCTGCATGGATCGCTTGTTCTACTGCGAATAGATGTAGCAAATGTGTGGGTCTGGGAATGAAAATTTCTGAATGATATTCCCAGAATCCCGTAGAGAACATTTCCTCAAATGTCTGCTTGAAGCATGCGGGTAAGTACTTTATTCGTGCATGCCAGACAAAGATTATAGTGACCGAGGGAGTCTGGCTCATGTCGTAGACTAAATCATTGTTACCTTGGGAGAATCCAGGGGCAGAGATGTATGGAGCTTGTACCATCTGAAAGGTTTTGAAGACAATGGTCATGAGCTCAAATATTTTCATACACATTTTTGCTGCTATGTCGGGTACATTATTTAGACGTGTAGACTAGTGCCGAATTGTTGATACCATGTAGGCTACGGTTGGGGTCCCTCGAGGTGGAGCAAAATATGGATAGTTAACCCAAGCCGAGCATTCTTTATTGTTGCGTACCTTGATCGCAAATGCTTGCCATGATCTGCGACGTACCATTGGGCAATAACATGGATTATACTTGATATACAGTGGCATGGTTGCCCAGGTGCTCATCATCTCAGGGTAATCGGTTAGTAGACGTGCACGCCAATTAGGCTGGAAAATCGAGCCCGCACGCGCATCTGTCGGTAAGTCCTCTGGCTCAAATTGAGTGGCAAATGTGGGCTCCTTCCCTGTATGTCTTTTAACTTCTGCATTATAATCATGTAGCAAGACAAAATAAGGCATGTATTGCGACTCTGATGTTGTGATTAACCGTTTGTGGGATAGGTTCTGAAAGTAAGAAGACTGAAGGATAATTTCTTCCAGATTTGTGAGAGATTGCATTTGCACGGCAACGCGATCATCATGTGTCTTACCCACTTTCTCGACCCTTTTTACCCAATCTGGAACTTGAATTTCTAAAGTGTCCTGTCCTTCCTCTGTAGTCCGACCACTGGGTGTTGGCATTGGCTCGTACGGCTCTTCATAGCTGTCATCGACGGGGATTTCCACTACTGTTTCAGGTTCTGGTTCTTCAGTGGGTGAGGGTGGCCTTTCATATGGTGCGAGGCGTGCTTGGAGTTCTGCCACCTGTTTTCGGAGGGTCTCTACTTCTTCTGTAGAGTGTTGCAAGATTACCGGCTCCTGTTGAGCTGTGGGGGCACTGGCTATCTATTTCTTTAGGTCTGCACATTCAGTCTCTAACTTTTCATATGACTCCAAGAGATTTGCATGCTCCTCAAGTAAGATGCGAATGTCTTCCGATGGGACTGCTCTATACTTGGTAGGGCTAATGGTTGCTCCTGCACTTCCTTCCATAGCCGCTTCAAAGTTGTCTTGGTTTTGTTGTTGAAGCCTCTTGTTCTCTTCTAGTGCTGCTGCCATATGCTTCCTTAATAGCCCAAGGTTGCGTCTGAGTGTAGCATTAGATATCATTTGCGCTTGGAGCACTATTTCTAGTTCCTTGACTGCTTGATCATCTACTGTCGATGTCTTTGATTCCAATTCGGAGTGAGCCTGCTGTAAGGTGGTATGCTCGGTTAGGAGCGTTTGGTAATCAGCTTCAAGAGTGGTGACTCTAGCTTGCAGACGCTGAGATTCTGCCTGGAGGGCCGTAGTGCGTTCTTCCAATTGATGGTATTCTTGTTGTAGTTGATGTGCACACTGAAGTAATGTGTTGAACGTGCTATTTACATTATGAGATGCAAGGGGAAAAGTTTGAAATGCAGGGGAGGTGGGATTGGGGAGGGAGGTAGTGAATGTTGTGTGTGCCAATGATGTGGTGAGTGGTGAGGTGGGGGGTAGTGGAGGGGGAGATGGTGGAATCGTGGGGAGAGGTGTTGTGGTGGGTGAAATGTCCATTGGGTCAGACAGAGTGGTGTGTACAGGGGCTACCATGTAGGTGGGTATGGTAGGTGAAGTGAGTGTGGTGTTCGTGTAAATTGATGTCGTTGCGAACAGCCGGGAAGTGTGCCTCTGAAACATTGGAGAGCGGATGAACTGCTCCACAAAGGACGGGTATTGGGGTGGTGAGGTTAGGTTGAAAGAGGCGTAGGGGCCAGATGGGAAGTGAGGGTCATGGAATGGAGGTATCCGTATTGGGGGATAGGCTGGGAAACACAGGGTGCCTTCTATGGGTGCAGGGTTTCCAACCACACTTGGGATTATGGGATGACCCATTATGGGTTCGGAGGATAGAAGGTTTGAAGTGTACAAGGGATTGGTGACGAAAGAGAAGAGGGTGTCTTGTGAGGTGGGTTCTCGAAAGGAAAATGATGTGACTGAGGGTGGGTTATAAGTGAAGGTAGAGGTGATGACTGGCGTTTCTTCCATGGTGGGAGGTGGTGGTGGGGGTGGAGAAGGTGGTGATGGGGGATGCTGGGGTGAGATGGGTGATGTCTGAACGAAGGTTTCGGCAGAGAGGTCAATGGTGGTGGTGGGGTTAGTTGTGGCTTCAATGGTTACCTCTTGTTCTGTGACAGGCATCCTGATAGTCTTACCTGCTCGTGGTAATGTGTCGACTCTGCGTTTGTCATACCTCACGGACTGGCGGACTGCAGTGTGGACAGCCTTCGGAACCCCTAAAGACTCTGACACTAATTTGAGGGTGTCAATGAAATGTTGATCCACCCCATCATCTGATAGCATTTCTTGCATCAAAGCTTGACCTGACACAAGAGAGAGTTGATGCCTTTCTTGCACTGCTTTTATTGTGTCGTATAACCTTTGTAGTTGAGCTGTATATGCAGATGCACCTACAATTTCTGGCACTTCTTGTTGCTCATCATGATGCTCTTGATCATAATCCTCCTCATCTTCCTCCTGTTCTTCATCTTCATCATCCTCTTCATCCACTTCCACTGTGGTGACAGGTACTTGGGCGGTTGTTGCTTGCGTTTGCACATTCTCCACTTGTTGTGCCTCTTCTGCCTCCAGCTCTACATCTTGTAATAATTGTTCGAAATCTTCATTCGTGAGTTCTTCCAAAGGTGCACCACTGGGAAATTCAAGATCGGTTGGGATGGGAGGGAATATCAAGGTAGAACCATCGGTGCTGCGTCTTGGAAGTCGGAGTGTGAATAGTCGGACTCTTCGGGGTGGAGGGGTGACGTCTGGTGTTAGGGTGGCTCCACGTGGTTGAGCACATGGGACTTGGACAGTGCCTCTTCTTAGAAGGGGGTCCAGTGGATGTCCTGCCTCTAAACTGCTCTACACGATTCCACATTAGGGCCCGTTGAATAGGGATGTCATAAGCCAAACACCTATAAATTATTCTCGTCAGAGCACAACATCCATATAAAACCTGTTTCCGCGGCCATCGTTTGTGAGCTAGGTGTATCTGATCAATTATCCAGTGGGGTAAGTTGATGGTGAGGCTCTGTGTCTCTGCCAGATACAAACTAAACCAAATCTTTTTAGGCGGCATGGTGAATCTATCTTGGGCAGGAAAAGCAAAGTGTTGCATGCACATGCGCAGGTGTATTGCAACATTAGGTGTCATGGACACCATGTCCTTGAGTTTAGTGAGGCTTCGACTCTTCATGTAATCCGGCACTAGGGTTTCCTTCTCTGTAGGAATATGCATTCCGCGCATATCTAGGGCCTCTCTCACCAAGTTGTTGGATAACCTAAACCTCTTGAGCTCATTTCCTTTTGTTAGGGATGGGATCACAAATGAGCTTGCACCTTTTGGGTTCTTGTTTGGGGACAAGGTGTTGATGAGATAGTAGCATCGCATGAAGTCAGGCTTTGGGAGCCGTGCACTGAAATATGCATTCAATCCTGCCTTCTCCCATACCGAACGTAGACCTTCTGCATTCTGTAATTTCTCGAATTCTCTTGTAAAGAACTGGTATTTACCTTGCTTCCCATTGAAGTCCAACTTTGATTCCCATAGGTATGTTCCCTCTCCCAAGGGTCCTGCCACTTCACTAAACCAGTGGGAAGCTTTTCCTACGGGCATGGTATGGCCACTGGGAGGGTCCGCTATAGGTATGATTTTGATGGCCTGCAATTCTTCTGGTCTTTCGTTTGTTTCAGGCAAAACGGGTAAACTGTCTAAGTCCACCACTTGCTGGCTCGTTTCTGTTTGAGAGCTAGTTCCTGCCGCCTCAGCCATGTTGAAAACTTCGCAGCTGGTTCTGTGAGAATACATGAATAAATGTTAACATTGCAATGGACACAAAAATGACACCGTGTCCCCGTTACAACATTAACATGAGGCTCGGGAGAGGTTAGGGGGTTAGTAAGTGCTCGGTGCTTGTGTGTGTAGTTAGGAATTGGGTAGACCTAAGAACTAAGCGGAATGATGTAGTGTGAGAGTGACGTAGTTAGTAGGTGGACATGGATTTACAACTGGGGTACGGGGGTTTATTCCAAGTTTTAGGTTGCCAAATGCAATGGATAGGTTTTGATCTTGACTTTGTGGAGACTCTGGAGAGTGTGATAGGGGTATTTACTTGAAAAATGGGGCTTTTAGGGACCCATTTACAAGTGATTCTACTTGTGCTCATGGAAGAATACGTGTTCGTGCGTGATGTGTAAGAGTGGGCCTCAGATGTTCGAGTGAGTGAAACATGTTGTACAGGGTTTGGCCTTGGTGTAGCTATTTGAGCCTGCAAGCAAGCCTTAGGCACCCAGATTTGTCGTGATTCTGGGCTGGCCTTCATTGACTTCTTGGGTACCCAAATAGAATTCACTTTCGCAGAAGAATGTATGAAGGACTTCTGATTAGTGTCGTGTTGTTGATTACTAATAAGAGGTTTTGGCCGTGGTGTTGGCCTGGTCGGCATAGGGTGTTTTCCTTTTCGCCTCCATACTTGTTTCATCGGCTGAAACAATCTGCTTTGCTCCTTTTTTTGGCCTCCAGTATAGGCAGTGCTCTGCTTCTTCTGCATTCGATCTGCCTTTGGTTGCTGCATCCCTCTGGCCTTTGGAAAAGAAGGGAGTACCGTCTTATCCTTGACTCTGTTGTTGAGACAATCCTCTTTCTGCATCATCCATTTTTGGACAAGAATAGCATTGTCAACTTCATGTGCACCCCTGGAAGGACCAGGAGTTCGTGCCTTACCTAGTTCCTTGAGTGCCTCATTTTCCAATTCAACTGTAATTCGAGTATGATTTACCCATACCTGAAGAAGTCCACCTCTTAGGTTTAGGTTAACCGCATGATCATAGATCCAGTCCTGACCCAAGACAAGAGGCTCAGTGAGGTCCTCATCTTGACACACTAGTACTTTGACTGTCATTGCTTCGTCTTGAATGGAGATGGGAAGATCCACCTCGCCCATGCAAGGGGTTTCCACACCTCCCAATCCTATGAGATATGCTTCTATAGGATTGACAGCTAATTTCAACTCGTGACAGTAAGACAGCTTGACTGCACTAGTGAATGCACCTGAGTCAATCAAAGCTCTTACAGTCCTTGCACCCTTTCCTTGTCCTATATCTAAGGTTATAAAAGGACGTCGATCAATTATCCTATGAGAGCTGATACCTGAAACTTCACACATAGCCACGTGATATCCTTGGTCTGCATATGCACCTAGCTTAGGTTGCTCTCTGCCTTGTCTTCTTAATTTCATTCTCCGTATGCGCTCTAAAGCTTCTGCTTGAGCTTCTTCTCGAATTCGTTTTTCTTCTTCTTTGCGTCTCTTAGCAATGTTGAGTCGACATAGCATCTCTTCTATGAGAGGTTCCTGATATAACTTGACTCTGCATCCGCTAATGTAGCTCGGGAGAACATCACCCTCTAAAGTGGCTAGTTGTACTGCTCCACTTGTGGAGATCCTATTTATGATCATAGGTGCGTAGCCTCTTTTCTCTAGTTTTCTCGCGTGTTGTTTCAAAGTGTAGACTAGTACTAGGTCGCCTGCCTTCAAACCTTTATCCTTAACGTGGGCATCAAAGTATGCCTTCTGTCGTTTCTTAGCTGCATATATCCCTACAGCCGCCCTCAGTCTTGTTTCTCCTAATCGTTCAAGGTCAAATAGTCTAGAGGAGAGTTCATGACCCGTCCATTCATGCTCTTGTGCTACTTTCAGTGTTGGTATTAAGAAGTCTAACGGTAGCACTGCATTTTGGCCAAACACCATCTGAAAGGGGGTGGCTTGGAGTACCGTTTTGTAGGCGACTCGGTATGCCCAAACAGCATGGTGTAGCTGTTTGTCCCAATTAGAGCGTTTATTGTTCACTAATTTCGTCAACACATTGCACAGAATCTTGTTGGTGCTCTCAGCCTGGCCATTCGCTTGAGGGTGATAGGGGGAAGACTTCTTATGAACTACCAAGAACTCTTGGAGCAGATTTTCAATAACTTCATTCAAGAAGTGAGTGCCTCTATCACTAACTAGCTCTATAGGTAGCCCGTATCTAGTGAACACATTCTCAAATAAAAACTTAGTTGTTGTTTGAGCATCGTTCTTCGTTGTGGCTTTTACCTCTACCCACTTTGTTAGATAGTCTGTCGCAACAATGATATATTCAACATGGGACCCCTTAGCTGGGGGATTAATAGGACCTACGAAGTCTATTCCCCACTTAGAGAATGCACATCCACCCATCATAGGTTTCAGTGGCATCTCGTCTTTGCGTATAGGATACTGAGTTCGCTGACAGACATCACACCGTTTCACATAGGTATGTGCATCCATGTGAAGGGTCGGCCACCAGAAGCCCGCAAATAGTATTGCCTTGATCACCCGATCTGGTCCAAAGTGTCCTCCTGCTACACCTTGGTGAGCAGTTTCCAAGATCTTGAGATATTCACTTTCATGGACACATAGTCTCAGGTAACCATCCTTACCACGCTTGTAAAGATTATCCCCAATGAGTGAGTATTCTTGGGCTTCTTGTTCTAGACTTCTTTTTCGAGCCAGAGTCATGTCTGGAGGGAAGGCTTTCGTATTCAGGAAGGATACTAATGGTTCACTCCAATCTGGCACTATGGATACTTGATAAAGAGTGGCATGTTCCACAGGTGGTTTAGTGCAGCAGATTGGGCATTCCTTGCACAACTTTTGGACATCAGCTTCCATAGTCGGCCAATGCACTCCGAGTCTCCTTAGTGTTTGTAGGGTTCGTTGCTTTGAGTGGTGTTGCTTTAATGCACCTACATGTGCTAATTGCAACCATTTAGCGTACTCATCCTCTTCCACACAACAGGCCAAGATCCCTTGATCCGTGTGCTTGTACATACTTCCTGCCATGATGTGATACTTTTGGGCTTTTACTACCTCTCTATCCTGCGTGTTTATTACTGGATGGTTAGGCCCGTATGTCAATATTTGTACCAATGGCTTAGCCCACTGCGGTACAACTTCCAAATTAAACAAGTAAGCGTCAAGAAGGTCATCTGACACTCCTTGTGGGGCCTCTCCAGATGTGAGCCTAGAGAGATGATCTGCTCTCAAGTGAGTCTTCCCTTTCCTGACCACTACCTCAAAGTCGTATTCCATTAGTAAGAGAAACCATCGTACTAATCTACCTGTGTTGCAAGGTTTGTTTACCAGGTACAACAATGCCTGATGATCAGTAAAAAATTTAAACTTATTTGCAAGCAAATAATGTCTAAACTTTTTAACTGCATATACCATGCCTATCCTTCTCGTTCGGTGGTTGTATAATTTCGTTCAGCTGCATTCAATTGTCTACTAGCATAGGCAATTGGAAGATCCATATTACCTTCACCAGTAGGTTGCGGGAGTACACACCCAATAGCATAATTGGATGCATCCACATGAACATGGAAAGGCTTATTCCAATCTGGAGTGGTCAAGATTGGTGCTGAACATAATCGCCATTTAAGCTCATTGAAAGAATTTTCACACTCATCAGTCCACTCAAAGTTAGTCAAGAGTCCATACATGGGCTTTGCAATGACAGCGTACATATGAATGAACCGGCGGTAATAACCACAATGCCCCATGAAGGATTGCACTTCCTTGACGTTCTTTGGCCTAGGTAACTCGGCTATGGCTCTCATTTTCTCTTCATCGGTGGATATGCCATTCCTTGACACTATGTGTCCTAGAATCTTGCCTTGCCTGACCATAAAGACGCACTTTTCTGGGTTCAGGCAGACTTGATATTCTCTACATTTGTCAAAGATTTGTCTGAGTTCAGGAATATGGGTTTGCCTAATGTTGGAATGAGCACAAAGATCATCAACATAGACTTCTAAGTTCTTCCTCAGGAACTCTTTAAATACATGGCACATCAGCCTTTGGAAGGTAGCTGGTGCATTGGTAAGCCCAAATGGCATTACTCTAAAGGCAAATATGCCCCATTCAGTGGCAAATGCCTTCTTATGCTGATCTTCTGGAGCTATGGCTACTTGGTTGTAGCCAGAGAATCCATCCAGGAAGCTGTACACTTCCTTGCCTGCTACTCTTTCTAAGAGATGCTCTGTGATAGGAAGCGGATAGTTATCTCGAATTGTGGCTGCATTAACCTTCTTCAAGTTAATGCATACACGCAGCTTTCCATTTTTCTTGGGCACCACTACGATGGGGGATACCCACTCATTGTGCTCAATTTCATAGATGAATCCAGCTTCAACCAGTCTATCTATCTCCTCTTTGATCTTAGCAGCATAATTATCATTATATGTGTATGGCTTTTGCTTAGAAGGTTTGGCATCCGAGGTCATGGGGATAGTGTGTGAGCATATGTCAGGGTCCACTCCTTTCAAATCCTTGTAACTCCAAGCAAATACATCTCTGTATTCTCTTAGCAAGGCTATTAGCTCTTGTTCTTCCTCTTCTGTCAGGTCATGGCCTATGTACGTGCATCTCTCCTCTCCTTCTTCCAGAGCTACCACAATTTTCTTGGTGGTTTCTTTGTTATCATAGGCCTCCCCTGATTGTGCCTCTCGTTTAGGCATTCTGATCATGACTCTCCTGTCATCTATCTCATACTTCTTAAAATTTTCCGGGACCTCAAACAAAGATACGTCCTCTTCTAGTGTGACTTCTCTCTTCTTTCTTTTCTTTCCTTCTTCCTTCGGGGTCACATGTGTGGCTAGCCTTACATCATTTGTAAGCTCTCCGTGCCTTTGGGGTTGAAATTCTACTTCATAGAAATATTCTTCATCTGATGCAAAAGGTGGATCCATAATGATTGACTCTAGATCGGAGTCGCTCGCATCTTCAAATGCATCAGGGCTAGGTTCGCATTCTTCTAGAACTGCCTCTCCCATGATTGGCTCTATGGAGAAGACTGAAATGTCATAGCCATCTTCATCATAGTGAGGTGTCCATTGTTCTTCATTGATGGCTACATCCATTGTTGCTAGGATTTCTGCCCAGCCGTGGGGTTCAAATTCTTCGTCAGGAAAAACTACAGGCGCATAGGCTGGGTCTTGAATTGATCTATGTATTTCTTTTGCACCTATCTCTTTGGCTTCTTCTCTCTTCTCTTCTTCTATTGCTACTTTGCACATCCATAAGTGGGTGTCTTCATGCATCCATGAGGATCCTGACCCTATGGAATGCACCGATTCTGTATCATCTTTGGCTCTATGGATGGGATTCCATTGGATAGGAGGGACATCTCTATGAGAGTAATCTTTGAGATTCACTTTGGTCGTAACACCTAAGTGTTGTAGGTACAAAGAATTGGTTCCCCAATCCTGTACCACTTGCAACTGTCGCATAAAGGGTCTTCCCAAAATCATCTCATAGGCATGATTTTTGCTAAAATCGCATATAGCAAATGTGTGCTCGAACTCAACACCACAGGTGATGAGAGTTATTCCTTCTAACAGCCCTAGGGGTCTCTCTATGTGACCATCGGCCATTTGCAATTTCATCCTTGTGGGCTTGAGTGCTGGCTTGCCCCAACGCTTCCATAGGGAAGTGGTAGCAATTGCCACATCTGCACCTGAGTCTAGAATGGCCTTGGTGGTATATCCTTGATGGGTGATAGGAAGATATGTGTTTCCCTCTTCGCCCTCACTCATGTCTCCTATCTTGTCCAATGGTATTTCGGGCACTGTTCTCTGGGATCCTACCTGGGAATGAGGTTTTGCTATCTCTGGTACTTTTTTGGCTACATGTTTCCATAGCTCAGGCCTTACTTTGAGTAGGTCTTCTAAGGTGAGGTTGCATTGTACTTTAGTGTTTTTCACTACCTCTGTGTTCCTAGGTATGACTGAGTCCTCATTCCGTACCATGACTGTGGGTGCTCTCATACAAGTAGACTTAGCTTCCCATGGGCCTGTGAAGTGGGGTAATTCTTGTAGAGAGTTAGACTCAAAGTCTAATCTTTCCTGAGATTGGGTGCTCTCCTGCTCCTCATAAATGGATGGGATGTCTTGTGGGAATTGGTCATGTGCGTCATCCACAAGTTCAATGGGAGGAGGGACTTCACTTTCTTTAGCCCATTTGTCTTCTTGAATCTCTCGTAGGAATTCTGGTGTAAACCGATTCAGAGAAGAAGATGTATCTGGCTCCGTAGAGTTAGGCACATAGGCTTCAGGCACATAGGCTTCCTGGGCAGGAAGACTTTCTCCTTCACTTGCCTTGTCCTTATGTTGAGAGGCGGGTTCCTTTTCTGATTGTGCAATCAGCTTCTCTAATCTTTCTAGCAGTCCCTCAAAGTGTAACTGTGTCTTCGCTGAACTAGAGATGTTAAATAGGCGACTGGCTTCAAACATGGTCTGAGCCAATTCCACCATCTTAGCAAAAATTTTGGTTCGTTCTAGCTCTAGTTCTGCTCTAGGGTAACACTTTTCATGATCAGTTACGTTTGGCCCTTCTTGGATTCTAGCCTGATAGGCTTTAAGCATCATATTAAGGTCCTCGAGAGTGGGATCTGCTAGGACTGATCCTACTCTAGGGGGTGGTGGAATTAGGTGAGGCGGGTTGGAAGGTGGCGGGTCGGATGGAGTTGGGAATGGTGGAGGTGGGGTAGTGTGAGAGGGAGTTTGAGATGTGAGTTCAGTTATCCTGGCCTTTGTTTCTCTAAGGCTTTCCTCGAGTTCACTCATCTTTTTTGCCCATTGCCTTTTCATTCTTTCACGACTATCTCTCCAAGCTCTAGTCCTCTTCTTTGTCATGCTCTCCGTTTCACTAACATCTGGGCTCTTTTCCTGGCCTACGCTTTGGTTCTGTTGCAATGCTTGAGCTCTAGTGACTACTTGTATGGGTGCAGTGGTAGTCACACTCCCTGTGGAGTCTACATCTAACCCAATAACGTTGATAGGAGTGATTTTTGGCATATTATTGGGGTTCTTTGGGCAATCTCGTAAGAGATGCTCCTTTCCACATTCTTGGCAAAAGCCCTGGATCGTCACTGACTGGGGTTGTGTAGGTGGAGGCACGGGACAATCACGAATGAGATGATCTCCCTGACATCCTAATTTCTGAGCTACTTTCTCTGCAAGTTCCTCAATTGATGTGGATTGCGTGGAAGAGAGGCTAGAGGCACTATCTGAATCTTTGCATATCTTGGAAAGCTCTAACTCCTCCCCTAGGTTATCCTCGATGTCAATGCACATGCGTACACACTCTTCTATGGTCCTAGGGTCCTTCAAGTACACATAAGATCTCAATTTGGTACTTAGCAATCCATCCAAGAATAAAGCCACTTGCTTAGCTGGTGTGGGTAGCTCCGAAACTGGGCATCTTTCTAAGCCTAAATCTTCTTCCTGCAAGTCTCACGATTTCTTGAGGGCTTTGCTTGAAGCTGTGAATCAGTGAGGAGGTATTATGTCTTATGCCACTCTTAGAGAATTCAATAATGAAAGCCTCTAGGAGTTGGTCTATACACCTGAATTGTCTCTCATTCAATGGTTGAAACCACGTAAGGGCTGTGTTCCTAAGGGTTAGACCAAAGGCATTGTACTGCGTGAATAGATCCTCCACTTGTTCCGCTCTCAAGACTTGCCTAAACTCAGCCACATGATCGTATGGATCTCGAGTGCCATCAAAGTAGTTCTTCATGGACTTGACTAGCTGAGTCGGTCTCAAATTCCTTGTGTGCTCTCTAGGTCGTGGTAGAGGGAACTCATCCGCATGTCTTTGATTCCTGGGAGCTCTAAGTACCTCAGGTTCTACTCTATTTGTTTCCGTCCTCGTTCTTTCTCTGCCCCCTAGGTTGGCAAAGCTTACCTCAGGTCTATCTCTATGTCTGTCTCTTTGAGCTCCATGAGCATGGGACGTTCCAGCTCTCGGGTGGCCATAGGACACGTTCGATCTTGGTTGGGGGAAAACGAATTGACCTTTCCAAGTGTAAGCATGCCTATCATTTTCTGTCACCACAAAGATCCTCTCTGAAGCATGATCTAGGTAGGTCACTCTGCCTGGGCTTTCAGGATCTTTGAACTCATAGATCATGATTGTTCCTATATCAATTGGCCGATCAGATTTATACCTCCAAAAGGCTTCATCAGTCTCTCGGTTCAGAAGCAGATCTATGCTCTTGTTGTCTTGGGGAACCCACTCCGGTGTGATAATCCTAGTGAGAACAGATTTGCCTCGGGGGGTCCTAGGTTCTTCGCCCATGTTTCCTTGCTCTAGGTCCCCTAAGTCCGTTTCTGGGACCACATTCCCAAATTCATCAGTCCTGTCTGGGTGACTGGTGACTACATATATTGTCCCTTCCTTGTCTAAGTATGCTCCGTTTTCGAACTTGATAGCTGGGCGCTCCAGTCCAATAGATTGGTCAAGATTCTTAATCTGTACTACAGACCTTCCTACACCGTCCTCATA
Source organism: Ceratopteris richardii (assembly GCA_020310875.1). Classification (NCBI taxonomy): domain Eukaryota; kingdom Viridiplantae; phylum Streptophyta; class Polypodiopsida; order Polypodiales; family Pteridaceae; genus Ceratopteris; species Ceratopteris richardii. The sequence continues at coordinate 158,087,759 of CM035427.1, read as the reverse complement.
GATGCTAGCACCTAATCGGTTGGTCCTAAGGTATTCCAGTTCCGTCTTGTATGGGCCTTCTACCCTATGCAAGTATGGCACCCCTGAACTTCTCGTAGGTCGATCCATGCCTTGAGACATCTCTGATTCACTGGTCTCAGAGCTAGGGTAGTATGAGTGGTGGCTTAACTGTTGGGCCCAAGACCTAGCAGTGTGGTTGACACTAGCCTCTGAAGACCTAAGACTTTGTCTATCTCTCCCTAGATGTCGCCCTGATCTAAGGTTCATAAGCTTAATTGAATAGCCCCAAATTTGCCCAAGTACAACCTCGTTGCTGAGCTCTTTTGTATCAGTTACTTGATTCTTTTTAGTGGTTACCGTGTTTATGATCTTGTCAGAAATCACATCGTCAGGAATATTTGAGTTAATTTTCGCACTGTAAGTTGATCGTTCCACGTTAGATTCTTTCCCTTTAGAGTTTTCAACCGTGCAAAGATTATGTCGTTAGCTTGAACTTGAGTATTTAGGTAGTCTTCAACTTGATAAATGCCTATCGCCGCCCTGGCCTACTCCTATCACTAGTCGTTCTTAGCCTAAGCTAGGAATTGACAGAGGGAGTTGAGAGTTTCCAACCTTGAGTTTCTTTCCTTGTGTTGTTGCCCTGGTGTGCACAGGATGCGTGTTCCCAAGCTTGCACTTACTCTTGCTTAGAATGACCTCCAGTGTCCTTACTGGACCTATAAAAGTCCCACGGTTAGCTCAAGTCTTAGATTCAAATGACACAATAGACCACTTTCATGCATGTAACTCACAAACCAATTTATCCTTTGCTTTTATGGAAAACAATCCCAAGGATCCCTCAGTTTTCCTACCTCGGGGTATGGTCAACTTCCCCACGAGCTTTCCAACAAAACAAGAATCACAGCAAACAGATTTCGTATGAGAAAGTTATGTCAGTTCAGACTTCAGGGATTAAAACAGGGTTCAAACAGGCCAACAGGGCAACAGGTTTTCCTTGGGTTATTTGCCTACAGCCTCCTTATGTGCTCTAGAGTCCATGATCCATGTCCAAAATTAGCCAAAATCTTCAAATTAAAAAACCCTAAAAAAATTGGCCAAAATTGGCTGTCAATCGCGATCGACTGGGCTGTCAATCGCGATGGACAGGTGTCAATCGCGATGGACTGGTGTCAATCGCGATGGACTGGTGTCAATCGCGATGGACTGGTGTCAATCGTGATGGACTGGTGTCAATCGCGATTTTTCTGTCGGTCGCGATGGAGAGGGGTGTCCGTCATGATGGACACGTGTCCGTCGGGGTCTGTCAATCGCGATGGACTGGCTGTCCGTCGCGATGGACAGTGTCAATCGCGATGGATGCTATCAATCGCGATGGACTCAAATTTTGCAATTTTTTCAAAAATTTTTGTGGATCTGTGCTGTGCAAGGCCTCTAGTCTACTGTGGTGCACTCAGTTTTACCAAAAGATGAAAGTTTCTGTCAATCGCGATCGACAGAAGCTGGCGATTGCGAGACAGTTCTGCACATTTTCGTACCTGCACAACGTGCTGGAGGGGATGATGCTACTGGAACCTGCAAGAAACTCAACAAACATGCAAAACAACGCACACAATATCGCTCTCTCACTCTCTCTCACAAGTGGAATGAGGGAAATGAAAGGAGGAAGGAGATATGATCAAAAAACTGAAATTTTTGCGATGATGGAGATGGAGGTGGGAGATGGTGAGGATGATGATGGTGATGATGGTGGTGAGGTAAGGAAGAGAAGAACAAGAAGAGGAAAGAAATTACCTACGATGCCAACGTCTCAACTCTACGTCTTACCATCACACGCTCATCCTCAAAGCTCGATCCCCGGCAATGGCGCCAAAATTTGGTGTAGCTCAGTGATGAGTTGCACCTTCTTTAATGTCAATCCGGGAAGACGTGAGGATGGTATGAAGACCTCGAGCAAGTGGATGCACAAGTGCATGAGTGAGAAGCACACAAACATGCACACACATACACACACACGTGCACACACGGCAAGACAAAGAGTGAGAAGCAATGGAGTTCTTAGATTACTTTAAAAAAGCTCTTACAAGTTCATTTCAATTACAATCTAACCTCAAAAATGAGCTCTCTAGCTCTATTTATAGTTTTTGACTAGGTTTTGGCCCTGTTCAGACCTAGTGTCCGGCCTAGTTAAAAATTAGATTTGAGGGCTTAAACGGAGTCTAAAAAATACGAAAATTGATATGTAGGTACTTCTAAGGCTCCTCAAGCTCAAGGACTCCTTGGCTTGCACAAAATGGAGCTACAAAAATATGAAATGGTATTTACAATGATTGTTAGTGATAAGAATCACTGTTATAAAGATGTTGATTTGGAAAAATTTGAAGGGCCTATCTGCCAGATTTGCGTCGACTACTTTGTCTACTTAATCCTTCACCTCGCTCTGACTCTCTCCGCTGGCTTCCTTGTCTAGTCAGTCCTTGGGTGCCCATACTGCTCTCAACAGGGTAGAACCTACCCATACATAATGGAGCTTCAATATCAAGCATGGCATGAATCCACATGCAAGATTGAAGAAAAGCACTCAATAAGTAAGCACACTTAACATCGATCAACCAACTAGGCATGCAAACCACAATTGAAGAAGGCCACAAGCTTAGATGAACAAGGAAGAGGAAGCAAATCCATGATACTCAAAAGACACAAACATGTGCTCTTCAAAAGATCAACATCTTCTTATGAGCCAAATTGACTTCCTTTATAATGACTAGTGACCCTCTTATGTAGACTTTGAGTACTTTTCCCCTCTATTCAGGATTATTGTGATCAATGGATATTGATTCTACTAAAGAGAAAAAGGAGTGGCACTCTCACACCACTATGCATCAGTGCTTATGAGTAGAAAAAGATCAATCTAAATTAATATAAAGTGGAAAGAGGTGAGAACATTTACAAATGATTATGGGAAAAGAGTCGATTTGTGTTGTGCTTTCAACACTCCCCCCCCCCTTGACTTTATATCCTCGATAAAGCCTTTGCAAGTGTTGGAGCTTTGAGGAAGATCTCTTTGGAGATCTTTACATCCTTGAACCTTTTGTCATTTCAAGTGATTTTGTTGGTTCCATGATACCCTTTCTCCATTGCATTTTCTTGCAAACGACCACCTTTGTGTTGGTTCTTTCTTCTTTCTTGGGATTGTGGAGAAAAAGCAATCAGAGGAGTGCTCTAGTTTATTTTTTATATATAATATGAGAACGTAATGGAATATTGAATTATTTGTATAAATAGATGAAATAAATGCATCTCTTCTTAGTCCATGTGAATAAGGGGACTAAGGGTTCATGGGTGATAAAAGAAAGTGCCTATGCACAGTCTTGAAATGAGACCCTAAAAGCATACATAGTTAAAAAATACATACAAAAATAATGATGCAAAGAATGGATTTGATAAAACTGATCAATGTTAAGGTGATGATGAGGCTTTCTTCCAAGCAATCCATTCCAAAGTCTTCTCTTTATCATCAAATGTAGGGTTCGGTGCCTTTATCGACCATCCTTAAAACAAAAGATTAAAATGAAGAAAAACTTTTTACATTGTATTTATTTGTGACCTCTTTGTGCATGGGTTTTAAAACTTGGAATGCATAATGAATGGCCTTGAGGTGAGGCCCTAGTCTTATGCATACTTGATATGTAATACAAGATTATGTTGTGAATCGGGCGAGGTTGGGCTTGGAACCCATGGTTTCTACATGAAGAGGTTTTTGTTTTTGTCTATGGGAATTTAGGATTGGAAATATTTCGAGCGCCACTTCAATTGATTTGGGAATTTTAGGCCTCCATATCATCTTCTTCTCGTTATTACTCTTGGGCCTAAAATTCTTATCAACATTCTTCTTTTGATTTTTCTTTGTTATTTTTTGAATCCCTTTTCCCATGGCCTTTTTGATACTTTATGCTTTATTATGCCATGCAAAATAGATGTACAATGAGTAAGGTATTTTGATCTACAAATAGAAGAATCATGGGAAATTATTTTCTTTGGGACCAAATGGCTCTTTGATTTGGTCGTGCTTGAAGAAGTTGCTTGGGAATCGAAATTTGTTTGAAGCATTTTAATGAAGAGCCTTTTTTTGTATGCCATGATGTTGTGGATCCTTTGAATGTTTCATCTTTGGTTGAAAATCTTGCCAATTCATCTTGATGTAGAGATATTTATTCAATTGTCATGGATTCTCTTGTGTGCTCTTCAATTTTTTTATCCTTTGGATATGAGGTCATGAGATCAAGACTGCTTTCCTTTTTACTATTGGATGAACCTAAGGTATGTGTCATCTGTTGGAAGTAGCCAGAGGCACAGACGCCACGGAAGCATGTGAAGAAGCATGTGAAGACAAAGCAGGGAGCCAGGAGGATCAATTTTTCAAACAAATATATTTCTTATTAATTCTCCAAACATTCAACAGTGATTATTATCACTAATTGTAACATATGTATCATAGAAAACCCCATTTTGTAATCCATAGCTCCATTTTGTGCAAGCCGAGGAGTCCTCGAGCTTGAGGAGCTTAGGTAGAATGCTCGTACCAAATTTCGTTATTTTTAGACATCGTTTACCCTTCCAAATAGCCTCTAGGACCTATTTTTTAACTAGGCCGGTCACTAGATGTGAAACCGGTCAAAACTAGTCTAGAAACTATAAAAAGAGCTAGAGAGCTCATTTTTGAGGTTAGCTTGTTGGAGTAAAGAAGAGAGTAGAGCTAGTGTGAGCTTGTAAGAGTATTCTTGAGTAATAGAGCTAATTTCCTACCTTCCATTGTGGCTTGCTTGTCTCTTCATTGTGTGTGTGTAAATGTGTGTGCATCTTTGTGCTTCTCACCTTCACTCTCACATCATCTCACGTTCACGATCTCCATATCACTCCTACCTCTCCCACGGATTGACATTAAGGAGGTGAAGCTTCTTAACGTGGTTCTCACCATTGTGCTAGAGCAACACCAAATTTGGCGCCGTTGCCGGGGACCGAGTCTAGGACGAATGTGTGATGGTAAGAGTATAGCAAGAAGTGGCGTTGGAAGGTACAAATTTCAGTTTTCGTTGTTGTTTTTACTTAGTTTTTAGTGTTTTTCACCTCCCCCATACTCCATCTTCATCATCGCATCATCATCTTCATCTCCAAAAAAAATCAGAAAATTCACCATATCCCCCCATTCACCTCATTTCCCCTCATTTGTGCATGCGAGAGAGCGAGAGAGAGTTTTTGCGATTGTATGTGCTTGCTTTTTCTTGAGTTTTCTTGCAGGTACAGAGCTTCAGAGCATCAGGAAAGCTTCCAAAAGGTAAAAAATGTACTTTCTGTCAGAGATTTCCGAGTGTGGCGGACCATCGCGATGGTCTGCAATTTTCGGATTTTGAGGTAGGCGACCACACCACGAGGTAGGCGATCCTTGCGCACGCACGACACCATAGTTGCATTTCAAAAATTCGTTATTTGGTGGACCATCGCGATTGGCTCGGACCATCGCGATTGTGTCACACCATCGCGATAGGCTCACGCCATCGCGACGGCTCGGCCGGACCATCGCAACGGTTCGCTCTTTCGGACCATCGCGACGGTTCACTTGAGCCATCGCGACGGTCCACTTGGACCATCGCGATTGTCCAGTTGACCCCGCACCATCGCGATTGGCTCAGGCCATCGCCACGACAGTGCCACGTGTCCCTATAGACCATCGCGACGGTTCATTTTTTGGACCATCGCGACAGCCCAAAATCGGACCATCGCGATTGGCTCAAGCCATCGCATCGCGGACCATCGCGACGGTTCACTTCGGACCATCGCGATTGTCCACCGTTGACCGTTGACCGCGCCATCGCGATTGTCCGCTTGATCACGCCATCGCGACGGTTCATTTTTCGGACCATCGCGACAGTCCATTCCCACGCCATCGCGATCGTTCACTTCGGGCCATCGCGATGGTTCGACCTCACGCCATCGAGATCGTTCATTTTGAGCCATCGCGACGGTTCGCCTTTTCGGGCCATCGCGATTGTCCAAATCCCACGCCATCGCGACGGTTCGCCCGGACCATCGCGATTGTCCCAGACCATCGCGATTGTCCACCCCCATCGCCAATTTTGGACTCCAATTTTTGACCAGTTTTGAGGGTATTTTTGAAAAATTTTTGGACCATTAGACTCATAGGAGACCCCTTAGCTCATATTTGAAGGAAAACTTGATTGTCAGTTTTTACCCCCCAGGGCCTGAATGCTCATAACTTTTTCATCCGAAGTCTGTTTTTTGAGCTTAATAGCTCGTTAGAAAGCTCGTGACGAGTACTACGTGACCTCAACTGTTTTTTTCATAAAGAATACATCTATTTTTGGATAAGCCATTTTGAGGTACACCAAGTTTGGGACTAGGAAGCCAGGGGGCACATATTAAAAATTTGGGCAAAAAGGGAAGGGATTGAAAAGGTGTATATACTCAAAGTGTTTGATCATCTTGTGAATTGTTCTAATAGTGGAATGTTTCCAGGTCTAGCAAGGGCAATCAAAGGCAAGCAAGCAAGGCAGTGAAGACAACAGAGCTTGGGAAGCACGGCTTCTTGGGCAACAGGGCATCAGAGCAACAGAAAAGCCGACTCGAGGTTGGAAGATTACTCAACCCCCTCAGTCAATTCTTAGCTTAGGCTAAACGGTAGTTGTGGATTAACGACGATAGGAACGCCTCAAGTTCAAGATACCTAATTCTTTCAGTTTAAGACTTAAAGTAAAGGTGTGTGTGACGAAAACCTAAAGAAAAGAACCTAAGTCTGACGGAACGAGAACTCAAAAATCATAACGAAAGTCGAATTCCTGACGCATATATTACGACAAGAATCCAAAGAAAAATAAAAAAAGAATTAAGGAAGTAATAACAAAGGACTATCGACGATCTAAGTGTGTAATTGAGTGAGCAAGGAAGGAAATTAATGAACCTTAGATCGGGCAAACATATAGGTAAGTCGGACAGAAGAAGCCTTAGATCATCAGAGGCTAGTGTGAGAACTACCGCTCGATCTTGGGCTCAGCAGTTGAATAGTAGTTATCCTTACGAGTTGAGCTCAGAATCAAGTGAATCAGAAATGGCATTTAGCACAGACAGACCAGAAGGAGGGTCCCATGTAGCATACCTAGAAAAACCCGAAGGACCCTATAGAACGCAACTCGAGTTTCTCCGAACCAACCGATTAGGTGCTCGCATCTATGAGGATGGTTTGCAAAGGCAAGTGGTGCAACTGCACAACCCTGATCAACCCATTGGATTGGAAAGACCAGTGGTGAAATTTGAGAGAGACGCTTACATAGACAAAGAAGGAACCATGTACGTACTAAGTACGCAGCCAAACGATACTAATGAGTTTGGCACAATTCAATTAGAGACGGAAACAAAATTTCAAGGAAAAGAACCGTTAGAAGAACCTAGAACACCAAGAGGGAAATCCGTATTAACAAGAGTACTCATCCCAGAGTGGATCCCTCAAGATAACAGGAGCACCGAGTTGTTCGTAAATAAAGAAACAGACGAAGCCTTTTGGAGGTACAGAAAGGAAAACCCTGGTGAGGTAGGCATCATTACACTCTATGAATTCAAGGACCCAGATACACCTGGAAAGGTTGTATACCTGGATGAGACTTCAGAAAGAGTCTTTGTGGTGCCTGAGCGCGCTAAAAACACATATACATGGAGAGGTGAATTGATATTCCCTCCATCCAGAACGAACATAAATACAAGTCAACAAGGGGCAGGAACCTCCTCAGCCCATGGACATCAAAGAGAAGGAAATAAAGAGAGACCGGAGGTAAGCTTTAATCACCCCATAGGGAGAGATAGAACAACCACGGACACTAATAGAGCGGATAGACAAAGAGATCATGGAATACCAGGTGGTAGAGACGATTTTCCTCTACCTAGACCACGTGAACACGCAAGAGTATTGAGGCCCACGCAAGTAGTGAACTCAATGAAAAATTATTTTGATGGGACAGGAGATCCCTATGACCATGTCGCAGAATTCAAGCAAGTACTAAGAGCAGAACAAGTCGAGGACATGTTCACACAGTACAACGCATTTGGACTAACGTTAAAGAATACCGCTTTAACTTGGTTCCAACCTTTGCAACAAAGGCAATTCAGAGACATCCATCACTTTTTAGAGTCATTCATCACTGAATTCTCTAAGAGTGGGGTTAGACATGACACGTCTTCGTTGATTCATAGCTTTAAACAGACCCCTCAAGAAACGGTAAGACTGGCAGGTCGTAGATTCAGACAATATGTTGAACGATGCCCAATGCAAGAGCTACCCTCACAAGCTAAACAAGTATCACTGTTCCTAGATGGCTTGTTGAGCGCTAAACTACGCTCCTATGTGTACCTAAAAGAACCCAGAACGCTAGAAGAGTGTATAAGAATGTGTTTAGACATTGAGGACAACCTAGGAGATGAATTAGAACTCTCAAAGGTCTATAAGGACTCGGATTGTTCTTCGCTAGCATCCACAAAATTGTCTAGCTCGATAGAGGACATAGCAGAAAAAGTGGCCCAAAAACTAGGAGTTTCCAGTAAACAGGTGCCCAAGCTACCAACGAATGTACGTTGTTACACTTGTAGTGGAAATCATTTGGCAAACGTGTGCCCCTATGCACCTCAACCTCATGTCAACCCTAGTGGCCAATATTGTACAATTGAGAGACGATACACGAATCATACGGCTCAGGACTGCCCATACAACAAACAAACCGTGAGACAAAACTACCCGCAAACATACCAGCAGCCAGGTAGGTATCAAGGCCAATACAATGCTCAGCCTTATTACTATAGGCCTCCTCAGAACTACCCATACCAGGCTCAACAGAGACCTCAACCCGTCTTAGCTCAGCAGCCACCCCCGCCAGCGAATGTCATCTCAGTCAAATACGCTGCTGCAGAAGAGAACCTAAGTAGGGCCTTAGTGCCTTCTTCACCTTTGATCACAGAAAGTGATCCGAACTCAAACAGTTTTGACTCTACACACGTAACTAGTCCACCCGCTTATTACACGGAGTCACCAGAGCATGTGGAGACATATCATTATGATAGTCCTCCAATGGAACCTAGTTGGGAGCCAGACTATGCTAATGTGATGTACGCAAACCCAAACCCACGGCCCCAACTGAGACAACAGAGACCACAGGGCCCTAGAGGACCATGCTTTAGGTGCCAAGGAGATCATTTCATTAAGGATTGTCCACATCCCCCAATAGCAAGGCAATCACAGTACTATAGCATCCAAGGCTTTTGTGCCGATTGTGGCAAAGAGCACATAATCAAAGATTGTCCTAAGAACCCAGTTAACACTTCAAATGTGACACCGATCAACGTGATAGGTATTGTAAACAATGCAGATGGATCCAATACTACGTACGTGCCTATCCAAGCTATAACCAGAGCTCAGGCGCTCTTACAAAACCAACAACTTAATCAAGAGAAAGTAGCCGTAACTAGTGAAGTTGCAGAATCGAGTAGTAAAAAGACGAAATCTTGGAAAGATTCTAGAGAAAGGATAAAGAGAAAATGGAGTAAAAAGATAAGTGAGTTGGAAGGAAGTCTAAGAGAATCTAGAGCCAAAATACAAGAATTGGCTTCACAAGAATTAAATCAAGAAAACCTAGCTCAGAAATCAGGATCGGTTTTAGCGGAACCCATACCAGAAGATCTAGACATGATGTTTCGTGCATATCAGGCTAGAATAAAAGAGGGACCTCAAGTCACGGAAATGAGTAAAAACTACCCTCGAGCTGATCTAGAAATTGAGAGAACTAAACTTTGCATGAAGATGGTAGAGTTAGCACAAGCTTTGTTTGAAGCCTCTAGATATCTTAATTGGAATAACATGGCAAAACCGGAACTACACTTTCAAGGACTAATGGAGAGGCTAGAATATTTGATTGAAAGCAAAGAGAAAAAGGATCAGTCTAGGAACCCTATTGTCCCAGAGACACAGGAAAGGATTGCACCATCCCTGTCTCAAGTACCCAATACAGAAAGTCAAGACAATTTGTCTTCCATACATAGGTACTCACATGAATTTTTAAGAGAAATACAAGAAGAGAAATGGAGAAAGGAACAAGGAACTCATCCTCCTATCCAAGAAATAGACGACTTGCAGGAACAATTTCCCCAAGACATCCCCTCTATATATGATGATGTAGAGGTGGAACGACTGAGTGAACCCACAGGATTTGAATCTAATTCTCTACAAGAATTACCTCAGTTCACCGGACCTTGGGAAGCTAAGTCTATTAGTATGAGAGCACCCACGATAATAGTGAGGAATGAAGAATCAGTGATCCCTAGAAATACGGAAGTGATCAAGAATACCAAAGTACAATGTAATCTCACTCTGGAGGATTTGTTAAAGGTAAAACCAGAATTGTGGAAGCATGTAGCAAATCAATTCCCTGAGCTAGCTACCACACCCTCTCAGAGAGGATCACATAAGAAGGTACCAGAGATACCCGTGGAAAAGATTGGAGACGTAAGCGAAGGAGAGGAAGGTAACACATATCTTCCAATAACCCATCAGGGCTACACCACGAAAGCCATCTTAGATTCAGGAGCCGGAGTAGCCATCGCTACTACCGCTTTGTGGAAACGTTGGGGTAAGCCAGCACTCAGACCCACTAGGATGAAGCTACAAATGGCTGATGGACACATAGAAAAACCGTTAGGCTTACTAGAAGGCATATCTCTCACCACTTGTGGTGTAGAATTTGAGCATACCTTTGCCATTTGTGACTTTGCGAAAAATCGTGCGTATGAGATGATATTGGGATGACCATTCATGCGTCAGTTGCAAATTGTACAAGATTGGGGAACTAATTCTTTGTACTTGCAACATTTAGGAGTGACTACCAAAGTCAATCTTAAAGACTATTCACATAGAGATGTACCCCCAATACAATGGAATACCATCCATAAGACACCAGTAGAGACGGAATCCGTGCACTCATTAGAATCAGATCCTTCTTGGTTGCATGAGGATACCCATTTATGGATGTGTAAAGTAGCCAAACAAGAGGAAGAACGTTTAGAAGCAAGGACCTTAGGTGCAGAACAACATCCAAGAACCCTTCAAGATCCAGCCTACGCACCTGTAGTATTCCCAGACGAGGAATTAACCCCATGGTTGGGCAGAGATTCTAGCAACCATGGATGTAGCCATCAATGAAGAACAATGGACACCCCACTCTGACGAGGATGGCTATGACATTTCAGTTTTCACGATAGAGCCAATCATGTGCGATGCAATTTTAGAAGAGTGTGAACCAGACACTGATGCATTTGAGGATGCGAGCGATTTTGATTTAGAATCAATTATTATGGACCCACCCTTTGCATCAGAGGAAGAATATTTCTACGAAGTAGAGACTCATACTCAGAGACACGAGGAAATTACGAATGAAGTGAGATTAGCCACGGAAGTGACCACCAAGAGTGAAGGCAAGAAAAGAAAGAAGAAAGAAACCATGTCAGAAAAAGAAGAATCTTTGTTTGAAGTACCCGAGAATTTCAAGAAATATGAAATCGACGATAGAAGAATCATGGTACGAATGCCTAATAGAAAAGAGAAGGACGGACAAGTATATGATAACCGAGAGAAAACCAAGAAAATAATAGTTGCCATAGAAGGAGAAGAAGAAAAATGCACCTACATAGGGCACGATTTGACGACTGAAGAAGAAGAAGAGTTAGTTGCCCTATTGCGCGAATATAGAGATGTTTTTGCTTGGAGTTACAAAGATTTGAAAGGAGTAGATCCAGATATATGTTCTCATAGAATCCCTATGACTCCAGATGCAAAACCGACAAAACAGAAACCGTACACGTACAATGATAACTACGCTGCGAAGATTAAAGAGGAGATAGATCGCTTGATAGAAGCAGGATTCATTTACGAGATTGAGCATACCGAATGGGTATCCCCCATTGTGGTTGTGCCCAAGAAGAATGGAAAATTGCGTGTGTATTAACCTTAAAAAAGTTAATGCCGCCACGATTAGAGATAGTTATCCTCTTCCTATCACGGAACATCTATTGGAAAGAGTTGCGGGCAAGGAAGTTTACAGCTTTCTTGATGGATTCTCAGGCTATAACCAAGTAGCCATTGCTCCAGAAGACCAACACAAGACGGCTTTTGCCACAGAATGGGGCATATTTGCATTTCGTGTGATGCCATTTGGCTTAACAAATGCACCCGCTACTTTCCAGCGACTCATGTGTCATGTCTTTAAGGAATTCTTACGCAAGAGCTTGGAAGTTTATGTCGATGACTTATGTGCTCATTCAAATGTAAGACAGACACATATCCCAGAGTTAAGACAAATATTTGACAAATGTCGAGAATATCAGGTTTGTTTGAACCCAGAAAAATGCGTTTTCATGGTCAGACAAGGCAAAATTCTAGGACACATTGTATCAAAAAATGGAATCTCTACGGACGAGGAAAAAGTGAAGGTAATTGCAGAATTACCTAGACCAACTAATGTGAAAGAGGTACAGGCATTTATGGGCCATTGCGGCTATTATAGGAGATTCATACACATGTATGCAATCATAGCCAAGCCTCTGTACTCTCTTTTGACCAATTTTGAGTGGACAGATGAATGCGAAAATTCATTCAATGAACTTAAAAGACGCTTGTGCTCAGCACCTATATTGACTACCCCAGATTGGAGTAAGCCATTCCATGTACATGTGGATGCATCCAATTATGCCATAGGATGTGTGTTAGCACAACCCACGAATGAAGGTAACATCGATCTCCCCATAGCCTACGCTAGCAGACAACTGAACGCAGCAGAAAGAAATTACACCACGACGGAACGAGAAGGACTAGGGATGATCTACGCGGTAAAGAAGTTTAGGCACTACTTGTTGGCCAACAAATTCAAGTTCTTTACAGATCATCAAGCCCTATTATATTTAGTCAACAAACCATGTAACACAGGACGATTGATACGTTGGTTTCTATTACTCATGGAGTATGATTTTGAAGTAGTAGTCAGGAAAGGAAAGACACATCTTAGAGCTGACCACCTTTCAAGATTAACCTCAGGAGAAGCCCCTCAAGGAGTAGCGGATGATCTACCAGATGCATACTTGTTTAACCTTGAGATAGCACCAGAATGGGCTAAGCCGTTAGTCCCTATTCTGACATACGGACCCAAGAGTCCTAGGATAAAGATCAAAGAAGGAGAGATTACCAAATCTCAGAGGTACCAAATAATAGCAGGAAGCATATATAAACAAGATAATCAAAAGATTCTTGCTTGTTGTGTAGATGAATCAGAACATGCGAATTGGTTGCAATTAGCACACTTAGGTGCACTAAAGCAACATCATTCAAAACATAGAACACTACAGACTCTGCAGAGATTGGGAGTATATTGGCCTACGATGGAAGCAGATGTCTACAAGTTGTGTAAGGAATGCAGTGTTTGCTGTGAAAGACCATCGATAGAGCATGCGACGTTATATCACGTGTCCCTCACACCAGACTGGAGTGAACCTTTAGTGACATACTTGAGGACGCACACATTCCCTCAAGGCATGACTTTAGCTCGACAACGCAGTCTAGAGCAGGAAGCTCAAGACTATTCACTCATTGGCGATAATTTGTACAAAAGAGGACGAGATGGATATCTAAGACAATGTGTCCATGAGAGCGATTATCTTAGCATACTAGAGACTGCACACCAAGGTGTTGCAGGAGGTCACTTTGGACCCGATAGGATAATCAAAGCCATCCTCTTTGCAGGATTATGGTGGCCCACTCTTCACATGGATGCACATACCTATGTAAAGAGATGTGACGTGTGCCAAAGAACTCAGTTTCCTACTCGTAGAGATGAAATGCCATTGAAACCCATGATGGGCGGACGTGCATTTTCTAAGTGGGGTATAGACTTTGTAGGACCCATTAACCCCCCTGCAAAAGGTACACATGCGGAATACATTATTGTTGCCACAGATTATCTGACGAAATGGGTAGAGGCAAAAGCCACAAAAAAGAATGATGCACACACGACTGCAAAATTCTTATTTGAAAATGTCTTTACAAGATATGGATTGCCTATAGAGTTAGTGAGCGATCGAGGCACTCACTTTCTAAACCAAGTCATTGAATATTTGTTACAGGATTTTATGGTGATTCACAAGAAATCTGCACCATATCATCCTCAGGCCAATGGTCAGGCTGAAAGCACTAACAAGATATTATGTACCGTACTGACGAAACTCGTGAACAACAAACGTTCAGATTGGGACAAACAGTTACACCACGCTGTTTGGGCATATAGAGTGGCCTACAAGACCGTACTCAATGCAACTCCCTTTCAGATGGTTTTTGGTCAGAATGCAGTGCTTCCCTTGGACTTCTTGATACCGACCCTTAAGGTTGCACAAGAACATCAGTGGACCGGCCATGAATTATCAGCGAGAATAATGGACTTGGAACGATTAGGAGAAACAAGGCTGAGGGCAGCAGCAGGAATATATGCAGCGAAGAAGCGACAGAAAGCATATTTTGATGCACATGTGAAAGACAAAGGCCTAAAAGAAGGAGATTTAGTTCTAGTGTATACGCTGAAACAGCATGCACGGAAGTTAGAAAAGCGAGGTTATGGACCTATGATCATTAACAGACTTTCGACTAGTGGAGCAGTACAGTTAGCCACCTTAGAAGGAGATATAATGCCTAATTACATTAGTGGCTGTAGAGTCAAGTTATATCAAGAACCTCTTACGGAGGAGATGCTCAGACGACTCACGTTGGCAAAGAAGCGTAAGGAGGAAGAAAATAGAATACGAGCTGAAGCTCAGGCAGAAGCCATAGAACGCATTAAGCGCATGAAGCTAAGAAGACAAGGACTAGGGAGAGAACATTATAACCATCTGGAAACATCACCCAGATATCCCATGGCCATGTGTCAAGTAAAGTCAACCACGCATCCTAGCATAGTGGACAGGAGACCATTCATTACAGTTAGGCTAGAGCACGGTAAACATAGCCAAGAACTCAGGGCTTTAATTGACTCAGGTGCTGCGACTAGTGCGATTAGATGGTCCCACTATAAGGATTCAGGAATAGAAATGCGGCCAATTGAGGCATACCTCATAGGCCTAGGAGGCATGGAAACCCCTTGCATGGGTGAGGTGGACCTTCCTATCCTCATAAAGGATGTGACCATGACGGCGAAGCTACTAGTGTGCCATGATGACGACCTGATAGAACCCCTAATCCTTGGCCAAGATTGGCTATACGATCACTCAGTGGACCTAAATCTTAGACTAGGCTCCTTACAGATTGGAACCTTAGAACAGAAGCGAGTGATACCGCTTGACTTCCCTAACGGCATTCCGCTTGACGGTTGTGACCCTAGACCCTATGAAATCCATGCGACGGAAGACCGGAAGATCTCTGAGCAGACCAGTCACGCTACGTCTACACCAACCCACTCGGGCTTGGCAATAGACAGTTGTCAATCAGAAGGACGACAGAAGATCTTCCCTGGGACTTCCTGCAAACTAGAAGAGACAGTTACCCACCCACAAGGGTAGATGGACACAATCAGCGGTCAGGTGGGTTGCATCAGCGGACAAATGAGCACGACACCCTGCGGTGCTCATCCTTCCAAACTTGTTGCGGACTGGCCTAGATTAAAGTTAAATAAGGCATCACTTCCTAATGGGCAGGTCACGCAAGTCTTGGATCTCCCTTCTTTTCCAAAGCAGAGTGTCCATCCGACCTCTCAACCCCAGCAACAACTGAGTCAATCACGACGAAGGAACCCAGACCGACTGCAGTATCGGAGGAAACAACAAGGAAGGCAGTTCAGGCCACCCAAAGGAAGCGGCACCAGACAAATATGGGTGCCAAAAGGACAAAAAGCACTGAAGAACTCCAACCAAACAGAAATCGACAAGAAAAAGGCAGTACAGAAACAGAATCGATATCCACCATCCCCTCGACCTTCTTCTACAGGTCCGAGCATTCGACAAATGTGGATCGCCAAGAAGTACCTTACCCATAGACCCACGCCCACGCAGATTTGGGTACCCAAACCATGTATCATAGCTCAACCCATAAGCCATGTAATATATAACCCCTATAACTCATCTCATCCCTCGATACCACCAAACCCGACACCACCTTTTACCCCTCAGCAGAAACCCACCACCCACTCCAAGATCCTTAGGAAATGGATACCGAAACGCGTCCAACCGTCTTCCCCTAACCCATTGTCTAACTACCCCCCGACTAACATACAACCTTGTACTAAATCACTAACCTTTAAACCTTGTATAAATTCACACACCATCATCACACCTCACTCGTATTCTCATCAGGAAATGTATGCATGATCTGAAACACGTAGGTGTCTAGAGACCTGCACTAGTGCTGCAAGAAACATTGCATCCATCACATCACAGCACTTGGCTACACGGGTTACGCATCAGTTATGGAAAGGGATTGCGGTCTCACTTTAATGGGATCATAATTAATTTCCATGCTAATGTGTTAATCTTTTGTAGCAGATCTTTCTCACTAGCGCATCAGCCACCATGCAAACCGACGAAGGAACATCAGGAGCAGGCCCCAGTGTAGCGGCTGTGCCCCTCAACGTGCTACGAGCAGAGTCCCACCCGACTGCTCCACCGCCGGAATTTCAGGGATTTCCAGGGCCAATGCCTATCGACAACCCACCCATGGGCTACACCGAAAAGATACACAGAAACTCTCATTGGTTTCAGGGCCTTGCAGGACCCCTTGCGGACGCGGACTTTATATTCGAATCCTCTCTGACATTTGATGACCGCACGTGGGGAAAATACCAGTTTTTCTCCAGAGAGTTCGAAGCCCTACAGAGCACCCAGGATTTAACTCATGTTTGGGCCAGAGCAGGCTTCACAGAATACTTCAGTGATCCTCTGCCCAAACCGGATTTTTACAGGTGCTATTACTTAATCACTACCTTGCTGGCATCAGAGAATAAGGACATCCCAGGAACCTTCATATTGCCTACTTTAGTGGATGATCCACCTTATAAAAGGTTCTACCTCTCCAAGGATTTAATCAGAGCAGCCATCAAGATTCATGGAACCCACACACCCACAGATCGAGAGAGATTAATTCCAGAACCGATGAAACGTGGGGATGTCACGAAGTGGGAGGAGATTTCGGCCATTACACCTGAGCTGTCAAAGCCACTAAGGATATGCATGCAACATTTCGCATTTCCAGCTCAGGACAGATTTACCATGCCCCATAAACGAATCTGGTTCGGATTATATTTGGCATGCACGGGACCTCAAACTGTTGATCTGGCAAGCTGGATCATAGATCAAATGTATCTGGCACAGCACAGATGGGAGCGTAAAAAAGTGCTTAATGGATGTTGTGCACTCACAAGAATTGTGTATATGTGCTTGGCTTATGACTTGCCAATTGAGCGTGCACTAACAGGAGAAGAACTGAAGGCATTCAAGGGCACAACGAAGAAAGCCAGGAAGCCCAGTAGGACACGGGCAGGTAAGCGCATGCGAGGCACCATCCCCTGCCTTCAAGTGCCAGAGTCGCCATCACCACAACCATCTCCAGAGCGACCACAGACAGAAGCTGCTCCCACTGTACAACCTATTCGCATACGGTTGTCCAGACCAGTGATTACAGAGGCCACCACTAGTACCGCTGCACCTCAGGCAGCTGCCACCTCAGAACCCACCACCACAACAGCAGAAGCTCCCACCACTATTGGTGCGGAAGCATTTTCTTTCCCGATACCACATATGGAGGCCGACCCCATAAACACGACATTTGATTTTGAGATGCCCGATGCATTCTCAAACGAATTCCAGTATTCAGAAGCGCAACTGTTCTCCCAGGAATATGAACGCCCCAGCTACCCTACCACACCGCGAGACTTGCCACAGGGACAAGCTGTGTCAAGCTCTGAAGAAGAGAGAACCGAAACAGACAACGAGGAAGGCGACGATGAAGCCAGCCAGGGCTCACAAGAGGGACAGACAGATGGCCAAGGCCAACAGACTGACACACACGACGACACCAGCACATATGAAGATGAAACTTTCGAAGCCGCAGCATACACGCTGGCCATCAAAAAATTATATCGTACCATGGAGAAAGTCTGGGCACGAAAGAAGTTAACTGAAGAGGAGAGCCAGGCATTAATTGAACAGGAACTCATCTCTGGAGGATTCGAAGACGCATACATCAGAGGGTTCAGAGAGTTAGTCAAATCAGTAGGCTCCCATGAAGCGCTCAGGTTTTTACAAAGAAAGCAACTACCACAGTTTGATCCCCGTCGAGTGCGACTACTTTCAAAGCCCGGAGAGTATATTCGTGTACCAACAGGAGCCCAATCTTCAGCACAAGCCAGGGAGGCACGCCTCGCCCCCGAACGTTCATTGACCGCGGAAACCATCCTTGTAGATTCACCACCCCGTACCACCATTGTACATACCTCTACTATCCTCGAAATAACATCCACCCCTTCTACTCCTCTCTCACCTCATATTTCACCAACCCATCCCGTATCCCCCACACACCCACCTGCTTCCCCCACATCCACACCTGTACAAAGCAACATAGCCACAACCTTTGCCTTACCCATTCATACCACCATGCCCACACCCAACCCTCCGCATCCATATGTTAACCCCTTCACCCCTTCATCCTTCCCAGCGTTTCCCCCACCTCTAAGAACCCCATTCCCCTTCCTAACTCCACTAACCTTCTCACCAGTCTCACCTCCCCAACCTACCATAACCCCTATTTCCCCGTTTCACCAAGCTGCTCCAACCATTCCCCCTGTAAACTACACTACATTTGCAAATCCTGTATTCACACCTACACAACCACCCACAATCACACCACTTTTCACAGTCACAACACTAAACACGTCCAATGGCATGGACATATCACCATCCACCTCACCACCACCCACTCCACTCACAGCACCCTCATATTTAGGCACTTCACAATTTTCCACAATCACCACTGCATCCATTGTCCCAACCCCATTTCCCATTCCCACTGCATCCATTCCCACTGCATCCTCATTTAGCACTTCACTACTACTATCGCCCACCATAGACACCGCATTTCAACACATGTTCACATGCATGACGCAAGTCCGCGAGGAGTTTGCATCACTCGGCACCAACTATCAACAGCTGCAGACGACAACGAATGAACTACAAACGCAGCTTAACTCACTATCAATTGAGAATGCCTCACTGAATAGCCGATACCAAGATTTACGAGAGGCCTATCACAAATTAGAACTAGAAAGTGAGGAGAAAACCAAAGAGGCCACCGCGGATTTGGATAATCTCCTTCGAGCCCAGACTGTCCGCAATGCAACGCTTACTAGAAATATGGGCTTACTAAGAAGACACTTAGCCGCAGCAAAAGAGGAGAACCAGAGACTCCAAGAGCAAAATAGAGAGAACTTGGAAGCGGCTTTAGATCATCCAGAACAGCCACTAAGTCCGAGCAGATTCAAGGCAATCCCATCCGAGTCGATGCGGATGTTGCTAGACGACCATGTTAGATTGCTCGAGGACTATGATCGTATGAATGAAGAGTATCAAAAGTTAAAGGAAGATCACAAACTGCTACAGCTCAGAGAACCAGCAACACAACAAGTACACGTAGCAGCGGAATTACCAGCACCTATGGACCCTGCCCCTGAAGTTTTAGAGGAACTCAACGCACTCCGGGCCCAGGTAACAAATCTTGAATCTAGAATTGCAGTCTATGAAGCACCACCAAGGCCAGACTCCCCACCTGAGCTACCAGCTGAGGAAGAAACCGTCACTATCCCGGTGGAGGAGACATTCGAAGAGGCTTATGAACCGATACCCATCCCAGGCGGACGTGTCACGGCCGAAGGCCAGATGACCTACGAATTACCTACCCCCGCGTGGATGAAGACAGTGGAAGAACTCGGAACGACACACTCGGCCAGAGTAGAGGCACAGCTACATGCCATGGCCATAATTGAAGAGAAAATTTTACAGTCACCATTCTTTGCTCAATTGGCCCCGCGACGATACATATCTGGGCATGAGCTCCAATATAAACCGTACTTCATGTTAATGGCCGAATACCAGTTAACCATAGAGAAAGAAACAGGCATGAAACCCACGCATGCCACTCAATTCGAGCCAGAGGACTTGCCACCAAGGGCGCAGAGCGGTGAAATCCTTCAACCAGACTGGCGCCGAGATTTATTGCAAAACTATCCCGAGATGATGAGCACATGGGTAAAAGCGCCGCTACATTTAAAATTTAACCCATGCTGGGGACCAGTCCCACGACCCCGCTCTTGGACTGCCTTCGCCATTAAGGTACAGAACAATAAGCAGTGCCAAGACTGGCTGAACTATCCCTATTTCAGGCCACCAATCGAGTTACCCACAGTAGGCTACATGATGGCGACGATCCGCCACTGGCTCCCTAGATTAAAACATATGGATGATGTTGCCGTGCACATGACTGTCAAAATCTTTGACATGATGCAGATGGTCTTTAAAGTCTTCCGACGCATCAAGGCTCCCCATGTAAACACCCCGGGCTTTGAGCATGGCAATTTTGATTTAGTCTATGATATGAGCACAACGCCATCGCTACGGGTGTGTTACGCCTGGCACTGCAGGATCAAATATCTACCGGCATGTTACAAGCAGACATTCGAAGAAATGTTCACCACCGGCTTTTGGGAGTACCATTCAGAGGTATTTATAAGCAGGCCCACACACTTATTGCAATTATTCGCCTGTGAACGAATGGTGTACTCCACACATTATCAGCTCCCACCACCAGACGAGCCACAACCTATCGACTGGGAGAAACTCGAGGCTGATCTAGCCCGAGGTATTCGTATATCAGAGCACACCCTCGCTCAAGACCTCCTACAGAATTACATCCGGCAGACCTCACAACAAGGTTCTGTCAGGGACGACAGAAGCGAGAGGGAGGGGGGTGTTGGAAGTAGCCAGAGGCACAGACGCCACGGAAGCATGTGAAGAAGCATGTGAAGACAAAGCAGGGAGCCAGGAGGATCAATTTTTCAAACAAATATATTTCTTATTAATTCTCCAAACATTCAACAGTGATTATTATCACTAATTGTAACATATGTATCATAGAAAACCCCATTTTGTAATCCATAGCTCCATTTTGTGCAAGCCGAGGAGTCCTCGAGCTTGAGGAGCTTAGGTAGAATGCTCGTACCAAATTTCGTTATTTTTAGACATCGTTTACCCTTCCAAATAGCCTCTAGGACCTATTTTTTAACTAGGCCGGTCACTAGATGTGAAACCGGTCAAAACTAGTCTAGAAACTATAAAAAGAGCTAGAGAGCTCATTTTTGAGGTTAGCTTGTTGGAGTAAAGAAGAGAGTAGAGCTAGTGTGAGCTTGTAAGAGTATTCTTGAGTAATAGAGCTAATTTCCTACCTTCCATTGTGGCTTGCTTGTCTCTTCATTGTGTGTGTGTAAATGTGTGTGCATCTTTGTGCTTCTCACCTTCACTCTCACATCATCTCACGTTCACGATCTCCATATCACTCCTACCTCTCCCACGGATTGACATTAAGGAGGTGAAGCTTCTTAACGTGGTTCTCACCATTGTGCTAGAGCAACACATCTCTTCTTTAATATCATGATCCTCATTATACAAATCAGTAAAACAACCTCACAAATGGCAAGGTCAATGCATGTGATGATTCATCATGTCTAACCATGTTGTCATCTTCAAATAAGTAGGCAGAGATACCCTAACCATAAAAATCAGAAGATGATCAAGAGACTAATATGCATAGATCAAGCAATCATTGTTCAACTTCTCCCAACACAAGGAAGAGGTTTTCTTACCAAGGTACTTTCAAAGCGTATGAAGACATGAATATTTAAAAAGCAAAGGCAAGACATAATATCTTCGTACATTTCAAGGCATAAAGTTTTGGATGTCCCCCATAAAAATTAAATAAAACCTCATCTTACTTTCCCTTTCACACTCATAAAAATAACTTCGACCACAAAGAAAAAATCAAACAAAAGTCTGCTTTTTCCATCACGTACTTACATCTCCTTTAGTAATCTGAAATTCTCTATGATCTTTGTATGATATCTACTTTCTATTTGTATTAATTTGTTTATTGCTTTTACTTCCACATAAACAAGATTTGAGGAATAAGGGTTACAGAGAATTTCTCAGTGCATTTCTACAATAGCATTTGACTATAAATAGGGACTGAAATTAGAAAGATACAAGAATACATAGAGAAGAGAATGATAGATATTAGAACAAAATCTAACTTCTATATATTCTTCTCTAGTTCGTAGAATAATCAGTACAAGAATAGTAGATATCACCTGTTGGGGTTCGCATTCAACAAATCTCTACTTGTTTCTGAACAATCAAACTTTAGCACTGATCTACTTCACACAAAGAATACGCTTCCAACAGATTTTAGATTTAGCACTGGTACACTGCGACAAAATTTCTCTTCAACGAACATAACTCAGATAGATAAAGATTCATTCTTGCGCTGAATGTACATGAGTAAATTACTTCATAGAGTTCTTCTACATCAGGTATTACATGATGGAAAAGTTCATTAAAACTTCGGACTATAGAAAGTACATTATGAAATAGGTAAATATGCCTCTGAAATCAAGATTTCGTCAATTCTGTTTCTCCATTATCTTGCACCATTTGAAGAATGGAGACTCTTTCTCTTCTGGCGTTGTTCTCTCTAAGGACGCTTCTTTTCTTTTCTTCTTGGAAGATTTCTTCTTGCCTCTTTTGGTTTTTCTTTTGCTCTCCCTCTTAGTGACGCTTCTTCCCCTTCCTAACCCCCTTCTCGTGAACCAAATACAACTACTATATTTATTGCAACATCAGTGCCTAACAAAAAATAATTGTCTGTAAAAATCCGAGCAAGAAAATACAAATTCAGCAAATTTTTGACTCAGCAACATCCGATTGAGTAATATCTGATTTAGCAGACTTTCAGAATTCATATTAACTATTTATCCTAAAGATTCTTCTATCCTCAACACGTGGCACAGCCCGGTGGGGGATTTTTCAAAAAATCAGACCCCGAATTTACAATCCCTTGATCGTACAATATTATTTCCATTGATTGTTTAGGACTGTTAGCTTCCTCTGTTCCAACTTCTTGACTGTGCAACACTTTCACATCCTCCTCAGTACCTTTCTGCACTTCCTACAGTTCCATTGAATCAACTAGTTGTTGCTGCTCAACTATTGCATCGACTTTCTGCTCCAAATCTCTTTGCAACAATTGCTCTTGCAGTTCTTTGATTGTTTGCACATGCTCATCAATCTGCTTCTGATATTCTTCTAATACTTTAGTCCGATTCACCAACACTCCCTTCTTCGTTGTATGCTGATGAATAACTGCTAACAAAAATGTGAGCGTCTGATTATAACCTATCCTCCAATGGATTCGTAAGAACACACTTAATGCCATTTTTGACCAACAACAATCAAGGAAACATGTCACCAAGGATGAAGTGCAGATAAATAAGCCTTCTTGCTCCGGTGATCAGACATGTTAGTAATATGATTTTTAGACTTAACCATTACTTGCACTACATTAGAAGATAACCAATCCAAATGTGGCGGCTTCCCTTGAAATTTCTTTAGTTGGAATCCATTGATTGGTTTTTCCATTCTTGTGCCAAATACATCTGCCAATAGAAAAGTTCCTTGCCCTAAATCTTGCACAATCTGATATGGACCTTGATGTCTCAATGTGAGCTTTCTTGGATGTGGTCCTAGCTTAGAATTATACACCATTACCCAATCTCGTTCTTTAAACAACTTAAACTTCACATTTTGATTCACGCAAGCTTGTCTTCATCTTTGAATTACCTCAGTAATGTACGCACTTACCAAACGATCCTCTTCCAACTGTAGAAGATATTTGCTTCTGTGTTTAACCGATAAATTAGGAGACATCTTTTTCGCTGTGATTCACAAACTTGGAACCACAAATTCCATGGGTACCACTGCCTCCAATCCATGTACTAGTCGGAATGGAGTCATACCTATTGTCACTTTGAATGCTGTTCTGAATGACCATAAAGCTGAGTCAAGTAAAAAATCCCAATTTTTTGATTGTCATGCACAAGCTTCTTAAGAATACGCATTAATGTTTTATTTGTGCTTTCAGGCTGTCAACAAAGGCTTCTTAATCAAATATATCAAAGCCTGGTGATCCACATGAAAAACCACTTTATTTCCCAACAAATAATGTCAAAACTTGTTGAGAGAATATACCATTGCTAAAGCTTCCCTTTCAGTCACCGGATAATTCCTTTCGGCTGAACACAATACCCTAGTAGCATAATACACTGGTCTATACCATCCTTTCTCCTTTTGCTGCATCAAAACTACTCCATCAGCCACATCAGATGCATCAATAAATATGTGGAAAGGCAATGACCAATCTGGTGGTTGCAAAATTGGCGCCATAGACACCATCTTCTTCAAGAGTTGAAACGCTTTTTCTTGAGCATCCGCCCATACGAATGGAACATCCTTTTTTGTCAAATGTGTAAGTGGTAAAGAGATATTAGCCAAATATCGTAAGTATCTGGAGTGCCACTTAATCTGACCCACGAACCGCATTATTTCCTTCACATTCGTAGGTGCCTTTGCCATCCTAATAGCTTCAATCTTTTTAACATCTATGGCCATGCCTTGTTCAGAAATGACATGTCCCAATAAAATACCACTTCTGACTGCAATTACACTTTTAAGCAGATTTAACACCATCCTAAACTGTCGACATCTGTCAAAACATAATTTTAGATGTTGCAAATGCTGAACCTTCTTACCAAAGACCGAGAAATCATCCACAAACACCTGCATAAACTCTTGTAGGTAAGGTTCGAACACTTTATGTGCCACATAATTAAATGATGGTGGTCCATTCTTCAACCCAAAACTCATAACTATGAACACAAGAAACTGTACATTTTTTGTCTTGCTACTACATCCAATAGGGCATCACAAAATGGCATAGGAAAAGGATCAGTAATTGTTGCCGCATTTAACTTTCTATAATCCACACAAATTCTAAGTTTCCCATTCTTTTTGGGGACTATAATAATAGGAGAAAGCCAAGTCGCCTGATTAACAGGTTTAATAAATCCAATAGCCAATAGTTTATCAATTTCTTCTTTCACTTGTTTAGCAAAATTTGGATTCATCCTATACCGCTATTGCACAACCGGCACTACATCCGTCTTCAAATTAATCCAATGTTGATGCAAATCCAGATCTATGCCCTTTACCTGATAATAATCCCACACAAATACATCTACATACTCTTTCATTTAACAAATAAGATCCTCCATGAACTAACCGTCGATTGATTTACTGATTCTCACCATCTTAGGTTCAATTTTGGTCCCTAAATTGACTTCCTGAAGCTCTTCCTCCTTTACCCTTGCCAAACCTGCATAATTCTGGTCATATATCCATTCAGCCAGACTTATTACTTCTTTTTCTTGTTGTTCTAACTTCTGTTGCACTCGAGTTGCTATACTTTTCTCAAACATCCTTTGTATTTGTACTCCTTCAAGTTGTTCACTCGGAACTGGCCCATCTACTTTCTGCACAATTGGATCATCCTTACTCAATACTCCTGCGACATCAACCTCCAATACCGGTACTATCGTTGGATTTGCTTGAAAAAATTTTTCCTCTTCATCATCTTCTAACTCATCTACCAAATCAATAGTCTGAGCCATAAGTGGTTTATCCTGCACTGACATATTCCTTCTTCCTCGCATAGGGATTGTCACCTGCTTTTTCCCTTTCATGATCATTACCACATCAATCTTGCTTGACTTTAGCAACCCTGAACCAAGGTCTTTCTAACAACATTTCATATGGATAAGCTGACTCAGACATCCTAATGGCCACAAAATTTACCATAAATGACATTCCAAAAATAATGATCTGCTTTTGCTTCAGAATGCCAACAGGCTGAACTCGAGTTTGGTCAGCCATCTTCACTTGAAACGGTGCTGGAGCCAATCCCCCTTCTCCCATTTCTTTAAAAATATGCTCAGTTAATATATTCACCCCTAAGCCCCCATCCAGCAACACTTCATCAAATTGTCTTTGCCCATACTGTACCTGAATTACTAGCACGACAAAATCTACATCCGTTGGATCAATATTATTGG
This sequence comes from Ceratopteris richardii, assembly GCA_020310875.1. NCBI lineage: Eukaryota > Viridiplantae > Streptophyta > Polypodiopsida > Polypodiales > Pteridaceae > Ceratopteris > Ceratopteris richardii. The sequence goes on along the minus strand of CM035427.1, from coordinate 158,061,423 downwards.
CTGATGTTGAGGGTACCGACCTAAGTGCTGGCTCTGAACGCTGACCAATCAGCTTCTTCAATAATTTCTCCGAAAACGCTGGTACCAAGGATAATAATTGGTCTAAAGAAAACTATAATGGTGAGTTAATGATTACCTCAAACCAATCTTTATCAGCATCTTGCTTGATTGGATTCTTGTTTTCGGTTGTTATTGATGGTACCATGCCTGCATCCTGCTCTTCCTCAGCCGGATCTATAAATTTCACTTGTTTATGCTGCTCTTGCTGAACCTGTTTTTGCACTTTGTCCCTAACCTGTCGTTGTTCTTGCCAATTAATAGGACCTTTGTTCTTGGACCTTGTGACCACCAATACTTCCACTTCTTTTTCTTTTCCACATTGCTTACAATCACAGTACCACTGAGAGTCATGATGTTGCTCTAGCACAATGGTGAGAACCACGTTAAGAAGCTCCACCTCCTTAATTTCAATCTACGGAAGAGATAGGAGTGATATGAAGATAGTGAATATGAGATGAAGTGAGAGTGATGGTGAGAAGCATAAAGATGCACACACACATACACACACACAACGAAGAGACAAGCAAGACACAATGGAAGGTAGGAAATCAACTCTATTACTAAAAAATACTCTTACAAGCTCAAGCTTACTCTAGCTCATACAAGTCTACACTAGCTAACCTCAAAAATGAGCTCTCTAGCTCTTTTTATAGATTCTAGACTAGTTTTGACCGGTTTCACATCTAGTGTCCGGCATAGTTAAGAAATAGGTTCTAGGTGCTATTTGAAAGGGTGAACGAAGTCTAAAAATAACCAAAATTGGTACGCTCATTCTACCTAAGCTCCTCAAGCTCGAGGAATCCTTGGCTTGCACAAAATGGAGCTATAAATTACAAAAAGGGTTTCTCTATGTTACGTATGGTACAAAAGTGATGAAAATCACTGTTGGAGGTTTTTGAAAAGTATTTTGAAATATATTTGTTTGAAAAAATGATTCGACTGGCTCCCTGCTACTTCATTATGCTCTGTCTTTACATGCTTCCACATCTTCTATGCCTCTGGCTACTGTCAACACCCCCCTCCCTCTCGCTTATGTCGTCCTCGACAGAACCTTGTTGTGGGGTCTGTCGGATGTAATTCTGTAGGAGGTCCTGAGCGAGGGTGTGCTTTGATAATGGCATTAAATTTTTTAAGGTTAATACACACACGCAATTTTCCATTCTTCTTGGGCACAACCGGATACCCATTCGGTATGCTCGATTTTATAAATGAATCCTGCTTCTATCAAACAATCTATTTCTTCTTTAATCTTCGCAGCATAGTTATCATTGTACGTGTATGGTTTCTGTTTTGTGGGTTTTGCATCTGGAGTCATAGGGATTCGATGAGAACATATATCTGGATCTACTCCTTTCAAGTCTTTGTAACTCCAGGCGAAAACATCTCTATATTCGCGCAATAGGGCAACTAATTCTTCTTCTTCTTCATTCGTCAAATCATGCACTATGTATGTGCATTTTTCTTCTTCTTCTTCTATGGTGACTATGATTTTCTTGGTTTTCTCACGGTTATCATAAACTTCTCCAACATCAGCTTTTCTGTTAGGCATTTGTACCATGATTCGTCTATCTTCTATTTCATACTTCTTGAAGTTCTCCGGAACCTCAAACAAAGATTCTTCTTTTTTTGACATGGTTTCTTTCTTCTTTCTTTTCTTACCTTCACTTTTAGCAGTCACTTGTGTGGTTAATCTCACTTCATCCATAATTTCTTCGTGTCTCTAAGGGTGAGTTTCTACTTTGTAGAAATATTCTTCATCTGATGAAAAAGGAGAGTCCATAATAATTGACTCTAGATCAAAGTCACTTGCATCCTCAAATGCATCAGTGCTGGGTTCACATTCTTCAATAATCGAATCGCACATGATTGGCTCTATCATGAAAATTGAAATATCATAGCCATCCTCGTCAGAGTGGGGTGTCCATTGTTCTTCATTGATGGCTACATCCATGGTTGCTAGGATTTCTGCCCAACCATGGGGTTCAAATTCTTCGTCTGGAAATACTAAAGGTGCGTAAGCTGGGTCTTGAAGAGTTCGTGGATGTTGTTCTGCACCTAAGGTCGTGGCTTCTAACCGTTCTTCCTCTTATTTTGCTACCTTACACATCCATAAATGAGTATCCTCGTGCAACCATGAGGGGTTTGATTCCAATGAGTGTACATATTCTATTTCTTCTGGTGTCTTATGGATGGTATTCCATTGTATTGGGGGTACATCTCTATGTGAATAGTCTTTAAGATTGACTTTAGTATATTCTATTTCTTCTGGTGTCTTATGGATGGTATTCCATTGTATTGGGGGTACATCTCTATGTGAATAGTCTTTAAGATTGACTTTAGTAGTCACTCCTAAATGTTGCAAGTACAAAGAATTAGTTCCCCAATCTTGTACAATTTGTAATTGACGCATGAATGGTCGTCCTAAAAATATCTCATAAGCATGATTTTTTGCAAAATCACAAATGGCGAAAGTATGCTCAAATTCTACACCACAAGTGGTGAGAGATATGCCTTCTAGTAAGCCTAGTGGTTTCTCTATATGTCTATCAGCCATTTGTAGTTTCATCCTGGTGGGTCTTAGTGCTGGCTTACCCCAACGTTTCCATAAAGTGGTGGTAGCAATGGCTACTCCGGCTCCTAAATCTAAGATGGCTTTCGTGGTGTAGCCCTGATGGGTTATTGGAAGATAAGTGTTACCCTCCTTTCCTTCGCTTACATCTCCCATTCTTTCTACGGGTATCTCTGGTACCTTTTTGTGTGATCCTATCTGTGAGGGTGTAGTAGCAAGCTCAGGGAATTGATTTCCTACATGTTTCCACAGTTCTGGTTTAACCTTCAACAATTCCTCTAGAGTGAGGTGACCCTATACTTTAGTGTTCCTAACTACTTTTGTGTTTCTAGGGATTATTGATTCTTCATTCCTCACTATTATCGTGGGTGCTCTCATGCTAATAGACTTGGCTTCCCAAGGTCCTGTGAATTGAGGTAATTCTTGTAAGGAATTGGATTCAAAACATGTGTGTTCACTCAGTTGCTCTTCCTCTACACCATCGTAAATAGAGGGGATGTCTTGGGGAAATTGTTCCTGCAAGTCATCTATTTCTTGAATAGGAGGATGAGTTCCTTGTTCTTTTCTCCATTTCTCTTGCTGTATTTCTCTTAGAAATTCATGTGAATACCTATGTATGGAAGACAGGTTGTCTTCACCCTCGGTGTTTGGTACTTGAGACAGGGATGGTGCATTCCTTTCCTGTGTCTCTAAAACAATAGGGTTCCTATGCTAATTCTTTTTCTCCCTGCTATCAATCAAGTATTCTAGCCTCTCCATTAATCCTTGAAAGTGTAATTCCGGTTTTGCCATGTTGTTCCACTTAAGATATCTAGAGGCTTCGAACATTGCTTGTGCTAATTCTACCATCTTCATGCAAAGTTTAGTCCTCTCAATTTCTAAGTCTGCTCGAGGGTAGTTCTTGCTCATTTCAGCTATCTGGGGTCCTTCTTTTATTCTGGCTTGATATGCGCAAAACATCCTGTCTAGGTTTTCTGGTATGGGTTCCACTAGAACTGATCCTGATCTCTGAGCTGGGTTCTCTTGATGTAATTCTTGTGAAGTCAATTCTAGGATTTTGGCTCTAGATTCTTTTAAACTTCCTTCCAACTCAGTTATCCTTTTACTCCATTTTCTCTTAATTCTTTCTCTGGAATCTTTCCAAGATTTTGTTTTTTTACTGCTAGATTCTCCAACTTCACTAGTTCCGGCTACTTTCTCATGATTAAGCTGTTGATTATGTAAGAGTTCTTGGGCTATTGTTATAGCTTGGATATGCACTTATGTAGGGTTGGATCCATCGGCATTATGCACAATACCTATCACATTGATGGGTGTCACATTTGAAACATTTGCAGGGTTCTTAGGACACTCTTTGATGATATGTTCTTTACCACAATCAACACAAAAGCCTTGTATATTATAGTATTGTGATTGCCCTGCTATCAGAGGATGTGGACAATCCTTTATGAAATGATCTCCTTGGCACCTAAAGCATGGTCCTCTAGGGCCCTGTGGTCTTTGCTGTCTCAATTGGGGTCGTGAATTTGGGTTTGTGTACATCACATTAGCGTAGTCGGGCTCCCAACTAGGTTCCAATGGTGGACTATCATATTGATATGTTTCCACATGTTCCTGGTGACTCTGTGTAATATGCGGGTGGACTATCTATATGAGTAGAGTCAAAACTGTTAGAGTTTGGGTCACTCTCTGTGATCAAGGGTGATGAAGGCACTAAAGCCCTACTTAGGTTCTCTTCTGCAGTAGCATATTTGACTGAGATGAAATTAGCTAGTGGGGGTGGCTGCTGAGCTAAAACAGGTTGTGGTCTCTGTTGAGCGTGATAAGGATAGTTCTGAGGAGGCCTATAGTAATGAGGTTGAGCATTGTATTGGCCGTGATACCTACCTGGATGCGCATATGCTTGTGGGTAGTTCTGTCTCACTGCTTGTTTATTGTAGGGGCAGTCTTGAGCCATATGATTTGTGTATCGTCTCTCAATCATACAGTACTAGCCACTAGGGTTGGCTTGTGGTTTTGTTGCATTGGGACACCCATTTGCCATATGATCACCACCATAGGTGTAACAATGCTTGTTTGTTGCTAACCTAGGCATCTGTTTACTTGAAACTCCTAATTTCTAGGCCACTTTTTCTGCTAGGTCTTCTATCGAGCTAGACAATTTTGAAGATGCTAGAGATGAACAATCTGAGTCCTTATAGACCTTTTGAGAGTTCCAACTCGTCTCCTAAGTTGTCCTCAATGTCTATGCGAATTCTCACACATTGCTCTTGCGTTCTGGGTTCCTTCAAGTATACATAGGAGCATAGTTTAGAGCTCAACAAGCCATCTAAAAACAATGACACTTGCTTGGCCTGTGAGGGTAGCTCTTGCATTGGGTATCTTTCAACATATTGTCTAAACCTACGCCCTGCGAGTCTAACTGTTTCCTGAGGGGTTTGTTTAAAGCTATGAATCAATGAAGACGTATCATGCCTGATCCCGCTTTTAGAGAATTCCCTAATGAATGACACTAAAAAGTGATGGATGTCTCTAAATTGCCTTTGTTGCAATGGTTGGAACCAATTTAAAGCGGTGTTCTTTAACGTTAGTCCAAATGCGTTATATTGCGTGAACATGTCTTTGACTTATTCTGCTCGTAGCACTTGCTTAAATTCCGCAACATGGTCGTAGGGATCTCCTGTCCCATCAAAGTAGTTTTTCATGGATTTTACTAACTGAGTGGGTCTTAAGATTCTTGCGTGTTCATGTGGTCTAGGTAGAGGAAAATCATCTCTACCACCTGGTATTCTAGGTTCTCTTTGTCTATCCACTCTGTCCGTGTCTATGGTTGTTCTATCTCTCCTATGGGATGATTGAAACTTACTTCTAGTCTTTCTTTGTTTTTCTCTCTTTGCGTGCCATGGGCTGAGGATGTTCCAGCCCCTTGTTGGTTCACATTTACGTTTGCTCGAGATGGAGGGAATACTAAGTCACCTCTCCATGTATAGGTATTTCTCGCGTGGTCTGGTACTACAAATACTCTTTCTAAAGTTTCATCCAGTTATACCACCTTTCCAGGTGTATCTGGGTCCTTAAATTCATAGACTGTGATGGTGCCTACCTCACTAATTTGTTCCGTTCTGTACCTCCAAAATGCTTTGTCGGTTTCCTTATTCACAAACAACTCTATGCTTCGGTTATCCTAAGGGATCCACTCTGGAATTAGTACTCTTGTTAGTACAGATTTCACTCTAGGTGTCCTAGGTTCTTCTAATGGTTTTTTTCCTTGGGCTCTCGCTTCCATCTCTAATTGAATTACACCAAACTCATTGGTATTGTTTGGCTGAGTACTTAAGATGTACATCGTTCCTTCTTTGTCTATGTATGCGTCTCTCTCGAATTTCACCACTGGACATTCCAATCCAATGGGTTGATCAGGATTATGCATTTGCACCACTTGTCTTCGCAAACCATCCTCATAGATGCGAGCACCTAAGCGGTTGGTTCGAAGAAATTCTAACTGAGTTCTATAGGGTCCTTTAGGTCTTTCCAAATATGCTATGTTTGACCCTCCTTCTGGTCTTTCTGTGCTAAAAGCCATTTCCGATTCACTCGTATATGAGCTCAACTCGTAGGGATAACTATTATTCAATTGCTGTGCCCACGATCATGTAGTAGTTCCTACACTTGCTTCTGATGATCTAAGGCTTCGTCGGTCTAACTTACCTATATGCTTGCCCGATCTAGGGTTCATGAGTTTACTTCGTGGCACTCTCTGATCATCAATGGTTCTTTTTTCTTACTTTCTTGATTCTTTTTAAAATCCTTTAGATTCTTGTCTTGTCTAACTGTATGTGTTAGGAATCAACTTTCTGTGGTACTTTTGAGTTCTTGTTCCGTCAGACTTTAATTCTTTTCTTTAGGTTTTTGTATCACACACCTTTACTTTAGTCTTGGACTTGAAAAATTAAATCTCTTGAACTTGATGTGTTCCTATTGTCGTTAATCCACAATGCTAACATTTAGCCTAAGCTAATAATTGACTGAGGGGGTTGAGTATTTTTCCAACCTCAAGTCAGCTCCTTTGGTTGCTCTGATGCCCAAGAAGCCGCACTTCCCAAGCCCTGCGTTCTTCACTGCCTTGCTTTGATTGCCCTTGATTGTCCTTGCTAGACCTGTAAAATTCCACTATTAGACCAATCCTCAAATGGATGATCAAGCACTTGAATATATACACTTTTCAGTCCTTTCTCCTTGGCCCAAATTTCCAATGCCCCCTAGCTTTCTAGTCCCTAAGATGTTCAACCTCAATTTATCCTCTCAAAAAAACAATGTCTTCTTTTTGAAAAAAAAAGTTGAGGTCACGTAGTAATCGTAAAGAGCTTTCTAACGAGCTATAAAGCTCAAAAAGCGGACTTTAGATTAAAAAGATATGAGCGTTCAGGCCCTCGGGTGTAAAAACTGACAAACAGGTTTCTCTCCAAATATGAGCTAAGGGGTCTCCTAAGAGTGCAATCGCCCCAAATTTGGTCAAAAATAGAAACCCTAAAAATTGCGTTTGGGGTGGACAATCGCGATGGTCCGCAACAATAGCGATGGTCTGGGACTGTCGCGATGGCTCAGGTGAACCGTCGCGTCACGATGGTCTGAAATGAATGATCACGATGGTGTGGATGAACCATCGTGATGGCTCGATCGGCGAACAATTGCGATGGCGTCGGTCAACGGTCAACGTGACAATCGCGATGACGTGAGCCCGTCGCAATGGTCACGAGGCACGATGGCTTGAGCCAATCGCAATGGTTTGAATTTTGAGGCATCACGATGGTCTAAGGGTATCGTCACGATGGTCTAGCTTGCCACATGGTAGCATCGGCGTGATGGCATGAGCCAATTGCGATGGCATGGGATCGACAGGATCGTCGCGATGGTCAAGGACCGTCACGATGGTTCAAGTGAACCGTCACGATGGCGTGAGACCATCGTGATGGTTCGGTTGAGCCGTCGGGATGGCGTGAGCCAATCGCGATGGTCTGAGCCAATTGCAATGGTCCACCAAAATGCAAAATTTTCAAATGCAAGTGTGGATTCCTATATGCATAAGGATGCTCTACAGTGTGGTGAACTCGCTTACCTCAAATTCCAAACTTGGCAGACCATCGCGATGGTTTGACACAGTCGGCATTTTCTGACAGAAATGATTTTCTTACCTTTTTGTAGCTTTCCTGATGCTTTGGAGCACTTGTTGAAGCTGAAGGTCAAGGACAAAGCACAGGAGCACATCAAAGAGATGGACACACAAGTAGAAGGAGCAAGTAGGGAGCTCCAAGAAGTGTATGTCAAATTTTCATAAGAATCCCTTACAACAATAGTGATTTTCATCACTAAAAACCATTGTAAATACCATTTTCTATTTTTGTAACTCCATTTTGTTCAAGCCAAGGAGTCCTTGAGCTTGAGGAGTATTAGAAGTATCATCCTACCAATTTTCATAGTTTTTAGACTTCTTTTGAGCCCTCAAATAAGCCTTGGAACCTAATTTTTAACTAGGCCGGACAGTAGGTCTGGACAGGGTCAAAACTAGTCAAAAAACTATAAAAAGAGCTAGAGAGCTCATTTTTGAGGTTAGCTGGTTAGAGAATAGAGCTTTTGTAAGAGAACTCTTTTGCAATCAAAGCTTTCCATTGTTCCTCTCTTTGATCTTACCTTGTGTGCGTGTGTGTGTATGTGTGTGCATGTTTGTGTGCTTTCACTCACGCACTTGTGCCTTCACTTGCTCGTGGTCTTCATACCGGTCCTCACGTCTCCGCGGATTGACAAGTAAAGGAGGTGGTGCTTACGCTAGATCTACACCAAATTTTGGCGCCGTTGCCGGGGAGAGAGCTTCGAGGACGAGCGTTGTGATGGTAAGATCGTAGATTTGCGACATTGGAAGGTTAAAAACTGTCATTTTTATTCATTTTCTGATTTTTCTTCTTCATCTTCATCATCATCACCATCTCCATCTTCTCCCATCTTCTTCTTCATAGAAATTTCTTGTTTTTTAGTGCATTTTCACCATTTTCATACCATCTTTCATGCATTATTGTGCAAGGAGGAGTTAGGAAGTGCAAGAGAGTGTAAGCGCTGTGTTTTTTCATGATTTTCTGCACATACGGAGCTCGCCATTGCTCGACGCTCAGAAATTTGAAGTTCCCGCCAAAAAACACAATTCTATGATGAAAATCGCGATTCTGTGAAAATTCAAATTTTTTTGAAAATCGCGATTCTCTGTTTCCTGCCTAAAAGCCTTTTGAAAAGAACATGATTCTGTGGTCATTCTTAGAATCGCGATTCTGTGGTTGTGCTCAAAATCGCGATTCTCACAAATCACGATTTTCAGCCAAAAAAAAAACACGATTCTAAGAAAACACGATTCTGTGGTTGCGCTCAAAATCGTGATTCTCTAAATTTTGAGAACCACGATTCTCTGAGACAAAATCGCGATTCTCTAGAACACGATTCTCTAAAACACGATTCTCTAAAACACGATTTTGTGAACCACGATTGTGTGAAACATGATTTTGTGAACCACGATTCTGTGAACCATGATTTTGTGAACCACGATTCTGTGAAAACACGATTCTCTGCTCAAAATCGCGATTCTCAAAAACACGATTCTCTGCTCAAAATCGCGATTCTCACAAATCACGATTTTCAGCAAAAACACGATTTTGTGAAAAGACGATTCTATGAAAACATGATTCTCTGCTCAAAATCACGATTCTCAAAAACACGATTCTCTGCTCAAAATCGCGATTCTCAAAAACACGATTCTCTGCTCAAAATCAAGATTTTGTGAAAACACGATTCTCAAGGTACACAACGGCGATTCTCTGATTTCACACAATCGCGATTCTCTAGAAGTTCACAAAATCGCGATTCTCTAGAAGTTCACAAAATCGCGATTCTCTTGATTTCATAAAATCGCGATTTTTTCCAAAAGGTCCTGTTTGCCTGTTTTGACCCCCAGGAGCCTGATTTGACATAACTTTTTCATCCAAAGTCCATTTTTTGAGCTCTATAGCTCATTGGAAAGGATATTTTCAGATAGGATATTTTGAAGTTGACCCTCCGATGGGACCTGGAACCCAAGGGGACTCCAAAGGATTTTTGAACCATACCAAGGGGAAATTTTGGACTCTTCGCCAAAGCTTATGAACCTGATATCAGGTAGATACCTAGGCAAGGATAGACAAAGCATTAGATCTTCTCAGTCCAGTGTCAACCATACAGCTAAGTCTTGGGCACAACAATTAAGTGGTTGTCCTTACGTACTAAACTCTAACACAAGTGACTCAGAAATGTCTTTTAGCATGGGGAAACCTGCAGGTGGCTCAGGAACTGTCCATCTACAAACACCAGAAGGACCCTATAAGACACAATTGGAATATATTCGGACCAACCGATTAGGTGCTCGCATCTATGAGGATGGCTTGAGGCGATCAGTGGTCCAACAAAATAATCCAGATCAACCCTTTGGACTTGAACACCCAGTGGTCAAGTTTGAAGAGGGTTCATACATTGATAAGGAAGGAACCATGTATGTGGTTGCCAACCTACCAGATAGGACTTATGAGTTTGGAAATATCATTCCTGAGAATGAGATAGGAGACCTAGAACAAGGAAATGTAGGACAAGGACCCCAGACTCCTAGAGGCAAGTCAGTTTTGACCAGAGTGATCACTCAAGACTGGATTCCTCAAGATAACAAAAGCATAGAACTATTCTTGAATAGAAAAACAGAGGAAGCCTTTTGGAGATTCAAGCCAGATCAACCTAGCCAATTGGGCATAGTCATCATCTATGAATTCAAAGATCCTGAGATACCAGGCAAAGTTGTCTACCTGGATAACACATCAGAGAAGATATTCATGGTAACAGAACATGATAGACATGCATATACTTGGAAGAGTGAATTGATTTTCCCTCCACCAAGATCCAATGTTTCCCATAGCCTCCAAGGAGTAGGATCATCCCACGCTCATGAAGCCCAGAGAGAAAGAACTAGAGAGAGACCTGAGGTAAGTTTTGTACACACCGTGGGCAGGAATAGGTCAGGATTTGAAAATGAAAGACCTAAAAGAGAGAGACATCAAGCACATAGGCAACGAAGAGATGAACAGGAGTTTCCATTGCCTAGACCCCGAGAGCACCCAAGAACCCTTAGACCCACTCAAGTGATCAAGGCAATGAAGAATTATTTTGACGGGTCAGGAGATCCTTATGATCATGTGGCCGAGTTCAAACAAGTGTTAAGAGCTCAACAGGTTGAGGACTTGTTCACCCAATACGAGGCATTTGGTTTGACTCTTAAGGGCACTGCCTTGGCTTGGTTTCAACCACTGAGTAGTCGCAACTATCGCGATATAGGTCAGTTGCTAGACGAATTCATTGTAGAGTTTTCCAAGAGTGGTATCAGGCATAGCACTTCATCTTTGATCCACAGTTTCAAGCAGACACCCCAAGAAACAATGTGACTAGCAGGTAGAAGGTTCAGACAGTACCTAGAAAGATGCCCTGCTCCAGAGTTACCCACTCGAGCCAAACAAATGGCTTTGTTCTTAGATGGCTTATTGAGCACAAAGTTAAGATCATATGTGTACTTGAAAGAGCCTAGATCCATAGAAGAGTGTGTGTGGACATGCATTGACATAGAAGATAACTTGGGTGAGGAGTTAGGATTGTCCAAACTCTATAAGGATTCTGATAGTTCTACTAGTCAAACTTCAAAAATCTCCACGGAAATAGATGAGATAGCTGAGCAAGTTGCTAAGAAGCTGGGAGTCCAAAATAGACAAGCACAAAGAGTCACCTCATTGAACCGATGTTATACCTGCGGAGGGGACCACATCAAAACCAAAACATTAGAGAAAGGAATGCTCCATATTGCACTATTGAGAGAAAATACACGAACCACACGGCTCAAGATTGTCCCTACAATAGGCAAGCTGTTAGACAAACTTATCAGCAACCTTACCAACAAGGTAGGTATCAGAACCAATACCAACAGCCATATTATCGACCACAACAACAATATCAGGCACAATATAGGCCACAACCAGTCTTGGGAAACCAACCACCAGCTCCTGCAAACGTGATTCCAGTCAAGTATGCAGTGGGAGAGGAAAATCCAAATAGAGCATTGGTGCCAGTGACCCCATTGATCTTAGAGAATGACTCTCATGCTCATAGTTCAGACTACTCCCATGAAGGTAGTCCACATGCTTATTACACAGAGTCACCTGAACACAGTGAGATTTACCCGTATCAATATGAGGCACCACCTATGGAACAAAATTGGGAGCCTGAATACTCCAATGTCATGTACACAAATGCAAACCCTAGGCCCCAATTGAGACAAGTAAGATCACCAGCCCCTAGAGGACCATGTTTCAGATGTCAGGGCGACCATTTTCTTCGTGATTGTCCCCACCCACCATCTCCGAGTCAAGGACAGGCTATCATAATATAGGCTTTTTGTCCTGATTGTGGCAAAGACCATCTCCCCAGAGATTGTCCAAGAAACCCCTCTAGTGCACCCAAGATTACACCTATTAATGTGGTAGGCTTAGTGGCGGATTCAAGTTTAAGTTGCAGTAATGTAGCTCCTATACAAGCTGTCACTAGAGCACAAGCCTTAAAACAGGATAAACCAGCAGAGCAATCGGAGTCGAGTGAATCGGGAGAACCTACTAGGAGGAAAACAAGAACATGGAAAGATACCAGAAAGAAGGCTAATCGCAAGTGGAATAAAAAGTTATCAGAACTAGAAGAAAGCTTGAAAGATGCAAAAACAAAAATAGAAGACATCGCATCTCAAAACCCCTTGCATGTTGACACTCCATCCACTCCACCTCATCCCACCGCACCACCCATTGTAAATAGACCACAACCAGGGTCTGTTCTGGCAGATCCAACCCCAGAAGGCTTGGACATGATGTTCAAGGCCTACCAGGCTCGACTTCAAGAAGGGCCAACAGCTGCAAACCTAGACAAGAGTTACCCTAGAGTAGATTTAGAGATTGAACGGATGAAAATGTGCATGAAAATAATAGAACAAGCTCAAGCTATACTCAAAACTAGTCAAAAGTTCAATCAGACAAACTCTGTCAAACCGGATTTGCATTTCCAAGGCTTACTAGAAAGATTAGAGCAATTGGTAAACAAACCACAAGTTTCTTTACCTCCATAGGCTCAACCAGTTATTGAGAGGAGAAGCTCACCACCAATGGGAGCTTATGTTCCTAATTCTACGGATGCTGGAATACCTCCTTCAATTCAACAGTACTCTCAAGAGTTCTTGCGGGAAATACAAGAAGAGAAATGGGCCAAGGAGAAGGGTAATTCCCCTCCTATTCTTGAGATTGATGATATTCATGATCAATTTCCCCAAGACATTCCATCCATTTACGGAGACCAAGTCGAGCAATAAGAAGATGAAAGGATAGATTTTGAATCTAATACCTTAGAAGAACTACCTCAATTTCCAGGACCATGGGAATCTGAATCTCTTCAGATCAGAGCTCCCACAATACTGGTCAGACATGAAGACTCAGTGGTCCCAAGGAACACTGATGTCTAGACAAAATAGGGGACATGTGTGAGGGTGAAGAAGGTAATACTTATCTTCCAATCACCTACCAAGGTTACACAACCAAAGCAATCATAGATTTAGGTGCTGGTGTTGCTATTGCGACCACCTCCTTGTGGAAGCAATGGGGCAAACCCACATTAAGACCAACTAGAATGAAGCTTCAAATGGCCGACGGTCATTTTGAAGGACCTCTAGGATTGCTTGAAGGGATAACTCTAACCACTTGTGGTGTGGAGTTTGAACATACATTTGCTATATGTGACTTTGAGAAAAATAATGTCTATGAGATGATCCTAGGAAGACCCTTCCTACGGCAATTGCAAATAGTACAGGATTGGGGAACCAACTCCTTGTACTTACAACACTTAGGGGTCACCACCAAGGTCAATTTGAAGGATCACACCTTCAGAGATGTACCACCCCTACAGTGGAATTCTATCGACAAAGCGAAAGACGATTCTATCTCTTTGCATTCGAAAAGTTCACCTGATCCATCATGGCTGCATGAAGATACTCATTTGTGGATGTGCAAGGTCGCAGAGGAAGAGGAAAAACGTTTAAAGGCAAGAGAAGAAGGAACTTCTCCAGGAGATAGACCAATTAAAGACCCAGCCTATACACCGATGATCTTTCTAGATGAGGAATTTGAGCCTCCAGAAATCTTAGCCACCATGGACATTGTTGTTAATGAAGAACAATGGACACCTCATTCTGATGAGGAGGGTTATGATATCTCAGTGATCATGTGTCAGCCCTTGCTAGAAGAATGTGACCCTAGTGATGTCATAGAAGAAGAAGAGAATGACGGTGATATAGAGTCCATTGTGATGGATAGTTGCTTTAACTCAGAGCAACACTATCTAGAAGATATAGGAGTGTTCACCAAGAAAGAAGAAGAACCTCTCACAAGTATTAAAACGGTAAATTCAAAGGATGGAAGTGAGAGCAGTCAAAAGAAAAAGAAAAGAAAAGCAGTAAAACAAGAAGAGGAGGAATCATTGTTTGAAGTACCAGAAAACTTCAAGAAATATGAAGTTGACGACCGCAAAAATTTGGTACGAATGCCTAAGTGAGAGGCCATCATAGGGGAATCATATGATAATAAAGAAAAGACCAAGAAAATTGTAGTGACCATTGAAAAGAACGAAGAGAGATGCACATACATAGGAGATGACCTAAGTGCAAGAGAAGAAATGGAGCTCATAGCTTTATTAAGGGAATATAGGGATGTGTTTGCATGGCACTATAGAGACTTGAAAGGGGTAGATCCAAGAATTTGCTCTCATACTATCCCCATGACTGTTAATGCCAAGCCCACCAAAAAGAAGCCCTACACATATAATGATACATATGCAGCCAAATAAAAGAAGAAATTGATAGGCTGATTGAAGCTGGATTCATCTATGAGATTGAGCATACTGAATGGGTGTCCCCCATTGTAGTGGTGCCCAAGAAGAACGGGAAGTTGCGAGTGTGTATTAACCTTAAAAAAGTTAATGCCACTACGATCAGAGATAGTTATCCACTTCCAATCACGGAACACCTATTGGAGCGTGTTGCAGGCAAGGAAGTTTATAGCTTCCTTGATGGATTTTCAGGTTACAATCAAGTAGCCATTGCCCTAGAAGATCAACACAAAACGGCTTTTGCCACAGAGTGGGGAATCTTTGCATTTCGTGTGATGCCATATGCGCTCACCAATGCACCTGCAACGTTCCAAAGGCTCATGTGTCATGTCTTCAAAGAGTTCTTGCGAAAGAGCTTAGAAGTGTATATGGATGATTTATGTGCTCATTCCCAAGAAAGAAGATTTCACATCCCTGAGCTCAGACAAATCTTCAACAAGTGTAGAGAATATCGAGTGTTTTTGAACCCAGAAAAGTGTGTTCATGGTGCGGCAAGGTAAAATCTTAGGTCATATTGTTTCTAAGAATGGAATCTCAACAGATGAAGATAAGGTACGCGCCATAGCGGAGCTGCCAAGGCCAAGGAATGTTAAAGAGGTACAAGCCTTTATGGGCCATCGTGGATATTACCGTAGGCTTATCCACATGTACGTGATCATAGCTAGACCCCTTTATGCCCTGTTGTCTAATTTTGAGTGGAACGACGAATGCGAGAATTCTTTCAATGAATTGAAGAAACGTTTGTGCACAGAACCAATACTGACAACTCCTGATTGGAATAAACCATTCCATGTCCATGTGGATGCATCCAATCACGCCATAGGATGTGTGCTAGCACAACCCACAGGTGAAGGAAACTTAGATTTGCCCATAGCATATGCTAGTAGATAGCTCACCGTAGCTGAACGAAACTATACCACAACTGAGCGAGAAGGCTTAGGCATGGTATATGCTATGAAGAAGTTTAGACACTATTTATTGGCCAATAAGTTCAAGTTTTTCACTAATCATCAAGCTTTGTTATATTTGGTCAATAAACCTTGCAATACTGGACACTTAGTAAGATGGTTCCTCTTACTAATGGAATATGACTTTGAAGTTGTT
This sequence comes from Ceratopteris richardii, assembly GCA_020310875.1. NCBI lineage: Eukaryota > Viridiplantae > Streptophyta > Polypodiopsida > Polypodiales > Pteridaceae > Ceratopteris > Ceratopteris richardii. Next base: position 158,045,666 of record CM035427.1, on the reverse strand, counting down.
GTTAGGAAATGTAGAACCCACCTTCGGGCATATCACCTTTCTCGCATCACTTCAAGAGAGTCACCGCAAGGAGTGTCTGATGAATTACCCGATGCTTATCTGTTCAATTTAGAAGTTGTTCCTAAATGGGCAAATAAGTTGGTAACAGTCCTCACCTTCAGACCCGCAAATAAGAATGTGAAAACCTCACAAGAAGAAATTGTAAAATCACAAAAATATCACATATTGGCAGGAAGCATGTACAAACAAGATACTGAAGGTGTATTAGCTTGTTGTGTCGAGGATGATGAACACAGTAACTAGGTGCAACAAGCCCATGAAGGATTGCTAGGAAATCACTATTCTAAACAACGAACATTGCAGAATCTAAAACGTTTAGGAGTGTATTGGCCTAGCATGGACAAAGAAATACATGAGTGGATTAAGAATTGTCCAATGTGCAGAGAGAGACCACCAATAGAGCATGCCACCCTTTATCAAGTGTCATTAATTCCTGATTGGAGTGCTCCATTGGTAGAGTTTATGAGATCGGGAAGCTTACCCAAAGAGGCTAGTCCAGCAAGAAGACGAAGCATGGAGCAAGAGGCTCAAGGCTATGCCTTAGTAGGAGACAACCTATACCGAAGAGGCAAAGATGGTTATCTAAGGTTGTGCATTCACGAATCTGACTATTTGAAAGTCTTAGAAACTGCACACAGCGGTGTTGTAGGTGGACACTTTGGTCCTGATCGAGTAATCAAGACCATTCTATTTTCAAGACTTTGGTGGCCCACTCTTCATATGGATGCTCATACCTATGTGAAGAAATGTGACACATGCCAACGTGCACAATATCCAGTTAGAAAAGACGAGATGCCTTTGAGGCCAATGATGGGAGGGCGTGCATTTTCCAAGTGGGGCATAGACTTCATAGGTCCTATTAACCCCCAAGCTAAAGACTCCCATGCAGAGTATATTATTGTAGCCATAGATTACCTTACAAAGTGGGTAGAAGTGAAAGCCACAACAAAGAATGATGCTCAGACTACGGCTAAGTTCTTATTCGAGAATGTGTTCACGAGATATGGGCTACCAATAGAGTTAGTGAGCGATAGAGGCACACACTTCTTGAATGAGGTCATTGAAAATCTTCTCCAAGAATTCTTGGTGATACATAAGAAGTCTGCCCCTTATCACCCACAAGCTAACGGACAAGCCGAGAGCACTAATAAGATCCTCTGTAACGTATTGACAAAACTGGTAAATAATAAACGCTCTGATTGGGACAAACAACTTCATCATGCTGTTTGGGCTTATCGAGTTGCCTACAAAACGGTACTCAACGCCACCCCATTTCATATGGTCTTCAGACAGAATGTTGTGCTACCATTAGATTTCTTAATCCCTGCCTTAAAAGTAGCACAATAGTATGAGTGGAATGGGCATGAATTGTCCTCTAGGATCTTTGATCTCGAGCGCTTAGGTGAGACAAGGCTACGAGCGGCAGCAGGCATCTACATTGCAAAGAAGAGGCAAAAGACATACTTTGATGCACACATCAAGGATAAGGGATTGAAAGAGGGAGATCTAGTGTTGGTTTATACACTAAAACAACATGCCCATAAGTTGGAAAAAAGAGGATACGGACCCATGATCATTAATAGAATTTCCACTAGTGTTGCAGTTCAGTTGGCCACTCTAGTAGGAGATATCTTGCCAAACTATATTAGTGGATGTAGAGTCAAGTTATATTAAGAGCCTCTTACAGAGGATATGCTTATGAGACTCAACACTGTTAAGAAGCGAAAAGAAGAGGAGTTAAGGGTGAGGGAAGAAGCACAGGCAGAGGCTAGAGAGCGTATTAGGCGAAATAAGTTAAGGCGACTAGGCCTAGATGTCAACTCAAAAGCCCCAAAATATCACATGGATATGTGCCAAAAATCGAGCATAACTACTTCTCAAGTCATTGACCGACGTCCCTTTGTGACCATAGAGATAGGACAAGGAAAGGGTGCAAGGACTGTGAAAGCATTGATTGACTCAGGTGCAGCAAGTAGTGCAGTTAGACTATCCTACTGCCAAAGCTTGCAGTTGAACATCAATCCTATAGAAGCTTATCTCATAGGATTGGGAGGTGTGGAAACCCCTTCTTTGGGCGAGGTGGAACTTCCCATCTACCTGCAAGATGTTCCAATGAAAGTCAAAGTGCTAGTGTGTCAAGATGAGAACCTTACAGAACCACTTGTCTTAGGACAAGATCGGATTTATGACAATGCAGTCAACTTAAACCTAAGAAGTCAACTTCTTCAAGTTTGGGTCCAGGGACAATGCTTTACATTAGAACTAGAAAATGGCATGCTCACAAATCCAGATGTCACATCTTGTAGTTCTTCTAAGACTAATCATATGGAAGAAGATGTTGTATGTGTCAAAAGCTCTATGATGCAGAAGAAGTCAATCATGGAAGAACAGGTTCGAAGGCGGGTGGATCTTTCTTCTTCTCCAAAGAATCAAGTAGCCATAGTAGTGAGTCCACCACACAGGCAAACACAACCGTTCACGACAATTGCTACATCAAATAGAAAGACACCATTCGACAAGAAAGCAGTTCCGAGCATGAAACAGATCTGGGTATGCAAAGGAGAGCAACCACCAGCCTTGCCCCCACACATCCCATCCAGGCAAGCCAAGCAGGCTAGAAGACGAAGGAAGGAGCTTGGAAAAGCTCAACCACCAGGTATCCGACAAGTTTGGATGCCTAAGAAATTAGCTGAAGCTCAACACGGACAATTACAAATATGGGTACCCCTACACAGTCGCAGATCATTCTCAAATGGATCCCTGTAAGGCAAAAGGATCAGTTGTCATCTCAAGATCCAATGGATACCTCCACAATAGATGGCATCAACATCCGCAAATAACATCGAAAAGCCTCGACGAGCGACAACCATGTGCTCCTTGCACAACCCAATCTTTTGCACCATTCAGGTTATGCATTTCCAAAGTATGCATTAATATAGGGCCACATTACAGGGCCGTGCATAGACACATTGGGGAGTCCCATGCAGAAGAGCACATTGACATATGTCAACATCTTTTCTGATACTAACATCTGTCTTCTTGTTTGGTGACATTGTTCATCAAGAAAAAAAAAAGGAGAGGAAGCACTTGTTCCCAGGTTTGGTCATGAAACATGAATGAGTCATGCTTGGTTAAAGGTGGAACTATTGATTACTGGGCATTTATCAGTTTGGATAGAAGTGTGTCTCGGCTAGCAGATGATATAATTGCTGCCTTATCTGGTAGAGGACAAGAACTTGGTATGAACATGGCATCCACAACTATGGTTTCCTCTTACTATGGTAGGAGTGAAGAGCTTGAAGGTCCGCAACTTGAAGTGATACTTAACTACTGCATGTAAGAGAGCATCCAGGGAGATATCTGCAAGGGGTAGTTCTGGTACCCTGCAAATCTTTGTATGTATACTGGATGAGAAGACTCCTGCTTATGGTGAACCAAAGTGAATATGTGAAACTAAGCTTGGTGTAGTTACCCAATATCGTTTGTCAAGGAATATAAAGAGATTCAATTGTCAGTACTTGGCCAATGTTGCTTTGACAAGAGGAGACAGGACGAGTCACTCAAAGAATTTCATCAATGGATTATCCACACGGACATTCATCGACAATGAAAGACTAGCTGATGGTCCATCACAAATGCCGTGAGTCCAACACGAGGAGATAAACATCGATCGATCCTTCACCATGGTAAGTAACTTTACTCTGGAAACACCATGATAGATTAGGAAACCTCTTCGTCGGCATACCCTTGAGCACTTAGCTCAAGACTCCCAATTTTTGCACCATACTTCTTCCAATGCATTTTCCAAGTAAGCATGCATAGGGCTACCTTACAAGGCCATGCACGAGGCACATACTTTCCTCAACCCATGCACAAACTTACTTACCCATCAGTCATTATGGGTACTTGGCATGATTACTATGAACGTCATCTTAACAAGATCTAGAGGCCATCAATGGCAACTCACAGTGACACAATCATGCTGGAATCCAAGGAAGGAGCGCATACCAAGGGACAAAAACTTCCAATGGCTTTTAGTGTCAAATGAAGAATCGGACAACCAACCCTGCCACATTTGGAAGGAAGATGGCTCTTGTTCCTACCGAACAGACACTACCTCTCAAAGCACTACATGGAACAACCATTACAACAAGGGTCTATCAGGGACGACAGACTCGAGAGGGGGGGGAGTGTTGAAGCTGAAGGTCAAGGACAAAGCATAGGAGCACATCAAAGAGGTGGACACACAAGTAGAAGGAGCAAGTAGGGAGCTCCAAGAAGTGTATGTCAAATTTTCATAAGAATCCCCTACAACAATAGTGATTTTCATCACTAAAAACCATTGTAAATACCATTTTCTATTTTTGTAACTCCATTTTGTTCAAGCCAAGGAGTCCTTGAGCTTGAGGAGTATTAGAAGTATCATCCTACCAATTTTCATAATTTTTAGACTTCGTTTGAGGCCTCAAATAAGCCCTGGAACCTAATTTTTAACTAGGCTGGACACTAGGTCTGGACAGGGTCAAAACTAGTGAAAAAACTATAAAAAGAGCTAGAGAGCTCATTTTTGAGGTTAGCTGGTTAGAGAATAGAGCTTTTGTAAGAGAACTCTTTTGCAATCAAAGCTTTCCATTGTTCCTCTCTTTGATCTTACCTTGTGCGCGTGTGTGTGTATGTGTGTGCATGTTTGTGTGCTTTCACTCACGCACTTGTGCCTTCACTTGCTCGTGGTCTTCATACCGGTCCTCACATCTCCACGGATTGACAAGTAAAGGAGGTGGTGCTTACACTAGAGCTACAACACTGTACCTGCAAGAAAACTCAAAAGCACAAAAGCACATGCAAGCACAAAAGCTCTCTCTCTCTCGCATGCACAAATGAGGGAAAATGAGGAGAATGGGTGGATATGGGGAAATTTTTGATTTTTTTGAAGTGGAAGATGATGATGCGGGGATAAAGAAGGAGTGTAGAGGATATGAAAAACACTAAAAACTAATTAAAAACAACAACAAAAACTAAAATTTTTACCTTCCAATGCCACTTCTTGCTATACTCTTACCATCGCACATTCGTCCTAGACTCGATCCCTAGCAACATCACCAAATTTGGTGTTGCTCTAGCACAATGGTGAGAACCACGTTAAGAAGCTCCACCTCCTTAATGTCAATCCGCGGAAGAGATAGGAGTGATATGAAGATCATGAATATGAGATGAAGTGAGAGTGATGGTGAGAAGCATAAAGATGCACACACACATACACACACACAACGAAGAGAGAAGCAAGACACAATGGAAGGTAGGAAATCAACTCTATTACTCAAACATACTCTTACAAGCTCAAGCTCACTCTAGCTCATACAAGTCTACACTAGCTAACCTCAAAAATGAGCTCTCTAGCTCTTTTTATAGATTCTAGACTAGTTTTGGCCGATTTCACATCTAGTGTTGAGCATAGTTAAAAAATAGGTTCTACGTGCTATTTGAAAGGGTAAACAAAGTCTAAAAATAACCAAAATTGGTACACTCATTCTACCTAAGCTCCTCAAGCTCGGAGACTCCTCGGCTTGCACAAAATGGAGCTATAAATTACAAAAAGGGTTTCTCTATGTTACATATGGTCAAAAATGATGAAAATCACTGTTGGAGGTTTTTAAAAAGTATCTTGAAATATATTTGTTTGAAAAAATGATTCGACTCGCTCCCTGCTACTTCATTATGCTCTGTCTTTACATGCTTCCGCGTCTTCTATGCCTCTGGCTACTGCCAACACATGCTTTGCATTTACCATTTCCGATGTACTAGGAGTTGTCTCCTTTCGACACTCCGGTTCTGGTAACTCAATAACTATAGCATTGGCTTGAGCAGCCTGCTGTCCATGTTGTAGTTGTTGTCCCTGTTGATTAGGCTGATTATACCGAATTACTGGTATGCCCCTTTCTTCTCTATGTTTTACCCATAATGGACAATTGGGTCCTATCCAATGATCAGGCGCTGAACAATATCCACAAGGCATTACTCTTTGTGGTTGCCCTTGCTGATGACCTTGCTGGTTATGTCCTTGCTGATTGGCTGCCACATCAGTATTATTCCTATTCTCTTGCCGTGAACTTTTCCCTCTATTCTTGGGGTTGTACCAACATTGGTTTGTTGTATGTCCATCTTTATCACAAATATCACAAAATCTCCTTTCTTTTGGAGCTACAGTGGAATATCCATGTCTTTTTAACTTACTAATCCATGCTTCCTCTTTACTTTGCTTATTAGCCTTATACTTCAATTCTGAATCAGAGTCCGCCTCTGAACTAGAATCAGAATGTCTCTTTTTAGCCTGTCCAAATCTTCTTTCCACGCCTGCAGCTGCTAACACTAATACATCAAAGCCATTCGCAATATCCACACTTGCAATTGAATGTCTAATGGTACGTCATAATCCTTTTAGAAAATAACCTGCCAACATCTTGTTAGTAGGTCTTTCATTACCTTGCCATCTGCCATTGAGGTTTTGAATTTCTGAGCATAATCTTCCACTAACATGGTTTTTTGCCTAATAGCTCTCAATTTCCATAACACATCGAAAGGAGTCTTCTCTTTTCTAAATCATTGCAAAAATGTTATTTTTAATGCATCATATGTAGCAAAAATGAGCAATACCATATTGACTGAACCAGCTTATTGCTCGTCCTTCCAACGTGGCAGGAAATTGCTGAAGTTTAATGTCATCACCATATATAGCTGGGTATCCATTAGCCGTCCATTTTATCTCAAATTGAGCCACATGGCAATCAGCATCTTCTTTAGAGCCTCCTTTGAACGGAGCTGCTTTGACTTTGGGATTGGGAGGTGGTTGCGCCATTGGCTATGGTTGAGGTGTACGCCTAGTTCTTTGACCGGTCGCCCCTGCAAGTGGGTCGAAGTGGAGTTGTCTTCTTACTCTTACGGTTGCTTCTGTTAGGAATAGCGCTCCAAGTATACCGTCCACTAACCTTACCTCTGCTGCACCTGTTTCTCCTGTTCCTCTTCTGTTTCCAGATTAGCTTCCTCCTCGGCTTCATACCAATCGTAAAATTCTGAGAATGACTCCACGTTAGCTACCTTTGCCTGTGCTCTTGCAAAATACACTTTACCAAATTGTTTCCTTCTTTCCTTCATGCATTTCTTGCTTCATAAGCAGCACAATAGGATCGCCAAATGTGTTGGGGTTCACATTCAACACATCTCTACTTGTTTCTGAACAATCAAACTTTAGCACTGATCTACTTCACACAAAGAATACGCTTCCAACAGATTTTAGATTTAGCATTGTTACACTGCGACAAAATCTCTCTTCAACGAACATAACTCAGATAGACAAAGATGTTGGAGCAAGTCTATGACAAGCCTAAGTATTGGCTTGAGTCTCACAAAGTCTTAGAAGAAGCTTTAAAAACAAGACTGTGTAAAGTTCACTTGTGAACTACCTCTTGTAACTTTTGAAGAGTTTACTTAATGTAAAAGTAAGAGAATCTTAAGTGGTTGAGTCCACTTGATCAAGAATGGAAAGAGGAACCACGAATTCGTGATTTGTGGTAGGTAGAGAATCAAATCAATCATTGATTGATTGGAGAGTGATTGAGGGAAGTTAGCCTCCCAAACTCAACTATAAATAGATGGCAGTTTTAGTCGTGGTTAGAGAGACCTATGTGAAGACCTCCAAGAGCTGAGCTTTATGCCATATCAAGGTGTGATTACAAGGCACACACATGTATCAGTAAGTCATTGTATTCTACAAGCAATATACTTTCATTTTCATGATTATTTGAGTTCATCTTTCCATGTTCTTGTGAAGTGTACTACTCACTGCCATTACTCTCAGTTTTCTCAGTCAGCTTGCAGAGATGTTTTCTCTGAGCTTGGTGCATCATTTTCAGTGATTTAACTTGGTAAAGTTAGCTCTATAAGTCTACTATATGCCCATAAATTTTCATGTCATTTGGATGTTGCAATCTTCAGTTATGTTCATTTGAAGTCAACAGGGTCTGTTCATCTTCACCTCTCTGTCAGGTACCCGACTTTTTCACTCATCTTGTCAGAGCCATTTCTCAGTGGTTACTTATCCAAATTCAGTGATTTAAAGCTTGTTAGATTCAGCTTACTGTCTACTATAACCGTACAAATTTTCATAATCATTGGATTTCTAAATTTTGAGTTAGGGTGATTTTTCGGCTCACTTGTCTATTTCTATAGCAGCCCGTGAAAATCGGGATGATATCATCACTTGTTAAAACTCATTCTCAGTGTGTGCTTTGTTATTTTTGATGAGATTACTCTTGAAAGTTAGCTCTTTAAGCTAAATAGACTTCCCCAAGAGGAATTAAGCTAATTGCTGCTGTTCTCAGAGAATTATGTAAAACACTAGACAGGTGTATGAACCAAGAATAGCAAGTTTTCACCTCTGAGCTAACTCCAACTTATCTGTTTTGATCTATCTTTTTGAGAGTGATCTTCCAAGGTACATAGGGTGTCTAATACATCCATTGGCAAGCTAAAAGAGCCCACCATCTACTCCTGGAGTTCATTTGGCTGGTGTAGATCAAGGATTTTGCAACACCTCTTCATCTTCAAACACATACTTATCCATCTCTTCACAAAAGATTCATTCTTGTGCTGAATGTACATGAGTAAATTACTCCATTAGAGTTCTTCTACATCAGGTATTACATGATGGAAAAGTTCATTAAAACTTTTGACTATAGAAAATACATTATGAAATAGGTAAATATGCCTCCGAAACCAAGATTTTGACATTTCTGTTTCACCATTATCTTGCACCGTTTGAATAACGGAGACTTTCTCTTCTGGCGATGTTCTCTTTGAGGACGCTTCTTTTTTTTTCTTCTTGGAAGATATCTTCTTGCCTCTTCTGGTTGTTCTTTCGCTCTCCCTCTTGGAGACACTTCTTCCCCTTCCTAACCCCCTTCTCGTGAACAAAATACAACTACTCTCTTTATTGCGACATTAGCACCTAACAAAAAATAACTCTCTATTAAAATCCGAGCAAGAAAATACAAATTCAGCAAATTTCCAACTCAGCAACATCCAATTGAGTACTATCTGAGTTAGCAGAATTTCAGAATTCAGATCAACTATTTATCCTCAAGATTCTTCTGGACCACATTTTTTTAGCTTTTTTTTTTTTACTTTTCATTCTGTTCTTTCTTTTCTTTTTAAAATAGTCGTGTTTTGTCATAAGCCACCCTCCTTACCAATTACTCAAGCATGCATGCCAAATTAAAAGCAATTCCAGCACCGCACAATGATAACCATCACTTCCTACCCCCCACCATAATATCTGTACTTAAGCTCTTGGGTTGCGCCAAAAAACGCTATCGTGTTCTTGTGATTGTGCTTGTGTTTTCTGTGTTCTGTGTATCCGTGTGTTGTGTCCTGTGTATTCGTGTTCGCGTGCGCAATGGAAGTGTTGGCGAACTACACAGCTTTCTGTGATGGTATCCCTACCGAGGTAGGAGAATACCTACACCTTCGAGGGTTGGCCAACTTTGCTGAGCTGCCATGGCACTCAGTGGAAGCCCATCCCTTCTTTGCACAAATCATCCCTGCCATCGCCCAATCCCCCATCGCTGAACGACAATGGCTCTTCCCCTCCCTACCATCTAGAACCGTCATAACCTTCTAGGCCTTCACCGAAGCCTTCCGCCGCACTCCACAAGGCCGCGAGAATGGCCCAAGTATCCCCGTAGCCCACATGACCAAACTTTTTCCCCGCCATTCATCGAACGAATACGCCATTCTCTGCCGCCCCGAACCTGAAAGAACTGCATTATAGTTCTTAGTCGCAATCCTTAACCTCCAAAAACGCACCTACGGTATCTCCCACCCGTTCTATTCCGCCATCGACCTTGCTGCACAAGAACCCGTTAATTTTGCCTCCTTTTTCTTTCACCGAATCCATAAGGAGTGTGCAGCCATAGTGAAACAAGTCAACAAAGGAACCACCCCTTGATCCAGACTTCCCCACATCCTTTCCTTTCTCTTTCCAACCATACTCGTAGCTCAACCACCACCACGAGGACCCGTCCTAAGGCATGAAGAATCAGTTCAGCTACTAGAAGATGAGGAAGAAGAAGATGAAGAAGAGCTCAATCAATTGTTCCGCCGGAAACGTATCAGAATTAGCTCCTCAAAAAGTGAAGCACAAGGCTCAGCCGGAAAAGATAACGATGACGATAAAGACGAAGAGAAGAATGAAGAGGAGACATTCCATGATACAGCTACTTCAATGCACAATGAATCATCGACTGAGCAACAAGAACAACAGGATCAAGCAGAAACAGAATCAATATCGACCAAAAAAGAATCAGAGCAACAGATAGACGAGAAAGAATCTGCCAAGGAAGCACTAGACAAGCTACTGAAGGCAGTGGAATCCACAGAAGCGTACAACGCGCAAACTGAACAAACAAACAAGGTAACAACCACTGACTCTGCCCTCCCCAAAACACCGCCTGTTAACCCCATTTCCTAACCGGAACCACCCCGCAGCCCCATCAAGTCCAGTCACCCCACCGGAACTACTGAAACCTCGACATCCTCCCTCAATTATTCACCACCGAATTCACAACAACTCCTCACCGGAACCTCGTCGCAACCTCGCCCTCCTCTGCCACCCCATCCCATTCCAGTTTTTTCATAATTAGAAGCCATGGGTCGCCTCTTAATTAATCTATCCCAACAACTGCCGCAACACCTAAAGCAAGCCACAGACGATGCATGAGAAGAATTCCAACGGAAATTGGAAGTAATGGAGGCGGATATCACCCCCCTCTAGGAAGAGTTACAAGCAGCAAGAGCGGAAAACCATGCACTCCATGAGCAGATCAAGCAACTACAGGTTACACTCCAAGCACAAGAAGAAAGCTCAAGCCAGTGAGATAAGGCATTAGCTGAAAAAGACGAATTACTGACAGCTGCCGACACCGAAATAATAAAGTTAAATCAAACAATCAAAGATACAGACGATACAAGAATAGCACTAGGAAACCTACTAGAAGAAACAAGACTCCAGCTGCAGGACACAGTACAAAAATACCAAGAGCAGCAGAGAGAAGCTAAGCAAACCGAGGAACAACTACAGAGAACAAAAGAATCCTTAGACGACATCAACAATATGCTCAAACACCAATTGAACAGGGAAACCAAATACCAAAAGGACTTAGCGAATGCCCGCAGAGAACGAGATGCATATCACAAAACTATACAATTCCAGAATCAACAATTTGAAAGATTAGATAATCAGGTACGCAACCAGAAAGACCGAATCAGTGAAATGCAGAAACAAGTAACGGAAATGAAGACAGCCAGAGATGCGGCATTATCCAACGACTTTTACTTACAGGAGGCCTTTTTGCAAACACAGGCCGAAATTTTGCTCACCGAAGCCATTGCCCTCAGTTCTATTAGAGTAGATGTACAAGTAGTAGAACCGACACCCTTAAACAGTTATTAGAAACCCTTAAGAAAAAAATAGCCCGTACATTTAGATTAGCCAGAAATATGTATCTAGAAGGAATCATAGATGAACAATAATTTTTGTAATAAAAAATCACTTGCGGGTTCGAGTCCACCATGCGTGCCAGTGTTAGACGGCCGCCGGAGTAGGACAAATGTATGCCGGATGTAATGGAGTTTTCGCAATTCGCACAAAAAGTTGGTACGCGCATCCTGTAAACATCTTTATAAAGCAATGGAAAAAGAGTGGTCGAGAGCCCGTTTTTCTGGACTTTCCAGAGTGATTGTCGAAGCCTGTGTGATGTATTGTTGTGTAGTCTGAGTTGTGTCAGTGTTCTGATCATTCCGCCTCGCCCACTGATACTGTGGTGCATAGTAACGAATCATAAGTAAAAGGTTGGGTGTCTGCTTGTTGGCGTTGTGTTCGGTCGTATAAGTTCCCAGGGTTTACTTACTGTCAGTCATTTCTTTTGCATAAGTTAATGGATAGTGGGAATTCCAAATAAATAACTGGAAGTGAGTTCTCGTATGCTCTGTTGTGCTACCGGATTCAGTACCTTCGATATCATTCTCTGGTAATCCCGATTATGAGGAAGAGCTAGTACCTTCAGTAGCATGAATAAGTTGATTGAAGAGTACTGATAAGTTTTGTAACGAATGAATCTATCGATTATAGTATCTACTGGTTGATTTACTGCCTATTGTGAGTTTGTATGCTATCTAGCGTATATACCTGTCATGAAGAAGTTGTGTGTTGATTTACGAGAATATAAGACCGCTTAGTCGTTAGTATTGTTGTAACACTCGGACTACTGCCCTGACTCAATAGCCAGTTTAGTCTGTAAGAGTTAGATACACAGATTCCCAGAAATCGGATATTATTTGATGAAGGCTAATAACTGAGCTAAGACGTGTTAATGGTTATTTACTGTTGTGCAAAGATTTATTTGGGAAATTAGTACAGGGCCTCTGTCTAACAAACCCCTACCACTCCCAAGAACCCACGTTGTTTCGGTGACGATACTGAAAGTTTAACACAGTTTACGGTGAATCACTGTTTTATGTTTAATATTTGTTCGGTAACGATTTCGGCTAGCAGTAACACATCGTACGTGTAACACTTTAAACACTTATTCAATAGATGCGACATGTACTGGTTGCAAAAGGATTATGGAACATTGTGCAAGCTGTTGAAAGACGTCCTGTTACACATGTAACGATAGGTACTGCAAATACAGGTGTTGGAGCTGATGAAGATGGTGTCGAAGATGATATTCCGCAGATTCTTGTTCGTGCTACTGTTTCTGTTGCACCTACTGCAGAGCAGATTTGTTGGGATGGCAGAGATGCCCAGGCACATGCATTGATAGCTTTGTCTATCAAACGTGCCATTATTCCTCACATTCGCTCTTGCAGAACAGCAAAGGATGCTTGGGATACACTTACCACTTTGTACGAGGCTAGGAATGAGGCTCGTGTTGCTTACCTCCGAAAACAGTCGGAGAGTGAGCACATGAATGAAGGTGATTCTATGGACAGTTTTCTTACAAAGATCAAAGACCTGAAGGAACAATTGATTTCTGCTGATGAGGTTATACCAGATAGCTCACTTGTGCAGACCGTTCTGAATGGTCTTCCTGATTCATATCAGAGTTTTTCCTCTACTCTTCGGATGATGATGAAAGGCAATCCGAATGCCTTGTCATTTGAGGAATTAGTCTCTGTTCTGTTGCAGGAAGATCAGTCCAGGCAGAACAGGTCCATTATGCGTGTTGCAGATCAAGCTTTCCTGGCTAGTCAGAAGGGCAAAGGAAAATGGAGCTCTTCTACTAGTAAGCAGAAATCTGCAAATGCTGCACAATCGAAGAACCAGGATAAAGATGAGAAGAAATCAGAAAAGCAGAAATTGTTCTGCAAGTACTGTAAAGGAAATGATCATATTATAAAGAACTTTCCAAAACTGGCTGCTAAAGAGGCAAAGAAGAAAGAGGCTGGAATGGTTGTTGCAGAGGCCTCTACACCAAAAACAGAGTCTGCAAATCTTGTGCAGGAAGAAGAATGGGCGTTTACTACTGTCTGCAGTTTTGACCCATCTTCTCATGATCAGTGCATGTCTGCAGTAGACTCAGATGTTTGGTACTTTGACAGTGGGGCGACCAAACATATTACCTCGCAGCGCAGTTTCTTCTCTTCACTCGAGCCTGCCCCTACAGGGAATACTGTCACATGCGCCAATAACTCCTCTTATCCTGTTATGGGAGTTGGTAAGATCATTCTGACTACTGCTGATGGTAGTTCTTTCACTTTGTCAGATGCTTTATTTGTGCCAGGGATAAAAAAGAACCTGTTATCAGTTTCTGCATTAGCCAAGATTGGCTTGGTTGTGAAATTCGTTGATGATAGGTGTACAGTCCATGATCTCACAAATGGCAATGTGATTATTGCTTCTGGCATTTTATGTCGTGGGCTGTATAAGCTCATAGACTATGAAAGATCTGTGAATGATTCGGCATGTGCAGTTCATGATTCTCAGGCTATGTTAGATGCAAAGCTTTGGCATGCACGCTTTGGTCATCTTAATTTTGCTAGTTTGTTACGCCTGCAGAAATATGAAATGGTGTCCTCTTTGCCCAAACTTGAGGCACCTGGAAAACATGTTTGTGAAGGTTGTATTTTGGGCAAAATGCAGCGTTCTTCCTTTCCAAAAGATGGTTCAGTTCGGGCTACACAGAAATTGCAGCTTGTACATAGTGATGTCTGTGGTCCTATGCAGACATCCTCTTTTGGAAATTACCTTTACTTCGTGACTTTCATTGATGATTTTTCCAGGCATGCATGGGTATATCCACTCAAAGCAAAGTTCGAAGTGTTCATGTGCTTCAAACAGTTTTTGGTTTTGGCTGAAAATCTGTCAGCATGTAAAATGGGCACCCTCCGTTTTGATCGAGGGGGGGAATATATGTCTTCAGATTTTAATGCATTTCTGGCTGAACGTGGGATAAAACACCAGTGTACAGTGCCATATACACCTCAACAGAATGGAGTTGCTGAACGAAAGAACAGGTCACTCATGGAGATGGCGAGGTGCATGGTCAAAAGTCAGGCTTTACCACATAGTTTCTGGCTTGAGGCTGTCATGTGTGCAGCATATGTACTGAACAGGTGTCCCACTAAAGCATTGCAGTCTATCACTCCATATGAGGCTTGGCATGACCGCAAGCCATCTGTTGCTCATCTGTGTGTTTTTGGTTGTTTGGAATATGCATTAGTGCCTGAACAACATCGCAGAAAATTGGATGATAAGGCAGTAAAATGTATTTTTGTTGGGTACAGTTCTGAAAGTAAAGGCTATCGTCTGTATCATCCACAGACTAAACACATTCTGGTTAGCCGTGATGTTGTCTTTGTGGAAGATGCTATTCAGCCATTGCTTTCATGTACTAAGGAGACATCTGTTAGCTCCAAAGACTTGTATGATACTTTGATGCCTCTTTTTACAGGTGGACAGGCTAGTGCTGGTCCTAATGAGGCAACTTCTCAACCTTTGCAGGTTTCATATGATGATGCAGATCATTCCATTTCTGATGCAGATTTACATGATGCACTTGTTGATGAGAGAGTTGATATTGAGCAGACAAAAACTATGCCAAAATGGCTGGTGCAGACTTTGTGTGACAACAAATTAGATGCACCTTTGTCATATCGTACTCGTTCAGGCTCTCATAGTGCCTCCTTTGCATCAGATTGCTATGCTATGGCTGCATCTAGTCTCTGTGATGAGAATGAGCCTGTTTCTTTTGATGAAGCACGAAATTCAGAAAATTGGATGGCTGTTATGCAATCTGAATATGATGCTATAATGAAGAATGGTACATGGTCTTTATGTGACTTGCCTCCTGGCAAGAAGGCCATTGGCACTAAGTGGGTATACAAGCTGAAGCGTAAACCTGATGGTACAGTTGACAGGTATAAGGCTAGGCTTGTTGCAAAGGGTTATGCACAGGAAAGAGGCATTGATTTTGATGAGACCTTTGCACCTACATGCCGTATGACTATTGTTTGGAGCATTTGTGCACTTGCAACCCATCATGGTTGGAATGTACATCAGTTGGACATTAAAACAGCATTTCTGAATGGTGACTTGCATGAAAAAGTGTATGTTTTTCAGCCCCGTGGCTTTGTGCAGAAAGGGCATGAAAACCAGGTTTGCAGGTTAAAGAAGGCATTATATGGTTTAAAGCAAGCACCACGTGCTTGGTATGAGAAGATACATGCCTATCTGATTGCACATGGTTTTGAGAACAGTCCAACTGAAAGCACCTTATATGTTAAATGTGCTAATGACGTGCTTCTGATCATTGTTGTCTATGTTGATGACATGCTGCTCACTGGTCCTATTGAGATACATATTGCTGATTTTAAGGCTGATTTGCATGCCTCATTTGAGATGTCTGATTTGGGGCATTTGCATCACTATTTGGGCATTCAGTTTATGCACGTTGATGGTGGAATGGCTTTGTGTCAAACAAAATATATTGACACATTATTGCAGCGTTTTGGCCTTGAAGACTGTAAGCCTATTGCCACTCCTATGGAGACAGGTTTACGATTGAGTCTTCATGATGCTGGAGATGCATTTGATGCTGTTCTCTATCAGCAGGCTGTTGGATGCTTGATTTACTTATGCATTACTCGGCCAGATATTCAGTTTGTTGTCTCACAGATGAGCAGGTTTATGCATTGCCCAGGAGTCACGCATTGGAAAGCGGTTAAGCACATCTTTTGCTACTTGAGTGGTACTCGGCTACTTGGGTTGTTTTATCCCAAGGGGGGATCACTACCGCTAGATTTGCATGCTTTTTCTGACTCAGATTGGGCTGGTTGCTATGACACTCATGTGTCCACCAGTGGTTTTTGCTTCATGCTTGGTAGCTCATGTATATCTTGGTTGAGCAAGAAGCAGCCTACTGTGGCCACTTCCAGTTGTGAGGCTGAGTATAGGGCAGCTTTCACAGTGACTGTTGAGTGTGTGTGGCTCAGACGCCTTATGGCTGATTTGGGTGTTGGCCAGTCTTCTGCCACCACCATCTTCACTGATAGTCAGAGCGCATTGGCAGTTGTGAGGAACCTTGTGTTCCATGCTCGCACTAAGCACATTGAGGTGCATTATCACTATGTCAGGGAGAGGTTCTCTACTGGGGAGATCAGCTTGGCATATGTGCCCACGCAGGAGAACATTGCAGACCTTTTCACGAAGGCTCTGCCTAGGGAGAAGTTTGAAGCTTTCCGCAAAGCTTTGGGCTTACTTCCTTTTGTGGAGTGATTTCCACATAGCTTGGCACTTCCTTGTGGTGTTCGTGTGCTTCCACAGACGTCTATCTCCAACAAGTACAATGCTCTTAACCATATTTACTCTTGAGTTTCTATGGTCAAATCTTTATACTCTGCTTCAATTGAGGATAAAGCAATTGTTGGCTGCTTCTTGGACTAGCTTTGACGTGCAAATGCTAAGTAACCAAAGGTACTTCTTCTATCATCCTTAACTCTTGCCCAATCTGCATCTGAATAGATTTTGATATCCAAACCTGAAGAGTAAGGATAGAATATACCTTCATTGATTTGGAACTCACGAGTCCTAAATCTAAGTACAATGCTCTTAAACATATTGCCTCTTCAGTTTCTATGGTCAAACCTCTATACTCTAGTTCAATTGAGGACAAAACAACTGTTGGTTGCTTCTTGGAACTCCATGACACTAGCTTTGAACTTGCAAATGCTAAGTAACTAGAGGTACTTCTCCTATCATCCTTAGCTCTTCCATAATCTGTATTTGAATAGATTTTCATATCCAAATCTGCAGAGTAAGGATAGAATATACCTTCATTGATTGTTCCCTTGATGTATTAATTACTCTCTTAGATGCATCCATGTGTGTTCTTAGTACTCTCTTAGCTATGTCCATGTGTGTTCTTCTTGGAGAGTGCATGAATTGGGCTAGCATTCCTACACCATATGAGATATCTACCCTTGTATGTGTAGCATATATAAAGATAGCTACCAAGATTTGATACTCTTTAATGTCTTCAAGTTTCTCACTTTCATAAACACTACATTTATGATTTGTGAAGAGATGGATTTGTAGTTGATGAAGATGAAGTGCCGCTACAAAAACTTTGCACTACACCAACCAAATGGACTCCAGAGATATGTGGTGGGCCATTTTAGCTTGCCAAAGGATGTATTTGACACCCTATGTACCTTTGAAGATCACTCTAAATAAGTTGAATCAAAACAGATAAGTTGAAGTAGATTCAAGAGCCAAAAACTTGCTATTTATGTTCATACACCTGTCTAAAGTTTTGGACAATTCTCTAGCCACAGCAACAATTAACTTAATTCCTTTTGGGGAACTTTTATTAGATTAAGCTAACAATCAAGAGTTATATCAGAAAAAATGATGGATTACACAAGGAGAAAGAAGTTCAGCAAGTGATAGGATGACCCCGATTTTCTCGGGCTACAATAGTACTCACACCCGTGCACAGTAAAATAGCGATATCTCACAATTAAAGAATTCAATGCTAATGAAAATTTGTAGGCATATACTAACAAGGTTTAAATCATGGAAAATGGTGAAGTACACACTGAGAAACAACTTTGAAAATATGACTGTTCAGAGAGAGTGCTGGTAGAGAAGAAGAAAATGAGGTGACACAGTTGACTTCAAATGATCATAACTGAAGATTGAAACATCCAAATACAATGCAAATTGGGGAGGGTATAGATGTTTTAAAGAGCTAACTTCACAAAGTTGAATCACTCAAAATGATGCACCAAGCTCAGAGAAATTATCTCTCCAATCTGACTGAGAAAACGGAGAGATATGGTAATGAAGAGTACACTTCACAAGAACATGAAAATATGAACTCAAATGATCATGAAAATGAAAGTATATTGATTGTACTGTACAATGGACTTACTGATACATATGTGCCTTGAAACCACACCTTGATATGGCATAAAGCTCAGCTCTTGAAGGTCTTCTCTTAACCATGACTAAAACTACCATGTATTTATAGTTGATTTTGGGAGCCTAACTTCCTACACTCACTCTCCAATCTATTAGTGATTGATTTGATTCTCCAACTACCTTCAATCATGAATTCATGTATTCTCTTTCCTCTTTTGATCAAATGGACCCAACCACTTAAGAGTCTTTCACTTTTACATCAAGTAAGACTTCAAAAAGTTACAAGAGGTAGTTCACAAGTGAACTTTACATTGTCTTCATTTTAAAGATTCTTCTATGACTTTGTGGGACTCAAGCCAATACTTAGGCTTTTCATAGACTTGCTCCAACAGCTCCACCTCAAGATAAGTATGCTTGAGGTCTTCAGTCTTCCAAGATTACCTGCAAACCAATCATAGCCTTGAATTTGCAAAGCTTTGTACCATCCAATGCTTTAGTTAGAATATATGCACATTGTTGATGAGTGGATACATATGATATTTGAATCTCCTTGCTCACAATGCTCTCTCTTACATAGAGATAATGAACTTCAATATGTTTAGTCCTTGCATGAAAAATTGGATTAGTAGCTAAGTGAATAGAACTCATATTGTCAACAAAAATAGTTGGAGTCCAAAATTCCAATCCAAGATGTGTCAATATTGTCTTCATCCACATAGCTTCTTGAGTAGCTATAGCAAGACCTCTGTATTCAGCTTCAGTAGAAGAGAGAGCAACTGAGGGTTGGTTCTTGGATGACCATGAAACAAGTTTTGAGGCTGCAAAGGTAAGATAACGTGAGGTGCTCCTTGTGTCTTCCTTGGAGCCAGTCCAATCTACATCAGAGAACAATTTCAAACCTAAATCAGATACATAAGGGTAATATAACCCCTCATTCATGGCCCCTTTGAGATATTTAAGTATCGTCTTGGCAGACTCCATGTGAGGTTTCCTGGGTGTGTGCATAAATTGACTTAGCATACTCACACTATAACATATATCAACCCTTGTCAATGTGGCATAGTTCAAACTACCCACAAGGCTTTGATAACCTATCACATCTTCTATGCGTTCATCTTCATGTGAGCTCAATTTATGATTAATCTCCATTGGAGTACCTGCAATCTTGCAATCTTGCATCTTGATTTTTGTCAACATGACTTTAATGTACTTCCTTTGAGTAAGAAACAAACCATGATCTTTGTAGACAACTTCCAATCCTAGGAAGTAGGTAAGTGAACCCAAATCACTTATCTTGAATTCTTCTCTCATCTGTTCTTTGATTCTCTTCATGCCATCTGTATCATTTCCTATAAGTATAATATCATCTACATACACACACAAATAGATGACTTCAGAATTACTCCTTTTTATGAATAGTGATGGATCTGCCTTGCTAGGTTGAAATCCTTTGTCCTACAAGAATGAGACAAGATTGTGATTCCAAGCCCTTGGGGCTTGTTTGAGTCCATATAAAGCTTTATTAAGTTTACACACATAATCAGGATATATGTGATTCTTAAAACCATGTGGTTGTGCCATATATACCTCTTCTGTTATCCATCCATTAAGAAATGCATTTTTTACATCCAATTGAAGTATCTTCCAATTCTTGGAAGAGGCAATAGTAAGCAAAACCCTAATATTAGGCATCTTTTCCACAGGAGAGAAGGTCTCCTCATAATCAGTTCCCTGAGTTTGTGCAAAGCCTTTTGCCACAAGCCTTTCCTTATACATGTTAATGGAGCCATCTGAGTTCTTCTTCAATTTGTAAATGCACCTTGAGCCTATCACTTTCATTGATGGAGACTTGGGAACCAATTCCCAAGTGTTATTCTCCTTAAGAGCTTCAATTTCTTCTTCCATTGCATGCCTCCATTCCGATTTCTTCTTTGCTTCCTCAAATGTTGAAGGTTCCTCATTTATGTCATGTGCTAGATAGAGTGAATGTTTAGTGACTAGAGAAGTATCAAACCCATACCTTTCTGGCTTTCTTTTCTCCCTTATGGACCTTCTTAGGCCATGATGTGATGATTCTACCTCTTGTCCAAGTTCGTGCATTTTTGCTTTACCTTTAGACTTCCACATTTTGATTTTTTCATACTAAGTTCTTCTCAGGTATCCTGCTCTTCAACTTTAGAATAATTATCCCTAACAAGTTTTGGAAACTCTTCTTCAAGATCATAAAGTAGGTTGACCTTTCTACATGAACCTTCATACCAAGAACTATTCTCATCAAATAGTACATCTACTCACCAAGAATCCTTTGGTTGTTGGGTTGTATAATCTGTAGCCCTTTTGATTGTTGTCATATTCAATGAATACACACCTTTCGGCTTTGGGATCCATCTTGCCTCTAACATGCAAAGGAACATGAGCAAAAGCAACACACCAAAAATCTTACAATGATCCAAGCTTGGTCTTCTACAAGTCCAAGCCTCATATGGTGTCATGCCATCAAGTGATTTTGAAGCTAACCTATTAATCAAATAAGTGGATGTGGATACAGCCTCAGCCCATAAGTAATTAGATAAGTGCTTTTCATTTAGCATAGACCTTGCAACTTCAACATTTGTCCTATTCCTTCTTTCTGCCACTCCATTTTGCTCATGAGTGTACCTTGTAGTGATGTCTCTTTTGATTCCTCTTTCTTGAAGAAAGGAGTCGAATTCATGGGAGAAGTACTCTCCCGCTCCATCTCATCTTAGCCTTTTTAGTGTTTTACTTGTTTCCACAAGAGCCAATTATCTTTTGAAGCATGAAAAGACTTCATCTTTGTGTTTCATAAATTATAATGTAGTCCACCTACTGCAATCATCAATGAAGGAGACAAAAGACCTTGATCCAAATATTGAAGCATCCTTGCTAGGTTCCCATACATCTGTATGAACCAACTCCAAGAGATCTCCATGCATATATCCTTTCTTCATGAATGGTAACCTGTGAGATTTTCCCAATTGACATGCACTACACTTATAAATCATGTGTTGTTTTGACAAGTTAGGGAGTCCAAGTACACTTTGGTCCATGCAAATTTGCTTTAATGATCTTTCACCAATATGTGCTAACCTTTTGTGTCATACTTCCAATTTTGTGAGTGTCTGACTACCATAATTAAAGAGAGCAATGTTTCTAGTATCTTGTAATTCAAATGTGAACAATCCACCTATCTTTTCACCTTTTGCAATTCTTCTGAATCCTTGACTTGGATCTTCAACAAATGCTCCTCCTTTTGTGAACCTCACTTGCAACCCTTTCTCTACTATCTGCCCAACACTTATCAAATTCTTTGTAATGGTAGGGACATAGAGTACCTTACTGAGTAAGTTGATGTTTCCATTAGGTGCTTTGACATTTCCTATTTTCTCCATAAGGTGTCTTGTATCATCTCCTATTTGTACCTCATGCTTGTTCTTTGGATCTTCTAAATCTAATGGGAGTGCCACATTTCTTGCCACATGATTGGAACAAGCTGAATCTATGTAGAAAACATGCTCATCAGATTTACCTTGTGGCATGGCCATATTCATGATTAGCAATGAGTCCTCTTGATTTGAGTCTTCTGTGTAGTTATTGAAGTCTCTTCTTCCTCTATTGCCTCCTTGATAGTTTGAATGGTTGTAATTGTTGTGGTTGCCATGGTAATTGTTGAACCTTCCTCTTGAGTAGCCATAACTTCCTCTATTGTAGCATCTACCTCTTTGATTCTTGGAATTCCTAAAGAAATTTTTAGTTTTATGATTAGTTGATCCACAAATAGAGCATGAATTAGAGTCTTGGGGATCTCCCCCTGCCTTGACTTCCTCCTCTCCCTCTACCTCTACCATGTTGTCCTCTACCTACATAGTTAGCTTGATGTGTACATGCTTCATCATCCACTTTCTTTCCTCTTCCTCTATTTTCTTTTGACTTGCTTTTATCAGTATACAACGTTGAAGATTGATTACCTTTGGAGATTTCTCCATTCTTCATAAGCTTGGCCTCTTGAGTAAGTAGTTGTCCTATGAGTGTGCTGAAATCTGGTACATGCATATTCATGTATAGATCCATAACTACGGTGAATGCTTCCCACTTGTCATCTGCCTTCAAGCCATTGATAACCTGCCTTAAAATTTGTTCTTCATCTATTACCTCTCCAATGCTTCCCAACTGATCTGCTATGTCCTTGAGCTTTGTGGCAAAATCAGTCACATTTTGTTTGGGATCTTTCTTGAGAGTTGTGAAGTCTAGCCATAATTGATGCTTCCTAGCTTTTGTAATTGAAGAGAAGAAGGCTTCAAGTGCATTCCACACTTCCCGAGATGTTTTACAACTTCTAATGTGAGGCAACAAAAATTTTGAGATAGAGTTGAGGAGATAAGACCTTGCAAGTGCATCCTTGAAGCACCATGTGCTCAATCTTTCTTTCTCTTCTTGTGTTGGTTGACTTTTGTTCCTGAAACTTGGCATAACTTCATCTCCAGCTATACAACCATATAAACTCCTTCCTTGAAGATAAGCTTCCATCCGTAATGACCAGGCTGAGTAGTTACCTCTATCCAATTTGTTAATTGATGAAGGAAATCCATCTGCCATGTTGTCCAACCTTGCTCTGATACCACTATGAAGAGATGGATTTGTAGTTGATGAAGATGAAGTGGTGCTGCAAAAACGTTTCACTAAACTAGCCAAATGGACTCCAGAGATATGTGGTGGGCCCTTTTAGCTTGCCAAAGGATGTATTTGACACCCTATGTACCTTGGAAGATCACTCTCAAAAAGTTGAATCAAAACAGATAAGTTGGAGTAGATTCAAGAGCCAAAAACTTGCTATTTATGTTCATACACCTGTCCAAAGTTTTTAACAATTCTCTGGCCACAACAACAACTAACTTAATTCCTTTTGGGGAACTTTTACTAGCTTAGTAAGCCAACAATCAAGAGTTATCTCAACAAAAATGATGGACTACACAAGGAGAAAGAAGTTTAGCAAGTGATAGGATGACCCCGATTTTCTGAGGCTGCAATAGTACTCAGACCCGTGCGCAGTAAGAGATATCTTACGATTAATTTGTAGGAATATAATAGATAGTATGAAAATTCTAAGAAGATTTAAATCATGGAAAAGGGTGAAATACAAACCAAGAAATAGATCTTCCAAAATGATATTTTGAGAGAGTGTTGGCCGAGAAGAAGAAAATGAGGTGACACAGTTGACTTCAAATGATCACAACTAAAGATTGAAACATCCAAATAAAATGAAAATTGGTGAGCATATATTGACTTTAAAGATCTAACTTTACCAATTTTAATCACTGAAAATCATGCACCAAGCTCAGAGAAATCATCTCTGCAATGTGACTGAGAAAACTAAGAGATATGGTAGTGAACAATACACTTCACAAGAACATGAAAATATGAACTCAAATAATCATGAAAATGAAAGTATGTTGATTGTACAATACAACGAACTTATTGATACATATGTGTGCCTTGAAACCACACCTTGATATGGCATAAAGATCATATCTTGAAGGTCTTGTCTTAACCACGACTAAAACTACCATGTATTTATAGTTGATTTTGGGAGCCTAACTTCCTACAATCACTCTCCAATCTATTAGTGATTGATTTGATTTTCCAACTACCTTCAATCACAAATTCGTGGCTTCTCTTTCCTCTTTTGATCAAGTGGACTCAACCACTTAAGATTCTTTCACTTTTACATCAAGTAAGACTTCAAAAAGTTACAAGAGGTAGTTCACAAGTGAACTTTATATTGTCTTCATTTTAAAGCTTCTTCTATGACTTTGTGGGACTCAAGCCAATACTTAGGCTTGTCATAGACTTGCTCCAACATGATTCATCTCCAAAGGTGTACGTGCATGTTTAGTCTTCTCCATTTTCAACTTAAGGAGTAGATCCTTAATGTATCTCCTTTGACTCAAATACATTCCTTCATGTTTGTATACGACTTGTGTACGTAGGAGGAATGTGAGCTCACCTAAATCAATGATTTTGAAATCCTCTTGCATATGCATTTTGATCCTTTGTATGCCATTCAAGTCATCTCCTATCACAATTATGTCATCTACATATAAGCACAAATATATAGCTTCATTGTGATCCTTCTTGATGAACAAAGAAGGGCCTACATTGCTTGACCTAGAACCTTGATCTTGCAGATAGGTTACCAATTAGATATTCTAGCTCTAAGAGCTTGTTTCAATCCATACAATGTCTTTTTGAGTCTGCATACATAAGATGTGTAATAAAGGTTTTCAAATCTTGGAGGTTGTGACATGTATACCTCTTCACTTATCCAACCATTCAGAAATGCATTCTTCACATCTAGTTGAAGTAGTCTCCAATTTCTTGTAGCAGCTACATAGCAATGTCCTGATTGTAGGCATCTATGCAACTAGTGAGAAGGTCTCTTCATAGTCTATACCATGAGTTTGAGCACATCCTTTGGCAAATAATCTAGCTTTGTACCTACAAATTGATCCACCTAATTTATTTTCAACTTATAGACCCATCTGGAACCTAGTATCTTTTAATTAGTCTGCATTGGAAGCAACCCCCAAGTATCCATTTATTTTAAGGCTTTTATCTCCTCTTTTATAGCTTTATCCCAATTAGGGTTATCTTTTGCTTATTCATAGGTTGAAGGTTCTTCTAAAATTGACCCTTTTGCCAAGTAAATTGAATGCTTTTTAGCAAAAGTTGAATCATATCCATACCTTTCATGTTGCTTTTTCTCTCTTTTTGACCTTCTAGGAGTATGCTTGGAGCATTCCCCACATTCTTGCATCTTAGCCTTTCCTCGTAAATTCGAGAGCTTGTTGTATCTTTCCTTCTCATCTTGGTCATCATCTATATCACTTCTTAGATCTTGGACCCATGTATCATGCTTGCTACCCAATGAATGAAATTTATAATCAAGATCATGTGGTAGGTTTACCTTCTCTTTGTCTTCATCATACCATGACCTGTGTTCTTCAAATACAACATCCTTGCTTGTGGTGAATTGCGTGGTGGAAGGATTATAAAACTTGTATCCCATTTGAGTTGAATCATAACCAATGAATGCTGCCTTGATTGCCCTTTCATCAAGTTTATCTATGATTTGTGAAGTTACATGTACAAAAGCTAAACAACCAAATACCTTGCAATGACCTAGATTTTGTTTTCTACCATTCCAAGCTTCATAAGGAGTCATACCTTGAAGAGATTTGTATGGGTGTTTGTTCACAAGATATACAACTATTGAGATTTCTTCTGCCATAAATAGTGTGGCAACTTCTTTTCTTCAAGCATTGTTCTAGTTGATTCAACTAGACTTTTGTTTCTTTTCTTTGCAATTCCATTCAATTGAGGAGAATAATTGGTAGTCACTTCCTTTTTGATGCCTTTATCATGCAAGAATTCATCAAAGTCTTTACATAAGTATTCTCCCCCTTCATTAGATTTGAGTTTCTTCAATGATCTACCTGCATGATTCTCCACACGTGCTAGGTACTTCTTGAAGCATTCAAACCCTTCATTCTTGTTCTCAATAAAATAGAGAATGGTCCATCTAGTATGATCATCAACAAAGGAAATGTAGTACCTGATCATGCCAGTGAAGTGTCTTGACTTGGTCCCCACACATTAGTGTGTAATAAGTACAAACGGTTGTTGTGGATGTAGCCATTGTGGTTGAATGGTTGTCTTTGAAGCTTCCCAATCTGACATGCATCACATCTCGTGATCATGTGTTGCTTTGATATGTTTGGCAGCCCTAGAACACTTTGATCCTTGCATATATCCTTCAAGGTTCTTTCATTTAGATGAGCAAGTCTCTTATGCCACACTTCAAGCTCACTTAGGGTTTGAGACCCAAAGTTGAATAGAGCTATGTTCATGGTTTCTCCTACTTCAAAAGTAAACAGCCTACCATGCTTCTCACATTTGGCTATCTTGTTGAAGCCTTGACATGGATCTTCTAGAAAAGCTCCATGTTGGGGGAACCCAACTTGCAAGCCTTTTTCAACTATTTGGCCTACACTTATTAGGTTTTTAGTGATAGTGGGTACATAGAGAAACTTACTCAGAATGTTTTTCCTACCATTGGAAGCTTTGACATTCACAATCTTCTCCACATTGTGCTTAGTTTCATCCCCTATTTGTACTTCCTCTTTATGCTTTAAAGTCAGATAGAAGAGAAATGTTGCCTACAACATGGTTTGAACATTGTGAATCTATGTAGAAAAAATGATCATCTTCCTTACCTTTTATGTGGCTTTGATTCATTAGAAGCAATGATTCTTCATGCGGTTGATCTTCTAAATGATTATTAAAGTCCCTTCTATTGTGACTTATATTGTTGTTGTTGTTGTTGTTGAAGTTTTTTCCACCTCTACCTCTAGTGTTGCCAAATCCACCTCCACCAGTTCCTTTTTGAGTCCTTCCATTAAACCAATAATTTTGAGTGATGCGGTTGGTCTTCTCATAGATGGCACAAGATTGAACATTTTGACCTTTGATTTTTCATGCTTTGCTCCCTTCTTCTTCCCTTTCCACTTGCTCTTGCTTGCATAGTTGGCTTGGGAAGTCTCTTGTTCATCATCTTCCTTCTTCATGTCTTTGTGCTTCTTGTCTTCTTATTTGCATAAAGAGAACTTGTAGTATTACCTTGAAAAGAGTTACCTTCCTTCATATTATCATTGGCCTCTTTGTTGATGATTTTTCCAAGGAATATGTTGAAATCCGTTTGTATATCCATGATGAGATCATAAACTATAGTAAAGAATTGCCATCGCTTATCACTTTTAGTTCCGTTTAGAATCTGCCCCATAATGTCCTCTTGTTCAATCAAGTCTCCAATGGATGCGAGCTTATATGCAACCTCCTTGTCCTTGGTAACGAGCTCTATGATATTTCTTTTATGTGTCTTCTTCATTTTTTTGAACTCATTCCAAAGATGATCCTTTCTTGCTTTGGTACTAACAAAAAAGAAAGTCTCTAGGGCATCCCAAGTCTCTTGAGCTGTCTTTCATCCTCTAATATGTGGTAATAAAAAATTAGAGATAGAATTTAGTATGTATGATCTTGCTTGAGAAACCCTTGCAAACCAAACTATCACTTTCTCCATCTCCTCTTGTGTAGGTCCTCCTTAGGATCTTGGAGTAGGCATAGCTTCATCACCTACTATAATTCCATAAAGATTTCTATCGTAAAAATAGGCCTCCATTTTGATTTTCCAAGCAACATAGTTTTGTATATCAAGCTTTTCAATCATTGAGGGAAATCCATCAGCCATCTTGATCTAACTCTGATACCACTAAGAGAACTTGGAGAAGCTTGAAGGAAGTAGAAAAGTGAGTTCCCAAATGATGAAGTTTGGTCCAACCAATCAACATAGGACCATCCCTTGAGCTTTTAGAGAGTCAAATAGAACTAATAGCTATGTAATTAGTGCAATAAAGTCCCCTAATTACTTTTTACCATCAAGGAGAGTTGGTAAAAATAGATACATTTACACTTTGACTAGCTCAAAAAACTTGTTATCTTTGGATGAAACAATCAAGTTAAAATGCCCATAGCATTGAGCATGACTACAATTGAACAACTTCCTTCTAGATGAATTTTATACATAGGGTTGAGTGTCTAAAATGCACAAGACTACAAGTAATAAGCAAGATATGCTTGTGGAATGAACTTAACACTCAACAAAGGTACCCCTAATTTTTGAGGGTTGCGCATAGATAGAACCCGATAGAATAAAAATATGTTTTCTCAAAATCTACTAAATCACAGCCTTTGAAAAGTTTTATATATAATCTAGACACTACTAACTTTTCAATGAATGTTGAAGCATCACTTTGGAGCTTTGTAGAGAGAGCAACAACCCTTGCAAGTTCACTATTGTTGAAGAAGATGGTGTAGAGAAATGAAGGAGCAACACAATGATGACCCAAAGTGTTTGTATATTGCTTCAATATAATGTACAAGTGATTTGAAGCCTTTATATAGACTCTTGAATTGTTCCACAACTTCTACAAGTGGAGTTTTAATTGGAATCAAGGCGGGATAGGTCATTGAGTACAATCAAATCATTTTCCTACAATCTAGGAAAAGTGAAGATCTAATTTGGTCTACTTTTTGCTGATTAATTGATTGATTGATTTTCAAGCTCAACCACCTCAAATTTGTGGAATTTGAGCTCTTCTTTTCTCATTTTAGAAGTGTAAAGCTCTAAGCTTTTACATCCGTAAATGATCCATAAAAAATACTTATGATAAAATACAATAAATGAACATAAATAAAAAAACTCTTCAATGGATATTTTTGTGATAATCCAAATGATAGCTTTTTGATGTAGATCAAATCCTCCTCAAGCATAATGTAAGCTTGATATTCTAAGAATGGACACCTTATTCTCCTCTTGCTGCATATCTTGCAAGAAAGTTGCCTTTATCCCTTCTACATGCTATCGTACTACTATAAAGGGTCCTCCTAAAATCAACAAATTCAAAAATATACCTACTTTGGAGTCCAACAACTATGACTTCTTTCACACTCAACAAAGCCCATGTACTTTCTTCTTAAATTTTTGAAATACGTTTTCCACCCAATTGATGGAAAATCTTGCTTTTCTTATAGCAATAGAGAGTTTGCAAAACCCCATACTGCTTGGTCTGCTAATTTAATATCAAGGTCACCAATTGTTTTGTTTTGGACTCCAAGTTGTCCTCTCCAATCATGAAGTAACAAAGAATCAACAAATCATCTTTATTTTGTCAATCCTAGGAATATCCATAAGACCACAGCCCCTTCAAGATAATAGATTCAAGGAAATAAGAGATTGATGGCTGGATTGCTGAGAGAAATTGAAGATGAAGAGAAAATCTAGAGTTTACCATAACTAAGGCAAATCTCCATCATTTTCTATGTTCTTTATGTCAAAACCATGCCATTTCATTAGCAGAATACAAATATGAACTCAAAATTGAAAAATATCACCTGTATCACAGAGACGAGACAATCGCGATTCTGTACCATCAGACGATTTTCACAATTTTGGAACTTCCTTCAGTCCTTTTCCACTCATTACAGCAATAGGTCTCTCTCTTCATACAACTTACTCAGTAATACACAAATGTGACTCACATATCTCCATGATTAAGCAAGAGACAAGCTCACACATCAAAGAAAATTCACTCAACAGGAGAAAACACGATTTTTGCAGAAACTCTTTCTTCTCTATTGATAGCTTGAGTAAATGACTAACCAACCTCTCCAAAATAGAGAAAATTGACTTATATACATTTTCAAGTGTCCCTTTTCACACTTGAAATTAGGTCTTTTTCTCTAATTTTCTAAAAATATGCTATCTAAGAGTTTCTAAAAATTCTACAAAAATTACATGAGGTCCTTGACTACATAAGGAAGACTCTTCCTTATTTTTACAACCATTGCATAAATATTCTACAAGTTTTTTGGCTTTTTACTAATTTTTTACATCAAAAATGCTTTCCAAAAATACTCCTTCCAACATCCTTCCCCTCCTAAGCCTTTCGGCTCCTGACGAAAGATTTTTCTGCTCCTCTACTTTGATCACTTTTCTTCATTTCTTCTTTCTTTGATACACTTGTGACAGTAAATCATGGTTTTTTCTTTCTGTTACATTTAAATTGTTGACCATCTCGAACAAGGCTTTTCTCCATTGTATTGCAGCTTCAGGTTTGTCAATAACGTCCTTTTTCAAGTATTCTGTATAAGAGGCTTCATAGGCAGTAAGTCTGGATTTAGTAACAACTGATAATTTCCCAAAAATTTCTGATTCTCGTTCAAAAAACCCATAGTCAAACGCATCCTCAAAAATTTGCAAAAAGTGGCTGCCCAAAAACACTATTCTGCTATAATAGGCCATTAGACATATCCTATCAGGTGTCTCACTGAGATCAAATAATAGAGCATCTGTTGGAGAATTGAATCCAATGTAATTCAGAATTCTGACATCCGTATCTGTGTATGTTTCTATACAGGCTAGAATTAACCTCATTATTCTGACAAGTAATATACAAGCAGGGTCATTAACATCTTTGTAGGTTGCTATAACCGACTCAGCAGTGTTCACCATGTAACTTTTTGTAGGCCAAGTTCCTGCCTTTGGACCTGCTATTTTTGGAAAATTCAGCCATTTTGCTGGAATCTGCCCTGTTTTTCTTCTTTCCCAAAAAACAGTCCACTCCCTTCTTCTGGCTACGGGGCAATAAGCTGGATTAATCTTTAAGTGCAAAGGTGCCTCCTTCCAGATTCTCCTACACTCTTTATTGGCATCCAACCATTTATTCCTCCATTTTGGGTTAGCTCTTTCAAATAATTCCTTTGTGACATTAATATCCTCTTCATATTCAAGATATTGATTTGGAGATAATCCCACTCTGGCCAACTGATAATTCTTTATGCTTTCCAATACCATACAAAAAGGAATTCCTAATCCGTCTGCAGCCCAATGGTGCTGATCTGGATTGATGCCTTTGTTTAAAGCAAATGTGACAATCTGGTTTTCATAATCATCATGCATTTTTCTCATAAACTCCATTCTTGATTCTCTGCTGGTCAGCAACTTCTGAACCAATTCCTCAGTGTATTCTTCCTCAGATCTTTTGACTACTGCTTCATAATTTTCCTGTTCTTTATCAGCATCTCCTGTTTCAAACTCTCTTGTATTTGTATCTTCTGCATGTGCCTGATTCTGAACCTCTTCCTGAGCTTTTGATTTCTCCAGTTGTTCCTGCAAATCTTCTAAGGTCATCCTTAAGCTTTTATTCTGAGTTGTCAAATCTTCTCTTTCTTTCATCCAGTCCATTCTTTCTCTTTCCAACTTGTCCTGCCAATCCTTCCTCTCTTGCTCTGTATTCAGAAACAACTTGTTATACCCCCTCATAGCTGTAGCAGCATGTGTACTTGCTTGCTTTTCTAGTTCTTTGGCTTCCTTTAATTCTTCTTGGAGTTTCTGAATTTCTTTATGCATTTCATCTTTTTCTTCCTCTGTCAATTGGGCAGGTTTACTTCTATCTTTTACTAGGCCTTCTTCTAGCAGCAACTTATTAATATCTTCATGGGCCCTAGTCAAAATTTGATATGAGGTTTGTAGTGTTCTGTATCTTCCTCCTATGGTTTTTAGTTCCATTTCCATCTTGGCATTCTGTTCTGACAACTTCACACTCTTATCCTCCAAATATTGTATTTTGTTCTGCTTCTGAACTTCACTTTCTTCCAAAGCAATTATTCTATTGACATACTCTTCATTTTTCTTCTGAATTGACCTCAGTTGTTCTGACATCTGCTCCTTTTCCTTTCTGTGTTCTTTGATAATCATACTCCCTTTCTCAAATTCAGATTCAGCCACCATGCCTGATATGATCATATTTCTGCTGGATGGTCTGAACTGTTCAATATTACTTATGATCTTCTGACAAGCTGCTCTTATACTCTTGGGTATCCTTTCCAAACCTACTTCCATTTCTGTCTGTCTGATTTCAATTTGCTTGTCTTCTTTACCCTTATCATCCTCTTCTGCTACTGTTTCATCATCTATATCCTTAGTATCTAGTTCTTCATCACTGTAATCATCATTCTCAGTCTCCTGATTAGTATCATCTTCTTCATAAACTAGTGCTTGATTTTTTGTCTCCTTCTGCCCTGATAAATCTGAAGTCCTTATTTCTTCTAGTGAACTTCTTCCTTCCATTACCTGTTGCTTTTCTGTTCCTTCCAGATCTTGTATCTCATTTCCCTTTATTAGAGTTCCCTGACTTTTGTCTAACTCTTCTCCAACATGACCTATTTGAACCTTCATGATTTGCTCTTCCTGCCCCATTCTTTCCTGAATAGACATTGATTCAATTTTTTCCACACAATCAATCTGAACATTATTTTTCTGCAATGCCTGTCTTTCTGTTTCTTGGGCTATATCTGATTCATTTGTATGAGAATTTTTTATCTGATCATTACTCCCCTTATTTGTGTATTCTTGATCTTGCTCCTCAATGTCCATAAAGTCTTCTTCTACCTCTTGTTCTCGATCATTCTTGGATGTAAATTCCCCACTGCTTTTTATATCCTGCAGCACATCCTTTATACTTTGAACAATTCCTTCCTCCATTACTTGTCCCAAGACCTCTTGAGCACTCTTTTCTGGTTCTAACTTCTTGCTTTCCTGTTCTTCGGATGCATCCTTCTGCTGATTATATGAACTGCCGAATACCTTCTTTGCTAGTTCCTCTAAACTTGCATTCAATCTTGCATTCAATTGGAATTGTGTCTGTGAAGGCTTGGTCCATATTGAATTTTCATCAACATTCATTATTCCAAAGCTACCTTCATCTCTCCTCTGGTTTTCCTCTTCTGTCATTCTGGCCTTTCCTTTCAACAGTCTTCTTTCTTCTTCAACACTCATCTGTTGGTCAGTTTCTTCATAAGTCTGCCTTTCTTTAGACTTCTTGCTTGTATCCTCAGGTGTCTTCACTTTTTCCACAGCCTGTACAGCTACATTGGGAGTGTTGGGTATTGACAAGTTTAAGCTTTTCAACAGAAAACTCTCAATGTCACTATCTGAATCAGATGAGAATCGTGAGGATCCTCCTACTTCTTGTTCTGTAGGCTTTGATACTTCCTTTACTGTGATTAGCTTCTGTGTTTCTTTTGTAATTACTTGTTCCATTTCTTTCATCACAGGTTCATCTGCCATTTTTCCTTTCCCTTTCTTTATCATCTTCTTCTTTTGGACAGGTTTCCTTGGCATCTTCTTTTTCACTATCACAGTAGTCCTGGCCTCTGGAGGTCCTTGCAATTCCTTGAAGTATGCCAGCAACTCTACCTCCTTCTTCACAAATATCTCTTCAGTTTCGGCTGCCATCATTTCTTCATGTAATGCTTCATAGTGCTCCACCTCTTCTTGGATCCAATCCGTAGCTTTGCATGAAAAATCTTCCAACATTTTTTGATACTGTGCCTCATATATAGCTCTTTTGTTGTTTCCTTGAGTGAGATAAGTATAAAGCTGTTCTTTACTTGTCTGTGGAGGGTGAGGTTCACTGGAGGATTGTACCTTTTTCTGTGCTACCACATGTTCCTCTCTTGTTTCTTCTGCCTGTTCTAATTCAACTTTCCTGGGGTCCAACTTTCTCTTCTTTACTGGAATCACTTCCTCAGATATTACTTTTCTCTTCATTCCTGTTCCCCTCATGCGAGTTTGTCCTTCTGATTCTCTTCCAAGTGCTTTTCTTGGGGGACTTTTGATTCCTGACATCAGATTTCTGAAGTACTGTGCTTCAGGAGCTAACTTTAACTGTTCTTCCATTCCTAGAACATGATAAATGATTTTTGTCAAATACTGGGCTCCATTCATGAATTTCTTCTGCTCCCAGTGTTTTGCTGCTTCCCTCAGCTGTTCATGGATGTATGGTGAGACATCCATTACCCCAAATGGCTTGGTTCTATCTTTGTTATTGAACATCAATAGAGTTACTGACTTATGAGGCATGGTGTACCTTGGTAATTTTGGAAAACAAAAGAACTGTAAGAACATTCTTATAGCGTATTCTTCATTTTCTCTTCCTTTGAAGTCAGTGAAGTTTGCATATCCAGTGTAAGTCTCCTTATTCTTTTTGACAAAACTTTGGTCTAGTTTGGTGCCCATTGGATAGAACTGTAAGGCGGCTCTGATATGTTCTGCTTTGATAACTACCCGTACCTCCTGATTGTCCTTGTTCTTCACTTTGCATCTGAAGTAGGCATCATTACCTTTCCCCACTTCCTCCAAACTACCCATCACTTGTGCTACTCTTTCAAAGTCAATAAAGAAAATAGGTTCTTCCAAGAGCTTGTGCAATCCCACAGCTTTCCATCTCTTGATGTTGACAGAAGTTTTCTGAAACCTGTAAAATTCCTGGCACAGCATAGTGTACTTATAACCTCCCACAGCTACTGTGAAGATGTGCTGTCCTATTACTCCCAGAATTTCTTTAAGTTCTTTTGCTATTTTTTCAGCTTCTGGGATTTCTTGGTCTTCTTCTGAGTCTAGGTTCACCTGTTCCTCAGCTGCATCACTATCCAAAAACCAATGTCCTCTGGACAAAGTCACTGAATCAGCTTTGAAGTCATGGATTGTCAACTCCTTTGCATTCACCATTCTGTATTTATATATAACAGAAAAGAAAACACTCCACCCACATGAGTCACAAGAATTCACAAGAAAATACTATCTTATTCTGGAATGTTACTGATATATAAAAAATAAGAAAGACAAGTTCCAAGCAATTTTTGCTTTTTTCCAAGAGACTCAATTTTAAGTGAGCAATACAGGTGTAGCAAGACATCTAATGTGCTCTCTTCAATTGTCACTTCCTTGCTCAAAAAACAATTCCTGAATAGAAAGATGATGCTGGAAAAAATGATTAATGAAGAAACTTGGAAAAGTAGTGGTCAAAAAAGATGATCACAAAAAATTGAACAACAATAAGACAAAACAACTTTTTTTCATAATAAGTTACTCTCTCCCTCCCTATATCTTGCTTTGTGTTTTTTAATTTTAGAAAGAAAATCAAGAAAATAATATATATATATATATATATATATATATATATATATATATATATATATATATATATATATATATATATATATATATATATATATATATATATATATATATATATATATATATATATATATATATATATATATATTTTTTTTTTTTTTTTTTCTGTCTTCTTTCCTTCCCCTCCTAATTTTCTTTTAAGGGGAAAGAAGGAAATATTTTTTTGTCATTTTCAAAATTCCAAAGATAGGTCCACTGTGGATTATTCTTCTTCCATTGACCCAATTCTGATTTTTTCACCCAGTAATGTTTTACTCCATTTGTCCTTTTGTTATGGAAATATCCATGCTCTGTGGATGAACATTTTGTGGCATTTTTTGGCTTCCATATCCATTTTGTTCTAATTTCCTGTTTTGGTGAGCAATATCTGTGCATGACCTGTTTCCAAATTCCTCTTGTTCTGATTTGTTGATATTGTAAATTTGGCAATAATAGTCTTCTTTGTTTTATCTCCTCATCCACCTTTACTCCTTCAGTCTTTTGCTGATCCTGAGTGTATGAAGCTTGATCACTTTGTATTGACAAAATGTTCCTGTCCTCAATTGAGAAAGTAAATCCTTCGAGATCTGGATCATGAACATCCATATGAACTACCTGTTCTTCATTACTCAGAAAGAACATTAAAAACTTTTTGTCCTTGATGGTCAAATTAAGCTTCATTTTTTCAAAATTTAAGATGACTTTACCTTGTTTGAGCCATGGTTGCCCTAAAATCAACTTTTCCGCCATTAAATGGTCTGGCCACTCTTCACAATCTATCTCCATATATTCATTATTAAATTTAACTTTAATAGAAAGTGAAGATATGCTTTGAATCCTTTTCCCTCCCAGGGTTTTGATCAAAATTCTGCTTTCAGCTCTCTTAAGGTTAAACTTATTGACCAAGGCTGAGCTAATTAGATTCACTTGAGCTCCTGAATCTATCAAAACCCTTATGTTTTCATTCTGATAATTCATCATAATCAAAGGCAAATGTTCTTTTTGCTTTAGAGTGTTTTCACATAAGCACACTTGTTTTAATTTTCTAATTCTCTCTTTGGCTTCTAGTTGAGCCTCCTTTCTAATACTTTCTTCTTCTTTTTTCCTGTTTTGGGCCTTTTGCAATCTTCTCCATTCATCAGTAGTTAATGGGCACTCATACCTCTTCACTCTACATCCACTTATGAAATTTGGCATGATTTCCCCATCAATGTTGGCTAGCTGAATAGCTCCACTCTTGCTTATCTGATGTATGATATATGGCCCATGACCTTTTTTCTGAAACTTTTTCTGATGTTCCTTGATTGTGTAAGCTAAGACCAGGTCTCCTTCTTGTAGATCCTTGTCTTTTATGTGAACATCATGATAAGCTTTTTGTCTTTTCTTGTTTGTGTATATACTCATCACTGCTTGGAGTCTGGATGCTCCCAGTTTTTCCAAATCTATGACTCTCTCAGATAATTCATGTCCTGTCCAATTGTATTGGCTACCCACCTTCAATGTTGGAATAAGAAATTCCATGGGTAAAACTGCATTCTGGCCATATACCAAATTAAATGGTGTAGTTCCTAAAGCCGTTTTGTATGCCACTCTATAAGCCCAAAGAACATGATTAAGTTGAGAATCCCAATCGTTTCTGTTTGTGTTGACTAATTTGGACAATACATTGCAAAGTACTTTATTAGTACTTTCTGCTAACCCATTGGCTTGTGGGTGATATGGGGCTGACTTATTATGACTAATCATGAAATAATTGGTCATGTTTTCTATGATCTGATTTAAAAAATGAGTCCCCCTATCACTTACCAATTCAATTGGTAGTCCAAATCTAGTGATAATGTTTTCATACAAAAATCTAGCAGTGGTGTGAGCATCATTTCTTCTAGTAGCTTTGGCCTCAGCCCATTTTGTCAAATAATCTGTAGCTACTAGTATGTATTCTGCATGAGATTGTCTGGCTGGAGGATGTATTGGTCCAATAAAATCCAATCCCCATTTACTAAAAGCTCTGGCTGAAATTAAAGGAATTAATGGCATGTTATCTCTTTTGTTTGGTTGACTTACCCTTTGACAGACATCACATCTTTTTACATAAGTTCTAGCATCGGGAAATAGGGTTGGCCACCAAAAGCCAGAATATAAGATGAGTTTGGTTGTTCTATCACTTGAGAAATGTCCTCCAGCTACTCCCGAGTGTGCCATTTCCAACATCTCTAAATACTTTTCTTCTGGAACACAAATTCTCAGATATCCATCCATTCCTCTCTTGTATAATTGTTCTCCTATGAGTTGATATTCCTCTGAGATCACTTGTAGATTTCTTGAATCAGCACCAGCTATTACCTGTTTTCCTTTCTCCTTTCTCTTCAACTTCTCAACAATGTTTTCACTCCATTCAGGGTTTTTCTAAAACCAATATAAAGTTATTAATTCTGATTTCTGCCATGTTTGACATTTTTGACAGTTATCAATATATCTCTCCACATCTTGAATCTTATTTGGCCAATGTACTCCCATCCTATTGAGGTTACTTAGAGTGACAATCGTAGAAGCATGAGTACATGGATTCCAGCAATGAGCTTTTCTTACATATTCATGTTGCTCCTCTTCTAGAGTACAATATTCCAGTATACCTGACTGATTGAGGTGATACAAATGTCCAGCTAACAACATGAAATTCCTGCTTTGTAACACCAAATGTGTGTTATTTCTAATGCCCTACAAGGTCCCATGGTTAGCAAAGGAATTAATGACATCGACCATTCAGGAACACTTTCCACCTTGAATAAGTATGTATCTGGCAAATCATCATCTATAGGTGAATTAGGTTCTTTTGACTGGATTCTTGACAAATGATCTGCTCTCAAGTGTGTTTTTCCTTGTCTAACCACCACCTCAAATTCAAATTCCATTAGTAAAAGAAACCATCTTACTATTCTTCCTGTATGACATGGTTTATTTACTAAATAGAGTAGAGCTTGGTGATCCACAAAGAATTTAAACTTGTTGGCCAATAGATAATGTCTGTATTTTTTGACAGCAAAGATCATTCCCAATCCTTCTCTCTCAGTGGTTGTGTAATTTCTTTCTGCAATGTTTAATTGTCTACTTGCATATGCTACTGGGAAATCTAATTTGCTTCCTTCTATAGGTTGTGCCAACACACATCCCAGAGCATAGTTCGAGGCATCCACATGTACATGAAATATTTTGTCCCACTGGGGTGTTTTCAGAATTGGGGCTGTCACCAAACAAGTTTTTAATGTTTCAAAAGCTTGATCACATTCTGTAGTCCACTCAAACTTTGTGATGAGGGCATATAAGGGCTTGGCTATATCAGCAAATTTGTGTACAAATTTTCTGTAGTACCCACAATGTCCCATAAAAGTTTGGAGTTCCTTCACATTTGTAGGTCTAGGAAGCTCTATTATGGCTTTTATTTTCTTCTCATCAGTAGAAATTCCATTTTTTGACACTATGTGACCCAACATTCTTCCTTGTCTGACATAGAATACACACTTTTCAGGATTTAAGCATACTCTATATGTCCTGCACTTCCTGAATATTCTTTCCAAATCTTGTAAATGATCTTGTCTTTTTAAAGAAAAAGTGCATAAATCATCTACATAGATTTCCATCACATTTCTCAGGAATTCTTTGAAAATATGACACATCAACCTTTGAAACGTTGCTGGGGCATTGGTCAATCCAAAGGGCATAACCCTAAAAGCATAAACCCCCCATTCTGTAGAAAAGGCAGTCTTATGTTGGTCCTCTAAGGCTATAGGTACTTGATTGTATCCTGAGAAACCATCTAGAAAACTATAGACTTCCTTTCCTGCAACTCTCTCAAGAAGATGATCTGTTATTGGCAGTGGATAACTATCCCTTATAGTTGCTGCATTTACTTTCTTCAAGTTGATGCATACCCTAAGTTTTCCGTTCTTTTTTGGCACCACAACTATAGGTGATATCCATTCAGTATACTCTATTTCATAAATGAAATTAGCAGCCAACAACTTGTCAATTTCTTCCTTTATTTTGGCAGAGTATTTATCATTAAATGTATAATGTCTCTGTTTGCTTGGTTTTGCATCAGGTGTCATAGGAATCTTATGCTCACAAATTTTTGGATCAATTCCTTTCAAATCTTTATAACTGTAAGCAAATACATCCCTATAGTTCTTTGCCACGTTCCTTAATGCATCTTCTTCTTGTGATGTCATGTCATCAGCTATTATTATTTGTCTCTCCTCTCCTTCTTCCTGTGTAATTACAATTTTCTTTGTTTGTTCTTCATTATCATATGCTTCCCCTTTCTTCTTCTCTCTTTTTGGTTTCATTTTCAGAAGTAGTCTGTCTTCTACTTCATAAGTTTTAAAATTTGCTGGTACATCAAAGTATTGATCTCTGTTTATCTCTTTCTCTTTCTTTTCTTTTTCCTGGTCTCTTTCTATTTCTTTGTGTTTATGTTCCTTGTATTTGCCTGAGATTTTGTCTTTGATTGCATCCTCAGCTTTTACTGTTTCCAAATACTGTGATTTTCCTTCTTTTAATATCATTTCTTGATTTTGATCCTCTTCTGTTTTTGATACTCCTATCATGTGTATGCTAATGTGGAAAATATCAAATCCTTCCTCATTTTGGAACTCCACTCCCACATATTCTTCACTGGCCAAATCCATGGTAGCTAAGATTTGATTCCATCCATAAGGCTCAAACTCTTCATCTTTGAATTGTTGAGGCACATAACTTTCATCTTGTATTTTTCTTTCTTCCACACAATCTTCTCTTCTTAACTTTCTTTTCCTATTTGTGAGATTTCTTAATATGTTACACTTCCAAACTGCTGATTCACTCTCTTCCTGATCCTCCCTTTCTGATTCTTCACTTTCTTGTTGATTTTGATGTATTTTATACCATTCTCTAGGAGATATGTCACAATAGTGGCCATTTCTTAAGTTTACTCTTGTTATTCTCCCCTGGTTCTGAAGATACAAACAATCATTACCCCAATCTTGTACAATTTGCATTTGTCTCATGAAAGGTCTTCCTAGGATAATTTCATAAGATGTGGATTGTGGAAATTCTACTATAGCAAAGGTATGCTCTATTTCTATGCCGCATATGTCCACAATCACTTTCTCCCATATTCCTAGGGGTTTTTCTATATGTCCATCTGCAAGTTGTAATCTCATTTTAGTGGGTAGTAATTCATTTCTTCCCCATTTCTCCCAGGTTTGTTTAGTCATTATAGCCACTCCTGATCCACTATCCAAAATGGCTTTTGCTGAATTTTTTCCATATTGTAATTTTAGGGTTGAATTCCCTTCTTCTCCTTCACAATATCCTCCTATTTTATCAATAGGAATATACCATAGTTCCTCTAATTCTTGTAATGGTGAATGAAGGTTTCCAGATATTGTTTCTCCTTTGTTCATCTTGTTTTGTAGGTGAGGATTTTGTTTCAACAAATTTTCCCATGTTGTATGACATGTAATGCTACAATGTTCATCTAAGATCATTTGGAATGTTATTTGTGGATTTCCTTCTTTATCATCTTCCTTGGTTTTTGTTTTTTCATGCTGTTCAATTGTTCTCCGAGAGCTGTCTTCTTCCCCTAATCTAAGTTGTGTTTCCTGGATAATTTGTTTGCATTTTAGCATCCTTTCATGCTCTAGATCTGGTATGGGATAAGCCATTGCATGATCTGCAGGGCTTGGTCCTTCTTGAATCCTTCCTTTATAGGCTTTGATTAGGGTGTCTAGACTCTGAGAATTTCCTAATTCAGACAGATTCTGAGTCTTTTGAGAAGAGGTATGTTTTGAATTTGATTGTTCCTGATTGTCTTCTTCCAGACTTTTGCCCACTTTTCTTTTCTTTTCCCATTTCCCTTTTTGTCTATTTTTCTTCCCTTTTGATGTAGAACCCTCATTTTGTTCTTTAATTGTTCCTTGTTGTTTGGCTTGTGCCCTTGTTATAACATTAAGTTCAACTTGATCATTGTCACTCAATTCCTCTTGTTCCATAATTTTGACTGTTTTTAAAGGTATGTTATTAGGTGTGTTCTGTTGTTTTTGGGGATTTTTTGGACAGTCCTTGATCAGATGTTCTCTACCACAATCCTTACAGTATGCTCCCTCTATCCTGAATGTTGGAGGTTGTGGACAATCTCTAATGAAATGCTCTCCCCCACACCTATAACATGTTATCTTTGGTCCCCCTTTGAATTGAGGTTTTTGATTGGACATGTAGTTGTTGGTAATGTACATGAATGTTGCTGTGTCCATTTCAATTTTTCCATTTCCCAAATCTAGGGCTTTAAGCTCAGGTTCCCTTATTTCATAATCTTCCCATTCTTCCTGATGTCCCTCACTCCATTGATACTCTTCCTTATAAGGTGATCTGAATCTTGAATTTCCTTCGTCAATGGGTGTATATTTGATTGGTACCACATTAGTTGGAATAGGAGGTTGTTGTCCCAATACTGGTCTTGGTTGCTCAGTATAACCTGATTCCCTCTGAGCCATGTAGTCTCTTTCCTTGACAGGTTGTTTGTTATAGAAGCATTCCTCCCTGGTATGGTTTGTCCATTTTCTCTCTAGTGTACAATACTTGAGTGTCCTCCTATCTTGTAAGTGTTGTGGCTTCTGATAAGGGCATTGTTGTGCCAGATGATTTTCTCCACAAATATAACATTTCTTGTTTGTGTTTATCCTAGAGTTTATCAGATTAGTTTTAGTGCTTACCTCTAGGGCTTTAGCAATAGCCTGAGCCAACTCTTCTGCTGGAGGAATTTTGTCTTCATAAGATCTGGGTTGATCAAATGCTAACAAATCTTGACCTCTGTTGTCCTCCAAATCTATGGCTTCCTTAACACAGGCTGCTAAATCAGGACATCTCCTATAGTACACTAGGGTCCTTAATTGGGCACTTCTCAAACCCTCAATGAATAAGGATACTTGTTTTGCCATGGAAGGTACTTCTTCTCTTGGGCATCTATCAATGTACTGTTTAAATCTTCTGGCTGCTTCTCTAACATTTTCCTCCTTTTGTTGTTTGAAGCTGTGTATCAATGTGGCTGTACTATGTTTTATTCCAGTCTTAGAGAATTCACCAATGAAGGCTTCTAAGAAAGATTCAATGTCTAGGTACATTTCTTTTCTTAAAGGGATAAACCATGATAAGGCTGGTCCTGTTAGGGTTAGACCAAATGCCTCAAATTGCACCTTGTAATCTTCTACTTCCTCTGCTCTAATTAGTTGTCTAAATTCTGCAGCATGAGCATGAGGATCTGAATACCCCTCATATTGGTTCTTCATGCATTTGGCTACTTGGTATGGTCTAAGCATCCTACCCTGAGGTTGCCAATGAGGTCTTCTTCTGAGTGGGAAGTCATTGTATCCTTCTGGTTCTTTGTCAAAGGGATTTGGTGAAGCATGTGTTCTTCTCCCATGATGTTGCTCATTATTAGTGTAGTTTTCATTTGGTCTAGGTATATCTGGTTGTCCCATGTTATGTTCCCAAGGTCCTTTGTCAGCACATTGCCCTAGATCATTTGAATTTTCTGGGTCTTGAGAGAAGATGTATACACATCCTTGCCTGTCTTCATATCTTCCATCTTTGAATTGGGCTACTGGAGTTATATTCAGGGGAACTTCTAAATTTCTCAATCTAATGAGGAATTTATGCATTCCATCCTGGTATACATAGGTTCCAAACCTATTTGTATACATGTATTTGAGGATGTTTCTAAAATCCCCAGTTTCTATTGACTCATTTGTTTCATTTAGGTTTTCCATGTTATTTTCTTGGCCTAAATTTCTTTCTGATCTTTTACTACTTCCTGGCTCTTTTTCCTTTCTTGTTAGGTCTTGTTTAGAAAGTGAATTTATTTTATTTCCAGACCTTAGTATCATTCAACTATTTTTGACAAATTTCTAATACTCAAAAGAGTGTTTGTCACAGTTTCTTAACCAATGTATTGGTTTTCCACAATTTTCTGTCCAAAATTGTGTATGTTTTAATTTTCTTCCTAAGTTTTGTACTTTTCACAACTTTCTAATGAAATTAGGGTTTTTCACGATTTTCTATTGCCAGTAGTGTTTTTTCACGATTTTCAGATGAAAATCGTGTTTTTCACGATTTTATGATGCAATTAGACTTTTCCACGATTTTCTGATGAATTTGGTGTTTTTCACGATTTTCTGATGGACTTGGTGTTTTTCACGATTTTCTAATGGACTTGGTGTTTTTCACGATTTTCTGTTGAAAATCGTGTTTTTCACGATTTTGTGCCTACTTGTGAGTTTTTCACGATTTTCTGTTGAAAATCGTGTTTTTCACGATTTTGTAATGAAAATCGTGTATTTCACGATGTTGTGTCAAAATCGTGTTTTTTCACGATTTTGTAATGAAAATCGTGTATTTCACGATGTTGTGATGAAAATCGTGTTTTTCACGATTTTGTGTGAAAATCGTGTTTTTCACGATTTTCTGATGGACTTGGTGTTTTTCACGATTTTCTGATGAAAATCGTGTTTTTCACGATTTTGTGCCTACTTGTGAGTTTTTCACGATTTTCTGATGAAAATCGTGTTTTTCACGATTTTGTGCCTACTTGTGAGTTTTTCACGATTTTCTGTTGAAAATCGTGTTTTTCACGATTTTGTGTCTACTTGTGAGTTTTCACGATTTTCTGTTGAAAATCGTGTTTTTCACGATTTTGTGTCTACTTGTGAGTTTTCACGATTTTCTGTTGAAAATCGAGTTTTTCACGATTTTGTGTCAAAATCGTGTTTTTCCATGATTGTTTGTGAAAATCGTGTTTTCCACGATTTTGTAATGAAAATCGTGTATTTCACGATGTTGTGTCAAAATCGTGTTTTTTCACGATTTTGTGTGAAAATCGTGTTTTTTCACGATTTTGTGTGAAAATCGTGTTTTTCACGATTTTGTTCACAAAATCGTGTTTTCCACGATTTT
Organism: Ceratopteris richardii; assembly: GCA_020310875.1. NCBI lineage: Eukaryota > Viridiplantae > Streptophyta > Polypodiopsida > Polypodiales > Pteridaceae > Ceratopteris > Ceratopteris richardii. The sequence continues at coordinate 158,001,495 of CM035427.1, read as the reverse complement.
GTTCCCAGACAATCGTGATTGCTCACAGATTGTAAAAAACACGATTTTCTTATGAAAATCGCGTTCTGGGAATCGCGATGTTGATGGCACTTTTCACAGAATCGCGATTTTGAGTTAAAACTCAGAATCGCGATTTTGTCCAATTTTTGGCAGAATTTCAACTTATGCTTTTTTCAATAATTTTTTCACCTATAGAATCGCCTTATCTAAATTTTAACATGCAATGAAGCAACTAAAGCAAAAACAAATGATTCCTTAGTAAAAACTCAAGGAATCAGAAAATCGCGATTCTGTCCTCCTCTGATTTTTTCTATTTTTTGGTGTTATTTTTCACTCAAAACCAAAAATATGTATTCAAATATGAAGTTAGGATTCTTACCTTTCTTCCTTGGGTGCAAATGTTCCAAAGTCCACTGGTTGCTGGAAATCGCGATTCTGGCAGCTCTGCTCACTCTCTCTCTCCCTCACTCTCACTCTCAAATGAATTTTTTCTTCAATTATCTGTTTATATAGTGCTCAAGAAATCACGATTTTGTACTCAGAAAGTCGCGATTTTGTTCAAGTTTCAGTTTTCCACCCTCTTTCAATTATTCCTCTTCACTTACTCAATCCCCCTAATCTTCCTTACACTTCCTTATCTCAATGTACCCAAATTTACCACAGATTCCAAAAAACTTTCTTTACAGAAAATCGCGATTTTGTGTAGAGAATCGTGTTTTTTCTGTAGATCTTTTCTTGTGCAATTTTGAGTATTCTATGTCCTTGCCTTTTCTCAATACCCTTCACAACTTCAATACATGAATCACCTGAAATGTTATTCCAGAAACAACACTTTTTATAGAAAATCGCGATTCTGTTCAGAGAATGGTGTTTTCTAATTTTCTGGGTTTTTTGAATTTTTTTTTTATTTTTTAAACTTTCTTTCTCTTTGTTTTGCTTCAATTCCTTCTTTTCTTTGTAATTCACTCTACTCCTGAACTTTTGCACCAAAATCACAATCTTCTTCAGAAAATCGCGACTTTGTGCAGAAAATCGTGTTTTTCTCTATTTTTGATTTTATGCCACTTTGAGTAGTTTTTTCTTCTTGATTACCTTCAAGACCCTTCAACAACTTCAATTCAACTTTCACTTAAAATGTTATTTCAAAATCAATCACTTTTTTTCAGAAAGTCGCGATTCTGTGCAGAGAATCGTGTTTTTTAATTTTCTGGTTTTTTGATCATTTTTTGTTTTCTTTCTTTAGTTTTCCACAATCACCCCTATCCACAACACCTCACTTCAACTTCTTATCAAGAAAAGAAATTTGTTTGATTGTTTTTGATGAGTTTTGTGAATTTGTTTGGTATTTTTGCCCTAAAAATAAAGGTGAACACTTTACTCAGGGTTTCTGATTTTGGAAATCAACTGATCCCTTGGTTCTTGATTGGTTATGAGTTTCTATGTCCTTAGCTATCACTAAAGTACCAAAGAAAGGTTCTCCAATGAAAAAGTGTTATGAAAGGCAATCAAATTTTGTAAAGATAAACTCAATCATATGTTTTTTTCAAAATGCAGAACAACTCAAGATTTGCTGCTCAGACTTGGTCAACAACTGAATCCCTCATTCTTACATCTAGCTACTTTAACTGTCCTTTCCTTAATATCACCATGTTATCTTCCCAAGATCACCCATGGTGTCTAGTACTTGGGCAAAAAGAAATCTAGAAATGCAAGAATAGATTCAAGTTACCTCCATCTTCAGCTTCTTGGCTCAAATCCTCCACACACCTGCACTTTTACTTCACCAATATGATGAGCAACTATCAATTTACAAAGATTTCAGCACTTCCACTTCTACAAGACATCCATTGCTTTCTTCTTCCCTAAAGACAAACAATGATATCTACCTATTCAAGTGCACTTTTCCTAATTGATGAGCTTTACCTTGTTCACCATCATCAACTGAAGATCCAGCAAAGGTCCAACTTCAAAGAAGTTCTTGGAATGTTCCCCGGCAACGGCGCCAAAAAATGTTTTGTTTTGGACTCCAAGTTGTCCTCTCCAATCATGAAGTAACAAAGAATCAACAAATCATCTTTATTTTGTCAATCCTAGGAATATCCATAAGACCACAGCCCCTTCAAGATAATAGATTCAAGGAAATAAGAGATTGATGGCTGGATTGCTGAGAGAAATTGAAGATGAAGAGAAAATCTAGAGTTTACCATAACTGAGGCAAATCTCCATCATTTTCTATGTTCTTTATGTCAAAACCATGCCATTTCATTAGCAGAATACAAATATGAACTCAAAATTGAAAAATATCACTTGTATCACAGAGACGAGACAATCGCGATTCTGTACCATCAGACGATTTTCACAATTTTGGAACTTCCTTCAGTCCTTTTCCACTCATTACAGCAATAGGTCTCTCTCTTCATACAACTTACTCAGTAATACACAAATGTGACTCACATATCTCCATGATTAAGCAAGAGACAAGCTCACACATCAAAGAAAATTCACTCAACAGGAGAAAACACGATTTTTGCAGAAACTCTTTCTTCTCTATTGATAGCTTGAGTAAATGACTAACCAACCTCTCCAAAATAGAGAAAATTGACTTATATACATTTTCAAGTGTCCCTTTTCACACTTGAAATTAGGTCTTTTTCTCTAATTTTCTAAAAATATGCTATCTAAGAGTTTCTAAAAATTCTACAAAAATTACATGAGGTCCTTGACTACATAAGGAAGACTCTTCCTTATTTTTATAACCATTGCATAAATATTCTACAAGTTTTTTGGCTTTTTACTAATTTTTTACATCAAAAATGCTTTCCAAAAATACTCCTTCCAACACCAATCTAAGTCCAAGCTTCCATAGTGATGTATTTAGGAGTCGAGCATACTTGTACTCGATGGAGCAGGGCTTGCCAAGCATCGACTCCATCTCTTCATGAGGACCAACATTGTTGGGGTTGTAATTCCATCATTCTTAATCTTAATTGCTACGCAATGTAGGCAGCATCAGGTGAGCACTCAACTCTTGCTTTATGACAAGATGAAGAATGCTAGGTGCTCTGCTTCTCGCTCCATCTGCTCATTCATCCATATCAAGAAAGCTAATGCCATGGGATGCACTGTCAAGTGCTACCAATTGACCATGGCATACTCCATCAGCTCATGTGCACAGAAACATACCATCATGGCTTGAGGGAGTTGATGGGGTATTCACAACATGTGAAAATCTATGAACTTCAATTAGTTGAGGATTACTATGGTCATCATTGCATTAAACAACAACAATAATCAGTGATTCAAGATCACTATAGCATGAAAATGCTTGCTTATACTTATTAACCACTTGATCTTGAAAAAAGGTGAGTGACAATCTCATACCGCGGGTATGATACCATGTCTACAATCAAAGTTTGTGGTGATTTCTAGAATTGCCACCCATACTACATGAACTTTTTGTCAATGTGAGGTAGATAGAGCCATAATGTTAATTTAATTAATGAGGCTCACTTTGATGCAAAATTGGTACTATTATTTGTATTTTTCACTTATTTTTTGTTTTCTTTTTCAAAGGACCCTAGATACCCATGATCAAGAAGTGCAGTATGGCCAAAGTTTGGACCCATTGACCGGAGTCTACAAAAGTTCACCGTTCAATTTGGCCAATCAAAATCTGGCGGCACAAATTCTGAAATGGATGCAAAAAGGAACCATCCATTGTAATTTAAATTTACCTGCTTTTCGCTTCATTTTTGAATGGGAGAACAAGACTAGATCATGGCACCAAGAAATACGAGTTTTGAGATGTCGATCATGCCACCAATTTTGATGGTTTTGGACTTCCTGCATAAGTATAAGGAATTGATAGCGATGCTCTCTCAAAGACTAGAGATCTTGAAGATGATAAATAAAGGATTCTTCTAATACTAGGCATTTTCATATCACAATACAAATACTACGAACCATAAATTCCAAAGAGAAATGACTTCTAGTCCATAAACCAGCTTAAAGGGAGTAAATCTTGTAGAAACTTTATACAAAGTATGATAAGCCCATAGGATGGTAGGAAGATATGGCTACCATTTATCTAGATGTTCTAAATGGATTTTTTGAAGCATAATTAAACAAAATTTTTTAGTAATCTCTGAAAGAACTTGGAGAAGCTTGTAGGAGGTAGAAAAGTGTGTTTCAAAGCGATGAAGTTTGGTCCAGCCAACCGGCACAAGACCAACCAATGACCTTATGGAGACTCAAATAGAACTTATAGGCATGCGATAAGTGCAAAGAAATGCACTATGTACTTTGGAGCATCAAGGAGAAGGATTTGATACAAAATAGATAGGTTTGGATGCTGACTAGCTCAAAAAACTTACTATCTATGGAAGAGACAATGAACTTCAAATGCCCATAGCGACCAACGTGATTACAATTAGAAAACATCATTTTATGGGAGTGATACACATAGGGTTGAGTGTATATAATGCACAAAATTATAAGGAAGAATCAAAATATGCTATAGGAATGAATCAGACACTCAACGGTGGTACCTTCTATTTTTCAGGAATACGTAGAGATTGACCCCGAGAAAGAAAAAAGGTTGAATACCTGCCATAGCTTTGAATCTAGAAAGCTCTATTCCATCAAGTATGCACAGGAAAGAGGCATTGATTTTGATGAGACCTTTGTGCCTACATGCTGTATGACTACTGTTTAGAGCATCTGTGCACTTGCATCCCATCATGGTTGGAATGTACATCAGTTGGACATTAAAACAACATTTTTGAATGGTGACTTGCATGAAGAAGTGTATGTTTTTTAGCCCCGTGGCTTTGTGCTGAAAAGACATGGAAACGAGGTGTGCAAGTTAAAGAAGGCATTATATGGTTTAAAGCAAGCACCACGTGCTTGGTATGAAAAGATACATGCCTATCTGATTGCACATGGTTTTGAGAACAGTCCAATTGAAAGCACCTTATATATCAGGCATGCTAATGATGTACTTCTAATCATTGTGGTGTATGTTGATGACTTGTTGCTCACTGGTCCTCATGAGAAGCATATTGTTGATTTTAAGGCTGATTTGCATGCCTCATTTGAGATGTCTAATTTGGGGCATTTGCATCACTATTTGGGCATTCAATTTATGCATGTTGGTGGTGGAATGGCTTTGTGTCAAATAAAATATATTGACACATTATTGCAGCATTTTGGCTTTGAAGTCTTCTGTAATCCTATTGCCACTCCTATGGAGATAGGTTTATGACTGAGTCTTCATGATGTTGGAGATGCATTTGATATTGTTCTCTATGAGCAAGTTGTTGGATGCTTGATTTACTTATGCATTACTCGGCCAGATATTTAGTTTGTTGTCTCACAAATGAGCAGGTTTATGCATTGCCTAGGAGTCAAGCATTGGCAGGCAGTGTCGAAAGGATTTCCTTACCTGGATTTATATATAGAAAAATAAAAATATTTTGATTGAAAGTTAATCAGATGATATCTCTCTCTCATATTTTTTAATGTACTGATTTAAAATGACTAATGTTATCTCTTGGGTACCTGCAGGAAAAAGAGGAAACTATGTTCTGAATAAGGGAATGGAGGATTAATTGAACCCTTACTTGGGCTCTTCATTTTTTTATGTTCATTTCTAAGTGATTTATGTATATCCATAATTATATAAAGATAATTATGTGCCTATGTTTATAGGGTTGAATATGTATATATAAGCAAATACATTGAAGTATGCATGTGTTCATGTACCTAAGAATGTGAATGTGAATGAGGGTTTATGCTATAAGTATGTGTTTGTATATATATACTTAATATATATATATATATATATATATATATATATATATATATATATATATATATATATATATATATATATATATATATATATATATATATATATATATATATATATATATATATATATATATGTGTGTGTGTGTGTGTGTGTGTGTGTGTACCTATGTCTATGTATTTATGAGTTTTTTGCTAACCTAAGCATGGATATAAATATAGAGTTCCATAAATGTATGTGAGTACATTTAAGCCTATTAATAGTTTAGTTTCTCATAAGTGAACATTTATGTGCATATATGTTAATATGATTTTATATGTGCCAATGTGTTTTGATCTATAAGGTTTAATAATTGTGTATCAGACCCATATTATATGAATGAGCAGCTTCATTAAAAGTGCATGTGTAGTAAATCTAAGTTCTTAATTTTGTTCTTAGAACTTTAATAATAAATAAGTTAGTAACCATACATATGTTAATATAAGTATATAATATATTTATGCATATATGATTATTATATATATGGTAAAATAATATATATATATATACACACGCCTATATGAATAATTAATATATAGGTATTTAAAATATGAATTATAAGGTAAAATGGAATTTAATTAAGAAATAACTACAATAACTATTTGATAATTAAATACTATAATAATGAGTTAATATTTTTTTTATATTAAAATAGATAACTTACGTGTATGCATGTTTTAAAGTGAAGTGAAAAAAAAGTCTAGAAATGCGTGAAATAATGACATGTTACAGTAAACATTTAGTATGCATGTAAAAGTGTGAGTTATCTCCACTTTAGGATAAGTGCAAACATACGTTAAAAAAAAAAGGTATATATAAGTGTATGATGTGATAGTTTTTTTTCTAATGATATTTTTTACAGGTAATGTCTCTTACCTCCTTCAAATGTAGCGACACAAGAGAGAGAGAGAGAATGAGAGGGAGAGTGAGTTTTCTGCACGAAATCAGATATGAGACTCTTCTGACTGCAGAGCTGAGCATGCAAAGCAGAGAGAGAGAGAGTTGTTCCTATCTGTTCCCCCCCCCTCCTCCTGATTGTGTTGTTACAGGGGATTCACTTCCTCTATCTGTTACTTTTTGTCGCGCGTTGAGGAACACACATAAAGAAGAGAGAAAGGGAGATATTGAAGGAGAGATTATGCTATATCTCTTCAGTTTGCATCCTCTCTCTTCGACAACGATCTTCTAAATATGTTATTTAATATAGCGGGATGTTTAATGAAAGGCCCTGTTGATTATATGTGTGTGCATGAGTTATATGTTGATTAGAAAGTGGTTAATATTACTGTATGAGGTTATTCGTGGTTTTGAATAAGTTGAATTGCTCTGATGTATGAAAAATGAACCATTGTTGTCGATATATTTGTTGTCAAACTAGAGTTTTGTCTATATATTAACCAGTTCAACGCAACGTTAAGCGCAGAACATGAATATGGAGAGAGAAGAGAGGGTCATCTTTTTTATTCCCTTGTTTCTGAGCTACTATAGAGCACAGGAGCGCAGAAAAAGAGAAATATGCAACTTGCAAGGCTTGACAGATTACACCTTTGTCCCTTGTATATATAGTCCATGGGCACACAGATATATAAGTTTAACTATGGATTAAAGACATGACATGCAGAAGATCTTCAAATAGATAGGACAATGTAAGTTATCCAAGCGATTAATGGTAAAACGTATAATGTTAGGCGAGTAGCAATTTTATAAGCATACAACTTATAGAAAGGGGAAAAGGCGAGACAAGGAAATTATTTGAAGAAGTGAGTGTACTGTAATGTTAGCATGTAGCTCTTCTCCTTGATCGGGTACTTTACTTAGAAGATAACTAATTAGTCGGAATCAATTACAGTAGAACGTTTACGAGAATGTTGTAATGGCGCCTCAATTATCCAGCTCCTGTTGTAGTGTTTTCACTCACATTCTTGAAAATGAAGTTGAACAAGAGATTTCGTTTGCATATAATTGTTTCTCTATTTTGTGATTTTATGACCGCGTTGATCTTGTTTTGCAGGTATAGTACGACAAGTAGATTAATTTAAATAATATTGTATCTATTGGGTGCGCAGGTATGTGTGTAAGAACAAGAGAGATGCTCAAATTACTGGATGCTGTTGAATGAAGAACGATCGTACGTTATAGAGAGAAAAAGGCAGAGAGAAGATGAAAGCTATGTGAGCACTCAAATGATTGAGAGTTGATGCAGACTGATTTGTCTGCATAAGAAAGGAAAGATTTGATCATTATATTTCATTTCACATCTGGCGTTTATCCTAGATATGAAATCTTTTGACTTTTGTGTTGATCGGTTCATCGCTCACGCTTTCAACTGAAAGCATGGCGGATGATCCTTGACTTTCATTTTTTAATGAAGCAAAATGCACAGAAAGAGATCTTGATATAGCTTTTCGAATTTGCAAACACAGATCTATTGCTGCTTTTTAGTTCATGAGGTCTCCTTCTCTCAAGGTATGTGAGGGAAAGATGGTTTCTTCTCCATACCGTTAAGCTTCAGTTGAAGGACCTGCTATGTGCACTACGAATAGTGCAATACTTGTGTATGATCAGTACTGAAGCTTCGATATTTTTCTCCTGGAAGCGCTGAAACTTTCCATTTTTCTTGGAAAGGCTGCTATGAGATATGAAATCAGGGAAGCTCAGTTTATTACTTTAGGATTTTTGACTTTGAGAGCATTTATTTCTATTGTAAAGAGGATCTATATAGATTTTAAAATCATCAGCCGAGCTAGAATTTGATAAAATCCCGGAGCTTATTGTGAGGACAACAATAATGCCATTCAGAAAGAACAAACAAGGGATAGTGAATTTCATGTCCAAAAGAAGCGTAGTTATTTTGATTGTCATTGATTTGAACTGGATAGTTGAATATAGTACATGCTTGGTTTCTCTTTTCATGGTGGTATGTCTGTGGTTCTACATTATTAGAAGCGATCTCTTCATCCATGTGAAGAGCTAGGATGCAATTTCTAAGAACCTTGGAATACTTTGGGTTTGATTCACCTATTAAGTTTTTGGTTCTACGCTTATACATGTTCTCAATTTCTCCTAGTATAAATTGAAGGATAAGTTTCTACTTTGACATCACTTGATAGACTAACAGGTTTTTTGTTGCTTCCTTCCCAAAACAGCGTTTATACTTCATAGAATGTTATAGTCGATAGAATTTGATTGTACTCTCATTCATTGTTGAGCTTTCTCGCTTAATGCTTCTCTATTATCCCCTTAGTTCTTGCGCAAGAACTTAGAGAGAGAGAGAGAAAACGAGAGAGAAAGTACGCATGTATAGGTATGTATGTGTTTTTTGCATGTGCATGAGTGTGTGATGTATACATATATGCATGTGTAGTATGCATGAGTGATAGATAATGTTTGTGTATAAATGAGAGAAATTAGTGTATGCATATATGTTTAAGATGTATGCATATAAGTTAGGATGTATGCTAGTAAATGCATGTATATGCTAATGCATGTCAATACATAAATATATTATACATGTTAGATATGAGTTAGTGTATATGTATTAGAGATATGTTAGTTAATGCATGATAAATATAAGTTTGTATACATGTTGATATGCATGTATGCATAAGATTTATTGAAGTGTTGTATGATGCATGTTTGCATGTAATCAAATGTGTGTTTGCATGTAAAGTAGATGTTTACATATGAATGAGAGTTAGGAAGTTAGGAGTCTTTGTATACATATGTTAGTATAGGTTTAAGTTATGTATTGAGTGTTAAATTATTTAATGAGTGTTTTATATTTATTAAAAGCATACTAATTTTTTCTAATGATCTTTTTTACACAGCATTGGGAAGGAGTTTACAAGTTTACAAGTTTACGAGATTGCGACATTTGAAGCTTGAATCAAATTATGATCATTTAGAATTATTAAGTTGTATAGGATTATTCTCAAAAAGAAATTGTATTAGCACTTATCATAAGATTTGTATAGGCTTAAAAATTAATTTTGAAGTTCTTTTTACTATTACTCTGCAGATCAATTAAATTCTTTACATTTTGATTTCATATGTCTAAAGATTTAGGATCTACAAGCAAATCTAAATTAGTGTCTACAAGCAGTTCTGATATTAATAGCAAAGAATTAGATAACTTTCTTATAGGAACACTTCTTCCATCTTCTATTGATAACACGATTAATAACAAAAATATAGAAATCGAAATCATCTTCTATTGACGAAGCTTTACATACAAGAGAGTACGATCGTAATCTTTCCAGAGTTTTACCTTTATTATCTATAGTCTTACCAGAGCCCGATAACAAAGAAGATCTATTTCCACCTGATTTAATAAGAAAACCTAGTTCAAATCAAATTGAAAACGAAGTAGTTGACTTAGTTAAAAATAAAATATCAAGTGAGGAATTAGTTTTGCCTTCTTACTTAGAAGTTGTAGCCAGATATAGAAACGCACGTCCTTACGGCTCGTACTCCTAGGAATCTAGTTCTTAAATTATACTCCAATACATTAAAAAGCTATAGCTTTTATCTTTCACAAACTGAAAATTGAACCCAAGACCCGAAGCATACTTAGAAGCACCCTTTTTTGCAGTCACATGGATAGGTTAACCTGGATCTTTTAGATGAACGTCTGCCTCCCTTCACACCCCTCTACGACAGCCTTGGTGAACCCGACGTGAAGGGTGACGATAGTGTGCCTAGGAGTTACGTTGTATTTTCAGTTTTAATTTAAAAAACTAATTTCATTTTCTTCTTGTATGCAGGAAAGTGAAGTTGTGATAAAACATAAAGAGTTTGCTATTTCCTTTTTCCCTTGGTGTTGAGGGCTGGTCGTATGACCTGAGCACCTCCACGGGAAGAAGGATTTCCAATCGATGGAGCTTCATCATTTTATCCCCCCCCCCCCCCCATCAACATTCAAGAGGATCAAGACATATTCACAGTCACTTTAGTTTTGTGTTTAGGATTGTTTAACGTTCACTTTAGAGCCTCTTCAGCAAGCAAACATCAAGTAAGGTGTTTTTTAAGTTTTTTATTTTTAGTTTACACTCATCACTTAAAAAGAAAGTTGTTTCCATTAGTACTAGGATTTAAGCACTTTGATATTTGCATTAAAAGAGTATATAAACCTTTCTTTTTTATTTAGGAAAGACAATTTTTACTTAAAGCATTTAAATATCTGCATCTTAGATTTTGGGAAAAGCTATTTTTTTGCATCATCAAAAAGAAAAGATTTTAATTTTTGAAAAAGAAAGATTGTTTGCTTTATTTTCATTGCATAAACAGGAACCTTATAGCCTAAAAAGAGTTTAATTTAGGTTCTTTTTTATTTACAGTTAATTCTTTTATTTGTTCAAAGAAACTATTATTAAAGAAAATTAAAAGTAAATTAAAAGTAATTTAAAAGTAAATTAAAAGTAAATTAAAAGATTTAAATCAAGAAAAATTACTTTATAAAATTTACCTTATTAAAAAACCGTTTAAAATTAAAAAAGTTAAAAAATTTAAATTCTTAAAAAGTTCCAAATTTAAAAGAGTAAAGTAGAGAGATAAGTATACATTTAGGTTTAAGAAATTAAAAAGATTTAAGAAAAGAAGATTAGAATTAGTAAAGCCTAGGACTAGGATAAAGCCAACATTCCTGGCTTTATCAACTCATGATAGATATAGGCAGTTAGAAAACAATAAGAACCGCTATTAGGATCTTCTACTCCATTTAAAGAGTTATCAAGAATGCAAAATGGAGGAGAAGCTCAAAAATATGATGTTTAAGAAGCAAGAAACATGACAGTCCACGGGAGTTTTGAAGTTTTCTACCTCACAATTAAAAAAACATATGAAAGGGAGTTTTGTATTTTTCTCCCTCACAATTAAAAAAAATATGATCGGGATTTTTGTATTTTTCTCCCTCAGAATTAAAACAAATATGATCGAGAGTTTTGTATTTTTCTCCCTCAGAATTAAAAAAAATATGATCGGAAGTTTTGTATTTTTCTCCCTCATAATTAAAAAAGATATGAACGGGAGTTTTGTGTTTTTCTCCCTCACAATTAAACAAAAATATGATCGGGAGTTTTGTATTTTTCTCCCTTAGAATTTAAAAAAAATATGATCAGGAGTTTTGTATTTTTCTCCCTCACAATTAAAAAAAATATGATCGGGAGTTTTTTATTTTTCTCCATCAGAATTAAAAAAAATATGATCGGGAGTTTTGTATTTTTCTCCCTCAGAATTAAAAAAATATGATCGGGAGTTTTGTATTTTTCTCCCTCACAATTAAAAAAAATATGATCGGGAGTTTTGTATTTTTCTCCCTCATAATTAAAAAAAATATGATCGGGAGTTTTGTATTTTTCTCCCTCATAATTAAAAAAGATATGAACGAGAGTTTTGTATTTTTCTCCCTCACAATTAAAAAAAAATATGATCGGGAGTTTTGTATTTTTCTCCCTCAGAATTAAAAGAAATATGATTGGGAGTTTTGTATTTTTCTCCCTCAGAATTTAAAGAGAAAATATGATCGGGAGTTTTGTATTTTCTCCCTCACAATTTAAAAAATATGATAAGGAGTTTTGTATTTTTATCCCTCACAATTAAAAAAAATATGATCGGGAGTTTTGTATTTTTCTCCCTCAGAATAAAAAAAAATATGATCGGGAGTTTTACCTCTCCATCATCAAAAGGTAATTATGAGCACGGGAGTTTTACCTCTCCCTCATCAAAAGGTAATTATGAGCACGGGAGTTTACTATCTCCCTCATCAAAAGGTAATTATGAGCACGAGACTTTTACCTCTCCTTCATCAAAAGGTAATTCACGGGAGTTTTACCTCTCCCTCATCAAAAGGTTGTTACGAGCACATGAGTTTACCATCTCCCTCATCAAAAGGTAGGTATGAGAAAGGGGTGTTTTTTATTTTTTTCCTTCATGTAATTTTCTTTTACGAGTATTATGATGCAAAAAAATGATGATGATGTGATAACAGGTTTGATGAAATATGATAAGTGATGATGCATGATTGTATGCATGTTAGTTAGTATGCATGTATGCATGAGTGTTTGCATGTTAGTATGAGTTTATATATGATGAGTGATAAACGCTACTTAACTTGTAGTTTGTAGTTCATGATCATTAACATGAATTTTGTTGAAGATTTTTGATAGAATCTAGAGATTGAAGATAGCATATGAAGCCTAAAATCCTGGCAATCAAAGAAATGTTTGGATGACAGGCAATGTAAAAGATGAATAAAAGAAATCAGGTGAAACAGTTCTGATTTATGACTTATTTCTCAGTTGTTTATAAACTTTCTTGCATTCATGATTAGATGTGTACATCCTTCTGATAGGAACGGAAGATTATTAAAATTATGAAACAATGAATTTAAAACTAAAGTAGGAATGTGTATGAAAAGAAGATAAGAATTAGAGACCCTATGGCTTTCATAAGGATAGGAGAGGGAACACTTGACTTGCGACTCCTAGTAGAAGTAAGCTTATTTTATATAGGTAAGCTACCTATTTCTAAACCATGTCGCTAATGAGATCCTAGTTCCCACTATAGCATTCCTCTCGAACCTCTGCTCTGAATAGGGGTTAAGTCTTTCCCCTCTAACAAAAAAGTTACGGAGAAAGAAAAGAAAGATACATAAAACAGTACACGAATGGTTCCTGCATTATGAGAAATTAAAAAAAAAGATGAGAAAAAGAAAATTTAAAAAAGAAAAAGAGAAAGAAAGAAAAGAAAAGAAAAAAATTATCATGATACAGTTGTGGTCTCGAAGCCACTTCTGAATTACTATACGGGCAATATGAGGTGGATTTATGCTATAGAGGAATTTGTTAGACCCATCTTATGGCAAGTGGCTAGGGAATGAGGGATAGAACATTTATATAAAATATTTATTACTTTTGAATGGGTTAATAGAAGAGCAAGTACCACAATTGTCTGATCGGCTTCTATAGGAATTTCTAAAACTTGTTTTCAAATTCATGCATTGAATGAAATAGTTTATGATTCAAGTTTGCATAATTTTAAAAGTTTTTCTTGATTATCAGAAGTTGTACTTACCGTTAAGAGCATATTTCATATAAGTTTGAAAATAATCCATTAAACATTTTCCAAAAGAATTTGATATTGCTTTCCTATTGAACTGCAGGTTGGCCCATCGAGGATGATGTGCAGCTTTGGTGGGGGCAGATGTCGGAAGGATTTCCTTACCTGGGTTTATATATAGAAAAATAAAAATATTTTGATTGAAAGTTAATCAAATGATATCTCTCTCTCATATTTTTTAATGTACTGATTTAAAATGACTAATGTTATCTCTTGGGTACCTGCAGGAAAAAGAGGAAAATATGTTCTGAATAAGAGAATGGAGGATTGATTGAACCCTTACTTGGGCTCTTCATTTTTTTATGTTCATTTCTAAGTGATTTTATGTATATCCATAATTATATAAAGATAATTATGTGCCTATGTTTATGGGTTGAATATATATATATATATATATAAGCAAATACATTGAAGTATGCATGTGTTCATGTACCTAAGAATGTGAATGTGAATGAGGTTTTATGCTATAAGTATGTGTTTTTATATATATACTTAATATATATATATATATATATATATGTGTGTGTGTGTGTGTGTACCTATGTCTATGTATTTATGAGTTTTTTTCTAACCTAAGCATGGATATAAATATGGAGTTCCAAAAATGTATGTGAGTACATTTAAGCCTATTAATAGTTTAGTTTCTCATAAGTGAACATTTATGTGCATATATGTTAATATGATTTTATATGTGCCAATGTGTTTTGATCTATAAGGTTTAATAATTGTGAGAACATGAATATGGAGAGAGAAGAGAGGGTCGTCTTTTTTATTCCCTTGTTTCTCAGCTGCTATAGAGCACAGCAACGCAGAAAAAGAGAAATATGCAACTTGCAAGGCTTGACAGATTACTGTCTTCTTTTTTAAACTTGTTTAGAAGCGAAAAAAGCTTTAGAAAGCTGATAGAAAGCACATTTCATGCCTCCATTTCCTTGAGTTCGTTGTAACTCTTCCCTTTTTCCCTTGTATATATAGTCCATGGGCACATAGATATATACGTTTAACTATGGATTAAAGACATGACATGTAGAAGATCTTCAAATAGTTAGGACAATGTAAGTTATCCAAGCGATTAATGGTAAAACGTATAATGCTAGGCGAGTAGCAATTTTATAAGCATACGACTTATAGAAAGGGGAAAAGGCGAGACAAGGAAATTATTTGAGGAAGTGAGTGTATTGTAATGCTAGCGTGTAGCTCTTCTGCTGGATCGGGTACTTTAGTGAGAAGATAACTAATTAGTCGGAATCGATTACAGTAGAACGTTTACGAGAATGTTGTAATGGCTCCTCCATTATCCAGCTCTTGTTGTAGTGTTTTGACTCACATTCTTGAAAATGAAGTTGAACAAGAGATTTTCTTTGCATATAATTGTTTCTCTATTTTGTGATTTTATGACCGCGTTGATCTTGTTTTGCAGGTATAGTATGACAAGTAGATTAATTTAAATAATATTGTATCTATTGGGTGCACGGGTATGTGTGTAAGAACAAGAGAGATGCTCAAATTACTGGATGTTGTTGAATGAAGAACGATCGTACGTTACAGAGAGAAAAAGACAGAGAGAAGATGAAAGCTATGTGAGCCCTCAAATGATTGAGAGTTGATGCAGATTGATTTGTCTGCATAAGAGAGGAAAGATTTGATCATTATATTTCATTTCACATCTGGTGTTTATCCTAGATATGAAATATTTTGACTTTTCTGTTGATCGGTTCATCGCTCACGCTTTCAACTGAAACATGGTGGACGATCCTTGACATTCATTTTTTAGTGAAGCAGATGCACAGAAAGAGATCTCGATATAGCTTTTCGAATTTACAAACACAGATCTATTGCTGCTTTTTAGTTCATGATGTCTCCTTCTCTCAGGTATGTGAGGGAAAGATGGTTTCTTCTCCATACTGTTAAGCTTCAGTTGAAGGACCTGCTATGTGCACTACAAATAGTGCAATACTTGCGTATGATCAGTACTGAAACTTTCCATTTTTCTTGGAAAGGCTGCTATGAGATATGAAATCAGGGAAGCTCAGTTTATTACTTTAGGATTTTTGACTTTGAGAGCATTTATTTCTATTGTAAAGAGGATCCATATTGATTTTAAAATCATCAGCCGAGCTAGAATTTGATAAAATCCTGGAGCATTATTGTGAGGACAACAATAATGCCATTCACAAAGAACAAACAAGCACGGAGGAGTAATCAAACTCATCAATCCATAATATATCTTAATCGCAAGAATGAAGATAGTGAATTTCATGCCCAAAAGAAGCGTAGTTATTTTGATTGTCATTGATTTGAACTGGATAGTTGAATACAATACATGCTTGGTTTCTCTTTTTCATGGTGGTATGTAGGTGGTTCTACATTATTAGAAGCGATCTCTTCATCCATGTGAAGAGCTAGGATGCAATTTCTAAGAACCTTGGAATACTTTGGGTTTGATTCACTTATTAAGTTTTTGGTTCTACGCTTATACATATTTTCAATTTCTCTTAGTATAAATTGAAGGATAAGTTTCTACTTTGACATCACTTGATAGACTAATAGGTTTTTTGTTGCTTCCCCCAAAACAGCGTTTATACTTCATAGAATGTTATAGTCGATAGAATTTGATTGTTACTCTCATTCATTGTTGTTGAGCTTTCTCGCTTAACGCTTCTCTATTATCCCCTTAATTCTTGCGCAAGAACTTAGAGAGAGAGAAAAAGAGAGAGAAAGTATGCATGTATAGGTATGCATGTGTTTCTTGCATGTGCATGAGTGTGTGATGTATGCATATATGCATGTGTAGTATGCATGAGTGATAAATAATGTTTGTGTATAAATGAGAGAAATTAGTGTATGCATATATGTTTAAGATGTATGCATATAAGTTAGGATGTATGCTAGTAAATGCATGTATATGCTAATGCATGTCAATACATAAATATATTATACATGTTAGATATGAGTTAGTGTATATGTATTAGAGATACGTTAGTTAATGCATGATAAATATAAGTTTGTATACATGTTGATATGCATGTATGCATAAGATTTATTGAAGTGTTGTATGATGCATGTTTGCATGTAATCAAATGTGTGTTTGCATGTAAAGTAGATGTTTACATATGAATGAGAGTTAGGAAGTTAGGAGTCTTTGTATACATATGTTAGTATAGGTTTAAGTTATGTATTGAGTGTTAAATTATTTAATGAGTGTTTTATATTTATTAAAAGCATACTAATTTTTTCTAATGATCTTTTTTACACAGCATTGCGAAGGAGTTTACAAGTTTACGAGTTTATGACATTGCGACGTTTGAAGCTTGAATCAAATTATGATCATTTAGAATTATTAGGTTGTATAGGATTATTCTCAAAAAGAAATTGTATTAGCACTTATCATAAGATTTGTATAGGCTTAAAAATTAATTTTGAAGTTCTTTTTACTATTACTCTGCAGATCAATTAAATTCTTTACATTTTGATTTCATATGTCTAAAGATTTAGGATCTACAAGCAAATCTAAATTAGTGTCTACAAGCAGTTCTGATATTAATAGCAAAGAATTAGATAACTTTCTTATAGGAACACTTCTTCCATCTTCTATTGATCATATAGGATGATGGTGGCCCACTCTTCACATGGATGCACATACCTATGTAAAGAGATGTGATGTGTGCCAAAGAACTCAGTTTCCTACTCTCAGAGATGAAATGCCATTGAAACCCATGATGGGCAGACATGCATTTTCTAAGTGGGGTATAGACTTTGTAGGACCCATTAACCCCCCTGCAAAAGGTACACATGTGGAATACATTATTGTTGCGACAGATTATCTTACCAAATGGGTAGAGGTAAAAGCCACAAAAAAGAATGATGCACACACGACTAGAAAATTCTTATTTGAAAATGTCTTTACAAGATATGGATTGCCTATAGAGTTAGTGAGCGATCGAGGAACTCACTTTCTAAACCAAGTCATTGAATATTTGTTACAGGATTTTATGGTGATTCACAAGAAATCCACACCATATCATCCTCAGGCCAATGGTCAAGTTGAAAGCACTAACAAGATCCTTTGTAACGTACTGACGAAACTTGTGAACAACAAACGTTCAGATTGGGACAAACAATTACACCACGCTGTTTGGGCATATCGAGTGGCCTACAAGACCGTACTCAATGCAACTCCCTTTCAAATGGTTTTTGGTCAGAATGTTGTCCTTCCTTTGGACTTCTTGATACCGACCCTTAAGGTTGCACAAGAACATCAGTGGACCGGCCATGAATTATCAACAAGAATAATGGACTTGGAACAATTAGGAGAAACCAGGCTGAAAGCAGTAGTAGGAATATATGCAGCAAAGAAGCGACAGAAAGCATATTTTGATGCACATGTGAAAGATAAAGGCTTGAAAGAAGGAGATTTAGTTCTAGTATATACGCTGAAACAACACGCACAGAAGTTAGAAAAGCGGGGTTATGGACCTATGATCATTAACAGACTCTCGACAAGTGGAGTAGTACAATTAGGCACCTTAGAAGGAGACATAATGCCTAATTACATTAGTGGCTGTAGAGTCAAGCTATATCAGGAACCTCTTACTGAGGATATGCTTAGACTACTCACATTGGCAAAGAAGCGTAAGGAGGAAGAAAATAGAATATGAGCTGAAGCTCAGGCAGAAGCTATAGAACGCATTAAGCGCATGAAGTTAAGAAGACAAGGACTAGGGAGAGAACATTATAACCATCTGGAAACATCACCCAGATACCCCATGGCCATGTGTCAAGTAAAGTCAACCACTCATCCTAGCATAGTGGATAGGAGACCATTCATTACAGTCAGGCTAGAGCACGGCAACCCTTGCCAAGAGCTCAGGGCTTTAATTGATTCAAGTGCTGCGACTAGTGCGATTAGATGGTCCCACTATAAGGATTAAGGAATAGAAATGCGGCCAATTGAGGCATACCTCATAGGGCTAGGAGGCATGGAAACCCCTTGCATGGGTGAGGTGGACATTCCTATCCTCATAAACAAAGTGACCTTGACAGTAAAGCTACTAGT
This sequence comes from Ceratopteris richardii, assembly GCA_020310875.1. Taxonomy (NCBI): domain Eukaryota; kingdom Viridiplantae; phylum Streptophyta; class Polypodiopsida; order Polypodiales; family Pteridaceae; genus Ceratopteris; species Ceratopteris richardii. The sequence continues at coordinate 157,982,476 of CM035427.1, read as the reverse complement.
GTGCCATGATGATGACCTGATAGAACCCCTAATCCTTGGTCAAGATTGGCTATACGATCACTCAGTGGACCTAAATCTTAGACAAGGCTCCTTGCAGATTGGAACCTTAGATCAGAAGCGAGTGATACCGCTTGACTTCCCTAATGGCATTCCGACTGAGGTTTGTAGCCCTAGACCCTATGAAATGCATGCGACGGAAGACCGGAAGATCTTTGGTCAGATCAATCACGTTACGTCTACACCAACCCAGGTGGGCTTGGCTATAGACAGTTGTCAATCAGAAGGACGTTAGGAGATTTTCCCTTGGGCTTCATACAAATTAGAAGGGGAAATTATCCAACCGCTTGGTCAAATGCACACAATCAGCGGTCAGGTGGGTTACATCAGCGGACACATGGGCAAAGCACCCTGCGGTGCCCATCCTTCCACACTTACTACGGACTGGCCTAGATTAAAGGTACAAAACGGAGCACTTCCTAATGGGCAGGTTTCGCAAGTGTTGGACCTCCCTTCTTTTCCAAAGCAGAGTGTCCATCCGACCTCTCAACCTCAACCACAAAAGAGTCAACCACGACGAAGGAACCCAGACTGACGACAACATGAGACGACACAAGGAAGAAAGTTGTAGTCTCAGTATCATACATCAAGAGGCACAAGACAAATATGGGTGCCAAAAGGACAGAAACCACCGACAAGTTTCAACAATGCAAACAATGACAAAAAGAAGTCAAGGCAAAAGCAGAGTCAATACTCAACATCTCCTCGACCTTCTTCTACGAGTACGAATATTCGACAGATTCGGATCGCCAAGAAGTACCTTATGAACCAACCCACAACCACGCAGATTTGGGTACCCAAACAGTGTATTATAGCTCAACCCTCAAGCCTTGTAATATACACCCCTCAGAAATCTCTTCAACCCCCAATACCACCACATCCGATATCAACTTTTGTCCCTCCGCAGCGACCTATCACCCACACACGAACTCTTAGGAAGTGGATATCGAAACGTATCCAGAAGTCTTCTCCTAACCCAGTGTCTAACATAACTCCCACCCCAACTAATCTACAACCTTGTAATAACTCATTCATGACTGAACCTTGTATAAATCCACACACTATAACCCAACATCACTTGTAATAACATCTCATCAAAGAATTGCATGCAATATCTGAAAACATATAGGTGTCTAGAGACCTGCACTAGTTCTACAAGAAGCATTGCATCAATCACATCACAACACTTGGCTACACGGGTTACACATCGGCTATGGAAAGGGATTGTGGTCTCACCTTAATGGGATCATAATTAATTTCCATACTAATGTGCTAATCTTTTGTAGCAGATCTTTTCCATTAGCATGTCAATCATCATGCAAACCAAAGAAGGACCATCGGAAGCTGGACCCAGTGTACACAGGGCTAATATTGGTGAACTACTAGCAGAGCCCCATCCGACGGCTCCACCGCCAGAATTTCAAGGTTTCCCAGGACCGATGCCTATTGAGGATCCTCCTAGAGGGTATACTAAGAAGATTCATCATAATTCACACTGACTTCAAGGGCTAGCAAGACCCTTGGCGGATGCTGAGTTTATATTTGAGGCTAATTTGACTTTTGATGACCGTACCTGGGGCAAATAACATTCTCTCAAGAGAGTTCGAAGGGCTACAGAACACACAAGACTTAACACATGTTTGGGCAAGAGCCGGCTTCACAGAGTATTTCAGTGACCCTTTGCCTAAACTTGACTTCTACAGATGCTATTACTTAATCACCACTTTGATAGCTTCAGAGAATAAGGACCTGAACGGAACTTTTATTTTGCCATCTTTAGTGAACGATCCACCATATAAAAGATTTTATCTTTCTAAAGATCTGATTCGAGCTGCCATCAAGATTCATGGAACCCACACGCCCACAGAGCAAGAAAGGTTAGTTCCAGACCCTATGAAACGTGGGGACGTCACTAAGTGGGAAGAGATTTCGGCGATCACACCTGAGCTTTCAAAACCACTGCAGATATGTATGCAGCATTTTGCTTTCCCCACTCAGGACAGATTCAGAATGCCTCACAAACGAATATGGTTTGGTTTGTATTTATCTTGTATTGGACCCCAGACAGTTGATCTAGCTAGGTGGATCATTGATCAGATGTATTTAGCACAACATAGATGGGAAAGAAAGAAAGTCATCAATGGATGTTGCGCACTGACTAGAATTGTATATATGTGCTTAGCATATGACTTGCCGATCGAACGTGCAATGACAAGCAAGGAGCTGAAAGCATTTAAAGGAACAACAAAGAAATCTAGGAAGCCCAACAAAGGAAGAGCAGGAAAGCAAATGAGAGGAACTATCCCCTGCCTTCAGGTGCCAGAATCACCCTCACCACAACCCTCTCTTGAACAGTCTCCTACTGAACCCCCTATACAACCCATTCGCATAAGGTTATCAAGACCAGTTACAACGGAGGGCACTACCAGCAGAGTCACTACTCAAGCAGCCACAGTCCCAGGACCTACCACCACTACAACAAAAGTTCCCACCACTATTGGTGCGGAAGCTTTCTCTTTTCCGATACCCCATTTAGAAGCAGAACAAGCAGACACCACATTTGATTTTGAGATGCAGGATGTATTTTCAAATGAATTTTAGTTTTCAGAAGGCCAGATCTTCTCTCAGGAATATGAAAGGCCCAGCTACCCTACCACACCGCGAGATCAACCACAAGGACAAGTAGTGTCTAGTTCCGCGGAAGAAAGAACGGAAACCGACGAAGATGAAGGCGATGACAAAACCAGCCAGGGCACTCACGAATCCCAAGAGCATCGACAAACATACGAACAAGGACAACAAACCGACACCCAAGGTGACACGAGCACACACGAAGAAGAAACCTTCAAAGCAACAGCTTATACACTGGCCATCAAAAAGTTATACCGTACTATGGAAAAGGTTTGGGCGCGTAAGAAGTTGACTAACAAAGAGAGCCAAACACTCATAGAACAAGAGCTTGTCTCGGGCGGGTTCGAAGAAGTATATATCAGAGGTTTCAGAGAGCTTGTCAAATCAGTTGGACCCACTGAAGTCTTAAGATATTTGTAGAGAAAACCGCTACCGCAGTATGATCCTCGCAGAATCTGCCTACTAACCAAACCGGGTGAATACATTCGCGTACCCACCGGCGGTCAGTCTTCAGAATAAGCCAGGGAAGCACGTCTCGTCCCAGAAAGGTCATTGGCAGAGGACACCATTATCGTCGACTCCCCACCCCGCACTACCGTTATACATACCACCACAGTCGTAGAAGCATCGACCACATCAATCGCTCCTCCATCACCTCCCATCCATCCAGTCTCCCCCATACACCCTCCTTCTCCCAGAACAACATCCTCCTTCTCCGGCGGAGTAGCAGAAGTCGTCCATACTCCCATTCAGCCCACAATTCCCGCACCCACTCAACCTAGTCTACCTCCTAGCACACCCACCTTTCTATCCAACCCATTTCTCCATCCATCTTTTCCATCCTTCCCCACACCTCCAAGACCCCTTTTTCCATTCATTCCCACCTCCATTAACCTTCTCCCCAGTCTCACCTCCCCGACCCACCATAACTCCCCAAGATGTCCAAGACCACCCCTCTGTAAATTACTCCTCAACCTTTGTAAATCCTATATTTACACCCACACACTTTCCCACGATCACACCACTATTCACAGTCACCGCACTCGACACCACATCCAGCGATATGGATATATCACCCCCCACTGCACCTCCACTCACTTCATTTGTGGCACCACAATATCTAATCACACCACAATTTTCCACAATCACCACAACATCCACTTTCCCACCCCCATTCCCCGTTCCCTTTGCATCTACACCCACTGCATCTTCACTTAGCACACCATTAATATTATCACCCACCATAGAAACAGCATTTCGACAGATGGTCACGTGTATGGCGCAAGTAAGAGATGAGTTCACATCTCTTGGAAATAATTATCAGCAGCTGTAGAGGACAACCAACGACTTACAGTCGCAGCTTAATTCATTGTCGATTGAGAATGCCTCATTGAATACTCGATACCAAGAATTACGCGAGGCATACCACAAACTGGAAGTAGAAAGTGAAGAGAAAGCCAAAGAAGCCACTGCTGATCTTGACAATGTGTTAAGACCCAGACAGTTCGCAATGCAACGCTTACACGGAACATGGGCTTACTCAGAAGACACCCAGCAGCAGCAAAGGAAGAGAACCAACGGCTACAAGAGCAGAACAGAGAAAATTTAGAAGCTGCTCTCAATCATCCAGACCAACCATTAAGTCCTAGCCGGTTCAAAGCAGTGCCCTCCGAATCAATGAAAATGTTGCTCGATGATTACATCAAATTGCTCGATGAATACGATCGAATGAACGAAGAATATCAGAAGCTAAAAGAAGATCATAAGCTACTCCAGCTCAGAGCACCTGCAACACAAGGACTACCAGCTCCTGCGGACCCATCTCTTGACATCCTACAGGAACTCAACGCACTACGGGCCCAGGTATCAACTCTTGAAAATCAAGGATAGCTATATATGAAGCACCACCAAGGCTAGATTCCCCACCAGAGCTCCCAGCTGATGAAGAAAATGTAACCATTCCGGTGGAGGAAACCTTTGAAGAAGCATACGAGCCCCAACCCATCCCAGGCGGATGAGTCACGGCTGAAGGCCAGACGACTTACGAACTTCCTACTCCCGCATGGATGAAGACAATTGAAGAGCTTGGAACCACCCACTTCGCATGAGTAGAGGCGCAGTTGCACGCCATGGCAATGATTGAAGAAAGAATTTTACAGTCGCCCTACTTTGCTCATTTGGCCCCGCGCAGATACATATCCGGGCATGAGTTACAATACAAACCGTATTTCATGTTGATGGCAGAATATCAATTAGCCATAGAGAAAGAAACAGGCAAGAAACCATCTTAGGCTACTCAATTTGAACCTGAGGATTTGCCACTAGATGCGCAGCAAGGCGAGATCTATCAACCAGATTGGCGTAAAGATCTTTTACAAGAATATCTTGAGATGATGAGTACTTGGGTTAAGGCACCTTTACATTTAAAATACAAGCCATGTTGGGGACCAGTGCCACGTCGCCGTTCTTGGAAGGCATTTGTGATTAAGATACAAAACAACAAGCAATGCCAGGATTGGCTAAACTACCCATACTTCAGGCCACCTACAGGACCACCCACAATTGGATACATGATGGCCACAATTCGTCACCGGATCCCTCGCTTGAAACATATGAACGATATGGCAGCGCACATGACTGTCAAAATCTTTGACATGATGCAGATGGTTTGTAAAGTCTTCAGACACGTCAAGGCACCCCATGTAAACACCCTGGGCTTTGAGCATGGCAATCTAGATCTTGCATATGATATGAGTACAACGCCATCGCTACGGGTGTGTTATGCCTGGCATTGCAGAATTAAATACCTACCAACGTGCTACAAGCAAACCTTTGAAGAAATGTTCACAACCGGTTTCTGGGAATACCATTCAGAAGTGTTCATCAGCAGGCCCACCCACTTGCTTCAGTTATTTGCCTGTGAACAGATGGTTTATTCCACACATTATCGACTCCCACCACTTGATGAACCGCAACCAATTGATTGGGAGAAACTCGAGGCAGATTTGGCCCGAGGCATTCAGATATCAGAACACACCCTTGCTCAAGACCTCCTACATAACTACATCCGACAGACCGCACAACAAGGTTCTGTCGAGGACGACAGAAGCGAGAGGGAGGGGGGTGTTGGCAGTAGCTAGAGGCATAGAAGACGTGAAAGCATGTAAAGACAGAGTAGGGAGCCAGTCGAATCAAGTTTTCAAAGATTATGTTTTATAAATATTCTTCAAAAAACCTTCAACAGTGATTTTCAGCACTATTGTAACATATGTAACATAGTAAAACCCTTTTTGTAATCCATAGCTCCATTTTGTGCAAGCTGAGGAGTCCTCAAGCTTGAGAAGCTTAGGTAGAATGAGCGTATCAATTTTGGTTATTTTTAGACACCGTTTACCCCTTCAAATAGTGCATAGAACCTATTTTTTAACTATGCCGGTCACTAGATGTGAAACCGGTCAAAACTAGTCTAGAATCTATAAAAAGAGCTACAGAGCTCATTTTTGGGGTTACTTAGTGTTAGCTTGTTTGAGTAGAGAAGAGCTTAGAGCTATTTTGAGCTTGTAAGAGTGTTCTTGAGTAATAGAGTTGGTTTCTCACCTTCCATTGTGTCTTGCTTGTCTCTTCGTAGTGTGTGTGTGTATGTGTGTGTGCATCTCTATGCTTCTCACCTTCACTCTCACTTCATCTCACATTCACGATCTTCATATCACTCCTATCTCTTCCGCGGATTGACATTAAGGAGGTGGAGCTTCTTAACGTGGTTCTCACCATTGTGCTAGAGCAACAACTCATCTTGAAACAGAAATTGAATCCCAAGATAATAATGCAAAATGCCTAAATTTACATCAAATGTTTGCTTCAATTGTTCTTTGAACATTTGCAAATCTTCATCTCTGGGACCTGTGACTATAATATCATCCACATAAATGATTGCTATAATCATCATACCTATTTCAACTTTAACATAAAGAGTTGGAGCTTCATCTGAGTTATGGAAACCAATGGTCAAAAGATATGTATGTATCTTTTCATACCATGCTCTAGGTGCCTGTTTTAAACCATACAAAGCTTTTATAAGCTTACACAATAAGTGTTCTTTACCTGTCTCTTTAAAACCTTCTCGCCCCTGAATATACACATCCTCATGTAAATCACCATTGAGAAAAGCAGTCTTAATGTCAAGTTGATATATATGCCAACCAAAATGTGCTGCTAGAGCTAGTATTGACCTAAAAATAGTCATCCTAGATGTAGGAGCAAATGTCTCATCATAATCAATACCTTTTTGTTGTGCATATCCTTTGACAACTAATCTAGCTTTATACCTGTCAATAGTACCATCTACTTTCCTTTTGATTTTGAAGATCCATTTTACACCTATAGCCTTCTTTCCCTTTGGTAACTCACATAGTTGCCAAGTTTGATTCTTATGAATAGAATCAATCTCTTCTTGCATAGCTTTTCTCCAGATCGGAATGTTAAGTGCATCTTTAACACACGCAGGTTCGTCCTCAACTGTCGTAAGTGCAAAATATCATGAATCTCAAAGTCTTCAGCAAAACTTACATGATCTTTTTGTTGTTGCTGTCTAGTCTGACTTCTTGTTCTTATATGATCTTGTTGTTGTTGTCTAATCTAACTCGTTCTTCTTCTAGTAAAATTCTTTATACCACTATCTTTCCAAGTCTGATACAACAAAGTAGGCGTATCTTTAAATAGTGGTGAAACTCTTTCTGATCCTTCAGCTTCCATAAGTTTTGGAACTTGTCCTACCGAGGTACTAGGACTTTCTAGAACTTTAACTTCTTCCATTTCTGGAACCAAAGTCTCTTGTGGAATTGACTCTGTAGAAGGTTATGAAATTCATCTTTCTTCAACTTTTTCTTGAATCCTAGGAATTTGAACTACCTCCTCATATGGATGAACATGTACATCCAGAATCTTTCTAAAAAATCCATAGTCATTTTCACTAATGAACTCTGGAATTTCTGCTTCTTTATCATAAACCTTATTTTCAGCAATATAAGCATTATGTGAAAGAATAACTTCACCTGTTTCTGGAACATAAAACATGTACCCTTTACTCTCAACAGGATATCCAATAAAAATAGCTTTCTTTGCCTTTACATCTAGTTTGCCTTAGTCCTTTTTCTCCACATGTACATAAGAAAGTGATCCAAACACTCTGAAGTAACTCATATTAGGTTTTCTACCATAATAAGCTTCATAAGGTGTGATGGGTAAGTAGGAAGCAACCAAGTCTCGCACTCTCCTCCACTGAAGCAGAGTACAAAGCAGCTTGTTTTGCGTCTTGTGAAGGAGAATTCTTGCAGATCTAGGTTTTCCATCAAATATGGTGATTGTACTCAAGTGTGATAATCAAAGTTGTATGGCCATTGCAAAGAACCCAGTATTTCATGATGGCACCAAGCACATAGAAGTACAGTACCATTACATTCGTGAGCTAATTGAAGATGAAATTGTGGGGCAAGAATATTGCCCAACAGAGGCAAATTGTGCTGACATATTCACTCAAGCACTTGGACGAGAGCAGCTCAATAGGCATCTTCAACAAATGGGCATAGGACCGAGACCTACTTGATTTATCATCGGTAAACATTGAGAGGGGTGTTAGTATATGATCAATGTCTACCCCTCATGATTGTATGCACATTTTGTAAGGCCCTCATTATGAGGAGAAGCCAAGCGTGCATTACCCAATTGATGGGAATCCCAACTTGCATGTTGGATGAAGGTCATATTGGACCATGTAAGGTACTATAAGGAAAGGGAGTTACCAGGGTCCCCAATTGTGGGGTCTGGGGTAGCGGTGAGCATCCCCGACTGGGGGGTCCAAGGGGGCCAGCGGGCCCCCTGGCTGGGGGTCCCAAGGGCAAGGGGCCAGCGGGCCCCCTAGTGGGGTCTAGGGTGATGGTAAAGGGAATATTCCATGGAATATTCCCTATCAGAGTTAGAAATCATTTATATTTGTTAGGCCGGAGCCGTGTATGGCCATTAAGTGGGTGGTGGCCGCCCACGCTCTATCGCCCATATATAGCCGTCCAAGGAAGGCCACCCATGATCCTATATATACATGACTTCTGCACTACCTGAGACATCGAATTGAGCCAGCATACCTCTACCTTGTATCTCCCTATCTAGAGTTGTCTAGATCACCATTTAAGCTCTAGCTTGAGAGCGCACGGGTGGACAACACCATCATCTTGTACTTGTTGCTAGTAGAAAATTGTTGAGATTCTCTTATATCTGTTATCTTCTCTACTACTGCTCTTGTGTTATATTGCATAACTATTGTCTTACATATTCAACATGCAAGCCTTTTTTGGTGGATGTTTTTTTATGGCTGAAATGTCCTTGAGAAACATAAGAGCACACTATCCAAAGGTTGGGTACGAGAACAAGGATTATGACTACACTACGACAATCACACCATGTGTTTATATTCTTGAACTTAACTTCATGCACTTAAAGATTTGGGAGTACTTATATTGCACAAGGAATCAAACATGTTCGAAACAAGATAATCATCAGATAAATAGATTATAGAATACCAACAATGATTATTACATACAGAATCTGCTTATAGACTTCAATTTTCACACCACATTGCAATAGTTTGTGCTTTCATAGTCCTGTAATACCGAGTTTTGATTCTCAAATTCTTTGAACTACACCATTTTGCATAGAAAGACTTGTTTGGATACCACACCATTCTATCTCTTTCTTTTCTTTGTACTACTTCACATTGTTCCATATTTTGGAATTAAAATTACACCAGAATTTTGAAAACTCTTTAGATCTCCATAAAAGATAACCCCTCTTCCTATTACAAGGTAAATCACAAAATTTATGGTCAGTCCATTCCCCCTGCTAACACTGGCATGCATGGTGGATCCAAATCCACTCAATTACAAAATGTATTTTACAAGTCATCATCATTATTATGGAACTCGGGGTACATAATTCTTTAATATCATATCTAAGCTCTTTGAACATTTCTTCTATGTTTTCTTCAGCTAATCTGACTTCAGCTTCAAAAAATTCCTTTGTATCAAGTTATTGTTGACTGTTACTTTGTAATTGATCGTGCTACTTCTAATTTTGGAATTCTATTTTGTAATTTCTCTGATATATTATCAAAAGTGATAGTTATATCCGATATTTTTTCTATATAGCCCTCTGTTAACTTCTTCGCTTCGTCCAATTGAATTTTATGATTGAGCTCCAAAATCGAGGAATTTTTCTTCAATTCAACTACTTCTACTTCTTTTCCCTTCAACACGAGGTTTGCATTTGTACATCTTTGCCTCCACACTTCAACCTGCTTTTCAAGTTTCGGAGGACCAGCTAGCTGAGCTGTTACGGTATCAAAACCTTCCTATACAATGCAGAATTTAGCTTCTAATTCTATAAACTCTAAGTTCCCCACTGCCAGCTTTTCCTCTATTTTTGCAATCACCACATCCTGCCTTTTTATTTCATCACTTTGGCTATTCACTTTCTTTCTTTAAACGTTGTACTTCTTGTTCTTCTTTCTATAACTTGACTATCAATTCCTTGTTGATCATCTTTGATTTTTGTAACGACTTTTGTCATTGTGCAACTTCAGCTTGGAGTTGTGCTACCTCCTTGGCCTTCTCTTCAGTTGCCACCTTTAGCGTGTTGTTCTCAGTCAAGGCTTCATTTAGTTCTTTTACCATTTCTTCATGCATGGTGCTCTCTCTCCCTATATTTTCTGCTCTCAGTATATCAACTCCTTCCCTAAGTCGGCTGATTTCTGCATGCATTTCTTCTTTTTCTGCTTCCCATCCTTCTTTCTGTTGAGAGAGTGTGACATATTTCTTCTGCAACTCATCCATCCAGATTGCACTCCAATCTATCCCTTTGGCTAAATCTCCAAGAATTTCCGGTTTTATTGGTTGATTCGGATACATCCAAGGATATATATAATCACTGTAGTGGAGCTAGCAACTTCACCCTTCCATCACATTGTTTCCATTTTTCATGAAGATTACACAAACTGAAGGTATGAAGCACTGAAACTTTTTGGGAAGTCTCCACACTATGATCCACCTATTCCTGCTATCTCCAAAACTTCTCTGCTTCTGCTTATGCTTCTTTTTTCTTTTCTTCCTCTGCTCATTGCCTCACTTCCTCTTCTTCTTCTAGTCTTTTCTGAGATTCCTCTTCTCCTTGAGTCTTTCTTGTTGCCACTTCCTCTGCAAATTTCCGATTGGCTTCCTGTTTCCTTCCGATCCTCCACTTGTTGCCTCCATGCTTGTTCATCTTCATCCTTTTCACTAGTATGCTGGTCTTGTGAAGTCCCTTCTAGTGGTTTGCGTTCTGCGGCTCTTTTCTTCAAAATTTGCAAGAATACTTCCAGCATTACAATATTGCACTCATGAGGTAAGAAGGTCGGTGTATCAAGAAAAATTAATGTGAACAATACTCCAATTTTGGAGCCCAAATATGCATCCACTACTCTGCCATCCTCCTAAATGGTCTGCGAACTTCTTTTTTCAATTTTCAGAAAATGATTTCTACCCAATTCACTTGCATTTTGGCAGACTCCTTCATTAAAGCATACAACTATTGTGATACTCCATAATGCTTGGCTTGTAGATTTATTACCATTGTCATTAACAATAACCCCAGCTTAATGAGGTTCTTGTCCAGGAGATCAGAGAACTTATACTCTCCTCAGCATGGTTTTCCCAATAGTTCCACCAACTCTGCAACATCCACGGTATCACTCCCTATAGTGATTCATGTGTTAGTGAAATGGAGCCACTCTGCTATCAACTTCAAGGATAATTGAAGGGGTTTCTCTCTTCTAATTTGCAGACATATCTCTAGGATGTTGAAGTCATTCTTTTCTATCTACATGCCATTTCTTTTGCTATCTCCTTCGTTAAGGGGTGAGGACGAATACTCCTCCAATTGATTAGTGTGCAACTACAACAACAAGTGACACTCAAACAAGTGTGCCTATTGTTCGGAAAGGCTTTCTGGTATATTGAGCAGATTGGCATCTAAGAAAGTGACCGCCATCATTTTGTTCCTAATAAGCATGCTATTTGCTCTGTTTGCTCGAGTACATGTCATCACAAGTCACTCTGTTTGTGCATTCATCAAATAAGCTGGATTAGGATCGGTCCTCAGCCTTTTATCGCCCACGTTTCTAAGTTGAGAGTGTCCACTCTACATCATGATTGCCTTAGATAGCATCTTTACTTCTTCGATTCTACACTAATCATGCACCTTTGAATAAGGATCAAAGAATCAGATTTGAAACAATACATCCGATGCCATCATTAATTCTTTGTATGATTTGCATGTGAAGTAGTTACTTTGCCACCATTGCACATTGGATAATCTCCTAAATTATTGCTTTTCCATATTTTCTCTCGACATTATTTCAAATTTTTTTAATATATAGATATATATATTTCCTTCTTTTTTTTAGAATAGTTTCTTGTGCCTATTATCCACTAGAGGACTATCGACAATGGCTCTCTAGAAAGCATAGCAAGCAAAATCTGGATTGAGAGGATTTGAGAAAATTGCAATTCCCTCGACTTAAGAATTTGGAGAAAGTCATGATTCCCTGCACTTAGAATTTCAAGAAAATCACGACTCTCTTGATTTAGTGGAACTTAAGAAATTTGCTATTCTCTGCTGGGTAGATTTTGAGAAAGCCGCAATTCTTTGGATTGTGGATTTTGAGAGAATCATGATTCTTTGGTTGTTGCACTTATAAAAAAAAAAACATGACTTTTTTGGCTGCGTGATTTGCAAAATATCGCAATTCTTTGAGAGGTCTTGTTTGCTTGTTTTGACCCCCAGAAGCCTGATTGGACATAACTTTCTCATATGAAATCCGTTTTGAGTGATTTTGAGCTCGCTAGAAAGCTCATTGACCTAAGTGGGAGTAGTAGTTAAGGAACCTCTAAAAACGTTTTCAAAAACACAAGGGGGAAAACTAGGTCTTGGAGATACCTGAGTGCAAGTGGTCTATCAAAAATATTAAGTCTAAATCTTGATCTAACTATGGGACTTTTATAGGTGTATTAAGAGCATTCAAAGGAGTTCATAGCAAGGAAAAGAGCAGCGCAAATCTAGGATTGGGGAGCACAACTATTGGACATCGAAGCATTTTTTCGGAGCATCAAACTTGAGGTTGGAATCATTGGCTAAATAGGAGTAGTGATACTGATCAATTAGGGCTACATTAAGTACAAATCAAGTCTAAGAAAACCCTAATTTCTCAAGTTCAAGCATAGTTAAGATATAATTGTGAGAAACCGTAAAGAAAAAGGATTTATGTGGATTGATCACATCTCAAAGTGCAATAAAACTCAAGTTCTCCTAATGACGATCTTTGTCAGCCAAGATTATACTAGAGAAATCTATAAAAGAATAAGTAACTAATTCAAAAGAACATTGCAACGTGGTTGTACTTGGGAAAATTGGGACAAGTAGACAAGACTTATGAACTTGAGATCAAGAAGTCACCTAGGCTAGGATATACAAAGCATCAGATCCTATGAAGCTAGTGTCGATCACACAGCTAGGTCATGGGCACAACAACTTAGTGATTACCCCTACGTGCTAAGTTCATAAACAAGTGATTCAAATATGTCTTTTAGCATGGAAAGACCTGTAGGTAACTCAAGAAATGATTTTCTACAAACACCAGAAGGTTCCTATAAGACATGGTTGGAGTATATTAGGACCAACCGATTAGGTGCATGCATCTATGAGGATGGTCTGCCAGGCGATTAGTTGTCCAACTCAAATCTCCCAATCAACCCTTTGGACTTGAACACCGAGTGGTTAAGTTTGAAGATGGTTGATATATTGCTAAGCAAGGAACCATGTACGTGGTTACCAACTTACCAAATAAGAAATATGAGCTTGGAAATATCATTCTTGAGAATGAGATAGGAGACCTAGAGCAAGGAGACCTAGAACAAGAACCCAAGACTCCTCAAGGAAAATCTATCTTGACTAGACTGATAACACCAGAGTGGATTCCCCAAGACAACAAAAGCATAGAACTATTCTTGAATAGAGAAATGAAGGAAGATTTTTGGAGATTTAAGCCACATTAACTTAGCAAAATGGGTGCAGTCACCATCTATGAGTTCAAGGATCTTGAGATACCAGGTAAAGTTGTCTATCTGGATAACACATCGGAGAGAATGTTCTTAGTAACAAAGCATGGCAGACATGCATACACTTGGCAAGGTGAATTGGTTTTCCTGCACCAAGATCTAATGTTTCCCAAGGCCTCCAAGGTGTAGGATCATCCAAGGCTCATGAAAACCAAAGGGAAAGAGCCAAAGAGAGACCTCAGGTAAGCTTTGCACACATAGTGGGCAGAGACAAATTTGGACTTGAAGGTGAAAGACATGAAAGAGAGAGACATAGAGCACATATGCATCAAAGAGATGAACTTACACATCTCATTGTTAAGGTTCAAACGTTCGATGAGTGTGAATTACTTCACACTATGCTTAAAGTGTTGGAAAGAAAGAAACTCATGAGGATGCAAGCTTAGAGAGTTCTGATCGTAGGATCCAAGTTTTTGGATCAACTGATGTAGCAAGGATACTTTCCTCTAAGTTCACATCAAAGTCATAAGATTTGAAGTATTGTTCTTGTTTTAAGGAACCACAAAGGTACACAAGAACTTGCAGGAAAGTAAACCTTTTTCGTAAACCAATAGTATTAGTTAGATTTAGTTCCCCGAGTCAACTAAAACCTTTTTATTTTAAAAAGTATTATGCTAAGTAAGAGCTTCTAAGCCATTTGTGGCCACAAACGCAATACTATCTACATTGATTGATTAACCACAACAATATGAGAATCTTCGTTCTTCTTGTGATCGGATTAGGCATGGAAATTGTTTTAGCGAACTCAACGGATACAGTCTTAGTCACCTACGGTATGGGTAAACTTTTTTGTATTTCTTTGCTTTAAGTTTAACTTTAGGCATAATGATATTCGCTTCTTTTTGAACGTTTTGATTATATCGACCAAATTTTTCTTTTTCTATTCCTTCTAAACTGCTTGTTTAAAGTTTAATGTAATGAATTTTCTTTTTAGTTTTTTAAAGTATTTGCATGCAGTCATTCAAAATCTATAGCCTGAAAGTATTTGAGTTTCTAAGTAATTCTCGTGAACTCTACAGTTGGTAGAATTGAACGTGATGCTTGAATCCGATTAAAGACATGAAGTAAGTATTGACATTCTACTGTCATAAAACATCTTCCGCTCAACTACTTCTAAAGCAGATTTGACAAATTTACTTTGGTTGGTTATTTGTGAATCACAACACTCAACTATTTCTATGAATGTTATGCACTATCAAAAGAGTGTCTTCAGAGGTTATTAGCATCACAAGTTCAGTCATAAAGGAGTTGTAAACGGAAGATAGAGTGCCACTTCAAAGCATAACATCGTATAAGTTTGCAAACGTATTGCTTCAAATACTTAACACAACTAAACACACAAAACCAACAAGTGTTAACGTACGCGCAGATGGAAAGAGTAATTTGCACAACTCATCAGCCAAAAAAGATGGCAAATGATTTGTACAACTCATCAGCCATGTTTGTCAGAAGCGCAGGTGCAGTCATCAGAAATGCATACGTTTAACCATCAAAAAAATTTCTTCATACATGAATAAGTATGACAATGCAGAGTTGCATTAGGAAAAAAAAATCAAAAGTGAAGATGATATTTAAACGGAATCCTAACTGAAGCTGAAGAGAATTTAATTTTCTCAAAAATCCTGTTCAAAACTTGAAGAGAATATAGTTCATCTTATCTATCAGATCGTCATTGTTGGAAGCTTAGAAGTTCTTCCGCGTTGAATCTATTCGGTTCCTACCTTCGTCTCAGCCTTAAGCCATCTGTAAGATCTTTCATGTCCAATTCTCCTCCATTGGTCAGTCATGCATAGCTGTGTACAAGAGTTCCCTATGAATATGTAGCTATTCCCTCCGTTCATTACAGCTTCGCGCAACTAAAGATTCCTTCTCTACTTCATCCGTCATCCTTCTCTTCATCTCTTTGACTCTGATCAATTGTTTTCCCTAGTTGATTCCAGAGCCATCCGACCTGTCCTAGATAGAAGAGATTGTCCTCCTACATGCTCTGCATACATCAGAGGGAGCTTCATTTCTATTTGTCATCCTCTTCATGTCTATTATTTGTGTAGCCCTTTTTGTTATAGCATGCAAACTTAACATTTGATGAACAAAGGTCCTCCCAGTAGCTAGTTGAACTCACGATTCAGTTCTTTGCATTCTTTTCTTTACTCCTGTGCAGATGGACATATTGTCAGAAGAAACTCCAGGCCCGTTTTCCCATTGTACTCCCTTTCTTCTTCAACACCTCCTCTGTCTGAGATGTGCATGTTTTTTCTTAATGACTTGACCTGCACCTGCTGCATCTACCACTTTTTGAGAGAGCATGCGCACACTTTCTTTTCTGAGAAATAAAAGCTGACCCCCCCTTTTTCCATCGAATCCAGAATCTGCTTCCTATCTTCCCCGAAGTGATCCCTCCTGTCGAATTTCTCCGCTAATCTCCCTCTCTCCAATAGGACACAGAATGCTCTTCTAATGCAGAGAGCTCCTTTCCGCTCTTCTTAGCTTTCTTTCCAAAATGACAGGCTGATAGAGGGACAAACATTCTTCGTTTTTCCCGTAATCGGTGTGCAAGCCTCCCTTTTGTTCGCATGCTCTTCCCCGTTGAGGGGGCCTGATTTCCTCACCCAGTACTCTTTGTTTTTCTCCTAGAACTTCCCCCCTCCGAAGGGCCTCCACCGCGGATTTCTCTGCCGCTTTGCGAAGGTTTCCACACACTAACCCGATGCCTATGTTGCCACTTGTTGGCTTCCCAAGCACACTCTTTCCTAGATTTTTAAGGCCCTTCGATTCAGCATCTTCAATCATGCTTTTTCCAATTCTATCCTCGACACTTGAACAAGGCTCCATAGTTTCGAGCTTGGCTGCAACACATGCTACACATCCCTTTGTCACTTTATTTAGATAGACCATGGGTGTTCCGCCAATGAGCTCAATTCTTGACCACAATGGGTCAAGAGATCCTTATGATCATGTGGCTGAGTTCAAACAAGTATTAGGAACTAAACAGGTCAAGGACTTGTTCACACTGTTCAAGGCATTTGGTTTGACCCTCAAGGGTATTGCCTTAGCTTGGTTTCAACCCCCTGAATAGTCGTAATTACCAAAACATAGGTCAACTGCTAGAAGTATTCATTGTAGAATTTTCCAAGACTGGCATCCCGCATAACACATCATCCTTGATCCACAGCTTCAAGCAAACACCCCAAGAAATAGTTCGACTAGCTGGATGAAGATTTAAACAATACGTGGAAAGATGTCCTACACCTGGATTACCTACACAAGAGAAACAAGTTTCCCTATTTTTAGATGGACTTATAAGCGGGAAACTTAGATCATATTTATATCTCAAGGATCCAATCACATTAGATCAATGCTTGAGAAAGTGTATCAACATAGAAGACAACTTGGGTGAGGAGCTAGAATTGTCCAAACTCTATAAGGATTCTGACAGTTTTACTATTCACACTTCGAGACCTTCCACTGAGATAGATGTGGTAGCTGATCAAATTGCTAAGAAGCTAGGAGTTCAAAATAGACAAACAACAAGGTTCACCTCATTGAAGTGATGATATACTTGGAGAGGCGACGACATGGACAATGTATTCCCATTGCAAAACCAAAACATGAGAGAAATGAATGCTCCATATTGCACTGCACTATTGAGAGGAAACACATGAACCACATGGCTCAAGATTGTCCCTACAATAGGTAGGCTGTTAGACAAACTTTTCGGCAACCGTACCAACAGGGTATCTATCTAAACCAATACCAATAGCCATATTATAAGCCACAACAACAATATCAACCTTAGTACCAATATCAATATCAGGCATCATATAGGCCACAACTCATCCTAGGAAACCAACGGCCAACTCCTGCCAATGTGATCCCAATGAAGTATGTAGTGGCAGAAGAGAACTCTGATAGAGCATTGGTGCTTATGACCCTTTTGGTCTCCAAAAATGATCCTCATGCTCAAATTCATGACTACGCTCATGAAGATAGTCCACAAGCTTATTACACAGAGTCACTTGAGCATAGTGAGACTTATCCATATCAATATGAGGCACTACCTCTGGAGCCAAATTGGGAGCCAGAATACTCCAATGTCATGTATGTGAATCGTAACCCCAGGCCCCAATTGAGACAAATGAGACCACAAGCCCCTAGAGGACTATGTTTTAGATGTTAGGGTGACCATTTCATTCGTGAATGTCCCCACTCACCGGCTCTGGGACAAGGAGAAAACATCACAATACAAGGCTTTGTCCTGAGTGCGGCAAAGAACATCGTCCAAGAGATGGTCCCAGGAACCCCTCTAGTGTGACCAAGGTTACACCCATTAATGTGGTAGGCTTAGTGGTAGATTCAAGTTCAAGTAGTGTTAACATGGCTCCTATATAGGTAGTTACTAGGGCACAAGCCATACAACAAGTGAAACCAAATGAACAATCAGAGTCAAGTGAATTAGGAGAGCCTAGTAAGAGGAAAACAAGGACTTGGAAGGATATCAGAGAAAAAGCCAATCATAAATGGGCCAGAAAGTTATCATAACTAGAAGAAAGCCGGAGAAACGCAGAAACAAAGATTGCCAACATTGCATCTCAAAACCCCTCGCATGCCAAAAACCCATCCACTTCACTTCATCCCAGCCCACCACCTATTGTAAATAGACCACAATCAGGGTTTGTTCTTGCAGATCCAACCCTAGAAGGCTTGGATATGATGTGCAAGGCCTACCAAGCTCCACTTCAAGAAGGGCCAATAGCTACAAACCTAGACAAGAGTTACCCTAAAGTAGATTTAGAGATTGAACGAACAAAAATGTGCATGAAAATGGTAGAACTAGCGCAGGCTATGCTCGAGGCCAATCAATTGTTCAATCAAATTAAATCTATCAAACCGGGTTTGCATTTCCAGGGCTTACTAGAAAGATTAGAGCAGTTGGTTAACAAGCCGCAAGTTTCTTTACCTCCACAGGCTCGACCAATGGTTGAAAGAGAAAGCTCACCACCAACAAAAGCTTATGTTCCTAATTCCATAGATGGTGAAACACCTCTTTCAATTGAATAGTACTCTCAAGAGTTCTTGTGGGAAATACAAGAAGAGAAATGGGCCAAGGAGCTAGCTAATCCCCCTCCTATTCCTAAAATTGATGATCTTCATGATCAATTTCCCCAAGACATTCCATCTATTTATGCAGAGCAAGTAGAGCAACAAGAAGATGAAAGATTAGATTTTGAATCTAATTCTTTACAAGAGTCGCCACAATTCATAGGCCCATGGGAATCTAAATCTCTTCAGATCAGAGATTCCAAAATACTGATAAGAAATGAAAACTCAGTGGCTCCAAGAAACAGTGAAGTTGTGAACAACTATAAGGTACGATGTCATCTCACCCTAGAAGAGCTGCTCAAAGTAAAACCTGAGTTGTGAAAACATGTGGCGAATCAGGTTCTAGAACTTGGTTCCAACATTTCAAAAGTAGGCTCTAAGGAGAGAGTACCAAAGGTAACTCTAGAAAAAATTGGAGACATGAGCGAAGGTGAAGAGGGTAATACTTATCTTCCAATCACCTACCAAGGTTACACAACCAAAGATATCTTAGATTCAAGTGTTGGTGTTACAAGTGCCACCACCTTTTTGTGGAAGCAATGGGTCAAACCCACATTAAGACCAACTAGAATGAAACTTCAAATGGCTGATGGCCATATTCAAAGACCTGTAGGATTGCTAGAAGGGTAACTCTAACTACTTGTGCTGTAGAGTTTGAGCATACCTTTGCTATATGTGAATTTGGCAACTATGAGATGATCTTAGGAAGACCCTTTCTATGGCAATTGCAAATAGTACAAGATTGGGAAACCAACTCCTTGTACTTGTAGCACATAGGAGTCACGACCAAGGTCAATCTAAAGGATTATACCTTTAAAGATGTACCACCCATATAATGGAATCCTACTGTTAGAGGAAGAATTTTCTTGAAGAAAAACTATTTGTAAAATGTCAAAAATTTATAGAAATATTTATACAAATGATGTAAAAATTGAGGAAGAGTCTTCCTCATGTAAAATAGGATCCTATGTATTTTTCCTAGAATTTTTGGAAGCTCTTAGATAGCATATTTTTAGAATAGAAGGTGGAAAGGACCAAAATTCAAATGTGAAAAGGGACACTTGAAAGGGTATAAAAGATAATTTCTTCTATTTCGAAGAGGTTGGTTGTATTATTTTGATGCTATCCAAGTAATGTGAGAGCTTTCTTGTAGAAAATCGTGTTTTCTCCTTTCATGATCTTTCTCTTGATTTGTTGAGTCTTGTCATTGTGTAATCCATGGAATTTGTGAACTGTCCTTGTGTATTTCTAAGTGAGGTGAATGAAGATGGATGATTCTCAATGTATTGAGTAAGAAAGTGCAGAAGAACAAAGCTAGAATTGGAAATTCTTAGTTTTTATAGAATCGCGATTGTGTCATCTGTGTGATACGTACTATTTTTGAAATTTAACTTCATATTTGTATTCTACTGTGGAAATGGCACACTTTAGGCACAAAGATCATTGAAAATACTGTTGTAGAACTCAAGATAATCAAAACCCTAGATATTTCCCTCCATCTTCATAAATTTCTTAGAAAAACAGTCATCTCAACCCTTATTCTTGGATTCCATTAACTAGAAGGGGCTATGGTCTTTGCATACTTCCTAGATTGACAATTTAAAGATGTGTAGTTGATCTTTTGTGCTATGATGATTGGAGAGGACAACTCCAAAGGGTAACAACAAACATTTTTTGGCGCCGTTGCCGGGGAACAAAGCAAAAGCTTCATTGAAGTCTTAAACCTTGCTAGATCTTCCATCGTTGATGGTATTTGAACACATTGAAAAGGTACTACTCTATAATCAAGAAAGAAAAACTGAAAAGGTAGGTTTCTTTGCTTGTCTTTTGGGAAAAGAAAGCATAAATTAACCTTTTGAGATAAAGAAGTTGTGAAATTTTTGCAAATTGATAGTTGCTCATACTTTTTAAGAGTAAAGTGCAGGTGTGTGGAAATAATTGAATCAAGATTGTTAAAGGAAAGGTAAAATGTGATTATCTTTGAATGAGTAGAGTGCTTTTTGACTAAGTACCAAGCAAAATTTGTCAAATCTTGGAAAAGATGACATGGTTGCAATGAGGAAAGTCAAGTAAAGTAGCTATGTGCAAAATTGATTGATCCATTTGTTCATCCAAGGTAAAGTAATAATCTTGAGAAAAGATTTATTTGCCTCTTGAAAAAAAAGGTGTTTGAGTTTATCTTTGCATGAATTGATACTTGTACTTCTTAGCACATATTTTCTTGAAAAGCTCTACTTCCAAACTGAATAGATTGCAAGCATAAAAGATTATAACCAATCATGAGGCAAAAGATCAATGGATCTTGAAACAAGAAAACCCTAAGTTAAGTGTTTTCCTAGATTTAGGGTTCAAAAATACTAAAAATTTCATAAAATCTATTAAAAATCCAAATAAATTTCTTTTCTCTTAGGAAGTTTTGCAAGAGGATTTGTGTTGAAAGGTGGAAGGGGAATAGTGAAAGAAAAATCCAGAAATTGAAAGAAAAATAAAAAAAATATTTAGAGTAAAAGTTGTTGTTTAACTTTTTCAAAATTTTAATCTCTTTGAATGAGTTTGGGATGTATAATTGTAGGTGACAATTGATCTAGAGTTGGTAAAGAACATTGGAGAAGACCAGGAGGGAAGAAAAGTCCAAAAGTGCAAAAGTAAGGAAGTTCAGAAAAAAACATGATTCTCAACTTAGAATCACGATTTTCAGTAAGATAAAGAAATTGACTTAGTTGCACTATTGGGTACTAAGGTAAGCAATTTTAAAAGGTTTCTTAAGTTTCATAAGTGAAGAAAATCAAAATTTCAAAATTTTAGTCAGAATTGAGCATCAAGTGATCAGATTTGAGAGTTGGACACAATCGCGATTTTCATCAGTAGAGGAAAGTGGGCAAATTTTGTTGGAAGGGATAAGATTCTTTTTAGTTAAACAACAAAAATTATAAAAGAACAAGAATCATAAAGGTAGGGAACTCAAAATTGTGAAAATCACTCACAGTCACGATTGTCTGAAGTCTATAAAAGCCTAAAAATCTCAGAAAAACCATTCATTTGAGTGAGAGAGTGAGTAGGAAGAGCTGTAAAAATCGTGACTTCTTGCAAACACCAAGCTTTTTGACAGTTGTTGATCAAGCTACAAGGTAATTTTTCTTAACATTAAATCTCTACATATTCTCAAGCTAGAAATAATGGATAGAAGTTGAAAATACTGAAAATCATTGAAAAACTATCACTTTGTTGAAAGTTTTTCATTGCATTTGAAAAACTTTTGAATTTTTATTACTTTTGAATTTTTTGTAGGAAAAACTATCACTTTGTTGAAAGTTTTTCATTGCATGTCATTATTTTGAAAAGGCGCTTCTAATTGTGGATTAAGAAATCAAAAAAATCAAAAAATCAAAAAATCAAAAAATCAAAAAATCAAAAAATCAAAAAATCAAAAAATCAAAAAATCAAAAAATCAAAAAATCAAAAAATCAAAAAATCAAAAAATCAAAAAATCAAAAAATCAAAAAATCAAAAAATCAAAAAATCAAAAAATCAAAAAATCAAAAGTTGCACAAAATTGTGCTTCTATGATCAAACACAAAATCGTGATTCCTAGAATACGATTTTCATAAGAAAATCATGTTTTTAACGATTGTGAGCAATCACGATCGTCTATGAGCATAGAATCGTGACAAACATGATTCCCTTCATAGAATCGTGAAAAACACGATTCTCTTCAGAGAATTGTGAAAAACATGATTCCCTTGACAGAATCGTGAAAAACACGATTCCCTTCACAGAATTGTGAAAAACACAATTCTCTTCAAAGAATCGTGAAAAACTGGTTCCCTTCAAAGAATCGTGAGAAACACGATTCCCTTCACAGAATTGTGAAAAACACGATTCCTTTCACAGAATCGTGAGAAACACGATTCTCTTCACAAAATCGTGAGAAACACGATTCTCTTCACAAAATCGTGAAAAACACGATTCCTTTCACAGAATCGTGAGAAACACGATTCTCTTCACATAATTGTGAAAAAACACGATTCTCTTCACAAAATTGTGAAAAACATGATTCCTTTCACAGAATCGTGAGAAAGACGATTCTCTTCACAGCATTGTGAGAAACACGATTCTCTTCACAGAATCGTGAAAAACACGATTCTCTTCACAGAATCGTGACAAACACGATTATCTTCATAGAATCGTGACAAACAAGATTCTCTTCACAAAATCGTGAAATAATTGAATGATTTTGAGATCTGGTAATAAATTTTTTACACCTAATAAACAAGAGTTAAAAAGGAAAGAAATAGAACCAGTGTTAGGAGAATTACAAGAAAGGGATTTAGGACAGACAAATAACATGGAAAATTTAAATGAAACAAATGAAACCTCTGAAACTAGTGATTATAGAAATATCATCAAGTACATGTATACAAATAGGTTTGGAACCTATGTGTATCAAGATGGTATGCATAAGTTTCTCATTAGGATGAGAAACTTAGAAATTCCCTTAAATATAATTCCAGTGGCACAATTTAAGGATGGCAGATATGAGGATAGACAGGGATGTGTATACATATTTTCACAAGATCCACAAAACTCTAATGATTTAGGGCAGTGTGTAGACAAGAGACCTTGGGAACAAAACCTAGGGCAACCAGACTTGCCAAGACAAAATGAAAATCATACTAATATTGAACAACAATAAGGTAGGAGAGTACACACTTCCCCAAATCCTTTTGAAAGAGAAGCAGAAGGAATGAATGATTTTCCCATCAGAAGGAGACATCAGTGGCAAAACCATGGAAGAAAATGCTTAGGCCCTATCAAGTAGCAAAATGCACGAAGAATCAATATGAAGGGTATTCTGATCCTCATGCTCATGCTACAGAATTAAGAAAATTAATTAGGGCAGAAGAAGTAGAGGATTACAAAGTACAATTTGAAGCATTTGGTCTAACCCTAACTGGAACTGCATTATCTTGGTTCATTCCATTGAGAAAGGAAATGTATCCAGATATTGAATCTTTCCTTGAAGCCTTTATAGGGGAATTCTCCAAAACTGGAATTAAACATAGTACAACTACAATGATACATAGTTTTGAACAACAAAAAGATGAAAATGTCGGAGAGGCTGCTAGGAGATTCAAGCAATACATTGATAGATGTCCAAGAGAAGAGGTACCTTCAATGGCAAGACAAGTGTCTTTGTTCATAGAAGGACTGAGAAGTGCACAATTAAGAACCTTGGTGAATTATAGGAGATGTCCTGATCTAGGAGCATGTGTGAAAGAGGCAATAGACTTAGAGGATAACAGAGGACAAGATTTATTAGCATTTGATCAACCAAGAACAAATGAAAATAAAATTCCACCAGTAGAAGAATTAGCACAAGCCATTGCTACAGCCCTAGAAGTTAACACCAAGACAAATTTGATAAACACCAGAATATCAACCACTAAGAAGTGCTATAATTGTGGGGAGTCATTTGGCAACCCATCAAAGAAAGGGAATTTATGAACCAACACAACTTACAAAGAGAATCTTGATTTGCTGAGCAACCAAGACTGGTACTTGGATAACAACCACCATTACCAACAAATGTAGTACCAGTAAAATACACACCAGTTGAAGAAGAAAGCATGAGACTCAAATCATCTTACATAGAGGATTACCAATTGAGTGAAGGATATCAGGAAGATTGGGAAGGATATGAATAAAGAGAACAAGAATTGCAAGCCTTGGACTTCGGAAATAGGAGGGGGTAGACTAGGGCTAATGGGTGCGGGAATTGTGGGATGAGTGGTGATAAAGACAATTTCTGCAACGCCACCGGCGAATGAAGTTGTTGGTCTGGGGGAAGGAGGGTGAAGAGGGGAGGCTGGAGGGATGGTCGGTGATGGAGGAGCGGATGGGGTGGTCGGTACGTCAGTGACTACTGAGGTATGTACAGCTGTAGCGCGGGGTGGGGAATCTACAAAGATGGTTTCTACTGCCGACGAACTTTCGGGGATGAGGCGTGCCTCCCTGGCTTGTTCTGAGGACTGTGCTCCTGTTGGTACACGAATGTATTCGCCGGGCTTTGAAAGTAGTCGCACTCTGCGGGGGTCAAACTGTGGTAGTGGCTTTCGTTGCAAGTACCTGAGGGCTTCGTTGGAGCCTACTGATTTGACTAACTCTCTAAATCCTTTGATGTATGCGTCTTCGAATCCGCCTGTGACAAGTTCTTGTTCTATTATTGTTTGACTCTCTTCCTCTGTCAGCTTTTTGCGTGCCCAAACTTTTTCCATTGTTCTATACAGCTTCTTGATAGCTAGTGGGTAAGCTGCTGCTTTGTAAGTTTCATCTTCATGGGTACTTGTATCACCATGTGTGTCTGTTTGTTGGCCTTGGCCATCTGTCTGTTCATGCTCTTGAGATTCCTGTGTTCCCTGGCTAGCTTCGTCGTCTCCTTCGTCGTCATCGGTTGCTGTTCTTTCGTCATCAGAGCTAGACACGATCTGTCCTTGTGGCTGATCCCTGGGTGTGGTAGGGTAGCTAGGCCTTTCAAATTCTTGAGAAAACAATTGTCCTTCTGAAAACTAGAACTCATTGGAGAATGCATCGGGCATCTCAAAATCAAAAGTTTGGTCCAGTGGCTCTGCTTGTCCTGCTTCTAAATGGGGTATTGGAAAAGAGAAAGCTTCCGCACCAATGGTGGTGGGAAGTTCAGCTGCTGTGGTGATAGGTTCTGTGGTTGTGGCTGCTTGGGGTGCAACAGTACTGGTGGTGCCCTTCGGCGTAACTGGTCTTGATAACCGTATACGAATTGGTGGTACCGTGGGAGTGGCTGCTGTTGGTGACTGCTCTGGAGATGGTTGTGGCGAGGGTGATTCTGGGACTTGTAGGCACGGGATAGTACCTCTCATCCGCTTTCCGGCTCTGCCTTTGCTAGACTTTCTAGCCTTTCTAGTGGTGCCTTTAAATGCTTTCAGTTCCTCACTGGTCATGGCACGCTCAATTGGTAAGTCATATGCCAAGCACATATATATGATCCTGGTGAGGGCGCAGCATCCATTGATTACCTTCTTTCGCTCCCACCTATGTTATGCCAAATAGAGCTGATCAACTATCCAGCTGGCTAGATCAACCGTTTGAGGTCCAGTACATGCTAAGTATAGTCCAAACCAGATTCTCTTGTGGGGCATGGTAAAACGATCCTGAGCTGGGAAAGCAAAGTGCTGCATGCATATCCGTAATGGCTTGGAAAGCTCAGGGGTTATAGTTGAAATATCCTCCCACTTAGTTACGTCACCACGTTTCATCTGCACTGGGACTAGCCGTTCCCTCTTCGTCGGAGTGTGTGTTCCATGTATTTTCAGAGCTGCGCGAATTAAATCTTTAGACAAATAAAACCTTCTGAATGGAGGATCATTTACCAAGGATGGTAACATGAATGTTCCGGGTAGATCCTTGTTCTCTAAAGCTGTCAAGGTGGTTACTAGGTAAAAGCACCTGTAAAAATCGGGTTTAGGCAGAGGGTCGCTAAAATATTCTGTAAATCCCGCTCGTGCCCAAACGTGTGTTAAATCTTGTGTATTCTGTAGTCCTTCAAACTCTCTTGACAAGAACTGGTACTTGGTCCATGTGCGAAGATCAAATGCCAAATTGGCCTCAAATATGAAATCAACGTCTGCTAATGGTCCGGCTAGGCCTTGAAACCAATGAGAATTACGATGAATCTTCTCCGTATATCCTCTAGGAGGATCATCGATTGGCATGGGTCCTGAAAAACCTTGAAACTCTGGTGGTTGCATCGTAGGATAAGATTCTACGAGTAATTCTCCAATATTGGCCATTGGTGTGCTTGGGCCAGCTTCTGATGGTCCTGCTTCGGTTTGCATGATGACTGATGAGCTAATGGAAAAGATCTGCTACAAAAGATTAACACATTAGTATGGAAAGTAATTATGATCCCATTAAGGTGAGACCGCAATCCCTTTACATAACCGATGTGTAACCCGTGTAGCCAAGTGTCGTGAAGTGATTGATGCAATGATCTTTTTTCAGAGCTAATGCAGGTCACTAGACACCTACATGGTTCAGATTATGCCTACAATTCTTGATGAGCTTTTATTATGCATGATGTGGGGTTTGGGTGTATGAATTTATACAAGGTTTGGTTGAAGGTGAATTAGTACAAGGGTGGAGTTTAAACGGGGTGGGAGAATTGTTAGATAAGGGGGTACAAGAAGACGATTGGATACGTTTCGGTATCCATTTCCTAAGAGTCTTGGAGTGGGTGGTATGTTTCTGCTGAGGGACAAAAAGCGGTATCAGGTGTGGTGGTATTGAGGGATGGACAGATTTCTGAGGGGTATACATTACATGGCTTGAGGGTTGGGCTATAATACATTGTTTGGGTACCCAAATCTGCATGGGTGTGGGTCGATGTTGACCTGAGCTTCAACTTAGGGACTTGCGGAGAAAGAGACTATACCTCAATCCCCTCACAAGTGCATATAGTGGGGATACACGCTTTTAATTATCAATCCGAAGAGTATGCAAACCTAGCCGAGTGTATGAAGACATGCAATCACGTAATGGTCAATGCAAATGAACTACTCAAGAATGAAAATGAGGTAAATGCTTATCCTAACAAGCTTCAACTGTAGGTCAAGACGAAACGATACTTGGAGCAGCAGCCGTCAGTATTTTGGACTTTTGTCCTAGCTCAGAGCTCCAAACATAGCGAATTTATATGCGTTTCGAAGCTCTTGAGAAGACGCATCCAATGGCAGTGGTTTCGCTCAATTCCGACGCTCTTACTTCAAGTTATGACAGAAATACTGAATCACGAAAATACTTTCTTGCGCTTCAGCACTTCCTACACCTCGCACACACCTCTCCTACAGCAAAGAAACATTCTCAAGGATAGACAACACTCACAAGCACTCTTTCCAAGCAATTCACATGCATACAAGCTCGCGAAGAAGAAGATGAAGAGGGAAGAAGACACAAATTCGAATTTCTGTGCTCTCTCTTCTCACAATGGCCAAAAAGTCCTTTACAAAGAGTCACATTTGACTTATATACTAGTGCCCTAAAAATGGTCCTTTCACACAAGTGACCGGCACTTTATTCACTAAGAGCTAATTTCCTACTATTTTACATGGGTAAGCTTCTATTCTTCTGTGGGAATGCATCTAGAGGACTCCTCTAGTGCCTTTACAAGGGGAAATATATTACAAGAATGAATATGTTACAAAAATATATGGCCCAAATCGGAAAAATTTTGGGGCCCGTCTTTTTTCTCTGCTTTGTGCACTCTTTAGCTCTGCAACAGCTCTCCCCCTCTTCGCCTCTGTCGTCCCTTGACAGACTTTGCTTCCCGCACGCGCCCTGTGGTCAGTATTGTCTGATTCTTGATCTTGCATTACGTTTTAGAGGCGCTCTGATTTGTCCTGGTTGCACACATTGGCCCTGGCTGATTTGGTTTGCCACGCACGCCATCAGTGCACATATGCGGATGTAGCTCGTAAGCCTTGATCTGAAACCTCTGCAACTCAAGAGGTTGAAGCATCCACATAAGTGATACATGTTGGCCCTGATTCCTTCTTCCAGCTGCGTGCTTTTCCTTGGTGTGTGCGCCCCTGCGGGGCTTCCTGCAGAGATGCATCTTCAAATTTGCCTTTTAGTGAAGCTGTTTCTTTCGTTGTTTTCTTTTTTTCCTCTTCTTACTCGTCTCGCCCTCGACACTTCTCTTAGTCTTCAACTGTAGGTCAAGACGAAACGATACTTGGAGCAGCAGCCGTCAGTATTTTGGACTTTTCTCCTAGCTCAGAGCTCCAAACATAGCGAATAGCATATGCGTTTCAACTTAGGGACTTGCGGAGAAAGAGACTATACCTCAATCCCCTCACAAGTGCATATAGTGGAGATACACGCTTTTAATTATCAATCCGAAGAGTATGCAAACCTAGCCGAGTGTATGAAGACATGCAATCACGTAATGGTCAATGCAAATGAACTACTCAAGAATGAAAATGAGGTAAATGCTTATCCTAACAAGCTTCAACTGTAGGTCAAGACGAAACGATACTTGGAGCAGCAGCCGTCAGTATTTTGGACTTTTCTCCTAGCTCAGAGCTCCAAACATAGCGAATAGCATATGCGTTTCGAAGCTCTCGAGAAGACGCATCCAATGGCAGTGGTTTCGCTCAGTTCGGACGCTCCTACTTCAAGTTATGACAGAAATACTGAATCGCGAAAATACTTTCCTGCGCTTCAGCACTTCCTACACCTCGCATACACCTCTCCTACAGCAAAGAAACATTCTCAAGGATAGACAACACTCACAAGCACTCTTTCCAAGCAATCCACATGCATACAAGCTCGCGAAGAAGAAGATGAAGAGGGAAGAAGACACAAATTCGAATTTCTGTGCTCTCTCTTCTCACAATGGCCAAAAAGTCCTTTACAAAGAGTCACATTTGACTTATATACTAGTGCCCTAAAAATGGTCCTTTCACACAAGTGACCGGCACTTTATTCACTAAGAGCTAATTTCCTACTATTTTACATGGGTAAGCTTCTATTCTTCTGTGGGAATGCATCTAGAGGACTCCTCTAGTGCCTTTACAAGGGGAAATATATTACAAGAATGAATATGTTACAAAAATATATGGCCCAAATCGGAAAAATTTTGGGGCCCGTCTTTTTTCTCTGCTTTGTGCACTCTTTAGCTCTGCAACAGCTCTCCCCCTCTTCGCCTCTGTCGTCCCTTGACAGACTTTGCTTCCCGCACGCGCCCTGTGGTCAGTATTGTCTGATTCTTGATCTTGCATTACGTTTTAGAGGCGCTCTGATTTGTCCTGGTTGCACACATTGGCCCTGGCTGATTTGGTTTGCCACGCACGCCATCAGTGCACATATGCGGATGTAGCTCGTAAGCCTTGATCTGAAACCTCTGCAACTCAAGAGGTTGAAGCATCCACATAAGTGATACATGTTGGCCCTGATTCCTTCTTCCAGCTGCATGCTTTTCCTTGGTGTGTGCGCCCCTGCGGGGCTTCCTGCAGAGATGCATCTTCAAATTTGCCTTTTAGTGAAGCTGTTTCTTTCGTTGTTTTCTTTTTTTCCTCTTCTTACTCGTCTCGCCCTCGACAGTCGATTGATAAGATACTTCTTGGCGATCCAAATCTGCCGAGTATTTGTACTTGGGGAAGAAGATCGAGGGGACTTTGGATGCTGACTCTACTTCCCTTGAAACTTTGTCTTGCTCTCGTCTGCAGTGTTGCCAATAGCCTGTTGTTCTTTTGGCACCCATATTTGTTTCGTGCCACTTGTTCTGTGATGTTGATACTGCTGCTTTCTTTGCCTTGTCTGGTGGTGTTGTCGGTCTAGGTTCCTCTGTTGGGGTTGACTCGTTCGTGGTTGGGTTCGAGAGGTCCATTGGACGCTCTGCTTTGGAAAAGAAGGGAGATCCAACACTTGCGTGACCTTCCCATTAGGAAGTGATTCATTCTTTATCTTTAATCTAGGCCAGTCTGCAGCAAGTTTGGAAGGATGAGCACCGCAGGGTGTTGTGCTCATATGGCCGTTGATGCAACCCACCTGACCGCTGATTGTGTTCATCTGCCCTAGCGGTTGGGTAGCTGCCCCTTCTAGTTTGCAGGAAGCCCCTGGGAAGATCTCCTGTCGTCCTTCTGATTGACAACTGTCCATAGCCAAGCCCGAGTGGGTTGGTGTAGACGTAATGTGACTGATCTGACCAAATATCTTCCGGTCTTCCGTCGCATGTATTTCATAGGGTCTAGGGTTACAAACCTCAGTTGGAATGCCGTTAGGGAAGTCAAGCAGTATCACTCGCTTCTGTTCTAAGGTTCGAATCTGTAAGGAGCCTTGTCTAAGATTTAGGTCCACTGAGTGATCGTATAGCCAATCTTGGCCAAGGATTAGGGGTTCTATCAGGTCGTCATCATGGCACACTAGTAGCTTCGCTGTCATGGTCACATCCTTAATGAGGATAGGAAGGTCCACCTCACCCATGCAAGGGGTTTCCATGCCTCCTAGCCCTATGAGGTATGCCTCAATTGGCCGCATTTCTATCCCTGAATCCTTATAGTGGGACCATCTAATCGCACTAGTCGCAGCACCTGAGTCAATTAAAGCCCTGAGCTCTTGGCAAGGGTTGTCATGCTCTAGCCTGACTGTAATGAATGGTCTCCTATCCACTATACTAGGATGAGTGGTTGACTTTACTTGACACATGGCCATGGGATATCTGGGTGTAGTTTCCAGATGGTTATAATGTTCTCTCCCTAGTCCTTGTCTTCTTAACTTCATGCGTTTAATGCGTTCTATTGCTTCTGCCTAAGCTTCCGCTCGTATTCTATTTTCTTCCTCTTTACGCTTCTTTGCCAACGTGAGTCATCTAAGCATATCCTCAGTAAGAGGTTCCTGATATAGCTTGACTCTACAACCACTAATATAATTAGGCATTATATCTCCTTCTAAAGTGGCTAACTGTACTGCTCCACTTGTTGAGAGTCTGTTAATGATCATAGGTCCATAACCTCGCTTTTCTAACTTACGTGTGTGTTGCTTTAGCGTATATACTAGAACTAAATCTCCTTCTTTTAGGCCTTTATCTTTCACATGTGCATCAAAATATGCTTTCTGTTGCTTCTTTGCTACGTATATGCCTGCTGTTGCCTTTAGCCTGGTTTCTCCTAATCGTTCCAAGTCCATTATTCTCGCTGATAATTCATGGCCGGTCCATTGATGTTCTTGTGCAACCTTAAGGGTCGGTATCAAGAAGTCCAAAGGAAGCACAGCATTCTGACCAAAAACCATCTGAAAGGGAGTTGCATTGAGTACGGTCTTGTAGGCCACTCGATATGCCCAAACAGCGTGGTGTAACTGTTTGTCCCAATCTGAACATTTGTTGTTCACGAGTTTTGTCAGTACGTTACAAAGGATCTTATTAGTGCTTTCAGCCTGACCATTGGCCTGAGGATGATATGGTGCGGATTTCTTGTGAATCACCATAAAATCATGTAACAAATATTCAATGACTTGGTTTAGAAAGTGAGTGCCTCGATCGCTCACTAACTCTATAGGCAGTCCATATCTTGTAAAGACATTCTCAAATAAGAATTTTGCAGTTGTGTGTGCATCATTCTTTTTCGTGGCTTTTGCCTCTACCCATTTCGTAAGATAATCTGTGGCAACAATAATGTATTCTGCATGTGTACCTTTTGCAGGGGGGTTAATGGGTCCTACAAAGTCTATACCCCACTTAGAAAATGCACGTCCGCCCATCATGGGTTTCAGTGGCATTTCGTCTCTGCGAGTAGGAAACTGAGTTCTTTGGCACACATCACATCTCTTTACATAGGTATGAGCATCCATGTGAAGAGTGGGCCACCATAATCCTGCAAAGAGGATGGCTTTGATTATCCTATCGGGTCCAAAATGACCTCCTACAACACCTTGGTGTGCAGTCTCTAGTATGCTCAGATAATCGCTCTCATGAACACATTATCTTAGATATCCATCTCGTCCTCTTTTGTATAGGTTATCGCCAATAAGTGAATAATCTTGAGCTTCCTGCTCTAGACTGCGTTGTCGAGCTAAAGTCATTCCTTGAGGGAATGTCTCCGTCCTCAAGTATGTCACTAATTGTTCACTCCAGTCTGGTGTGAGAGACACGTGATATAATGTAGCATGCTCTACTGGTGGTCTTTCACAACAAACATTGCATTCCTTACACAACCTGTAGACATCTGATTCCATCGAAGGCCAATATACTCCTAATCTATGCAGAGTCTGTAATGTTCGATGTTTTGAATGATGTTGCTTTAATGCACCTATGTGTGCTAATTGCAACCAATTCGCATGTTCTGATTCATCTACACAACAAGCAAGAATCTTTTGATTATCCTGTTTATATATGCTTCCTGCCATTATTTGGTATCTCTGAGACTTGGTAATCTCTCCTTCTTTGATCTTTATCCTAGGATTCTTGGGTCCATATGTGAGAATGGGGACTATAGGCTTAGCCCATTCTGGTGCTATCTCAAGGTTAAACAAGTATGCATCTGGTAGATCATCTGCTACTCCTTGAGGAGCTTCTCCTAAGGTTAATCTTGAAAGGTGGTCAGCTCTAAGATGTGTCTTTCCTTTCCTGACTACGACTTCAAAATCATACTCCATGAGTAATAGAAACCAACGTATCAGTCGTCCTGTGTTACATGGTTTGTTGACTAAGTACAATAGGGCTTGATGATCTGTAAAGAACTTGAACTTATTGGCCAACAAGTAGTGCCTAAACTTCTTTACTGCATAGATGATCCCTAATCCTTCTCGTTCCGTCATGGTGTAATTTCTTTCTGCTGCGTTCAATTGTCTACTAGCGTAAGCTATGGGGAGATCTATGTTACCTTCCTTCGTGGGTTGTGCTAACACACATCCTATGGCGTAATTGGATGCATCCACATGTACATGGAATGGCTTACTCCAATCTCGGGTAGTCAATATAGGTGCTGAGCACAAGCGTCGTTTAAGTTCATTGAATGAATTTTCACATTCATCTGTCCATTCAAAATTGGTTAAAAGAGAGTACAAAGGCTTGGCTATGATTGCATACATGTGTATGAATCTCCTATAATAACCGCAATGGCCCATAAATGCTTGTACCTCTTTGATGTTCGTCGGCCTAGGTAGATCTGCAATCACCTTCACCTTTTCTTCATCCGTAGAGATTCCATTTTTTGACACAATGTGTCCTAGAATTTTGCCTTGTCTGACCATGAAAACGCACTTTTCTGGGTTCAAACAAACCTGATATTCTCGACATTTGTCAAATATTTGTCTTAACTCTGGGATATGTATCTGTCTTACATTTGAATGTGCACATAAGTCATCGACATAAACTTCCAAACTCTTGCGTAGGAATTCCTTAAAAACATGACACATGAGTCGCTGGAAAGTGGCGGGTGCATTTGTTAAGCCAAATGGCATCACACGAAATGCAAATATGCCCCATTCAGTGGCAAATGCCATCTTGTGTTGGTCTTCTGGAGCAATGGCTACTTGATTATAGCCTGAAAAACCATCAAGGAAGCTGTAAACTTCCTTGCCCGCAACTCTTTCCAATAGATGTTCTGTGATAGGAAGAGGATAACTGTCTCTAATCGTGGCGGCATTAACTTTTTTAAGGTTAATACACACATGCAATTTTCCATTTTTCTTGGGCACAACCACAATGGGGGATACCCATTCGGTATGCTCAATTTCGTAAATGAATCCGGCTTCTATCAAGCGATCTATCTCCTCTTTAATCTTCGCAGCGTAGTTATCATTGTATGTGTACGGTTTCTGTTTTGTCGGTTTTGCATCTGGAGTCATAGGGATTCTATGAGAGCATATATCTGGATCTACTCCTTTCAAATCTTTGTAACTCCAAGCAAAAACATCTCTATATTCGCGCAATAGGGCAACTAGCTCTTCTTCTTCTTCAGTTGTCAAATCATGCCCTATGTATGTACATTTTTCTTCCCTTCGATAGCAACTATTATTTTCTTGGTTTTCTCTCGGTTATCATATACTTGTCCGTCATTCGCTTTTCTATTAGGCATTCGTACCATGATTCTTCTATCTTCGATTTCATATTTCTTGAAGTTCTCGGGTACTTCAAATAAAGATTCTTCTTTTTCTGACATGGTTTCTTTCTTCTTTCTTTTCTTGCCTTCACTCTTGTTAGTCACTTCCGTGGCTAACCTCACCTCATTCGTAATTTCCTCGTGTCTCTGAGTGTGAGTCTCTACCTCGAAAAAATATTCTTCCTCTGATGCAAAGGGTGGGTCCATGATAATTGATTCTAAATCAAAATCGCTTGCATCCTCAAATGCATCAGTGTTAGGTTCACACTCTTCTAAAATTGCATCACACATGATTGGCTCTATCGTGAAAATTGATATGTCGTAGCCATCCTTGTCACAGTGGGGTGTCCATTGTTCCTCATTGATGGCTACGTCCATGGTTGCTAGGATTTCTGCCCAACCATGGGGTTCAAACTCTTCGTCAGGGAATACTACAGGTGCGTAAGCTGGGTCTTGAAGAGTTCGTGGATGTTGTTCTGCACCTAAGGTCCTGGCTTCTAACCTTTCTTCCTCTTGTTTTGCTACTTTACACATCCATAAATGAGTATCCTCATGCAACCAAGAAGGATCTGATTCTAATGAGTGCACGGATTCCGTCTCTACTGGTGTCTTATGGATGGTGTTCCATTGTATTGGGGGTACATCTCGATGTGAATAGTCTTTAAGATTGACTTTGGTAGTCACTCCTAAATGTTGCAAGTACAAAGAATTGGTTCCCCAATCTTGTACAATTTGCAACTGACGCATGAATGGTCGTCCCAATATCATCTCATAAGCATGGTTTTTTGCAAAGTCACAAATGGCAAAGGTATGCTCAAATTCTACACCACAAGTGGTGAGTGATATTCCTTCTAGTAAGCCTAATGGTTTTTCTATGTGTCCGTCGGCCATTTGTAGCTTCATCCTGGTGGGTCTCAATGTTGGCTTACCCCAACGTTTCCATAAGGCGGTGGTAGCTATGGCTACTCCGGCTCCTGAATCTAAGATGGCTTTCGTGGTGTAGCCCTGATGGGTTATCGGAAGATAAGTGTTACCTTCCTCTCCTTCGCTTACATCTCCGATCTTTTCTACGGGTATTTCTGGTACCTTATTTTGTGATCCTATTTGTGAGGGAGTAGTAGCAAGCTCGGGGAATTGATTTGCTACATGTTTCCACAATTCTGGTTTTATCTTCAGCAGCTCCTCTAGAGTGAGATTACATTGTACTTTAGTGTTCTTGATCACTTCCGTGTTTCTAGGGATTACTGATTCTTCATTCCTCACTATTATCGTGGGTGCTCTCATACTAATAGACTTTGCTTCCCAAAGTCCTGTGAACTGAGGTAATTCTTGTAAAGAATTAGATCCAAATCTTGTGTTTTCACTCAGTTGTTCTTCCTCTACAAATAGAGGGAATGTCTTGGGGAAATTGTTCCTGCAAGTCATCTATTTCTTGAATAGGAGGATGGGTTCCTTGTTCCTTTCTCCATTTCTCTTCTTGGATCTCTCTCAAAAATTCATGTGAGTACCTATGTATGGAAGACAGGTTGTCTTGACTTTCTGAGTTGGGTACTTGAGACAGGGATGGTGCATTCCTTTCCTGTGTCTCTGGGACAATAGGGTTCCTAGGCTGATCTTTTTTCTCTTTGCTCTCTATCAAGTATTCTAGCCTCTCCATTAGTCCTTGAAAGTGTAATTCCGGTTTTGCCATGTTATTCCAATTAAGATATCTAGAGGCTTCGAACAAAGCTTGTGCTAGTTCTACCATCTTCATGCAAAGTTTAGTTCTCTCAATTTCTAGATCAGCTTGAGGGTAGTTTTTGCTCGTTTCAGCTACCTGAGGTCCCTCTTTTAATCTAGCCTGATATGCACGAAACATCATGTCTAGATTTTCTGGTATGGGTTCCGCTAAAACTGATCCTGATTTCTGAGCTGGATTCTCTTGATTCAATTCCTGTGAAGTCAATTCTAGGATTTTGGCTCTAGATTCCTTTAAACTTCCTTCCAACTCAGTTATCTTTTTACTCCATTTTCTCTTAATTCTTTCTCTAGAATCTTTCCAAGATTTCGTCTTTTTACTACTAGATTCTGCAACTTCACTACTTCCGGCTACTTTCTCTTGATTAAGCTGTTGGTTCTGTAAGAGCGCCTGGGCTCTTGTTATAGCTTGGATAGGCACGTATGTAGGGTTGGATCCATCTGCGTTGTTTACAATACCTATCACATTGATCGGTGTCACATTCGAAGCGTTAACAGGGTTCTTAGGACAATCTTTGATTATATGCTCTTTGCCACAATCGGCACAAAAGCCTTGGATATTATAGTATTGTGATTGTCCTGCTATCGGGGGATGTGGACAATCCTTTATGAAGTGATCTCCTTGGCACCTAAAGCATGGTCCTCTAGGGCCCTGTGGTCTCTGTTGTCTTAATTGGGGCCGTGGATTTGGGTTTGTGTACATCACATTAGCATAGTCTGGCTCCCAACTAGGTTCCACTGGTGGACTATCATAATGATATGTTTCTACGTGTTCTGGTGACTCTGTGTAATATGCGGGTGGACTATCTACATGAGTAGAGTCAAAACTGTTTGAGTTTGGGTCACTTTCTGTAATCAAAGGTGAAGAAGGCACTAAGGCCCTACTTAGGTTCTCTTCTGCAGCAGCGTATTTGACTGAGATGACATTCGCTGGTGGGGGTGGCTGCTGAGCTAAGACAGGTTGAGGTCTCTGTTGAGCCTGGTATGGGTAGTTCTGAGGAGGCCTATAGTAATAAGGTTGAGCATTGTATTGGCCTTGATACCTACCTGGTTGCTGGTATGCTTGCGGGTAGTTCTGTCTCACGGTTTGCTTGTTGTATGGGTAGTCCTGAGCCTTATGATTCGTGTATCTTCTCTCAATTGTACAGTATTGGCCATTAGGGTTGGCTTGTGGTTGTGGTGCATTGGGGCACACACTCGCCATATGGTCACCACCACAGGTGTAACAACGCTTGTTCATTAGTACCCTAGGTTTGCTAGAAACTCCTAATTTCTGGGCCACTTTTTCTGCTAGGTCTTCTATTGAGCTAGACAATTTTGTGGATGCTAGAGATGAACAGTCTGAGTCTTTATAGACCTTTGAGAGTTCCAACTTGTCTCCTAAGTTGTCCTCAATGTCTATACAAATTCTTACACATTGCTCTAGCATTCTGGGTTCTTTTAGGTACACGTAGGAGCGTAGTTTAGAGCTCAACAAGCCATCTAAAAACAATGACACTTGCTTGGCCTGTGAGGGTAGCTCTTGCATTGGACATCGTTCAACATATTGTCTAAACCTACGTCCTGCCAGTCTGACTGTTTCCTGAGGGGTCTGTTTGAAGCTATGAATCAATGAAGACGTGTCATGTCTAATCCCACTTTTAGAGAATTCAGTGATGAATGACTCTAAAAAGTGATGGATGTCCCTAAATTGCCTTTGTTGCAATGGTTGGAACCAAGTTAAAGCGGTATTTTTTAACGTTAGTCCAAATGCGTTGTATTGCGTGAACATGTCTTCGACTTGTTCTGCTCTTAGTACTTGCTTGAATTCTGCGACATGGTCATAGGGATCTCCTGTCCCATCAAAATAATTTTTCATGGATTTCACTAACTACGTGGGTCTCAATATTCTTGCGTGTTCGCGTGGTCTAGGTAGAGGAAAATCATCTCTACCACCTAGTACTCTATGATCTCTTTGTATATCCGCTCTATTAGTGTCCGTGGTTGTTCTATCTCTCCCTATGGGGTGATTAAAGCTTACTTCCGGTCTCTCTTTATTTCCCTCTCTTTGATTTCCATGGGCTGAGGATGTTCCTGCCCCTTGTTGACTTGTATTCATGTTCGTTCTAGATGGAGGGAATACCAATTCACCTCTCCATGTGTATGTGTTTTTAGCGTGGTCAGGCACCACAAAGACTCTTTCTGAAGTCTCATCGAGGTATACAACCTTTCCAGGTGTATCCGGGTCCTTGAACTCGTATATAGTGATGATAACTACCTCACTAAGTATTTCGGTCTTGTATCTCCAAAAGGCTTCATCAGTTTCTTTATTTACAAACAACTCTATGCTTTTGTTATCCTGAGGGATCCAATCCGGGATTAGTACTCGTGTCAGTACAGATTTCCCTCTAGGTGTTCTAGGCTCTTCTAATGGTTCTTTTCCTTGAGATTTTGTTTCCGTCTCTGGTTGAATCACGCCAAACTCGTTGGTATTGTTTGGCTGCGTGCTTAAGATGTACATCGTTCCTTCCTTGTCTATGTACGCGTCTCTCTCGAATTTCACCGCTGGATGTTCCAATCCAATGGGTTGATCGGGGTTGTGCATTTGCACCACTTGCCTTCGCAAACCATCCTCATAGATGCGAGCACCTAATCGGTTGGTTCGGAGAAACTCTAGTTGATTCCTATAGGGTCCTTCTGGTTTTTCTAAATAGGCGACATTAGACCCTCCTTCTGGTCTTTCTCTGCTAAATGCCATTTCTGAATCACTAGTATCTGAGCTCTCGTAGGGATAACTAGTGTTCAATTGTTGAGCCCACGATCGTGCAGTAGTTCTTACACTTGCCTCTGATGATCTAAGGCTTCGTCGGTCTGACTTACCTATATGTTTGCCCGATCTAAGGTTCATTAATTTTCTTCCTTGCACACTCAATACACTCTCAGATCGTCAATGATTCTTTGTTATTACTGTCTTGATTCTTTTTAGATTTCTTTAGATTCTTCTCTTAATATATGCGTCAGGAATTCAACTTTCTGTGGTACTTTGAGTTCCCGTTCCGTCAGACTTATGTTCTTTCCTTTAGGTTTTCGTGTCACACACCTTTACTTTAGTCTTGAACTTGATAAATTTAACTCTCTTTAACTTGAGGCGTTCCTATCGTCTTAATCCACAATGCTAACGTTTATCCTAAGCTAAGAATTGACTGAGGGGGTTGAGTAATCTTCCAACCTCGAGTCAGCTTTTCTAGTTGCTCTGATGCCGAAGAAGCCGCGCTTCCCAAGCTTTATGCCCTTCACTGCCTTGCCTTGGTTGCCTTCGATTGCCTTTGCTAGACCTGGAAAAATCCGATATTAGACCAATTCAAAGTTGGATGATCAAGCACTTGAGTATATACACCTTTTAAGTCCCTTCCCTTTTGCCCAACTTTTCAATGTTTGCCCCCTGGCTTTCTAGTCCCAAACTAGGTCAACCTCAAAAAACGGACTTCGGATGAAAAAGTTATGACCATTCAGGCCCTGGGGGGTAAAAACTGACAAACAGGTTTTTCTCCAAATATGAGCTAAGGGGTCTCCTATGAGTCTAATCACCCAAAAATTTCCCAAAAATAGCCCCAAAATTGGCCAAAAAATGAAACCCTAAAATTTGCGATGGGGGTGCACAATCGCGATGGTGTGAGACAATCGCGATGGTCTGGGACCGTCGCGATGGCGTGAGGGTGAACCGTCGCGATGGCGTGAAAGTGGACAATCACGATGGCTCGATCAGGCGGACAATCGCGATGGTGTCAGTCAACGGTCAACGTGAACAATCGCGATGGTCCAAAGTGAACCGTCGCGATGGTCACAGATGCGATGGCTTGAGCCAATCGCGATGGTCTGGGCGCGATGGCGTGAGCCAATCGCGATGGTCCAAAATTTCGGGTTGTCGCGATGGTGTGAGGTGCGAGCCGTCGCGATGGTCTCGCTTGCCACGTGGCACCGTCGGCGCGATGGCGTGAGCCAATCGCGATGGTGTGGGGTCAACCGAACAATCGCGATGGTCCGTGAACAATCGCGATGGTCCGCGAACAATCGCGATGGTCCAAATGAACCGTCGCGATGGCGTGAGACCGTCGCGATGGTCCGGCTGAGCCGTCGCGATGGCGTGAGCCTATCGCGATGGTGTGACACAATCGCGATGGTATGAGACCGTCGCGATGGTCCACCAAACTGAGAATTTCTGAAATGCGTCTGTGGATTCGTAGAAGCGCAAGGGTCGCCTACACGCCTGTGTGGTCGCTTACCAAAAATTCCGAAGTT
Source organism: Ceratopteris richardii (assembly GCA_020310875.1). Taxonomy (NCBI): domain Eukaryota; kingdom Viridiplantae; phylum Streptophyta; class Polypodiopsida; order Polypodiales; family Pteridaceae; genus Ceratopteris; species Ceratopteris richardii. The sequence continues at coordinate 157,941,843 of CM035427.1, read as the reverse complement.
TGCAGACCATCGCGATGGTCTGACACACTTGGCAATTTCTGACAGAAAGTGATTTTCTTACCTCTTTGCAGCCTTCCTGATGCACTGGAGTACTGTTCCTGCAAGAAAACTCAAGAAAGCAAAAGCACACACAAGCACAAAAGCTCTCTCTCACTCTCTCGCATGCACAAATGAGGGGAAATGAGGCGAATGGGTGGATATGGTGAATTTTCTGATTTTTTTAGAGATGAAGATGATGATGCGGTGATGAAGATGGAGTGTGGGGTAGGTGAAAAACACTAAAAACTAAGTAAAAACAACAACAAAAACTGAAATTTTTACCTTCCAACGCCACTTCTTGCTATACTCTTACCATCACACATTCGTCCTAGACTCGATCCCCGGCAACGACGCCAAATTTGGTGTTGCTCTAGCACAATGGTGAGAACCGCGTTAAGAAGCTCCACCTCCTTAATGTCAATCTGCGGAAGAGATAGGAGTGATATGAAGATCGTGAATGTGAGATGAAGTGAGAGTGAAGGTGAGAAGCATAGAAATGCACACACACATACACACACACTACGAAGAGACAAGCAAGACACAATGGAAGGTGGGAAATTAGCTCTATTACTCAAGAACACAATTACAAACTCAAAAGAACTCTAAGCTCACACTAGCCAACCTCAAAAATGAGCTCTCTAGCTCTTTTTATAGTTTCTAGACTATTTTTGACCGGTTTCACATCTAGTGACCGGCATAGTTAAAAATTAGGTCCTAGATGCTATTTGGAAGGGTAAACGATGTCTAAAAATAACGAAAATTGATACGCTTGTTCTACCTAAGCTCCTCAAGCTCGAGGACTCCTCGGCTTGCACAAAATGGAGCTATGGATTACAAAATGGGGTTTACTATGTTACATATGTTACAATAGTGATAAAAATCACTGTTGGAGGTTTTTGAAAAGTATTTTTAGAACATGATTCTTTGAAAAAAGATTTGACTGGCTCCCTGCTCCGTTGTTACATGCTTCCGCGTCGTCTGTGCCTCTGGCTGCTTCCAACAATGAAGCTTAAATTGACAATAAATGACAAAGGGTTTTTAATGTTTTGATTGAGTTATGAAGAACAAGAAAATCTACAGGACATCAATGACTCAGATTTGGAAGGATTTACTTTTCCACTAGAAGCTACAAAGGAATCACAAAAAAAACTTCTCCATGACCAAATCCACTTCAGACAAAAACAGGAGGAAATCGAAGGAACTAAAGGTGTTGTAAAAACAGGGGAAAGGTGGGAAGTATGGAATAATCAGAAACATCTAGACATCAAGATAGAAAGAATGTGGAAACCAAGGACATGAAAGCATTGCTCATCAAAAAAATTTATCAAAACTAAATGGATGTGGAAACCAAAGACTTCCAAGTACAGTTTATCAAAGGATTGTTTTACTCCAAAAAAGGAGTTAACAGGAATCAAGTATTTTTGGGTGAAAAAATCAGACCTGCTCTAATGGAGAAAAAATAAGGATGAACATACAAAAATAGTGCAGAAGCATGAAAAGCTACAAATGACTAGATTCCTACTAAAGGACTCAAAATTTCATCAAGAAGGATTTATGATACTCTTGAAATTATTTCCATGTACCTTACCTCATTCCTTTTTCTAGGAAAAAGAATAGGAGGGGAAGAGATGGAAGATGGAAGAAAAAATCATTAAAAATTGTCTTTTATAAGTTATAAAGCACGAGCAAGATATAGGATTTGGCAAGACTAAGCAGTCACTATTTAATTATTTCAGTCACTTTTTATTATTTTTTTCTTCTTTTAAATATTTTTTTCCTTATATTTGTCTAAATTCTCTTAAAATTCCATTCATTTCATATTAAAAAAAGAGGGAAGAGAGCACTAGATATCTTGCTACACATGTGATGATCACTTCAAATTTTTTGACCTATGATGCAAACAAGGAAATCATGGTTTATTTGATATTTTATCTTCTATTTTTTTTCTCAATATCTCTTTATCTCAAAATAAATGTGTTTTCTTTTATATTTGCTGTGACTTATGTGGGTGGAGTTTTTTTGTGTAATATGTTATATTTTCTCCAGAATGGTGAATCCAAAGGAACTACCTATTCATGACTTCAAAGCTGACTTTGTAACTTTGTCAAGAGGACATTGGTTTTTAGACAATGAAGCAGCAGCGAAAAATGTGGGGCTAGAATCTGATGAAGAACAGAATATCCCAGAAGAAGAAAAGATAGCCAAAGAGCTGAGGGAATCTCTCAATATCATTGGTCAGCATATCTTTACAGTAGGAATTGGAGGTCATAAATATACAACACTATCTCAGGAATTCTACAAATTTCAAAAAGTTACAGCTAATTATAAAAGATGGAAGCCAGTGGGGTTACACAGACTATTGGATGAACCTCTCTTCTTTATAGATTTTGAGAGGGTATCACAAGTCATGTCTAGTTTGTTGGAAGTTGGCAAAGGCAATGATGCATATTTCAGATGTTCAGTTAAGGACAAAGAGAACAAAGAGGTACAAATCACCATAAAAGAAGAACACATCAGGGCAACTCTTCAATTCTATCCCATGGGAAGTAAATTGGATTGCCGTTCTATCAAGAAGAACAAAGCAACCTATGCTGGATATTCAAAGTTTGTGGATTTCAAAGGAAATGAAAATGAAGAATTTGCCATCAGAATGTTTCTTCAGTATTTTTGTTTTCCAAAGTTGCCAAGATATACAATGCCGGATAAGCTAGTAACACTGATTATGTTCAATAATAAGGACAAGACCAAACCATTTGGAGTAATGGATGTAACTCCCTACATTCATGACCAATTGAAGGAAGCAGCAAAGCATTAGGAACAGAGGAAGTTTATGAATGGAGCACAGTTTTTAACAAGAATTATATACCATGTTTTAGGTATGGAGGATCAGCTGAAATTGGCTCCAGAAGCTCAATATTTCAGGAATTTGATGTCAGGAGTTAAAAGTCCTTCAAATATGATGTCTATGAGAGAAGCAAAAGTCCAGAAAAGCATGAGGGAATCAGAAAGGAAAAGGAAAGGGGTATCAGAATTAGTAATTCCAGTAAAGAAGAGAAGATTAGATCCAAGGAATGTGGTCATGGAACAGGAAGAAGTGACAAAAGAGGAATGTGAAGTAGCGTAGAAAGAAGTTCAAGCCTCAAAGGAACCCCATCCACCTCAAATAAGCAAGGAACAAATTTATTCATATTTGACTCAAGGAAATAATAAGAGGGCAATCTATGAAGCTCAGTACCAGAAAATGTTGGAAGATTATTCATGTAAAGCAACTGATTGGCTACAAGAAGAGGTGGAACATTATGAAGAACTACATGATCAAATGATGGCTGCAAAAACCGAAGAAGTGTTTGTCAAAAAGGAAGTGGAATTATTGTCTTATTTTAAGGAATTACAAGGTCCTCCAGAAACTAGAACTATAGTCGTGATAAAAAAGAAGGTCCAGAAAAAGAGGTTAACCAAAAAGAATAAGGGCAAGGCAGCTGAACATGCACAGATGGAGGATTCAGTAAAATTATGATCAGAAGAAAATAATCAAGAGAAATCAATTGCAATAGAAGAGCACAGAATGGACAAACCAGGGATAGCTAGTTCCTCACAATTTTCATCAGATTCAGAAAGTGATATAGAGAATTTTCTTCTCAAGAGTTTAAATCTCTGAAGACCTAGCACACCAGTAACAATAGACAAGCCTCTGTAAAAACAAAACACCCAAAGAATTGAGTCAAAAGTCAGAAGGGATACAGGTTTGTGAAGAATCAACAAAACAAGTTAGCCTTGGGGAGGAAAAAAGGAACTTAAAAGGTAAAGAAGTAATGAGGGAAGAAGAGGTTGAAGCAAGGAAAGAATTCAGCAGTGGACTAATAGACACAGGATTTCCAGCTATATGGACAAAACCCTCACAACAACCTCATTATCAACTATATGAGGAAAAACAAGGACTAGAAAGTAAAACACAATTATATATTCAAATGCAGAGTCAAGAGGATGGAAGCAAAATAGAAGAAAAGGTTGCACTATCAGAAAGATCAGAAAGAACAGATTCTAAGGAATATACAGAAGGGAAAACAGAAACACAAATAAATTAGAGTATAGAGGAGGTACTTTTTTATCTAAATCATAATGAAGAGTCCACACATACAGGTAATCAGGAAAAGGAAGAAGAATTAGACCTTATGGACATAGATGAGCAGGAGGTGGAACAGAAGGAGCAGTAATTGAATGTTCAGATAAAGAACTCAGTAGAGAGTGACTCAACTTCAATCCAAGGAAACAAAGTCCAGGAAGAGGAAAGACAAGTCATTCAAGAAAAACAATAGAAAATCGAGGAAAAGAAGGCAGAAGAGATGGAAGAAGAAAAAGACTATGAAGAGGAAGAGAATCACGTTATAGAATATGAGGAAGAGGATGGAGAAAAAAATGAATATAAAGAGGAAAAGCAGATAGAAGTGAAGCAAATCGAGTTAGAAACTGGCCTTGAAAGGATATCAGATCTACATGTAAAATCATCATGAGTAACATAGAACAATTGAGACCCTCCAGCAGAAATATGATTATATCAGGGATGGTGGCTAAGTAAGAATTTGTAAAAGGTAGTATGATCATCAAAGAGCAAAAGAAAGAAAAGGAGCAGCTGGAAGATCAGATCAGGGTCATCAAGGAAAAGAATGAAATTTTGTCTCAAAGAATAATTTCATTAGAAGAACAAGAGGTTTAGAGCCAGAATAAAATTCAATTTCTTGAGAACAAATGTGCTAAGCAATTGGAGCATAGTAGTAAAATGGACATGGAATTAAAGAAAATGGAAGGACGATTTAGAACCCTTCAGAGCTCATATCAGATCATGGTCAAAGCTAATGAAGACATAAACATATTGTTGATGGAGGAAGGCCAAATGAAAGAAGAGAGTAAGATTGTACAAATAACCCAGGATGAGAGGGAGGAGTTGAATAAAGAAATTATAAAGTTACAAGCAGAATTGAAGGAAGTCAAGGAAATGGAGAAACAAGCTAGTGTGCATGCTGCTAGTAGAGGGTTCATACATTGATAAGGAAGGAACCATGTATGTGGTCACCAACCTACCAGATAGGACTGATGAGTTTGGAAATATCATTCATGAGAATGAGATAGGAGACCTAGAACAAGGAAATGTAGGACAAGGACCCCAGACGCCTAGAGGTAAGTCAGTTTTGACCAGAGTGATCACTCTAGATTGGATCCCTCAAGACAACAAAAGCATAGAACTATTCTTGAATAGAGAAACAGAGGAAGCCTTTTGGAGATTCAAACCAAATCAACCTAGCCAACTGGGCATAGTCATCATCTATGAATTCAAAGACCCTGAGATACCAGGCAAAGTTGTCTACCTGGATAACACATCAGAGAAAATTTTCTTGGTAACAGAACATGATAGACATGCATATACGTGGAAGAGTGAATTGATTTTTCCTCCATCAAGATCCAATGTTTCCCATGGCCTCCAAGGAGTTGGATCATCCCAAGCTCATGAAGCCAAGAGAGAAAGAACTAGAGAGAGACCTGAGGTAAGTTTTGCACACACTGTGGGCAGAAATAGAGAAGGATTTGAAAATGAAAGACCTGAAAGAGAGAGACATCAAGCACATAGGCAACAAAGAGATGAACCTGATTTTCCATTGCCTAGACCCTGAGAGCACACAAGAACCCTTAGACCCACTCAAGTGATCAAGGCAATGAAGAATTATTTTGACGGATCAGGAGATCCTTATGATCATGTGGCTGAGTTGAAACAAGTGTTAAGAGCTGAAGAGGTTGAGGATTTGTTCACCCAGTACGAGGCATTTGGTTTGACTCTTAAGGGCACTGCCTTGGCTTGGTTTCAACCACTGAGCAGTCGAAACTATCGTGATATAGGTCAGCTACTAGACGAATTCATTGTAGAATTTTCCAAAAGTGGTATCAGGCATAACACATCATCTTTGATCCATAGTTTCAACCAGACACCCCAAGAAACACTGTGATTAGCAGGTAGAAGGTTTAGACAATACCTAGAAAGATGCCGTGCTCTTGAGTTACCCACACCAGCCAAACAAGTGGCTTTGTTCTTAGATGGCTTACTGAGCACAAAGTTAAGATCATATGTGTACTTGAAAGAACCCAGATCCATAGAAGAGTGTATGCGGATGTGCATTGACATAGAAGAGAACTTGGGTGAGGAGTTAGGATTGTCCAAACTCTATAAGGATTCTGATAGTTCTACTAGTCATACTTCGAAAATCTCCACGGAAATAGATGAGATAGCTGAGCAAGTTGCCAAGAAGCTGGGAGTCCAAAATAGACAAACACAAAGAGTCACCTCATTGAACCGATGTTATACCTGTGGAGGGGACCACATGGCTAACGTATGCCCAATGCAAAACCCAAACATTAGAGAAAGGAAGGCTCCATATTGCACTATTGAGAGAAAATACACGAACCACATGGCTCAAGATTGTCCCTACAATAGGCAGGCTGTTAGACAAACTTATCAGCAACCTTACCAACAAGGTAGGTATCAGAACCAATACCAACAGCCATATTATCGACCACAACAGCAATATCAGACACAATATAGGCCACAACTAGTCTTGGGAAACCAACCACCAGCTCCTGCCAACGTGATTCTAGTCAAGTATGTTGTGGGAGAGGAAAATCCAAATAGAGCATTGGTGCCACTGACCCCATTGATACCAGATAATGTCTCTCATGCTCATAGTTCAGACTACTCCCATGAAGGTAGTCCACATGCTTATTACACTGAGTCACCTGAGCATAGTGAGATTTACTCATATCAATATGAGGCACCACTTATGGAGAAAAATTGGGAGCCAGAATACTCCAATGTCATGTACACAAATCCTAACCCTAGGCCCCAATTGAGACAAATGAGACCACAAGCCCCTAGAGGATGTTGTTTCAGATGTCAAGGTGACCATTTCATTCGTGACTATCCCCACCCACCATCTCCGAGTCAAGGTGAGGTTATCACAATACAAGCTTTTTGTCCTGAATGTGGCAAAGACCATCTTCCCAGAGATTGTCCAAGAAACCCCTCCAGTGCACCCAAGATCACACCCATAAATGTGGTAGGCTTAGTGGCAGATTCAAGTTCAAGTAGCAGTAATGTGGCTCCTATACAAGTTGTCACTAGAGCACAAGCCTTAAAACAGGATAAACTAGTAGAGCAATCGGAGTCGAGCGAATTGGGAGAACCTAGTAAGAGGAAAACAAGAACATGGAAGGATACTAGAGAGAAGGCCAATCGCACGTGGAATAAAAAGTTATCGGAACTAGAAGAAAGCTTGAAAGACGCAAAAACAAAAATACAAGACATTGCATCTCAAAGTCCCTTGCATGCCGAAACTCCATCCACTCCACCTCATCCCATCCCACCACCCATTGTAAATAGACCACAACTAGGGTCTGTTCTTGCAGATCCAACCCCAGAAGGCTTGGATATGATGTTCAAGGCCTACCAGGCTAGACTTCAAGAAGGGCCAACAGCTGCAAACCTAGACAAGAGTTACCCTAGAGTAGATTTAGAGATTGAACGGATGAAAATGTGCATGAAAATGGTAGAACAAGCTCAAGCTATACTTGAGACTAGTCAAAAGTTCAATCAGACAAACTCTGTCAAATTGGATTTGGATTTTCAAGGCTTACTAGAAAGATTAGAGCAGTTGGTAAACAAACCACAAGATTCTTTACCTCCATAGGCTCAACCAGTTATTGAGAGAGGAAGCTCACCACCAATGGCAGCTTATGTTCCTAATTCTACGAATGTTGGAACACCTCTTTCAATCGAAAATTACTCTCAAGAGTTCTTGCAGGAAATACAAGAGGAGAAATGGGCCAAGGAGAAGGGTAATTCCCCTCCTATTCGTGAGATTGATGACCTTCATGATCAATTTCCCCAAGACATTCCATCTATTTATGGAGATGAAGCAGAACAACAAGAAGACGAAAGGTTAGATTTTGAATCAAATACCTTAGAGGAACTACCTCAATTTCTAGGCCCATGGGAATCTGAATCTATTCAGATCAGAGCTCCCACAATACTGGTAAGAAATGAAGACTCAGTGGTTCCAAGGAACACTGATGTCGTGAAGAACACTAAGGTTCAATGTCATCTCACTGTAGAAGAGCTGCTCAAAGCAAAACCTGAACTATGGAATCATGTGAAGGATTAGGTACCAGAACTTGATTCTGATATGCCAAAAGGAGGCTCTAAGCAGAAAGTACTAGAGACCTCTAGACAAAATAGGAGACATGTGTGAGGGTGAAGAAGGTAATACTTATCTCCCAATCACCTACCAAGGTTACACAACCAAAGCAATCATAGATTCAGGTGCTGGTGTTGCTATTGCGACCACCTCCTTGTGGAAGCAATGGGGCAAGCCCACATTAAGACCAACTAGAATGAAACTTCAAATGGCTGACGGTCATTTTGAAAGACCTCTAGGATTGCTAGAAGGGATAACTCTAACCACATGCAGTGTAGAGTTTGAACACACATTTGCTATATGTGACTTTGAGAAAAATAATGTTTATGAGATGATCCTAGGAAGACCCTTCCTACGACAATTGCAAATAGTACAGGATTGGGGAACCAACTCCTTGTACTTGCAGCACTTAGGGGTCACCACCAAGGTCAATTTGAAGGATTACTCCTTCAGAGATGTACCACCCCTACAGTGGAATCCTATCCACAAAGCGAAAGAAGATTCCATCTCTGTGCATTCTGAAAGTTCACCTGATCCATCATGGCTGCATGAAGATACTCATTTGTGGATGTGCAAGGTTGTAGAGGAAGAGGAAAAACGTTTAAAGGCAAGAGAAGAAGGAACTTCACCAGGAGATAGATCAGTTAGGGACCCAGCCTACACACCGATGATCTTTCCATATGAGGAATTTGAGCCTCATGGCTGGCCTGAAATCTTAGCCACCATGGACATTGCTGTCAATGAAGAACAATGGACACCTCATTGTGATGAGGAGGGTTATGATATTTCAGTGTTCATGTGTCAACCCTTGCTAGAAGAATGTGACCCTAGTGATGTCATAGAAGAAATAGAGAATGACGATGATATAGAGTCCATTGTGATGGATAGTTGCTTTAACTCAGAGCAGCACTATCTAGAAGATATAGGAGTGTTCACCCAAAAAGAAGAAGAACCTCTCACAAGTATTAAAACGTAAATTCAAAGGATGGAAGTGAGAGCAGTCAAAAGAAAAAGGAAAGAAAAGCAGGGAAACAAGAAGAGGAGGAATCACTGTTTGAAGTACTAGAAAACTTCAAGAAATATGAAGTTGACGACCGCAAATTTTTGGTACGAATGCCTAAGAGAGAGGCCATCATAGGAGAATCATATGATAATAAAGAAAACACCAAAAAGATTGTTGTGACCATTGAGGAGAACGAAGAGAGATGTACCTACATATGACCTGAGTGTAAGAGAAGAAATGGAGCTGGTAGCTCTATTAAGGGAATATAGGGATGTGTTTGCATGGCATTATAGAGACTTGAAGGGGGTAGATCCAAGAATATGCTCTCATACGATTCCCATGACCGTTGATGCCAAGCCCACCAAACAAAAGCCCTACACATATAATGATACATATGCAGCCCAAATAAAAGAAGAAATTGATAGGTTGATTGAAGCTGGATTCATCTATGAGATTGAGCATACTAAATGGGTGTCCCCCATTGTAGTGGTGCCCAAGAAGAACGGAAAGTTGCGAGTGTGTATTAACCTTAAAAAAGTTGATGCCGCTATGATCAGAGATAGTTATCCACTTCCAATCACGAAACACCTATTGGAGCGTGTTGCAGGCAAGGAAGTTTATAGCTTCCTTGATGGATTTTCAGGTTACAATCAAGTAGCCATTGCCCTAGAAGATCAACACAAAATAGCTTTCGCCACAGAGTGGGGAATCTTTGCATTTTGTGCGATGCCATTTGGGCTCACCAATGCACCTGCAACATTCCAAAGGCTCATGTGTCATGTCTTCAAAGAGTTCTTGCGAAAGAGCTTAGAAGTGTATGTGGATGATTTATGTGCTCATTCCCAAGAAAGAAGATTTCACATCCCTGAACTCAGACAAATCTTCAACAAGTGTAGAGAATATCGAGTGTGTGTGAATGCAGAAAAGTGTGTGTTCATGGTGCGTCAAGGTAAAATCTTAGGTCATATTGTTTCTAAGAATGGAATCTCAACAGATGAAGATAAGGTACGAGCCATAGCAGAGCTGCCAAGGCCAAGGAATGTTAAGGAGGTACAAGCCTTTATGGGCCATTGTGGATATTACCGTAGGTTTATCCACATGTACGCGATCATATCTAGACCCCTTTATGCCTTGTTGTCTAATTTTGTGTTGAACACTGAATGCGAGAATTCTTTCAATGAACTGAAGAAACATTTGTGCACATCACCAATACTGACCACTCTTGATTAGAATAAACCATTCCATGTCCATGTGGATGCATCCAATCACGCCATAGGATGTGTGCTAGCACAACCCACAGGTGAAGGAAACTTAGATTTGCCCATAGCATATGCTAGTAGACAGCTCACCGCAGCTTAACGAAACTATACCACAACTCAACGAGAGGGCTTAGGCATGGTATATGCTGTGAAGAAGTTTAGACACTATTTATTGGCCAACAAGTTCAAGTTTTTCACTGATCATCAAGCTTTGTTATATTTGGTCAATAAACCTTGCAATAATGGACGCTTAGTAAGATGGTTCCTCTTACTAATGGAATATGACTTTGAAGTTGTTGTTAGGAAAGGTAGAACCCACCTTCGGGCAGATCACCTTTCTCGCATTACTTCAGGAGAGTCACCGCAAGGAGTGTCTGATGAACTACCTGATGCTTATCTGTTCAATTTGGAAGTTGTTCCCAAATGGGCAAATAAGTTGGTACCAGTCCTCACCTTTGGACCCGCAAATAAGAATGTGAAAACCTCACAAGAAGAAATTGTAAAATCACAAAAATATCACATATTGGCAGGAAGCATGTACAAACAAGATACGGAGGGTGTACTTGCTTGTTGTGTCGAGGATGATGAACATACTAGCTGGTTGCAACAAGCCCATGAAGGATTTCTAGGAAATCACTATTCTAAACAATGAACATTGCAGAATCTAAGACGTTTAGGAGTGTATTGACCTAGCATCGACAAAGAAATTCATGAGTGGATTAAGAATTGTCCTGTGTGCCAGGAAAAACCCCCAGTGGAGCATGCAACCCTTTATCAAGTTTCATTAATTCCAGATTGGAGTACTCCATTGGTAGAGTTTATGAGGTCGAGAAGATTACCCAAAGAGGCTAGTCTATCAAGAAGACTAAGCATGGAGCAAGAGGCTCAGGACTATGCTTTAGTTGGAGACAACTTATATCGAAGAGGCAAGGATGGTTATCTAAGATTGTGCGTTCACGAATCAGACTATTTGAAAATCTTAGAAACAGCACACAACGGTGTTGCAGGTGGACACTTCGGTCCTGATCGAGTAATCAAGACCATTCTATTCTCAGGACTTTGGTGGCCCACTCTTCATATGGATGCTCACACCTATGTGAAGAAATGTGACACATGCCAACGTGCACAATATCCTCTTAGAAAAGACGAGATGCCTTTGAGGCCAATGATGGGAGGGCGTGCATTTTCGAAGTGGGGCATAAACTTCATAGGTCCTATTAACCCCCCAGCTAGGAATTCGCATGCAGAGTATATTATTGTCGCCACAGATTACCTTACAAAGTGGGTAGAAGTGAAAGCTACAACAAAGAATGATGCTCAGACTACAGCTAAGTTCTTATTCGAGAATGTGTTCACGAGATATGGATTACCGATAGAGTTAGTAAGTGATAGAGGTACACACTTCTTGAATGAAGTCATTGAAAATCTTCTCCAAGAATTCTTGGTGATACATAAGAAGTCTGGCCCCTATCATCCACAAGCTAACGGACAAGCCAAGAGCACGAATAAGATCCTATGTAATGTGTTGACAAAATTAGTGAATAATAAACGCTCTGATTGGGACAAACAGCTACATCATGCTGTTTGGGCTTATCGAGTTGCCTATAAAACGGTACTAAATACCACCCCATTTCAGATGGTCTTTGGACAGAATGTTGTGCTATCATTGGACTTCCTCATCCCGGCCTTAAAAGTAGCACAAGAGCATGAGTGGAATGGACATGAATTGTCCTCTAGGATCTTTGATCGAGAACGCTTAGGAGAGACAAGGCTACACGCGGCGGCAAGCATCTATGCTGCAAAGAAAAGACAAAAGGCATACTTTGATGCACACATCAAAGATAAAGGATTGAAAGAGGGAGACCTAGTGCTGTTTTATATGCTAAAGCAACATGCTCGTAAGTTGGAAAAAAGAGGATACGGACCCATGATCATTAATAGAATTTCCACTAGCAGTGCAGTTCAGTTGGCCAGTCTAGAAGGAGATATCTTGCCAAACTATATAGTGGATGTAGAGTCAAGTTATATCAAGAACCTCTTATAGAGGATATGCTTACGAGACTCAACACTGCTAAGAAGCGAAAAGAAGAGGAGTTAAGGGTGAGGAAAGAAGCACAAGCAGAGGCCAGAGAGCGTATTAGGCAAAATAAGTTAAGGCGACTAGGCCCAGATGTCAACTCAAAAGCCCCAAAATATCACATGGATATGTGCCAAAAATCAGGCATAAGTACTTCTCAAGTCATTGACCGACGTCCCTTTGTGACCATAGAGATAGGAGAAGGAAAGGGTGCAAGGATTGTGAAAGCATTGATTGACTCAGGTGCAACAAGTAGTGCAGTTAGACTATCCTACTGCCAAGACTTGCAGTTGAACATCAATCCCATAGAAGCTTATCTCATAGGATTGGGAGGTGTGGAAACCCCTTGTTTGGGCGAGCTGGAACTTCCCATCTACCTTCAAGTTGTTCCAATGAAAGTCAAAGTGCTAGTGTGTCAAGATGAGAACCTTACAGAACCACTTGTCTTGGGTCAAGATTGGATCTATGACCATGCAGTTAACTTAAACCTAAGAAGTCAAATTCTGCAAGTTTGGGTGCATGAACAATGCATTACATTAGAATTAGAGAACTGCATGCTCACATATCATGGCACCACACACTCTCTTAGTTCCTCTAAGGCTAATCTTCACGAGCAAGATGTTGTATGTGTCAAAAGCTCTATGATCTAGAAGGACTCAATTAGGGAAGGACAGTCACAAAGGCAAGCAAACCCTCCTTCTTTTTCGAAGAGTAAAGCATCCTCAGTAGTTCAACCTAAGAAGCGAGTACATCCCATCCAGGCAAGCCAACCAGGCCAGAAGACGAAGGAGAAAGCTCGAACAAGCTCAACCACAAGGTATCCGACAAGTTTGGGTGCCTACGCAATTAGCTACAGCTCAACAAGGGCGATTACAGATGTGGGTACCTAAGAAGCTCTTACATCCACAACAACCTATGTTCTCCCACATGCGAAAGGTCTCAACAAAGAAGCCAAAAAGAGAAAAAGGTAAGAACCGCGTACAGAGACCGAAAGAAGAACAAATCACCTCCTCTCTAATAGTAGGAAGACATGCAAAAAGGGTATGGGTTTGGAAGCCAAAAGTACATGTAGCTTCCACCAAATCAAAGCGCCAACCACATTGGATATCACAGTTCAGGAAGTATCCAAAGATGAAGACGCCTGAAGTGATCTCTGCAGTGCCAAATGTTGTTCTAGAATGGACCCCAATAAGGAAGATTACATCATTTTGAGATCCAATGGATACCTCCACCAATGTCGGCATCAACATCTACAAGTAACATTGAAAGCCTCATGAGCGACAACCATGTGCTTCTTGCACAACCCTATCTTTTGCACCATTCAGGTTATGCATTTCCAAAGTATGCATTAATATAGGGCCACATTACACGGCCGTGCATAGACACATTTGGAAGTCCCATGCACAAGAGCACATTGACATATGTCAATCATTTTTTTTCTGATACTAACATCTGTCTTTTTGTTTGGTGACATTGTTCCTTAAAAAAAAAAAACAGAGGAGAGAGAGAGAGAAAGAACTTGTTCCTAGGTTTGGCTCATGAAACATGACTGAGTCATGCTTAGTTGAAGGTGGAGTTTTTGATTACTGGGCATTTATCAGTTTGGATAGAAGTGTGCCTCGGCTAGCAGATGATATAATTGCTGCCTTATCTGGTAGATGTCAAGGACTTTGCATGAACATGGCATCCACAACTATTGTTTCCCCTTACCATGCTAGGAGGGAAGAGCTTGAAGTTCCACAACTTGAGCGATGCTTCACTACTGTATGTACGAGAGCATCCAAAGAGATATCTGCAAGAGGTAGTTCGGGTACACTACAAATCCTTGTATGTATACTATGGTTGGGTAGAAATCTTAGCTACCATGGACATTGCAATCAATGAAGAACAATGGGCACCTCATTGTGATGAGGAGGGTTATGATATTTTAGTGTTCATGTGTCAGCCCTTGTTGGAAGAATGTGACTCTAGTGATGTCATAGAAGAAGAAGGGAATGATGATGATCTAGAGTCCATTGTGATGGATAGTTTCTTTAATTCAGAAGAGCACTATCTAGAAGATGTAGGAGTATTTAACCAACAAGAAGAAGAACCTCTCACAAGCATTAAGACAGTAAATTCAAAGGATGTAAGTGAATGTAGTAAAAAGAAGAAGAAAAGAAAATTAGTGAAACAAGAAGAGGAGGAATCATTGTTTGAAGTACCAGAAAACTTCAAGCAATATGAAGTTGAGGATCAAAAAATTTTGGTGTGAATGCCTAAGAGAGAGGCCATCATAGGAGAAGCATATGATAACAAAGAAAAGACCAAGAAAATTGTTGTAACCATTGAAGGGAACGAAGAGTGATGTATGCACATAGGAGATGACCTAAGTGCAGAAGAAGAAATAGAGCTTATAGCTCTATTAACGGAATATAGGGACGTGTTTGCATGGCACTATAAAGACTTGAAGGGAGTAGATCCGAAAACTTTCTCTCATACTATCCCCATGACTGTTGATGCCAACCCACCAAACAAAAGCCCTACACATATAATGACACTCATGTTGCAAAAATAAAAGAAGAAATTGTAGGCTGATTGAAGCCAGATTTATCTACGAAATTGAGCATACTAAATGGGTGTCCCCCATTGGAGTGGTGCCCAAGAAGAATGGAAAGTTGCGAGTGTGCATTAACCTTAAAAAAGTTAATGATGCTACAATTCGAGAGCTATCCGCTTCCAATCACTGAACATCCATTGGAGCGTGTTGCAGGCAAGGAAGTTGATAAATTCCTTGATGGATTTTCAGGTCTTAACCAAGTAGCCATAACCCGAGAAGGTCAACACAAAACAACTTTTGCCATAGAGTGGGGAATCTTTGCATTCCGTGTGATGCCATTTGGGCTCACCAATGCACCTGCAACATTCGAAAGGCTCATGTGTCATGTCTTCAAAGAGTTCTTGCAAAAGAGCTTAGAAGTATATGTGGATGATTTATGTGCTCATTCCTAGGAAAGAAGATACCACATCCCGGTCTCAGACAGATCTTCAACAAGTGTAGAGAATATTGAGTGTGTCTGAACCTAGAGAAGTGTGTGTTCATGGTATGACAAGGTAAGATCTTAGGTCACATTGTTTCTAAGAACGGAATATCAATAAATCATGATAAAGTAAGAGCCATAGCGGAGCTGCCTAGACCAAGGAGTGTTAAAGAGGTACAAGCCTTTATGGGCCATTGTGGATATTATCGAAGATTTATCCACATGTATGCAATCATAATGAGCTGAAAAGACATTTGTGCACAACACCAATATTGACCACCCCTGATTGGACTAAACCATTCCATGTCCATGTGGATGCATCCAATCATGCAATAGGATGTGTGCAGGCACAACCCACATGTGAAGGGAATTTAGATTTGCCTATAGCATATGCTAGTAGACAATTAAATGTGGCTGAGTGAAACTATACAACAACAGAAAGAGAAGGTTTAGGCATGGTATATGCTATGAAGAAGTTTTTCACCAATCATCAAGCTTTATTATATTTGGTCAATAAACCTTGTAATATAGGATGCTTAGTAAGATGGTTTCTCTTACTAATGGAATATGACTTTGAAGTGGTTGTTAGGAAAGGTAGGACCCACCTTAGGGTGAATCACCTTTCTCGCAAGGAGTGTCTGATGAATTGCCCGATGCCTATTTGTTCAATTTAGAAGTTGTTCCTAAATGGGCAAATAAGTTGGTACCTGCCCTGACCTTCGGACCTGCGAACAAGAATGTGAAAACAAACAGAGGAAATTGCAAAATCACAAAATAATCAAATATTGGCAAGAAGCATGTACAAACAAGGTAAAGAGGGTGTATTAGCTTGTTGTGTTGAGGACGATGAACATAGTAGTTGGTTGCAACAAGCCAATGAAGGATTGCTAGGAAATCACTACCCTAAACAATGAACATTGTAGAATCTAAAATGTTTAGGAGTGTATTGGCCTAGCATGGTCAAAGAAATATATGAGTGGATTAAGAATTTTCCTCTGTGCCAGGAGAGATCCCCTATGGAGCATGCAACTTACATGTATCGTTAATTCTAGAATGGAGCACTCCATTGGTAGAATTCTTGAGATGGGGAACATTACCCAATGAGGCTAGTCTACCAAGAAAACGGAGCATGGACCAAGAGGCTCAGGACTATGCCTTAGTAGGAGACAACCTATACCGAAGAGGCAAAGATGGTTACCTAAGATTGTGTGTTCATGAATCTGACTATTGAAAGTCTTAGAAACTACACATAGTGGTGTTGTAGGTGGACACTTCGATCCTGATCAAGTAATTAAGACCATTCTATTCTCCGGACTTTGGTGGCCCACTCTTCATATGGATGCACATATCTATGTGAAGAAATGTGATACATGTCAACGTGCCCAATATCCTATAAGAAAAGACGAGATGCCTTTGAGACCAATGATGAGAGGATGCACATTCTCAAAATGGGGTATAGACTTTGTAGGTCCCGTTAACCCCCAGCAAGAAACTCCCATGCCGAATTCATTATTGTAGCCACAAATTACCTTACAAAGTGGGTAGAAGTAAAAGCCACGACAAAGAATGATGCTCAAATGATGGCTAAGTTCTTATTTGGGAACGTGTTCACCAGATATGGGTTACCAATAGAGTTAATAAGTGATAGAGGTACGCACTTCTTGAACAAAGTTATTGAAAACCTTCTCCAAGAATTCTTGACAATACATAAGAAGTATGGCCCCTATCATCCACAAGCTAACAGACAAGCCGAGAGCATGAATAAGATCCTATGTGTATTGAGAAAACGCGTAAATAATAAACATTCTGATTAGGACAAACAGCTTCATCATGTTGTTTGGGCTTATCGAGATGCTTACAAAACAATGCTCAATGCTTCCTCATTTCAAATGGTCTTCAGACAGAATGTTGTGCTACCATTTGACTTCCTAATCCTAGCATTAAAAGTAGCACAAGAGCATGAGTGAAATGGGCATGAATTGTCCTCTAGGATCTTTGATCTAGAATGCTTAGATGAGACGAGGCTACGAGTAGCAACAAGCATCTGTTGTTGCAAAGAAAAGACAAAAGCATACTATGATGCACACATCAAGGATAAAGGATTGAAAGAAGGAGATCTAGTGTTGGTTTATACACTAAAGCAGCATGCCCGCAAATTGGAGAAATGAGGATATGGACCCATGATCACTAATAGAATTTCCACTAGCGGTGCGGTTCAATTCGCCACTCTAGAAGGTGAAATCTTGCCAAACTATACTAGTGGATGTCGAGTATGTTGAGAGTTCCATGCTCCACCCTTTTGTCCAAAGCTAGAATCATTCCCATGCAAGCACATTTATCCCACATGCAAGGAAATTCTCCCAAACTCCATGTTGCAGAGCAAAGGAGTAAAAGAGAAGAGCCCCAAAATTTTCGAATTAATGGGCATATTTTTCTTCTTCAAAGTCCTAGGGAATTCCCTCAAGCCATGTAAATGCACTAGAGGAGTCCTCTAGTTGCATAATCCCAATTTGTTGTAAAATATCGCTTGTAAATTAGTAGGAAATTCACTGTTTTGGAATAAAGTGCTGGTCTCTTGTGTGAAAGGACCAAACTTAGGGCACATGTATATAAGTCACTTTGTGACTCTTTGTAGAGACTTTTTGCCATTGTGAAGAAGAAGCTCTCAAAAATTTCGAATTTGCCTCTTTCTTGCAGATTTCCATCTTCTCTTTGATCTTGTATGTGTGTGTAATGCTTGGAATGTGTGTGTAGGACTGTTGTCTACCTCTCCCCACTGTTTTTGAGCTACTATAGTGTGTGTGAGCTTGTAGGAGTTGTGGCGTGAGTGTGGGTGCTTCCCGCCATTCACTATTTCGGTCATAACTTGAAGGCGAGTTGTCAGAATCAAGTGAAACCACTTCCAATAGATGCGTCTTGTCGAGAGCTTCAAAATGAGTACCCTATTGACTATATTTGGAGTTCGGAGCTGGGAGAAATCCTTGATTTTCTGAAAAACTGCTGTAAGAGGTATCACGGCAAACACTTTCAGTTTCTCAGTGAGCTTGAGAGGTGGATTAGTCTTTTCTCATTCATAGCAGCTGAACCACTTCATGTTCCATCATGTGTGCACATGTCCTCATAAACTTGGTTAGGTCGTTCGATCGGATTGACATTTAAATGTGTGTTAATTTCCCACTATATGCACTTGTGTTGCAATAGAGGTACAGTCTCATTGGCACGAGTCCTTGAGTCTTCTTGACTCAAGTACACACGTTTTTGGTGCCGTTGCCGGGGAACACTCAGCCAAGGTGCCTTCGTGATGGTTATAGATTGAGTGTGATGGAATCGTACTTGTAGAAGTGAACTCGTTCCGTGGCAAATAGTCAATCACTTCAGCACTTGTTACTTCACATCCCCAAGGTGTGTGTAATGAGTTCTTATGTTTAGGGTTAGTAGGAAGGGAGAGAAGTAGGAGTTACGGTTAGGTGAGAAGGAGAGGAGAAGTGAAGAGAAGTGAAGTAGGAGTAGGCCAAGACCACTAAAAAAAGCCCAAAAATTGTCTAAAATTAGCAATGTTCAATTCTTGTCAAAAAAGGTCTAAAAACCAAAAAAAATGACTCATTTGATACTTCACTGCACTCTGGTATCGTCTGCGAGCAGCGATCGGTATCACGGGAGGAGTATCGTGCATTTCAGACCTTCAAAGTTAGATTTTGAGCTAAAGGTGCAAGCAAGGTAGCACTAAGGTAAGATTCCACAAAATACATTGAATAAAAACACTCTAAAAAGGCACAAACGAGTAATCTAAGGCATGCGCGGTATCGTGGGGGGGAAGACTGTGGATTTTTGAATTCCATTGAAAGGGACAGTGGGCTAGGAGTGAAGAGGTGTATGAGAAGAGCAAGGGGGTGCAAAGCTTTGTGAGTTTTTAGTCTATTTGGCTTGAGTATCGCGATCGGTTGAGTTTTGGTATCGCGATACCAAAATTCCCTTGTATCGCGATACTCGCCAAGGTATCGTATCATTGGATACCAGTCTTGGTATCGCAATACTAATCTGGTATCGTGTCGCCAAGTTGGTATCGCGATCTCACTTTACCCAGTAGTATCGTATCATTACTTACTGTTATCGTATCGTCCACTTGCCTGATTCGTATCGCGATACCATCTTCAGTATCGTATCGCCTTGGTTCTCAGGTATCGTATTGAGAGGACCTTGGTATCGTATCGTCCATGATCGTGGTATCGTATCATTAATCCCAGAAGTATCATATCACCCACTTCCTAGTGTAGTATCACGATACCATAACTGGTATCGTATCGTACAAGTTGGTGGTATCGTATCGCCACTTGTCTTGGTATCGTATCGTCTCATTGTCGGGAGTCGTATCGTGATACCAAGTTGGTATCGTATCAGCGTATGCTCTAGAATCGTATCGCTTGAGCAATCTGGTATTGTATCGTAGGGCTTCTAGTATCGTATCGTGCAAAAGAAGTGGTATCGTATCGTGACCGAAATTAGTATCGTATCGTCTCGGTGCTCAGGTATCGTATCGCGAGGATTGTTGGTATCGTATCGTGGCACTAGTTCAGTATCGTATCGCCTGCTATAGCAAGTATCGTATCATGTAGATTCCAAGTATCGTATCGTGGCCAGCTCGGTATCGCCCAGTGCAATATCGCCTGAAAGTGGTATCAGCCAGTGTGGTTGAACCATTTTGTCAGGTAACTTGAGCCTTCGGAGGAGCCACTCAAGGAGAGCATCTGAGACTTAGAGAGTCTTAGGAGGGTGAATGAACTTGAGGTCAGGGAGAGTGCTAAGTAGCCGAAGAAGTATCATATCTTCTGTGGGAAGTGCTGCCCAGGTTAGTCACCACTCTGCCTATTCAGAGACCTCTAGTGACTCAGAGGAGGAAATACCCATGGCTTTGGAAGACATGCAGGGTCCAACTCCAAGTAGAAATTTCATGACTACTGTAGAGGGAGATTACCGTACTTCCTTGCAGTATGTGTCTACAAATGCCCAGGAGATCCCCATCTACCTGGATGGCTTAAATAGATCTGTGGCTAGGATGGTAACTTCCATGAATGCCACAATCGTGCCCCGACCTGCTGTCAAGTACGAAGGAGGAGCATACGTAGACAAAATTGATCACATCTACATCGTGACTGAATTTCCTGAAATGATCAATGAAAGGGGAGAATTAGTGGAACCAGAAAACTCCGGAAGAACAAACCTTGAAGAGCTAGTGACTACCCCTAGAGGGAGGTCCCAAGTAACTCGAGTCCTAAGAGGAGACTTGATACCTCAAGACGACTATTTATTGGAAGTCTATACGATCCATGGATCAGACTTACTGCTTCAAACAGACTTACCGGCTCCAGGGAGAGAAGAAAGCCCCATGACATTTTATGAGCTAAAGGATCCAGAAGAGGAAGCTAGACTCACATACTTGGACAAAAATCGAAGGAGATATTGGCTAGTGAGTGCCTTAGACAAGGCTCGGCTGAGATACATGGATGTGCCTATATTCCCTCAGAGAGATCAGGCAACTACTTCACAAAACCCTTTTGGAAATCAACAAGAGACAGAACATACCACGTCAGGACAGACCAGCCAACGAAGTGTGCCAAACCGTACTCATGTGCAATTTGCAACTCCACGAGTGCAAACACATAATCAGGCCCACGGAGGGGTAGGTAATCAGTACCAACCACCCATAAGACCACAACCACCAGTAGGAGGGCAGCCGAGAATGCCCCCAGTTAGACCAGCAGTCCCTGTCTTCCTTGTAATGCTGAGACCGTCTGAACCAATGAGAAGACTGAGACCTATACAAGTGGCCAAGTGTGTAAGAAATCATTATGATGGATTAGGAGAACCTTACGATCACATTGCCGAATTTAAACAAGTTCTGAGGGCAGAACAAGTAGACGACTTCTTTGTGTAGTATGAGTCTTTTGGACTCACCCTCACAGGAACGGCTCTAACTTGGTTCCAGCCATTGGACCCTAATCAATTTGGGAACATGGAGCAATTCTTTCAAGAATTCGTTGGGGAATTCACGAAGAGAGGGATCAAACACAATTCCGCGTCTTTAATCCATAATTTTAAACAGAACCCCAATGAATCAGTGAAAACATCAGCCCGAAGATTCAATCAGTATGTGGATAGATGCCCTGTTGCAGAGAGACCCACTCAACAAAAAATGATTTCATTATTTTTGGATGGACTCACGAATGGAACCCTAAGGACCTTAGTGTACGTGAAAAGACCACAAACTCTGAGTGAATGTATTCAGGAATGCATTGACCTAGAAGATAACCTAGCTGAGGACCTCAAGAGTACACCCAGCCCCACTAAATCAGAAGACTCGTGAAGTACCATTACTTCCAACTCTAGTAATATGGAGGAATTGGCTGAATTATTAGCAAAAAAACTAGGAGTCCAGGGACAAAGAACTTATCAACACCCAGCTCAAAGAGTGCCTATGCTACGAAGATGTAGCCTATGTGGAGGAGATCACCCCACACACATGTGTGTGCAAGGAGGGACCAGTGCACATCAAAACTACCCATACAACAGACAGTACCAAACAGGAACCGCTTTGTACTGCCACATAGAACAAAAATACACTAATCACGCCACTGAAAGTTGTCCATTCAATCGGCAAGCAAGACCATTCCAACCACCACAGTATTGACCATATGGATGTCCACCTAGAGAGCAAGGCAGAGAGATGCCCATATACTATCCAACACCAGCAGGAGTATCAAGACCATATGAACAAGCACCATATCCACCACCACAGCCAGTGTTAGGACCACAACTGTCACAACCTCAACAAGTAGTACCTGTGAAGTATACTCAGCCCGAAGAGAATTTGGAAAGAGCCATAGTGCCAGCATCATCTACAATCAATGAGGAATCAGCGAACCCTGGATATGAGCTGCCACCAGGAGATTACTACCCATATGAATCCAATATCTTAGATTACGAACCAACCTATGATTCGGCTTATTATGGATATGAAAACTATGACCCAAGCTATGGCACTGAGGTCACAACTCTAATGTATACCGCTCCGAAAACACAACCACCCATGAGACCAACCATTAGACCCCCCGTATCAAGAGGACCTTGTTATAGGTGTGGAGGAGACCATTTTATTAGAGAGTGCCCTCGACCTTACCATCCACCACCACCTAGGACGTGGGAAGGATATTGTAGTGATTGTGGAAAGGAACATCTTTTCAGAGATTGCCCAAAGAATCCAACCAAAGTCCAGGACACTGCACCTATCAATGTCATTGAAGTGATAGAAGGATCTGGAAGTGATAAGGAATATACTATGCCATTGAAGGCCATTACTAGAGCTCAGATAAGGCAACAAAAAGGAAAATAACCAGAACGGGAACAAGAGAGCAATAAAACCGTAACTTTCCTAAAGTTCAGGTAGTGGAAGATTCTGAAGATCCACAAGAGAGTACATAGAACACCAAAGCTCAAAAATGGAAGGAAAGAAGAGAAAAACTCAAAAATAAATGGACAAAAGATGAGAGTCAAAAAAGTAAAAAACAAACCCGAAACACAAGGGAACATAAAGAACAAGGGATCCGAGAGGAGACCTCGATGTCACCACTTATCCAAGAGAAAGAGAAACCAGGATCAATTCTAGCTGACCCAAAACCAGACAACCTAGACATGTGGCTGAAAGCTTACCACACTAGAATTAAGACTGGGCCGAATATAGAGCAACACGAAAGACTTTACCCACAAGGGGAGTTGGAAAAGGAAAGACTAGCGATATGTAGGAAACTTATAGAGGTAGCACAAGCAACCCTAGAAAAGACTATCCCAGCTCTACCCGAGACAATGATAACAGATGATCAATACGAGGAATTTGTCCAATCCAAAGGTAAAGAACTGAAGGAGAAGGAAAACATAGATGAGCAAATGGAAACTCAAGAGGAACTTGTGTCAATAATACCAGATTTAGAGGCAGAATGGCCGAAGGAATTATGGAAGAGACTTCGAGAAGAACAATGTAAGAAAAATGGAGTATCAAAACCTCCTTTCAAGGAAATAGATGTAGAAGTTTATCAACCCAGTACCAACTTAGAGGAAGTATATGAGGAAGTATCAAGACTCGATAGGAGAAGGGAGGAAACCCTGAGTATTTCCACCTTACCGAATTACATGGGAGAATACGAAAAGGAGTCTATAATAGTACGAGCACCCACAGTACATGGAAAAGGAAAAGGGAACTCAGAACAAAGTTCACACAATCTAACGGAACTCAAGAAAACAAAAGTACAATGCAAGTTGACTGTGGAAGAGTTACTTCAACTTAAGCCACAATTATGGAAACAATTAGCAAGCCATTTAGAATTAGAGCCAGAGAAGGAAGGAAAGGAAGGAAAGGAAAAAGGGAACACCTCTAAAATACAAATCCCAGTTGATAAAGTGGGAGAGTTTAGTGAAGGAGACGAAGGTAATACGTGTCTTCCTGTCACTTACAATGGGTACATGACCAAGGCAATACTAGACATGGGAGTTGGGGTAGGAATCGCTACCAAGGAAATTTGGGAATAATGGGGAAAACCTGCCTTACGACCCACATGCATGAAGCTCCAATTAGTAGACAGGCATGTGGAGAAACCCTTAGGAATATTGGAAAGAATCAAATTAACCACCTGTGGAGTAGAATTTGAACACACATTAGCCATTTGTAAGTTCGAGAAAGCTAACAACTATGAAATGATATTGGGACGACCCTTTATGAGACAAATGCGGGTAGTGCAAGACTAGGGAAGAGATTCATTGTACCTACAACATCAAGGAAACACGACCAAGATAAACTTGCATACATTTTCTTATTGAGATGTCCCTCCACTACAGTGGAATCCCATACACAAGGAGGAAGATGACCTATCCATGCATAGTGCTGGATCAAGCGCTCTATCTTGGATGCGCGAGGATGCTCAGTTATGGATGTGCAAAGAGGCCAAGAAGGAGGAGAATAAAAGACAACTGTGGCCGATAGGACATCCTAACTACCGACCAGTAGAGGACCCTGATTACATGCCTCAAATCTTTCCTGATGAGACCTTTGAACCGCATGGATGGATGGAAATCTTAGCCACCTTAGATGTGTGCGTGAATGAGGAAGTTTTGACAATGAACGAGTGCATAGATGAGGAAGGTTATGATGTAAATCTTTATATGGTTGTAACTTCAAGAAGTAGAAGAAGGGGAAGTTTTGGAAAAAGAATGGAAAGAGGAATATGAGAGTATAGAAATGGAACCGGAATTCGACTCCGAAGAGAGTTACCTAGACACCATTCAAAGTAAAGAGGGACAACAACCAACAAAGATCTTAGCAATCGAAGCTGCTCCCCTGGTACAAGAACATGTGGAAGACATGAGCAAGACGGAACCGAACCCAAATCTTTTTGAAGTCCCTGAACATTTTAAAAAATATGATGTAGAAGAAAGAAAGGTAGCCATTCAAATGCCTAAACGAGAGGCTAGAGATGGAGAAGCATACGACAACAAAGAACAAACGAAAAAGATTGTGGTAACAGTGGAAGACGGAGAGGAGCGATGCACATACATAGGCAAAGATGTATCAATTGAAGAGGAAGAAGAACTCATACAACTTATCCAAGAATATCGAGATGTATTCGCATGGACATACAAGGATCTGAAGGGTGTCGAACCCAGTATTTGTTCTCATCGAATACCAATGACTATAGATGCAAAACCCTCTAAACAACGCCCTCATACGTATAATGAGGTTTATGCAGCCAAAATTAAGGAAGAAATTGACAAACTACTAGCTGCAGGATTCATATATGAGATAGAACACACCGAGTGGGTATCGCCTTTAGTTGTTGTGCCGAAGAAAAATGGAAAATTGAGGGTATGCATTAACTTGAAAAAGGTCAATGCTCAGCCACCATACGCGATAGCTATCCATTACCCATCACAGACCATCTATTGGAGAGAGTAGCAGGAAAGGAAGTCTATAGCTTCTTGGATGGATTCTCCTGATACAACCAAGTAGCTATTGCTACTAAGGATCAACATAAGACCGCATTCGCGACCGAATGGGGAGTCTATGCTTTCAGAGTGATGCCTTTTGGACTCACTAATGCACCTGCTACTTTTCAACAATTGATGTGTCATGTTTTCAAGGAATTCCTGAAGAGGAGCATGGAAGTGTATGTAGATGATCTATGTACATACTCAAATCAAAGACGAGATCACATTCGCGAATTAAGAAGAATATTTAATAAATGCCATCAGTATCGAGTCTGCCTAAACCCAGAAAAGTGTGTCTTCATGGTGAGACAAGGGAAGATCTTAGGACAAATAGTCTTAAGAAATGGAATATCCACGGATGAGGACAAGATCAAGGTCATTTTAGAGCTTCCTAGACCAAAGAATGCGAAAGAGGTACAAGCCTTTATGGGACTTTGTGGATATTATCGTCGGTTCATTCACATGTATGCCATAATAGCCAAACCCCTGTATGGTCTCTTAACTCAATTCACTTGGACTGAGGAGTGCGAGAAAGCATTCAATGAATTAAAAAAGAGACTTAGCACAGCCCCAATTCTGAAAACGCCCAATTGGAACAAGCCGTTTCATATTCACGTGGATGCGTCTAATTATGCAATCGGATGTATCTTAGCCCAACCGGCCGATGAATGAAAGCTAGGTCACCCAATTGCCTATGCGATTAGACAACTAAATCAAGCGGAAAGGAATTATACCACTACTGAACGAGAAGGGTTAGGAATGGTCTACGCAGTGAAGAAATTCAGACACTATCTTTTAGCCAACAAATTCAAGTTCTTCATAGACCATCAGGCTTTACTGTACTTGGTTAATAAACCCTATAACATAGGAAGATTAGTAAGATGGTTCTTACTGTTAATGGAGTTCGACTTCGAAGTGGTAGTAAAGAAGGGAAACACGCATGTAAGAGCCGACCACCTTTCTAGGTTAACCCACGGAGAACCACCAAGTGGAATACCCGATGATCTGCCAGATACTTACTTGTTCAATCTAGAAATATGTCCAAAGTGGGCAGAGAAATTAATTCCTATACTCACCCATGGCCCACAACACTCAATCAATAAGAATAGCAAAAAGGAAATTCTTCAATCAAGAAATTTGCACATTATTGCTGGAAGTGTGTACTATAAGGAACCCAATGGAGTGTTGCTAAGATGTGCCGAGGAGGATGAACTAAAGCAACTAATTGAGCAAGCACATGTGAACAAATGGAGAACACACCAAGGAACGTATGGAACCATTCAGGAATTGAAAAGATTAGGAGTGTACTGGCCTGACATGCCCAAGGACGTCCATGACTACGTGAGTAATTATGCAGAATGCCAGGAGACAATCCCGGAGGATCATATGTCCATACCATTTTCAACCATAGCACCCAATTGGAGTCAAACATTGGTTAAATTTCTAAAGAACAGAGAACATGAGGAGGGAATAAGTTTGCCTAGAAGACGATCCCTAGAAGAAATGAGCAAGGATTACGTACTTATGGGAAAACAATTGTTTAAGAGAGGAAAGGATAACCAATTACGATTATGCGTGCATGAAGGAGAGTATCTACCCATATTAGAGATGGCAGACACAAGTGCCGCGGGAGGTCATTTTTCAGCTGAGAGAACTGTCAAAATGATCCTCTTCGCCGGCTTGTGGTGGCCAACTCTACATATGGATGCGGAGACTTATGTACGAAGCTGTGAAACGTGCCAAAGGGCTAAATACCCAATTAGGAGAGATGACATGCCATTAAGACCTATGGTGTGTGCGAGAGCATTCTCCAAGTGGGGTATCGACTTCATAGGACCCATCAACCCACCAGCCAAAGGCTCTCATGCGGAGTACATCATAGTAGCCACAGATTACTTGACCAAATGGGTAGAAGCAAAAGCTACGAGAAAGAACGATGCTCAGACCACTACTAAATTCCTTTTCGAGAATATATTCACTCGTTTCGGATTACCAATTGAGATTGTGAGTGATCGAGGAACGCACTTCCTTAACGAAGTAATAGAATCCCTAATGAATGAATTTTTAGTGATTCACAAAAAATCAGCCCCGTACCATCCCCAAGCCAATGGTCAAGCCGAAAGTTCCAACAAGGTGTTATGTACTGTATTGACAAAGATTGTCAATAATGGGAGGTCAGATTGGGACAAACAATTGCATCATGCAGTTTGGGCCTTCCGAGTAGCATATAAGACTGCCATTGGAACTACCCCATTCAATTTAGTGTATGGGCAGAACGCTATTTTGCTGATTGATTTTTTAATCCCAACCTTGAGAGTAGCCCAACAGTGTGAATGGAACGGACATGAGTTATCCCAACAACTCGACCAAATCGAGAAGTTACATGAAACTAGGTTACAAGCAGTGGCAGGAATCTACGCAACCAAAAGAAGACAAAAGGCATATTATGATGCACATATAAAAGACAAAGGACTTAAAGAGGGAGACTTAGTCTTGGTGTACACCTTAAAACAACATGCAAAGAAATTACAAAAACGCGGATATGGACCTCTGATCATCAATAGAATCTCTACTAGTGAAACAATTAATCTAGCCACTCTAGATGGAGACATTCTTCCTAACTACATAAGTGGATGTAGAGTTAAAAGGTTCATGGAGCCATTGACAGATCAAATGTTAGCACGTCTAGTAGGTGCTCAAAATAGGAAGAAAGAGGAAGAACGGATTAGAGAGGAGGCCCGACAAGAAGCCCTAGAACGCATTAAGAAAAGGAAAGAATGGATAATCTCCAAGGAGAAGAGCCTATCCCTATGGCCAACTACCAAGTCCATGACTCGGACACGATGAAGTCATACATATCACAGCCTTACCTGAACCTAGGGATCGGCAAGACAGAATACAAATTGATAGATGCATTGATAGACTCAGGAGCAGGACTTAGTTGCATACGTAATACGGTCATAAAAGATCTACAAATGATTATGAGTCCCACTAAAGCTCAATTGAGAGGAATTGGAGGTCAAACCCTAGAATGCATTGGAACAGCAATAGTGTCTCTCCACCTAGGAAATTCTTCCATGGAACAAGGAGTATTAGTGTGCAGAGGCGAGGATTTAATAGAGGATTTGATCCTAGGACAAGATTGGATCATTGAGAACGAAGTAAGCATCAACCTAGCTCAAGGCTATATTTCTGCCAAGATAGGGCACAAGGAAATTTTCAGTTTATTAGGAGAAAAGCCTTTACTTCCACTAAAGGTCATCGACCGTTTAGAGAGCTGCCAAGAAAAGACACTAGAGAATGATCCCAGTCTTAATATCTCAGAAACAAATCTAGAAAAGCAGAAAGTTCTGACCCTACGAGGTCCACAGAAGAGTTGAAAGCACCACATTCATCTGAAGAACAGCTAGCCACTAAGGAAACCAACTCTAATGGAGCTTCTCAACAAGCCAAAAGACCACTAATATGGAATCCGACACTCAGATACTTACGGCAAAGAACGACCAAATACCAATGGGTGCGTAAAGACCAGAAGAAGGAAGAGCGGACGTCAACATCAATTCTTAAGGAGAAAATAGAAATGAAGAAGTCAGCTTCATCGAAGGCCAACCCAAAAAGACTCTTGCAAGTATGGCTTCCCAAGCCTTTGATTGAAGTTCAGAGAGCACGACATCAGATATGGATCCCCAAGCACGCCAGGCAGACCGCCAGGCAAAAGATATGCAAGTGGGAGGGTACACTACATCATAACAGTCGAACGACAAAGCATAGACAGACTCATACGAAAAACAGGGAAAGCAACGATTATAGTGCTCAGCTACCAAAAGCTACAAACGAACAACAAAAAGAGCAAAAAAGTAGAGAGAAGAATCGAAACAACATAACAATAAAGTGGATTTGGAAACCCAAGCAACTATGAAGAGTGGACCATCGAGTTGACAAAGATTCCAATTGCACTCATGACATGTCAATTGCACCTAAAGTATGCATGATAGGGCCACATTACAAGGCCACGCATTCAGCACATGATGCACCTGATAAAATTAGTGGTGCACATTCTCCAAGAAAGATTAGATCTTAGCTTCAACTCTCTTAGGAATGGACATACTTGTACATAAATAAATGCTTCGGCTATACTAACGCTTGTTTTCTTTCAGGATAAGAAATAAAAAGATGTGGTAAGAGATCTCACTCATAAAACCATGGGAGACAGAGTGATGGAACGACAATAATCAATACGATGCACTAGACAGCTGCATACTTTCCTTTGACGCTAATGCACTTTTCCTTACAAGTGCAGATTGCTTTAGAAGATTGTGAAGCAACAGTACAAGAGGAAGTGTTGGAATTCCCACTCCATAGTATCACAAAGGCAAAGGGACACTGGTTTCGAGAAGATCAATCAGCTGGGGAGTACCTCTTCCTGGCAACGATCAAAATTATGGATACAGATCATCAATTTCTAATCATGTCCCAAGATTTTCGAGTACTACATGAACTCCCGTCTATCGTAGACACTATGAAGAAAGCGGGCATACATAAATATTTTGAGCTGCCAATCTATAAGCCCAACTTTCAAAGATGCACACAGGTAATGAATACCTTACAGCCAGCGCTGCATGATCCCTTGGTGCCAGAGGCTCGAGTGATGGATAAAGTAGGTGAATGGGTTGTCATTCAATTCACACATGACTTGATTAAGGAAGCCTTTGGCTGGGAAAAGGATGGGATTATCGTGGTAAAAGAAGAAAGCCGAGGTGCAAAGACCAGAACATTTAAAGACATCAACCGAGTGGACATAGAGGAGGAAGTCAAACTAATCCACCAACACTTCTGCTTCCGGAATATGCATCGGTACACGGCCCCTCAAAAAATTATCGTTCAATTACTCTCACATGCCATCAAGCAGATTGGAAATCAAATTAATCTAACTCCGTACATCCAAGAAAGATTATTTGAAGCAAAAAAGCAATGGAATAATAAAAAGTTCCTCAACGGCAGTGTAGCTCTAACTATCTTGATCTATCATGCTTTAGGCATTCGAGAGCACCTGCAAGAAATGCCATCATCAACTGCCATAGCAAAGTATGCAAAAGTGGCAACTGTTCCTAAAAAGAAAAAAGGAGTAAAGATTGTAGAAGAAGCTGAAACTAGCTCTCAACCTAGAATGAGAGGCACAAAGAGACTAAGGGAAGTCAAGCAAGTTGAAGAGGAAGTCCCAGCCACAAAAAGAACTCATGTACTCCCTAAGACAACACTTGAAGAGCAAAGGCCGATTACGGAGGAAGAACTGGCTAAAGTCTTGGAAGAAACGCACCAATACACAGAAGGCCAAGTCAATTTACCAGTGCAAGGTCATCATTATCAACAGACTCAACAAGAAATGGAAGAGAAAAGAAAGCTCACCAAAGTCCATTGGTACAAGGAAATAGGGCTGGACAATTCAAGCTCTTCCTTGGATGCACAAGAAGAGCCAGACAACTCACTATTAAATGTGCATATTCAAAGTGAGTCAAAGGATGATGGACAATGGGTAGAGTTGAATGAAGTTAACTACAATGAAGAAGCCCACGACATAAAGACGGATGATCACATTACGCATCCTAATAAGAACACCACAAATCAAGAAGCAGACCAGGAAGGTACGCATGTGATAAAACTCAATGAGACTTCCACTATTCGTATCAAGGAGGCCACACCACCGCACGACATGTCCATAAAGATACCAAAGAAGGAGCCTTAGGAAGAGAAAATAGAAGACGAAGAACCCTTCACCCCGATAAGGGTTGTGGCAGAACCTTCCCCCATGGATGTCACATTTCAAGGGAGTGCCACAAAAGCTGTTGACCTGGAGGAACAAGAAAAGATTCAAAACATACAATTACAAATTAGACAACCACACAACGAAACCATCCACGTGGAGCAAGGAAAAGATGTGCAATCAGGTGAAGCTCCAAGCATACCTAGGACGTGGTTAAATGTCGACTTAGCTCAACTCAAACCAGTAGTACAAGATATGATCAGAACCGCACTAGACACACAACAACTGATGCTTGAGGCTGATGAAGACTATGATCAAGCAATGCAAGATAAGCACGACCTTCAAGTAAAGAGTAAGAATCTTTCAGCAGAATTGAACTTAGAAAGAGAGAACCTAAGAAACAAAGAGAAAGAAGCCCAAGAAGCCAAAAAGCAGTGCAATGAGTTAATGGCCGAAAACGAGAGATTAAAAGCACAATTGCAAGAAGTATAGACAAAATATGAAGCAGCGAGACTGAAAAGGCGCGAATAGCTGCCCGGAGCAGAATACTGGAATCACATATCAAAGTATACATGGAGGAAGCAGAGAACTTAAGGAATCGAAATAAAGAACTCATGAACGCCCTTCTCAGTGACCAGCCAATAGAGGCTCAAGAAAGACCAAAACAAGATATCAAAGAATTAGAGACAAAGATCGCTAACTATGAAGATCAGATCAAGAAGGAGCAACTCACCATTGCAGAATGGTGAGTTGCTCTCAGAACGAAATGGAAAAAGGCTGAGAATAATTATCTCCGGCAGTGTAAAGAAGACACCGATCACTTAGATATCGTTGCTCAAGAACTTCTTAAACACAAGGACACCATGGCACAGGCTACTGAGGAAATAAAGAAAAAAGACGCCTTGATTGCACAGCTTCAAGAACAGTTAAAGCAGAAAACAATGGAGGGGACACCAGTAGTACCAAAATCCACAGAGGCTACTGTGGAGACTGAGGTACGTCCTCTCTCTCCCCCCTCACATCATTCACCGCTAAGGGAGGAAGAGGAGGTTCACATTGAACATAACACTCGGGAAATTGCAGAATTGAGCCGAGCGGAAAGGGCACTACTGGTGTCCCAGCTTACGGCTGAGTTTGAAGATCAAATCATCCACGTAATGAAGGAAGCGCAAATAGAAAGCAAAAACTTGGACCAAATTCTGAAGCCCTTCAATGTACCATATGGACTACTTAAGGAACAAATGCGATATTATATAAAGACTACGACAAATAAAGATCCGGACCACAATCTCCACTTCAGGCATAATACATTCAACTATACCCAAGAAGAATTTGAGAAGGCAGATCCTATATGGAGAAGAAAGCTGTTGGAAAAGAATCCTACACTGCGGGTATAGTGGGAAGCATCACCTTATGCGCTTCAAATAAACCCATCCTTTTGCCCAGTACCCTGTCGAAGAGCCTGGACGCAATTTTGGGAAGGTCAGCGCTAGGGAAATATCAATAATCAGTGGCTCAACTATCCGTTGTTACCTAGTCTGCCACATAATTACCTACCGACGGAGGAATATATGGTAAAAACTATGGAATTTTGGATTGCCAGATATGCTACAGTCCCTGATTTAGCTGTTAAAATGCAAATAAGATATTCAGCATGCTACTTACGGTAATCAAAGTATTCCAACATGCAAAATACACTTTTTTGAATTTCATTGGCATTACGCAAGGATCGTAAGCACTCATTTTTTATCTATCCACTATTCCAAGCCGCCTGACACTTATGGCATATTATTCTCGAATCATGTTTTTGCCGTCAACATATATGCAAACTTTCGAAGAAGCATTTTTCACTAGCTTCTTCCAAATAGATTCAGAGATTTTTGTAAAAATGACTTCAAACTTGAATGCACGTCTAGTTGCTTATGAAACAAGTTTTTTTGCACCGACAAGCACCAGAGGACGGAGTTAAGTCCCAGCAGTGGAAAGAATGTATGATTTGTCACGCTAATCTGCTGAATCAACAAGAGCAAGCAGCCATAGAGACATACACACGTCGCCACAAAAAGTCTGTCGGGGACGACAGAGTTCAGGAGGAGGGACATGTGGAAGGGGAATCAAGCAAGAAAAGAAGAAGAAGAAGATCAAAGTCAAAAACAACTCAATAAAGAATGAAGATCATGATACAAAAGAACCACCCTCTATCCAAAGCCCCGCAGGGGCACGCATCAGACAACAACGCAAATCATCCTATCCTGAGAAGTGGAATTAAAGATCAATCAGAACCAGGACATTTCATGGGAAGGACGGACCAGGGCCATGAACTATACATGAAGAAGTGCAAGACAATAATTGGCAGGTAGTAATCCTTCTGATGATAGCCTGCGGTGAAAAGAAGGTAAACAGGCTCAAAGCAATACAACAGGGTCACATGTGTGCAACCAGGATAAATCAGAGTACCACAAGCAAGCAATAGGTCACTGGTGGCATGCGTGGCAACCCCACTGAATACAGCAACCCAGATATGTGATATACGGAATACCAAGGGGCAAAAGTGAAGCAAAGGACAGAGATCAAATTCTCTCACGGTCCTTATTGCTTCTCCGACCACTGGGTGCGTGTATTCAGAACTCTTAAAGAAAGCCGAAGACAAAAGCAAAGGACAAACCTCGGATAAGATAACCAATTGTCTGATGGTCCTTATTGCTCCTTCAACCACTGGATGCGTGCACTCAAAAGACTTAAACAAGCAGCCAACGAGAAGCTAAAGCCTGTCAAGGGACGACAAAGACAAAGAGGGGGAGAGTGTTGCACAGCAAAGGAGTAAAAGAGAAGAGCCCCAAAATTTTCGAATTAATGGGCATATTTTTCTTCTTCAAAGTCCTAGAGAATTCCCTCAAGCCATGTAAATGCACTAGAGGAGTCCTCTAGTTGCATAATCCCAATTTGTTGTAAAATATCCCTTGTAAATTAGTAGGAAATTCACTTTTTTGGAATAAAGTGCCGGTCTCTTGTGTGAAAGGACCAAACTTAGGGCACATGTATATAAGTCACTTTGTGACTCTTTGTATAGACTTTTTGCCATTGTGAAGAAGGAGCTCTCCAAAATTTCGAATTTGCCTCTTTCTTGTAGATTTCCATCTTCTCTTTGATCTTGTATGTGTGTGTAATGCTTGGAATGTGTGTGTAGGACTGCTGTCTACCTCTCTCGATTGTTTTTGAGCTACTGTAGTGTGTGTGTGAGCTTGTAGGAGTTGTGGCGTGAGTGTGGGTGCTTCCCGCCATTCACTATTTTGGTCATAACTTGAAGCAAAGTTGTCAGAATTAAGTGAAAGTACTTCCAATAGATGCATCTTGTCGAGAGCTTCGAAACGAGTACCCTATTGACTATATTCGGAGTTCGGAGATGGGAGAACTCCTTGATTTTCTGAAAACTGCTGTAAGAGGTATCACGGCAGACACTTTCAGTTTCTCAGTGAGCTTGAGAGGTGGATTATTCTTTTCTCGTTCATAGCAGCTGAACCACTTCATGTTCCATCATGTGTGCACATGTCCTCATACACTTGGTTAGGTCGTTTGATCGGATTGACATTTAAATGTGTGTTAATTTCCCACTATATGCAGTCGTGTTGCAATATAGAGGTACAGTCTCATTGGCACGAGTCCTTGAGTCTTCTTGACTCAAGTACACAGTCCATATAAGCAAGGCCTCCCTTCACTCCACACAAGTCATTCCACTCTAGCTCATTGCCAAGAGTGTGCTCCCACTCCTCATGGAGTCACCATGCTCATAAAGCATCTCATGTAGGTCATTTTCATTTCCATTTTAATTCATTCATAATGTTTTGTTATCTTTTGTTCCTTTCTCCTTAGCTTGTTAGATTTGTGAATGTGAGTAGAGTAGGAGTAGTTCTTTTTCATTTCAACACGGTATCAGAGCATAGGTTATTGTGTTTGAGTACTTTCATTTATTATCCTCTTTGTTAGCATGTAAAGCACTCTTAATCCGTCCTTTCTTGTCATATCATAATAAGAGTGCTTCTAAGCACTGGTAGTAATATTATCATCCTAATTAGCGTTATCTTTCTCCTCATCATCTTCATTCCATTCCCTTCCCACCCTTCTCTTAAAGACTCTTTTGCCACCCATTAGATCATTATTTTCTTACTTTTCTTAGTGCATATCCTTCCAATTTTCACTTTGAGCATCATAATAATTCATATATGAGGTGTTTTTAAGCACCAATACTCAGACTAGTAAGAGTTCTTTTGAGAACTTCTAATGAGATTGGAGAAAAAGTAGAGAAAGCATTAGAAGCGCTTACCCAGATTCATTGCTCGGATGTGGTAGAAAGATGTGAGAATATTGAAGCTTTACGGTTGCTGGATTGCAGCAATCTACCACTGATTATTCAACGGGAACAATAGAAAGCGCATCGTATATAGGGATTTTGCCATGTGTGCCCCAACCATCCTCTAACAGAAATCGCTCAGCCTCCTCCACCATTTCCAGGAGAAGGAGATCGGCTTGAAACTCGATGAGATCATCAACAAATTGAGTTCCTCTATTTCGTGTATAGTGAGTTCCTCTCATGGCCGTGGCAATCATAGCGATTTTAGAGCCAATAATCACGAAAAGCAGGGCAAGAGTGCACAAGATGCCACCATTTGGGAGAGAAGTCATCAACTTGTAGGTAAGCTATGGGTAGAAACAAAGGGGTGTTTGGATTTAGATGGGAAGAAGATCTACTTTGTACTGCCATGGCGAGAACAAATTGATGATCGATCGATGGAGAACTTGGTCTGCGTGTGCCACTAAGATTTGGAGATGGTACCTCTATAGAAGCAATGAAATCTAAATGTTGTTGTCTATCGCCTCATATCTCTGTAGCCATCGGTGAATGTTGCGGACCCCTGCTGTGCTAATGTTCGAGTGTGATGGCTTCTACATGTGCTCCAGCATTTGTTGTTATTCAAATGCTCCATGTTCACATGCGCATTCTCAAAACCCTTTGATAAAGTTCGGCAAGGGCTAACAACAGAAGAGGACTGTGGAGAGCTTGCTCAGTAACAGAGAGCACGGTCACAAAAGCCATGAGTATGGAGAAAACAATCACTGAAGCTAATTTCCACTACCTAAAAGAGAACAAAAGGGAAGAGAGTATTGCGCTACAGTCGATCTGAGTCATGCTGAGAAAAATGAAGCAACAAAAGTGCCTTGCTTGTGCAGACGCTTCATGAGTCTATACTGAAGAAATGGACAGAGAAATCGACATTCTGTTTCTTTGCCAGTTGTGCCTTGCACACATAGGAGAACAAGCTGGGGACGTGCCTTGAATTTTGTAGAAATGCTTCAAAGTCATATTGAACATACGTGCACACTCATAGACAATCAAAACGGCGCAACCTCTGTAGAAGAGGACTGTTGAAAATAGGTGATGCTACAACATGTGTGCACCAGGAGGAGTCCAAGGGCTTCATCTACACAAGATGCACCTAGATAGAGTGATGCAGATCACTGAGAACGAGAGTTCTAGAAAACTTTGCTTCTCTATTCAGTTGCACAGGCACGAGGAGTTCTGGATCACGTGAAGACCCCACACTCTTTTGTCCAGATCTTCTCCTTACTGTCCATTTTGCCAAAGATATCTAAAGAGAGACAAAAGAGATGAGGTGCGCCGCTTCGCTTGAGAGAGCAGTAAGTTGCAGTCGGAGATGCGGGTACCACACAGCCAGCCCGTCATTGATTTCCAAAATAATAATAATGAGGATTTTTATATATCTAGTTCCACATGTTCACATGATGTTTCCATCTTATGTGACTTAGGGAAATATTCCATGCACCATTCAGATAATGACACACCCATTTTTTTTTTTGCTCAATTTGATTGTAACTTGTAAATATACCCTATGAGATACACTTTTATAACCATTTTGCAAAGGAATTAGACATTGCCACTCCAAAAGTGTGGTAAGACCTTCCTTATGAGCTCCACATATGCACTCTCATGAACATGGCACTTATGGTGCAACCAAATTAATAAAGCCAAAAGCAATACCAAAGAGCCTACCAAAGATCCCAGCGATGGATCCAAAAGAAATCAACAAAGAACACAAAGCAAAAGGTGATGGGAACTGGTTCCATAAGCACTACCTACCCCATGATGTAAACCCTTGACGTGTCTAGGGATCCCATATGTCCCTAGATCCCATTAAAAAACCACTTGGATCCCAAATGTCCAAGTATATGTCTTGGGATCACATATGTCCCAAGATCCTAGGGATGTCATATGTACCAAACTTGGATCCCATAAATCCAAATTATGTCTAAGGATCCCATATGTCCTTAGATCCTAAAAACCAAATGGACTAAGTGATCCCATATGTCACTAGTCCCCATGCTAAAAACAAAAGGGTCATCACATGGAGGGGGGGTGTTGAGAGTTCCATGCTCCACCCCCTTTTGTACAAAGCTAGAATCATTCTCATGCAAGCACATTTATCCCACATGCAAGGGAATTCTCCCAAACTGATGAGGACCTTATAGAACCACTTTTCTTGGGTCAAGATTGGATTTATGATCATGCAATCAACTTGAACCTAAGAAGTCAACTTCTTCAAGTTTGGGTACATGAACAATGCATTACATTAGAATTAGAGAACTGCATGCTCACATATCATGGCACCACACACTCTCTTAGTTCCTCTAAGACTAATCTTTACATATAAGATGTTGTATGTGTCAAAAGCTCTATGATCCAGAAGGACTCAATCATGGAAGGATAGTTGCAAAGGCAAGCAAACCCTCCTTCTTTTTTGAAGACTAAAGCATCCATAGTAGTTCAACCTCAGAAGCAAGCAAAACAATAGACAACAGGTATATCAAATAGACAAAGAGCCTTCAAGAGTAAAGTAGTTCCGGGCGTAAAAGCAGATCTAGGTACGAAAAGGAGAGCAACCACTAGCTGTGCCAACACAATTCTCACCCAAGCAAGCCAACCATGGGAAGACAAGAACCAAGCAACCAGGACCAGCTCAACCAAAAGTTCTTTGACAAATTTGGGTACCAAGAAAATTAACTGCAGCTCAACAAGGGCGATTACATATGTGGGGTTCCCAAAGCACTCTTACATGCACAAAGGCCTATGCTCTCCACCATGCAAAAGGTCTCAACAAAGAAGCCAAGTAGAGAAAAGGGTAAGAACCGAGCACAAAGAACAAAAGAAGATAAACTCAACCCTTTGGCAAAAGTAAGAAGACAACCATCAAGGATATGGGTTTGGAAGCCAAAAGTACCACTAAGTTCCACAGAATTGAAGAGCCAACCACGCTGGACACCAAGTTTTAGCAACCATCCAAAGAGGAAGAAGTCAGAGGTGATCTCTACTAGACAGAATACTATTCTAAAATGGACTCCTATAAGGAGGATTACATCATTTTGAGAACCAATCAAAACCTCCAAAAAAAGATTGCATCAAGTTTGCAAGCAACATTGAAAGCCTCGACATGCAACAACCATGTGCCTTTAGCATAATCTTGCCTTTTGCACCATTCAAGTCATGCATTTCTAAAGTATGCATTAATATAGGGCCACCTTACATGGCCCTGCATAGACACAATTGAGAATCCCAGGCGCAAGTGACACATTTGACATATGTAACATATTTTATTGATGATAACACCTTTCTTCTTGTTTTATGCCATTGTTTAAAAAAAAAGGAAAAAAAAATGAAAAAAGAAAAAGAAGAAGAAGCAAGAAAGAAAGAAAAAAGAGGAAGCAAAAAAGATAGAAAGAGGAGACATGACCATGCGCTTGAAGAATCTCATCAGTGAACCATTAGTAAGGAAATCCATCAACAAGCAAGACAAGGCAATGGTCAATCACCGTGATGGGGGGTACACAACGAAGAATGAAGATCCATGGACCCTTCACCATGCTAAGAATTGCCTACTATAACAACACTATAACCATGGTAGATTAGGAAAGCTCTTTGTCAGCATACCCTTAAGCACTTTGCTCAGGACCCAATTTCTTGCACCACACTTCTTCCCATGCATTTTGCAAGTATGCATACATAAGGCCACCGTGCAATGCCATGCATAAGGCACATAATGCTTTCAACCCATGCACTAATACACTTACCCATCGTTCATTATGGGTTACAAGTAATTGGCACGAAAGATTTAGAGGACATCAAGGTTATAACATCAATAGCTATGAAGCAACTCACAACCGATAGCCACTCAAAATCAATAGTGACAACCTCTTTTGAGCAATCAACAGTTCTTGGAAAGCTCACAAATACACCATCTTGCTCAAATCCAAGGAGGAAGTGCATACAATGGGACTAAAGCTTGCATAGGCTAGCAGGGGAAAACTAAAGAACCAGACAACCGACCAAGCTACATTTGAAAGATGGAACACTCTTGTTAATGGAAACTACCCCTCAAGTACTACATGGAACTCCTACACCAAAAAGGGTCTATTAGGCATGACAGACTCTAGAGGAGGCAGGAGTGTTGACACTCAAGGTTAAAGACAAAGCATGGAAGCGCATCAAGACATATGTCAAATTTTTAGAAGAAATCCCTATAAAAATAGTGATTTTTATCACTAAAAACCATTGTAGATACCATTTTTCATTTTTGCAGCTCCACTTTGTTCAAGCCGAGGAGTCCTTGAGCTTGAGGAGCATTAGAACCATCATCCTACCAATTTTCATAATTTTTATACTCCGTTCGAGCCCCCAAATAGGCCCTGGAACTTATTTTTTAACTAGACCAGACACTAGGTATGGATAGGGCCAAAACCACTCAAAAAACTATAAAAAGGGCTTGAGAGCTCATTTTTGAGGTTAGCTTGTTGTAGATTTGAGGTTTTTAAGAGAACTCTTTTATAATCGAGGTCCTTCCATTGTTCGACTCTTTGCTCTTACTTTGTGCACGGATTGACATTTATGAGGTGAATTGTTGATGTGTGAAACATCACAAGAAATGAATTAATGTGACAGTAGACAACCTCTATGGTCACCATTAACTCATTGTCACTCCAAACTTTGAGAAATGATAGCCAAAACCAAGAACTTTACTTCTTCAGAACTTTCCTGTCATTGAAATGACATACCTTTGGTATTTTGCTAATTTCTCTTAGTACA
Organism: Ceratopteris richardii; assembly: GCA_020310875.1. Lineage (NCBI taxonomy): Eukaryota > Viridiplantae > Streptophyta > Polypodiopsida > Polypodiales > Pteridaceae > Ceratopteris > Ceratopteris richardii. The sequence continues at coordinate 157,901,267 of CM035427.1, read as the reverse complement.
AATATTGTTTCTCAAAGATCTTTTGGTAGATGAAAGTAGAAGAGAAGAGCTTTCCAATAAGCTATTATTTGCAAGAAACAGATCTCTACAACTCACGATAAAGCCTTCACAAGATGACCTTGTATGACTTCCAAAAGTGGAAATTTTGCTTGTTTTAGTCAATCTGAGTGTCTAAAAATGAAAATTCGATGCCTAGCATCGACGTGCAACCAAAAGTCGATGCCAGGCATCGACTTTGCGCTTTTTTAGCCACTTTTTCAGCACCAAAATTACCCTATGAACACAAGACATGAGCAAGATCACTTTTTTGTGGGAAGTCGGTGCCAGACATCGACTTTATGTTGAAACTCGATGCCAGGCATCGAATTGCTCCACAAACTTCATATTTTCAAAGAGATTTAGCAGTACATAAAAAACTCAGAGAATAAAACATAGACTTATCAGCACAAACTCGATGCTAGGCATCAAGTTGCTTGGAAAACTTGAACTTTTGAACTCATCACATAGTAGACAAACATGGAGATGATGGAGAGAGTCTCATTCACAAAACTTTACTTAGTTCTTCTCATAGCTATGAAAAACTCAGAAACTTTACAAATGCTTTCTCACTCATAGAAGCCCGACTATACTCAGTCATACAAAATGAACTCCTTCTCACACTCTTACACTTCGCGTCAGTTGGTACAAACTAACTTATATAGTTTTTCTCAATCTCGTGACTTTTTTAAAAACTTCTAGAACTAAAGTGAACTAACTTTACAAATATAATACACTTGTGAATTTGTGCCTTCATATAGGCATGTGGTTTTCTCCTAAAGCTTTGACCTTCAAATATATGTCCAATTATTGATTATTTCTCCAACAGCTCCCCCTCAATCACTAATTGACATTCTCTGTTTCTTCATATCATCTTCTTTTCTTTTACTCGTGCCATGCTTTTGAATCTACTCCCTTGCCACTAACGTTACCTTGTACCTATTTATAGAACCATCTAAATTCTTCTTGATTTTATATATCCACCTAGATCCTATTACCTTCATGCTTGGATTCTTGGGAACCAAGTCCTAAGTATTATTTTCTTGAAGTGCTTCTACTTCTTCCTACATGGCTTCTCTCCATTCTTTCCTCTTACTAGCCTCTTCAAATGAAGAAGGTTCTTCTATCATAGATTCTTTAGTGATATACATAGAATGCTTGCTGACTAACGATGTGTCATAGACATACCTTTTCTCTCAGGAAATGATAATGTATCTCTATATGTTTTGTTCTTGCATGAAATACTGGATTTGTTGCTAGATAAAGTGAACTCATATTATCTCCATGTATTGTAGGTATACCTTGATCAATGTCCAAGCTTTTGAACAGTGTCTGCATCCATATGACCTCCTTAGCTGCTTCAACAAGTCCTTTGTACTCAGATTCAATTGATGATAATGCTATTGTATGTTGTTTCTTTGAACACCAACTTACAAGCTTATCACCAATGTATATCATGTAGCCATGAGTTGATCTTCTATCATCCTGTTACCTGCCCAGTCTGAGTCACTATAGGCTATCAACTTCAAATATGATGTAAAAGGATAATATAATCCTTCCTTTATAGTTCCTTTGATATGTCTGAGAACTCTTTGACCTGCAATCCAATGTGGGTCTTTTGGACAATGCATGAATTGTGAAAAAACTCCCATTGCATAACTAAGATCGGGTCTTGTTAGTGTAGCATAAATCAAACTACCCACAAGAGATTGATACTTCCTCATATCTTTGTATTCTCCACCATCATTTTTACTGAGCTTGTGAATAACTTCAAGTGGAGTTGAAGCTTCTCTGCAATTTTCCATTCCAAAATTCTTCAACAAGTTCAGAAGATACCTTTCTTGTGACACATATATGCCATGATTTGTATAAGTAACTTCCATTCCAAGAAAGTATGACAACTTTCCTAGGTCACTCGTCTTGAATTCTTTTTCAAGTAATCTCTTTACCTCCTTGATTCCTTCATCTGAAGTACCTGTGATTATCATGTCATCTACATAAATACAAATGTAGATTGTACCTTCCTCTGTTCTTTTGATGAGTAGACTTGGATCTGCTTTTGAGCTTTGATATCCAAGTTCATTGAGATACTTCACCAATCCATAGCTCCATGCTCTTGGAGCTTGCTCCAATCCATAGAGTGCTCTTCTCAACTTGCAAACAAAATTTGGATACCTAGAATCTATAAACCCTTGAGGTTGTTCCATGTATACCTCATCTGATATGTATCCATTCAAAAATGCATTCTTTACAAATGACGTGAGGCGAGCCACCCAAGTGGCCACTAAGAGTGAAGGCAGGAAGAGGAAGAAGAAAGAAGTCACACAAGAAGAAGAAGAATCTCTGTTTGAGGTCCCTGAAAACTTTAAAAACTATGAAATAGATTATAGAAGAGTCATGGTAAGAATGCCTAAACGTGAGGCACAATCAGGGGAGGCCTATGACAACAAAGAAACCACCAAGAAAATAGTTGTAGCCATTGAAGAAGGAGAGGAGAGATGCACTTACATAGGACATGACCTGACGAAGGAAGAAGAGCATGAGTTAATAGCCTTGCTAAGAGAATACAGAGATGTATTCGCTTGGCATTACAAGGATTTGAAGGGTGTAGACCCTAACATATGCTCACACACTATCCCCATGACCTCAGATGTCAAACCCTCTAATCAAAAGCCATACACATACAACGAGAATTATGCTACCAAGATCAAAGAACAGATAGATCGCTTGGTTGAAGCTGGATTCATTTATGAAATTGAGCACACTGAGTGGGTATCCCCCATCATAGTGGTGCCCAAGAAGAATGGAAAGCTACGTGAGAGCGATCACAAAACTACCCAGGCCAAAGAATGTGAAGGAAGTGCAAGCTTTCATGGGGCATTGTGGCTATTACCGACACTTAATACACATGTATGCCATCATTGCAAAGCCTCTGTATGGACTTTTGACCAATTTTGAGTGGATTGAGGAATGTGAAAACTCTTTCAATGAGCTCAAACGACGATTATGTTCAGCGCCAATCTTGACTACACCACATTGGAATAAACCCTTTCATGTGCATGTGGATGCATCCAATTATGCCATTGGATATGTGCTTGCACAACCTACGGGAGAAGGTAATATGGATATTCCAATTGCCTATGCTAGTAGATAGTTGAATGCAGCTGACAAAATTATACCACCACTGAACGAGAATGATTAGGCATGGTGCATGCGGTTAAAAAGTTTAGGCACTATTTGCTTGCAAATAAGTTTAAATTTTTTACTGATCATCAGGCATTGTTGTACTTGGTAAACAAGCCATGCAATACATGCAAATTAGTAAGATGGTTCCTCTCGCTAATGGAATACAACTTTGAGGTTGTGGTGAGCAAATGAAAAACTCATTTGAGAGCAGATCATCTCTCTAGGCTCACATCAGGAGAGGCCCCACAAGGAGTATTAGATGACCTTCCTGATGCTTACTTATTCAACTTGGAAGTTGTGCCACAGTGGGCCAAAACATTAGTGCCAGTACTGACATACAGGCCTAACCACCCCGTAATAAACACTCAAGATAGAGAGGTAGTAAAAGCCCAGAAGTACCATATCATGGCAGGAAGTATGTACAAGCATATAGATCAAGGAATATTAGCCTACTGTGTGGAAGAGGATGAGTACGCGGAATGGTTGCAATTAGCACATGTAGGTGCATTAGAGCAACATTACTCAAGGCAACGAACCCTACAGACACTAAGGAGACTCGGAGTACATTGGCCGACTATGGAGGCTGATGTCCATAAGTTGTGCAAGGAATGCCCGATCTACTACACTAAACCACCTGTGGAACATGCCACTCTTTATCAAGTGTCCGTAGTGCCCAATTGGAGTGAACCACTAGTAGCCTTCCTGAGGACGAAAACATTCCCATAAGACATGACTTTGGCCAGGAAAAGAAGTTTAGAAAAAGAAGCCCTACATTACTCACTCATTGGTGATAATCTATACAAGCATGGTAAAGATGGTTACCTTAGATTATGTGTCCATGAGAGCGAATACCTCAAGATATTCGAAACTGCTCACCAGGGTGTAGGAGGAGGACATTTTGGACCAGATCGGGTGATCAAGACTGTACTATTTGCAGGTCTTTCGTGGCCAATACTCACATGGATGCACATACCTATGTGAAGAGGTGCGATGTTTGTCAGTGAACCCAGTATCCTATACGTAAGGATGAGATGCCATTGAAACCTATGATGGGTGGACGTGCATTCTCTAAGTGGGGAATAGACTTTGTTGGTCCTATTAATCCCCCAGCTAAGGGTTCACATGCTGAATATGGCCAGAGACTATCTAACCAAGTGGGTAGAGGTAAAGGCCACCACAAAGAACGATGCTCAAATGACAGCTAAGTTCTTATTTGAGAATGTGTTCACTAGATACGGGCTACCTATAGAGCTAGTAAGTGATAGAGGCACTCACTTCTTAAATGAAGTTATTGAAAATCTTCTCCAAGAATTCTTGGTAGTACACAAGAAGTCTACCCCCTATCACCCACAAGCTAATGGGCAAGCCAAAAGCACAAATAAGATTCTATGCAATGTGCTGACTAAATTGGTGAATAATAAATGCTCTGATTGGGACAAACAGCTACATCATGCTGTTTGGGCATACAGAGTGGCCTATAAAACGGTACTCCAAGTCACTCCCTTTCAAATGGTATTTGGCCAAAATGCAGTGCTACCATTGGACTTCTTGATACCAACATTGAGAGTAGCACAGGAGCAGGATTGGACGGGTCATGAACTCTCTTCGAGAATCTTTGACCTGGAGTGACTAGGTGAAACGAGATTAAGAGCTACAGTAGGAATTTATGCGGCTAAGAAAAGATAGAAGGCATATTTTGATGCCCATGTGAAGTACAAAGGCTTGAAAGCAGGAGACCTAGTCTTAGTCTACACTTTAAAGCAACATGCACGGAAATTAGAGAAGAGAGGCTATGGAGCCATGATTATCAATAGGATCTCCACAAGTGGAGCAGCTCAATTAGCTACACTGGAAGGTGAGGTTCTTCCTAGTTACATTAGCGGATGCAGAGTCAAATTATACCAGGAACCCCTCACGGAGGAGATGCTAAATCGACTCAATATTGCAAAGAAACGTAAAGAAGAGGAAAAGCGAATTCGAGAAGAGGCATAGGCAGAGGCATTGGAATGCATCCAAAGAATGAAGTTGAGAAGACCTTGGATATGCATGGCATGTACATTCCCATAGAGAAGGAAACATTGATCCCTGGAAGAATGAAACACAAAGATCTTAAAGGATATGGTTGCTATGACACCTACCATCACACTCCACCTACAAACGATCATGCAACACTTCGCCTTCCCCGCCCAGGAACGCTTCACGATGCCACCAAAAAGAATCTGGTTCAGCTTGTACTTGGCGGAGACAGAGGATCTCACAATCAATTTACCACACTGGATCATAGATCAAATCCACCTAGCACATCAACGATGGAATAAGAAACAAAAGAACATGCTTCATGGGTGTTGTGCATTGACAAAAATAATTACTGGTGCTTAGCTTATGACGTGCCTATTCAAAGAGCACTAGTGTGGTCCAGAGCTCAGGAATTCCAGAGACGGCTATCAACAGCAAGACCCCCATCGAAGAAAATGAGAGGCTCTGTCCAATTACCATGTGCCCAAGCAAGGGGAGCCACCACCACACTAGAGGTGACACCTCCACAAACATGACGTGTTTGACCGTTTACGATTCGCTTACCCAGACAGAGTGCAGAAGGACCAAATCTAGTTTTCCCTCCGATCCCCTCTGACCTGGAGTTCCCACAAGGCCACACCCTGGCTGATCTAACGGATGAAAAAATTGCTAGGATGATCAATGAATCTAACCTTGAGACAGAAGCAGAGCAGACCCAAGGACCGCAACCCACTACAACAACTTCAGCCCCGACCCAACCGGAAGTAGTAGAAGTACAGGAAGATGAAGAAGAGACTGAAGAGGAAGCAGACAAGGAACATGATCAAGAATACAAAGAAACTTCAGAACTAGTGAGTGCCCCAACCTATTCGGCACAAATAAAAAGATTGTATGAAACCATGAAGCGAGTCCAGGAACATCACAAACTGTTGCTCGAAACAGGAAAGGTGTTGATGAGCCAAATGTTAGGAGAGGAAGGCGTGGATGAAATGTTTATTGAATCCATGAAGCTGCACGCGGATGCGGTGGGCTTGGATGAAGCCATTCATTCAGCTATGGCTTATATTCATCGCTTTGAGAAACGAGTGCCTACCCGTCCCATGCGCTCCAGCAAGCAGATTCACATGAATGTATCGGCACCAGGAGACACTACACAGATAGAGGAACACCATGAGGCACCACCATCACCACCTCTCACTACACACTTCACTTCACCACACGACACTACCACCCCAACTTCAACACTCACCACATATGTTATGGGGATTCCTATCTCACCAAGCACCCAATTTGGAGGGATCACAATGCCCACATTTACAACAATATTCATGAACATCACATCCACCCCACCCACTGTCCCCATCTACACATTCACCCACACTTTTGACACCATGGAAACATCACCAGCCACAGCACCACTCCCTCCCCCCTCTCTACCACCATCTCCCATACCCCCTCCAACCACATCACCTCTCGTGACCACTTCATTCACAATCCCTTTCCCCCTCCCCATTCCCCCTGCATCCTCCACCTTCCCTGCATTCATAAATGTAAATAACATGTTTTCTACATTACATCAGTGTGTACATCAGTTGCAGACAGAATACAAAACCTTGGAAGATCGACATCGCCAAATAACTACGGATCATGAGCAACTACAGAAGAGGCTTGCAGCTTTGGAAGCAGAAAATACTGACCTAAATCAATGCTACACTACGCTCGAGCACGCTCACTAGACCCTTTTGGAAGCTCCCCAGTCATCCGATTCCAATGAAGTTAAAAAACTAACAGCTCTACTAGAACTTTATCAATTAGAACATGTTAAAAGCAGTCGCAACCTGACCCTACTCAGAAAGCACATGGCCACTGCCCTCGAAGAGAACAAGCGCTTGCAAAAGCAGAACGAAGAAAATTTAGAGGCAGCCATGGAGGGTTCCAGGAGATCGACCCCAAAAGATTCAAAGCTATTCCATCCGACATTATGAAGACAATTCTAGAAAGCTATGCGGATCTACTAGAAGTGCACGATGAGTTGGGCAAAGAGCGAGATACTCTCCATCAACAGCTAACAATGCAGGAAGCCCAACCCAAGACCACTGATTCTACCACCACTATAGGAGAGGTGAATGCACTGAGAGAATAGGTCGCGGAGTTGCAAAGCAAGATACTCCAATGAAAGACAACCCTCCCCGATCATCGAGCCAGAACCAGAAGAATTGGTACCCATAGAAGTGGATGAATCATATGAAGAGCCATATGTTCCTATGCCAATGCCGGGTGGCCAAAAAACCTCTGAGGGATTGGACACACTAGAGGTAGAAGCCCCAGAATGGATGCAGAAACTCGAAAAAACGGCCAATACACATGACGAGTGAGTCGCGGTCCAGATTGAGTCCATGACCAAGATTGAGGACACCATTATCAAATCAGAATATTTCCGAAGTATGTCTCATCACAGATGGATAGGCACCAACGATGATCAGTATGTGCCATATTGTGTACTCTTGGCAAATTACAACGCCGAAATTCAACGACGATGTGGCAAGGCTCCAACCTTTGCCACTCAATTCGTCCCTGATGATATCCCTGAGAGCGCTAAACAAGGATCAATTCATCAACCTACCTGGCGGCTACAACTCTTAGAAACTTATCCTGAGATGGTTCGAACCTAGAACATGCCACTATTCATTAAGTATAATCCCTTTTATGCTCCCATACTCAGAAGATGCACATGGCCTGAGTTTGCCATCACGGTGAAGAATGTCAAAGGCTGTGCAAAGTGGCTCAATTACGTATACCTGGCACCACCACGGGGACAAGCTACAATGGGCTACATGATCTCCACCATCTGCCACTAGGGAGTCAGAATGCAAAACATCCCAGATGTAATGGCTCATATGTGCATAAAGATATTCGAGTTGATGCTGGTTACCTTCAGAACCCTCAAAAATATTCAAGATCCACATTTCTCAGGCGTCGGATTCACAGCAAGTAACCTTGACTTGGTCTACGATATGAGTACAACTCCCTCCATCCAGGTGATATATGCATGGCACGCACGAATTAAATACCTCCCCGCTTGCTACAAGCAAACATTTGAAGAGATGTTCATCACAGGGTTCTGGGAATAAGACTCTGAAGTCTTTGTTCCCAGACCCTCCCATCTACTCCACCTCTTTGCAATGGAGCGAACACTACATTCAGAACAACTACGTGTGCCACATCTGGATGTTCTAGGTCCAGTGGATTGGGATGCCCTCCTAACTGATTTGGCACGAGGGCTACGGCTAGAAGAACACCACCTGCTTCAGAGGTCGTTGAATTCTATGTCAAATGCTTAGCCAAACAAGGGTCTGGCAGAGACGACAGACGTGAGAGAGGGGGGGGTGTTGGCATCAGTCAAAGCACCCAAGGACTCACAAGACAAGGAAGCCAAAGAAGGGAGCTAGAGCAGAGAGAAGGCACAAGCAGACAAAGTAGTCAACGAAGATCTGGCAAGTAGGCCATTCACAATTTTCCAAATCAACACCCTCATAACAGTGATTCTCATCACTAAAAATCATTGTAAATACCATTTCACCTTTTTCTAACTCCATTTTGTGCAAGCCGAGGAGTCCTTGAGCTTGAGGAGTATTAGAAGTATCATTGTACCAATTTTCATGATTTTTAGACTTCGTTTGAGCCCTCAAATAGGCCCTAGAACCTAATTTTTAACTAGGCTAGACACTAGGTCTGGATAGGGCCAAAAACTAGTCAAAAACTATAAATAGAGCTAGACAGCTCATTTTTGAGGTTAGCTTGTTGTAGAATTGAACTTGTAAGAGCACTTTTGAGTAATCTAAAGAACTCCATTGTCTCTCTCTTTGTTCTTGCCTTGTGTGCACGTGTGTGTGTATGTGTGTGCATGTTAGTGTGCTTCTCACTCACACACTTGTGCCATCACTTGTTCGAGGTCTTCATACCATCCTCACGTCTTCTCGGATTGACATTAAAGGAGGTGCTACTCATCACTAAGCTACACCAACAGTCATGAGCCAAATGATTACTCAATCCACAGATCCAGCAAGCCTTCTTGTTGTTATTCTGATTACCTCTACCTCTTCCAAAAGCTCTTGGTCTTCCTCTGCCAGTGCCTTTACCTCTTGCATAATAAACTTGAGAACTCCACTCCTCTTCATCTTTTGCTTTACCTTTATCTCCTTTCTTCTTGTTCTTCATGTACATTGCAGAACTTTGTCCTTTATCTCCATCTCCCTTCAAGTCTTGCTCAAATGTGAGCATCAAACCAAGCAACTGGTTCATATCTGGAACATAATGATTTAATGAAAGCTCTCTTGATAAGACAAAAGGTTTCCACCTTTCATCTCCTCTCAAACCTGTAAGTAATTGAGCAATCAACCTATGATCCTCAATATCTTCATCTATGGATCGTAGACTATCTGCTAGATCCTTCATCTTAGTGACATAATCACTAATACTTTGACTTGGCTTCTTCTTGGATGTTGTAATTTCTGACAATAGACTTGCTTTCCTTGCTTTGGTGGTACTTTGGAAATGATACTCCAATGCATTCCAAATATCTTCAGATGATTCCAATCCTCTAATGTGTGGTAACAAATGATCAGAGATTGTATTGTAGATGTAGGCTTTTGCACTTGCATCCTTCTTCTGCCAATGCTTTGAAGCATCAAGTTCCTCTTTCTTTGGTCGGCTTTCATCTTCAAATACTAGCTTCTCTTCTTCACATGTTACATATATCATGAGATCCTTACTCATAAGTAAGGCTTCCATTCTCATTACCCATGCGGAATAATTATCTCTGTCCAGTTTGTCAATGGAGATATGATCTGCCATACTCCTTTCCTTCTGCTGCAATCTGTGAGCTTAAAGGATAAAGGATAATACCTTTTCGAGTTCTTTGTGTATGAGGATACTTTTGAAGTAACCTTTTGATGCCTTGTGTCTTCAAATGCTTCACCTTTCAACCTTTAATGAAAAACTTTTCAAAACTTCTCGCGCCTTTGCCACCTTCTGCTCTTTAGGAGCTTTCTGCTCTGATACCACTTGTTGATGTGTAAAACATCACAAGAAATGAATTAATGTGACACTAGACAACCTCTATGGTCACCATTAACTCATTTCCACTCCAAACTTTGAGAAATGATAGCCAAAACCAAGAACTTTATTTCTTCAGAACTTTCCAGTCATTGAAATGACATACCTTTGGCAATTTGCTAATTTCTCTTAGCACAAATATTATTTCTCTAAGAAATTTTGGTGGATAAAAGTAGAAGAGAAGAGCTTTCCAACAAGCTATTATTTGCAAGAAACAGATCTCTAGAACTCACGATATAGCCTTCAGAATGAAAAATGGTGCAACCTCTATAGAAGAGGACTTTTGAAAATAGGTGATGCTACAACATGTGTGCACGAGGAGGAATCCAAGGGCTCCATCTGCACAAGATGCACCTAGATAGAGTGATCCAGATCACTAAGAACGAGAGTTCTAGAAAACTTTGCTTCTCTGTTCAATTGCACAGGCAAGAGGAGTTCTGGATCACGTGAAGACCCCGCACTCTTTTGTCCAGATCTTCTGCTTACCGTCCATTTTGCCAGAGATCTCTAAAGAGAGACAAAAGAGATGAGCTGCACCGCTCCGCTTGACAAAGCAGTAAGTTGCAGTCAGAGATGCGGGTACCACACAGCCAGCCTGTCATTGATTTCAAAAATAATCATAATGAGGATTTTTATATATCTAGTGTCACATGTTCACATGATGTTTCCATCTTATGTGACTCAGGGAAATATTCCATGCACCATTCAGATAATGGCACACCCATTTTTTTATGCTCAATTTGATTGTAACTTGTAAATATACCCTATGAGATACACTTTTATGGCCATTTGCAAAGGGATTAGACACTGGCACTCCAAAAGTGGGGTAAGACCTTCCTTACGAGCTCCACATATGCACGCTCATGAACATGGCACTTATAGTGCAACCAAATTAATAAAGCCAAAAGCAATACCAAAGAGCCTACCAAAGATCCCATCGATGGATCCAAAAGAAATCAACAAAGAACACAAAGCAAAAGTGATGGCAACTGGTTCCATAAGCACTACCTACCCCATGATGTAAACCCTTGTACGTGTCTAGGATCCAAGATGTCCCTAGATCCCATTGAAAAACCACTTGGATCCCAAATGTCCAAGTATATGTCTTGGGATCCCATATTTCCCAAGATCCTAGGAATGCCATATGTCCCAAACTTGGATCCCATATGTCCAAGTTATGTCTAAGGATCCCATATGTCCTTAGATCCTAAAAACCAAATGGACTAAGTGATCCCATAGGTCATTAGTCCCCATGCTAAAAACAAAAGGGTCATCACATGGAGGGGGGGTGTTGAGAGTTCCATGCTCCACTCTTTTGTCCAAAGCTAGAATCATTCTCATGCAAGCACATTTATCCCACATGCAAGGGAATTCTCCCAAATGCCATATAAGCAAGGCCTCCCTTCACTCCACACAAGTCATTCCACTCTAGCTCATTGCCAAGAGTGTGCTCCCACTCCTCATGGTGTCACCATGCTCATAGAGCATCTCATGTAAGTCATTTCCATTTCCATTTTAGTTCATTCATAATGTTTTGTTATCTTTTGTTCCTTGCTCCTTAGCTTGTTAGATTTGTGAATGTGAGTAGAGTAGGAGTAGTCCTTTTTCATTTCAACAGAGTCAACGTGTATCAAGAACCTCTTACAAAGGATATGTTCATGGGACTTAGCACTGCTAAGAAGCGAAAAGAAGAAGAGCTGAGGGTCATAGAAGAAGCACATGCAGAGGCTAGAGAGCGCATTAGGCAAAATAAGTTAAGGTGACTAGGCCTAGATGTCAACCCAAAAGCCCCAAAATATCACATGAACATGTGCAAAAAATCGGGCATAATTACTTCTCCCATAATCGATTGACGCCGCTTTGTGACTGTGGAGGTAGGATGAGGAAAGAGTGTAAGGACTATGAGAGCCTTGGTTGACTCAGGTGCAGTAACTAGTGCAGCTAGACTTTCATATTGCCATGACCTACAATTGAACAACAAGCCCATAGAAGCCTATCTCATAGGTTTGGGAGGTGTGGAAACCCCTTGTTTGGACGAGGTGGAACTTCCCATCTACCTTCAAGATGTTCCAATCAAAGTCAAAATGCTAGTGTGTCACGATGAGGACCTTACAGAACCAATTTTCTTGGGTCAAGATTGGATTTATGACCATGCAATCAACTTGAACCTAAGAAGTCAACTTCTTCAAGTTTGGGTACATGAACAATGCATTACATTAGAATTAGAGAGCTGCATGCTCACATATCATGGCACCACACACTCTCTTAGTTCCTCTAAGACTAATCTTCACGTACAAGATGTTGTATGTGTCAAAAGCTCTATGATGCAGAAGGACTCAATCATGGAAGGATGTTGCAAAGGCAAGCAGACCCTCCTTCTTTTTCAAAGACTAAGGCATCCATAGTAGTTCAACCTCAGAAGCAAGTAAAACAGTACAAGATGACAGGTATATCAAATAGACAAAGAGCCTTCAAGAGTAAAGTAGTTCCGGGCATAAAGCAGATGTAGGTACGAAAAGGAGAGCAACCACTAGCTGTGCCAACACAATTCTCACCCAGGCAAGCCAACCATGGGAAGACAAGAACCCAGCAACTAGGACCAGCTCAAGCAAAAGTTCTTCGACAAATTTGGGTACCAAAAAAATTAGCTGCACCTCAACAAGGGCGATTACATAAGTGGGTTCCCAAAGCACTCTTATATGCACAAAGGCCTATGCTCTCCACCGTGCAAAAGGTCTCAACAAAGAAGCCAGAGAAAAGGGTAAGAACCGAGCACAAAGAACAAAAGAAGATAAACTCAACCCTTTGGCAAAAGTAAGAAGACAATCATCAAGGATATGGGTTTGGAAGCCAAAAGTACCAGTAACTTCCACAAAATTGAAGAGCCAACCACGCTGGACACCAAGTTTTAGCAACCATCCAAAGAGGAAGACGTTAGAGGTGATCTCTACTAGACAGAATACTATTCTAAAATGGACTCCTATAAGGAGGATTACATCATTTTGAGAACCAATCAAAACCTCCAAAAAAAGATTGCATCAAGTCTGCAAGCAACATTGAAAGCTTCGACATGCAACAACCATGTGCCTTTAGCATAATCTTGTCTTTTGCACCATTCAAGTCATGGATTTCTAAAGTATGCATTAATATAGGGCCACCTTACATGGCCCTGCATAGACACAATTGAGAGTCCCAGGCACATGTGACACATCTGACATAGGTAACATATTTTATTGATGATAACACCTTTCTTCTTGTTTTATGCCATTATTTTAAAAAAAGGAAAGAAAAAGAAAAAAAGAAAAAGAAAAAAGAAAAAGAAAAAAAGAAAAAGAAGAAGAAGCAAGAAAGAAAGAAAAAAGAGGAAGCAAAAAAGATAGAAAGAGGAGACATGACCATGTTCTTGAAGAATCTCATCAGTGAACCATCAGTAAGGAAATCCATCAACAAGAAAGACAAGGCAATGGTCAATCACCGTGATGGGGAGTACACAACGAAGAATGAAGATCCATGGACCCTTCACCATGGTAAGAATTTCCTACTATAACAACACTATAACCACGGTAGATTAGGAAACCTCTTCGTCAGCATACCCTTAAGCACTTTGCTCAAGACCCAATTTCTTGCACCATACTTCTTCCCATGCATTTTGCAAGTACGCATACATAAGGCCACAGTGCAAGGCCATGCACAAGGCACATAATGTTTTCAACCCATGCACTAATACACTTACCCATCATTCATTATGGGTCACAAGTACTTGGCACGAAAGATTTAGAGGAAATCCAGGTTATAACATCAATAGCTATGAAGCAACTCATAGCTGATAGCCACTCAAAGTCAATAGTGACCACCTCTTTTGAGCAATCAACAATTCTTTGGAAGCTCACAAATACACCATCTTGCTCAAATCCAAGGAGGAAGTGCATACAGTGGGAATAAAACTTGCATAGGCTAGCAGGGGAAAACTAAAGAACCTGACAACCGACCAAGCTACATTTGAAAGATGGACCGCTCTTGTTAATGGACACTACCCCTCAAGTACTACATGGAACTCCTACGTCAAAAAGGGTCTATCAGGCATGACAGACTCTAGAGGGGGGGGAGAGTCGACACTCAAGGTTAAAGACAAAGCATGGAAGCGCATCAAGGAAGTGGACACACAAGAAGAAGGAGCATGTAGGGAGCTCCAGGAAGCATATGACAAATTTTTAGAAGAAATCCCTATAAAAATAGTGATTTTTATCACTAAAAACCATTGTAAATACCATTTTCCATTTTTGCAACTCCACTTTGTTCAACCCGAGGAGTCCTTGAGCTTGAGGAGTATTAGAACTATCATCTTACCAATTTTCATAATTTTTAGACTCCGTTCGAGCCCCCAAATAGGCCCTGGAACCTATTTTTTAACTAGACTAGACACTAGGTCTAAACAAGGCCAAAACCACTCAAAAAACTATAAAAAGGGCTTGAGAGCTCATTTTTGAGGTTAGCTTGTTGTAGATTTGAGCTTTTTGAGAGAACTCTTTTGTAATCGAGGTCCTTCCATTGTTCGACTCTTTGCTCTTACTTTGTGCACGGATTGACATTTATGAGGTTAATTGTTGATGTGTGAAACATCACAAGAAATGAATTAATGTGACACTAGAGAACCTCTATGGTCACCATTAACTCATTGCCACTCCAAACTTTGAGAAATGATAGCCAAAACCAAGAACTTTACTTCTTCAAAACTTTCGAGTCATTGAAATGACATACCTTCAGTATTTTGCTAATTTCTCTTAGCACAAATACTATTTCTCCAAGATCTTTTGGTTGATAAAAGTAGAAGAAAAGGGCTTTCCAATAAGGTATTATTTGCAAGAAATGGATCTCTACAACTCACCATATAGCCTTCACAAGATGACCATGTATGACTTCCAAAAGTGAAAATTTTGCCTGTTTTAGTAAATCTGAGTGTCTAAAAATAAAAATTCGATGCCTAGCATCGACTTGCAACCAAAAGTCGATGCCAGGCATCGACTTTGAGCTTTTTTAGCCACTTTTTCTGCACCAAAATTACCCTGTGAACACAAGACATGAGCAAGACCACTTTTATGTGGGAAGTCGATGCCAAGCATCGAATTTATGTTGAAACTCGATGCCAGGCATCGAGTTGCTCCACAAAGTTCATATTTTCAAAGAGATTTAGCAGTACATAAAACTCAGAGAATAAAACATAGACTTATGAGCACAAAATCGATGCGAGGCATCGATTTGCTTGGAAAACTTGAACTTTTGAACTCATCACACAGTAGACAAACATGGAGATGATGGAGAGAGTCTCATACACAAAACTTTACTTAGTTCTTCTCATAGCTATGAAAAACTCAGAAACTTTACAAATGCTTTCTCACTCAGAGAAGCCCGACTATACTCAGTCATACAAAATGAACTCCTTCTCACATTCTATCACACTCTTCCACTTCGCTTCAGTTGATACAAACTAACTTATATAGTTTTTCTCAATCTCGTGACTTTTTTTAAAAAACTTCTATAACTAAAGTGAACTAACTTTACAAATATATTACACTTGTGAATTTGTGCCTTCACATAGGCATGTGGTTTTCTTCTAAAGCTTTGATCTTCAAATATATGTCCAATTAGTGATTTTTTCTCCAACATGAATCTCCTCATGTTGGTACTTACCATTGTGCTAGAGTGACACCCTCCTCATCACAATGAAGTGTCCATTGTTCTTCATTGATAGAAATGTCTATGGTGGCTAAGAATTTTGCCCAACTGTGAGGCTCAAACTCCTCATCAGAAAAGATCATCGGTTTGTAGGCTGGGTCTCTAACTAGTCTGTATCCTTGAGAAGTTCCTTCTTCTATCACTTTTAGGCATCTTTCCTCTTCCTTTGTGACCTAGCACATCCACAAGTGAGTATCTTCATGCATCCAGGATGGATCAGAAGAACTTATTTAATGCACAGAGATTGAATCTTCTTGCACCTTGTGGATAGGTGCTTGTTGTTACCCTTTGGAGTTGTCCTCTCCAATCATTATAGCAAAAAAGACCAACTACACATCTTTAAATTGTCAATCCGGAAGAAAGCAAAGACCACAACCCCTTCTAGTTAATGGAATCCAAGAATAAGAGTTGAGATGACTGTTTTTCTGAGAAATTTATGAAGAAGGAGGGAAATATCTAGGATTTTGATTATCTTGAGTTCTACAATAGTATTTTCAATGATCTTTTTGCTTACATTGTGCCATTTCCACAGTAGAATACAAATATGAAGTCAAATTTCAAAAACAATACCTGTATCACACACAGAAGACAATCGTGATTCTGTAAAAACTAAGAATTTCCAATTCCAACTTTGTTCTTCTGCATTCTTACTCAATACACTGAGAATCATCCATCTTCATTCACCTCACTCAAAAATACACAAGGAAAGTTCACAAGTTCCATGGATTACACAATGACAAGACTCAACAAATCAAGAGAAAGATCATGAAAGGAGAAAACACAATTTTCTACAGGAAAGCTCTCACATTACTTGGATAGCATCAAAATAATACAACCAACCTCTTCAAAATAGAAGAAATTATCTTTTATACTTTTTGAAGTGTCCCTTTTCACACTTGAATTTTGGTCCTTTCCACCTTCTATTCTAAAAATATGCTACCTAAGAGCTTCCAAAAATTCTAGGAAAAATACATAGGATCCTATTTTACATGAGGAAGACTCTTCCTCAATTTTTACATCATTTGTATAAATATTTCTATAAATTTTTGACATTTTACAAATAGTTTTTCTTCAAGAAAATGCTTCCTCTAACATTCTTCCCCTCCTAGACTTTTTGGCTCCTGACAAAAAATATTCTTACAGACAAGTAATGAGAGCTTCCTTTATTTCTTCTTTCTTTGATAAACCTGAGATAACAAGTCATGGCTCTTTCTTTTTGTAATGTTCAAATTGTTCACCATTTCAAACAAAGCTTTCCTCCATTGTACTACTGCCTCTGTTCTGTCTATCCATCCTTCTTCAAGTATTCTGTATAAGTAGCTTCATATGCAGTAAGGCTTGATTTAGTGACTACTGATAAATTCCCAAACATTTCTCACTCTCTTTCAAAAAATCCATAGTCAAAAGCATCTTCAAAGATTTGAAGATAATGGCTTCTCGAAAATACTATTCTGCTGTAATATGCCATTAAACAAATTCTATCTGGTGTTTCACTTAAGTCAAAGAGTAAAGCATCTGTAGATGAGTTGAATCCAATGTAGTTGAGAGTCCTTACTTCAGTATCTGTGAATGTTTCTATACATGCCACCACAAGTCGCATCACTCTTACCAATAAAGTACAAGCTAGATCATTTACATCTTTGTATGTGGATATAACAGATTCTATTGTATCAATCATATACTTCTTGGTTGGCCATGTTCCTGCTTTTGGTCTTCCTATTTTTGGAAAATTCAACCATTTTGCTGGAAGTTGTCCTACATTCCTTCTTTCCCAAAATACTGTCCATTCTCTTCTTCTGGCTACTGGACAATAGGCTGGCTTTATTTTTAACTGCAAAGGTGCCTCTTTCCAGATCTTCCTGCATTCCTTGTTGGCATCCAACCATCTGTTCCTCCATTTAGGGTTAGCTTTTTCAAACAACGGGCCTTAGTGACATTAATATCTTCTTCATATTCCAAATATCTGTTTGGCGGTAGTCCTACCCTTGCAATCTGATAATTTTTAATACTTTCCATAATCATACAAAAAGGTATTCCTAACCCATCAGCTGCCCAATGATGTTGATCTGGGTTTACTTTTTATTGAGAGCAAAATTTACAATCTGCTCCTCATACTCATCATGCATTTTCCTTATGAATTCCATTCTTGATTCCTTGTCTGTTAGAAGCCTTTGAACAAATTCATCAGAATATTCTTCAACATCTTTGTCTTCTTGTTCACCAAAATTTTGAAATCTATTTTCTTCTCCTCCTTCATGTTCCTCTGCTTGTGTGGTCACTACCTGTTCTTCAACCTATTTTTGTGAGCATTCCAAGTTTTTGTGTAACTTTTCCACTATCAACATTAACCCTTGATTCTGGGATATCAATTGCTCTTTCTCTGATTTCCATTCATTTCTTTCTTTTGCTATATCCAAATGTAAATTGTTGTACCCTCTCAGAACTTGACCACCGGGTGTTCAAGTCCAAAGGGTTGATCTGGATTTTTGAGTTGGACCACGGATCGCCTCAAGCCATCCTCATAGATGCGAGCACCTAATCGGTTGGTCCGAATATATTCCAATTGTGTCTTATAGGGACCTTCTCGTGTTTGTAGATGGGCAGTTCCTGAGCCACTTGCAGGTTTCCCCATGCTAAAAGACATTTCTGAGTCACTTGTATCAGAGTTTAGTATGTAAGGACAACCACTTAGTTGTTGTGCCCGGGACTTAGCTGTATGGTTGACAGTAGACTGAGAAGATCTAATGCTTTCTCTATCCTTGCATAGGTGTCTACCAGATCTCAGGTTCATAAGCTTTGGTTAAGAGTCCAAAATTTCCCCTTGGTATGGTTCAAAATCTTTTGGGAGTCCCCTTGGTTCCCTAGTCCAACGAGCTATAGAGCTCAAAAAATGGACTTTGGATGAAAAAGTTATGTCAAATCAGACTCCTCGGGGTCAAAACAGGCAAACAGGACCTTTTGGAAAAAATCAAGATTTTGTGAAATCAAGAGAATCGCGATGCTGTGAACTTCAAGAGAATCGTGATTTTATGAACTTCAAGAGAATCGCGATGCTGTGAAATCAGAGAATTGTGATGCGATGAAATCAGAGAATCGTGATCCTGTGAAACCAAGAGAATCGCGATCCTGTGAAACCAAGAGAATCGCGATGCTGTGAAATCAGAGAATCGCAATGCTATGAAATCAGAGAATCGCGATGCTATGAAATCAGAGAATCGTGATCCTGTGAAACCAAGAGAATCGCGATCCTGTGAAACCAAGAGAATCGTGATGCTATGAAATCAGAGAATCATGATCCTGTGAACCCAAGAGAATCGCGATGCTGTGAAATTAGAGAATCGCGATCCTGTGAAATTAGAGAATCGCGATCGTGTGAATCTCAAGAGAGTCGTGATCGCCAACAGAGAATCGTGTTTTTAGAGAATCGTGATCGCCAACAAAAAATCGTGTTTTTAGAGAATCACGATTGTCAGTAGAGAATCGTGTTTTTGAGAATCACGATTTTGTCTCAGAGAATCATGTTTTTGAGAATCACGATTGCCAACAGAGAATCGTGTTTTTGAGAATCGCAATTTTGTCTCAGAGAATCGTGTTTGATCACAATCGTGTTTTTGGCTGAAAATCGTGATTTGTGAGAATCGCGATTTTGAGCACAACCAGAGAATCGTGATTCTGAGAATGACCATAGAATCGTGTTTCTTTCACCAAACTTTTAGGCGGGAAATAGAAAATCGTGATTTTCAAAAAAAATTGAATTTTTCATAGAATCACGATTTTCATCACTAAATCGTGTTTTTTGGCGGGAAATTCAAATTTTTGAGTGTCGAGCAATGGCGAGCTCCGTATGTGTAGAAAATCATGAAAAAACACAAGTCCTTGCTCTCTCTTGCACTTCCTAACTCCCCCTCGCACAATAATGCATGAAAGATGGTATCAAAATGGTGAAAATGCACTAAAAAACAAGAAATTTCTATGAAGAACAAGATGGAAGAAGATGGAGATGGTGATGATGATGAAGATGAAGAAGAAAAAATCAGAAAATGAACAAAAACGATAGTTTTTTTACCTTCCAACGTCACAAATCTACGATCTTACCATCACAACGCTCATCCTCGAAGCTCTCTCCCCGACAACGGTGCCAAAATTTGGTGTAGCTCAAGCGTAAGCACCACCTCCTTTACTTGTCAATCCATGGAGACGTGACAACCGGTATGAAGACCATGAGCAAGTGAAGGCACAAGTGCGTGTGAAAGCACATAAACATGCACATACATACACACACGCGCGCACAAAGTAAGATCAAAGAGAGGAACAATGGAAAGCTTCGAATGCAAAAGAGTTCTCTTACAAAAGCTCTATTCTCTCACAAGCTAACCTCAAAAATGAGCTCTCTAGCTCTTTTTATAGTTTTTTGAGTAGTTTTGGCCCTGTCCAGACCTAGTGTCTGGCCTAGTTAAAAATTAGGTTCCAGGGCTTATTTGAGGGCTCAAACGAAGTCTAAAAATTATGAAAATTGGTACGATGGTACTTCTAATACTCCTCAAGCTTGAGGACTCCTTGGATTGAACAAAATGGAGTTATAAAAATAGAAAATGGTATTTACAATGGTTTTTAGTGATGAAAATCACTATTTTTGTAGGGATTTCTTCTGAAAATTGACATACACTTCTTGGAGCTCCCTACTTGCTCCTTCTTCTTGTGTGTCCACCTCTTTAATGTGCTCCTCTGCTTTGTCCTTGACCTTCAGCTTCAACAATTTGGTTCCCCAATCCTGTACTGTTTGCGATTGTCGTAGGAAGGGTCTTCCTAGGATCATCTCGTACACATTATGTCACATATAGCAAAGGTGTGCTCAAACTCTACCCCACAAGTGGTCAGAGTTATCCCTTCTAGCAATCCAAGAGGTCTTTCAACATGGTTGTCCGCCATTCGAAGCTTCATTCTAGTGGGTCTTAATGTGGGTTTGCCCCATCGCTTCCACAAGGAGATGGTTGCAATATCAACAGTAGTAGGGATCACTTTTAGGTTGAGCCATTCGAATTCGAATTCAAAACTCCCTCCAAGAATAGCTATAAAAAGAGCAAGAAGGAAGAGGCGGTTAGCAAGCCTTGTACGTGACCACTTCATGTCATTTTGTAGAGATTGAAGAGCTTACTCCATAGCTCTATCATTCTACTCCCATTGTGCAAAGATTCATTGCCAATGTGGTTGTAATCATATGTGAATCTATACATTTGTCATTATCTACTTCTCTATTTTGTTCTCTGCTATACTCACTCAGAGCAGTAACTTCAGAAGGTCATATCTCGAATTGTACGCAACCTTTTTCAGTGTTTTAACCTCCGTTGGATATCTCTTACTGTCTAGTTTTCTCATTAAATTTTCATGGTCATTGGATTTACAGTTTTGGAGATATCTGCATTTTACTGCTCACTGGTCTATCTCTGCAGAGCCCCGAGAATGGTGGGCATGTTCCAGAAATTGATGAATCTTCTTCTTAGTGCTCAGTCCATCATTTGAAGTGTTTTAACTTGGATTGGGAAGCTTGCTAAGTCTATTTGCTATGCCCTAAAGGAATTTATCTAGTTCCTACTAGGTTGAGAGCATTGTTCATTTTTTCCAGTAGGTGTATGTCCAAAAATAGCAAGTTTTTGGGAGCTAGTCATCTTGCAACTTGTCTGTCTTCACTTAAACTTTTGGGATACATGTTCCAAAGTACTTGGCTGATATTTTGGTGGATTTAGAAAGCTCAAAGGGTCTACTAATCAACTCTGAAGTCTCAGTTGGCTGGTGTGAAGCTGGTTGTAGCAGCACCTACTCATCTTTGGATTGCATCCACCATCTCTCTTCACACTTGGCACACCATGTGTTGAGCTTGTCATGTTCTTCCTTTGTTGGTAGTTCTCTAGTTTTGAATGAGGGAAAAGCAGGTCCCTGCTTCATCTAGGACGTTGTCTACACCTCTTCGGTTGTAGTCTTAGAATTTCACAAAATTGGTAAGCATACTCGCGGTGTTTCAGAGATCCAAACAGCTTCACTATATGGTGTTGAAATTGCGATCTGAGCTTGTTTCGGCCTTTGAATGCACTATCGTAGCGCTTGTGTAGGCTATTTTGTCTTTTTGTGCCAAAGATATATACCAGTTTTGGTTGGCTAGTATAATCATCTCGAAGTCTACCACAGGTCTACCAGAACTCGTTTGGGTAGTTTTGTTCAACTTTGTCAGATACAATCATTTTTCTGCATCAAGGTATTTTAGTCAGTGGCCATGGCTAAAAGCAGTGATGTATTTCGTATGTTGGTTGCTGAGGATAAGTTGGATGGTACGAATTATCCATTATGGGCTTATATGATGCATCATGTATTAGTCGCAAAAGGACTATGGAATATTCTGCAAGGTGTTGAAAGACGTCTTGTTACACCTGCAAATACAGGTACTGCAAATATAGGTATTGGAGCGGATGGAGATGGTGTCTAAGATGATGATATTCTATAGATTCCTATTCATGCTGCTGTTTCTGTTGCACCTACTGTAGAGAAAATTTGATGGAATGGTAGAGATGCTCAAGCATATGAATTGAGAGCTTTGTCTGTCAAACATGCCATTATTCCTCACATTCACTCTTGCAAAACAGCTAAGGATGCTTGGGATACACTTACCACATTCTACCAAGCTAGGAATGAGGCTTGTGTTGCTTACCTCCGAAAACAATTGAAGAGTGAGCACATGAATGAAGGTGACTCTATGGACAATTTTCTCGCAAAGATCAAGGATTTGAAACAACAGTTGATTTTTGCTGAGGAAGTTATACCGGATAGCTCACTTGTGCAGATCGTTTTGAATGGTCTTCGTGACTCATATCAGAGGTTTGCTTCTACTCTTTGTTTGATGATGAAAGGCAATCCAAATGCCTTATCATTTTTGGAGTTAGTCTCTGTTCTGTTGCAGGAAGATTAGTCTAGGCAGAATAGGTCTATTATGCATGTTGCAGATCAAGCTTTCGTGGCTAATTAGAAGGGCAAAGGAAAATGGAGCTCTTCTAGTAAGAAAAAATCTGAAAATGCTGCACATTCGAAGAAGGAAGACAAAGATGAGAAAAAATAAAAAAAGCAGTAGTCCACATTTTACCAAGTAGTCCACAAGTCTTTGGTTCCAAGCCCTTGAGGCTTGCTTGAGTCCATAAAGAGCCTTCTTAAGCCTACATACATGGTGTGGAAACCTCTCATCTTCAAAGCCTTGGGGCTGCTCCATGAAGACTACCTCTTCAAGCTCTCCATTTAGGAAAGCATTCTTCACATCCAACTGGTACATCTTCCAACCTTTTGAGGTTGAAATTGCAATCAAGCTTCTTATGGTGGACATCTTAGCTACTAGACTGAATGTTTTCTCAAAGTCAATGCCATAGCTTTGAGCAAAACCTTTGGCAACTAGCCTTGCTTTATACCTAGAGATGCTCCCATCTGCATGCCTCTTTACCTTGTACACCCATTTGTTGCCAATGACTTTCATGTCCTTTGTTCTTGGCACCAATGACCAATTATGATTTTCTTCAAGTGCCTTGACTTCCTCCTCCATGGCTTCAATCCATTCCCTATGCTTATTTGCTTCTTCAAAAAATTTAGGTTCTTCACAAGTTATAACTTGACTCATATAGGCATAGTGTCTTGCAATGAATGAATCATAAGTTAACCTTTGAACAGGGTATTTAACCCTATTGGATGACCTTACCCAACCATTAGGTGGTAGTAGTCTCCTCCTCCTTGGTTTAGATGCTTTAAATCCTAGAGTTTCTAATTTTTCCATATCCTCGTCAGTTGTAGATTCCATGTCTACCCATCAATGGTCTTCATCATTTGCCTTTTCTTTTCCTTTGCTACTTCCTTCACTTGAATGAGCTTCATTCCTTCTCCTTCCATGCCAAGCTGATGTAGTAATCTCCTTTGATGGTGTGCTTGAAGTGGTTGGACCACTCATCTCCATGCTTTGTTGCTCTTTGAACTTCTTCTTAGCTTCATATGCATCATCAACCTATAACACATCTTTGCTACCATACCAAGGTAGCAACTCATCAAATATTACATCCCTTGAAACCTTAAGCTCTTTGGTACAAGGATTATAGCATCTAAAACCCTTTTGCTCTAAAGAATATCCGAGAAATGTACACCTATCTGCCTTCGAGTCTAACTTGTGTCTCAATTCTTGAGGTATGTGAACATGACACACACAACCAAATACTTTAGGATGTGAAAGGTTGGGTTTCTTACCACACCAAGCTTCATAAGGTGTAACTCCATGTACTCCTTAGGTTGGACACCTTATTCATAATGTATATGGTTGTATTTGTTGCATCAACCCAATAAGATTTAGGAACATTCCATTTCATTTAACAAAGCTCTAGCCAGTTCTGCTATGTATCTATTCTTCCTCTCTGGCATCCCATTTTGTTGAGGTGTATACCTGCAAGGGAATTGCCTTTTGATGCCATGGTCATGTAAAAAATATGAAAATGCATTTGAAAAATACTCTCCCCCTACATCCGATCTGAGACTCTTTATATACTTCCCTGTTTCCTTCTCCGCTAGGTTTTTGAGCCTCTTGAAGTGGTAAAACACCTCTGACTTTGATGTCATGCAATACATCCAAACAAACCTTGAATGATCATCCATAAATGTGATAAAAATCCTATTACCTCCAATGGATGGCTCCCTTGTAGGTTCCCATACATCTATGTGTATGAGATTCAACACTTCATTGCTCACATGGGCTCCCTTCTTGAATGGCAATCTACTTTGTTTCCCTAATTGACAAGCATGGCACAAATGTTGCATATTCAGAGATGTAAGATCAGGTAAACCACTCATTGAGCCCTTCCTTTGCATGTCCTTCATGCTTTTTAAGTTTATGTGTCCAATTCTTTTATGCCGTAAGTTGATTTCTGCAATTTGTTTATTTCCAATTGACAAGTAGACAGTATGAGAGGTTGATGGCTTTACCTCCATGGTGAAGAGTCTTCCTTGCTTCTTCCCTTTTGTTATGAGCTTGTAGTCTTGCATGGGGTCTTCAACATAACATCCTTGATCATTTAACCTCACCTCATAACCTCTTTCAACCATTTGACCTACTGAAATCAAGTTCTTTATGATGGTTAGCACATGCAATACATCCTTCAACACCTTGGAGCTTTGAGATCCATTCAATGCAACATCTACCACATGTGTAATCTTGTGCTCAGTGTCATCCTATGTCTCTACATGTCCTTGAGTGATGGGTGAGTGTAAATTAAAGAAAACATCTTTATTACAACTCATATAGTTGCTACAACCACTATCAATGTACCATGTAAAATCTGAATTGACTCTTTCACTTGAACCATACATCATAAGCAAGTTCTCATTTTCTGAATTTGCTGAAGTACTAGCATAATTACCTTGGTTCCTTTTTTATCCTTGATTGCCTCCTCCTTTGGACCAACAATCTCTTGCATAATGGCCTAGTTTTCCAAAATTGTAACGTTCTCCATTGGATGCTTCTCTTCCATGTGGTCTTTGTTGAGAGTGATGGATGGATACACTCAGGAAATCAGTTGGTGCTGCAAAACCTGCTTCACACCTGCCCTCTTTTCTCTTCTGATATGCTTAGTACACAAGCTTAGCTTCCAAATGACATAAAGAAACCATATATGTACTTTGGAACTGATTTGGGTAATGAACAAATCAAAACAGATAACTTGGTACTTCACAAATCAACCAAAAACTTCTATTTCTGTAAAGATACCTGCTTAGACTTTTACTCAGTGTGTCCAGCACACTTAAAATTGGAACAATTCCTTTTGGGAGTATCAATATACCTTAGTAAGCTACCAATCACAAGTGGAATCACTTCAATTGATAAACTATGCACTGAGAAATAAGTTTAGCAAAATTATAGTCACCCCCGACTTTTCAGGAACTCTGCAGACAAATACCAGTGTGCACCTCGACTCGATTTTCTCCCAAATGGCTGAATGGAATCCTTTGAAATTTTGTATGCTTGTAGTAGACTTTGAGCTGGTTCCAATGAGCTATAGAACACTTGATTTGGTTCAGTAGATCCAGAGAAATGCCCTGATGAAGTTGACAGACTTGAAGTAGGTGACTCAGACAAAACAGAGATGATGAATGTATACTTCTATTGATATATGTGTTTGTACAATCTCATTAGCTTGCCAAGCACAGCTAACTGAGGTATTGTGGTGTTGGCTATGGAGTAACCTTCACACACAATGAATTACAATGAGATTTTGCCTCGGGGAGTGAGCTGAAGTGAGAGTGTAACCCGCGACTTTTTTCTATATCTTTTATAGGAGTTTGATCTTCTTTTGAATTTGAAATTCAAACTTAGGCTCCCTTGAATCTCTCCTCTAAAAGTAGGGAGATATTCTCTCCATCTCAACATTCAAATTTCCACGACTCTAGTGGTAGGTGGATGACTTAAAGTGATTACAAACAAATGATAAGTCACTTAGACTTTTACAAGGGGTAAAAGAGTATGAACATATAAGCATATGTTCTCATGAGTCTTCCTTTAAGTGAAGCCTAGATAAACCTTTATCCATGCTAGTCTTCCATATGTCCAAGGGTCCAAGCCAATGTGTGTAGGCTTGTCTTGCACCAACAGCTCCCCCTCAAGCCAAACACTTTGGCTTAAGTCTTCTTCTTCATTCTTCAATTACTTCCTGCAATCCAATCATAGACTTGAATCTGCATAGCTTGTTTCCATCCAATGCCTTTGTAAGTAAATCTGCACATTGCATATTAGTAGATACATATGTCAATTGTATATCTTTACTTAGCAATTTCTCTCTCACATAGTGGTAATGAACCTCTATGTGTTTAGTTCTGGCATGATAAATTGGGTTTGCTGCAAGATGAAGAGAGCTAGTGTTGTCTCCAAATATGATAGGTGGTCTTGTGAGTAGACCTAACTCTGTATATAGAAGCTTCAACCAGATAGCTTCTTGAGTAGCATTTGCAAGTCCTCTATACTCTGCTTCAGTGGATGACAATGCCACTGTGGGTTGCTTCTTAGCTGACCAAGAGATAGGCTTATCTCCTGCAAAACAAATGTATCCTGAGGTGCTTCTCCTATCATCCTTGCATCCTGCCCAATCTGCATCTGAGTAAACCTTAATATCAATGTCTGATGTATAAGGAAAATACAAACCATGACTTTGAGTTCCCTTCAGATACTTCAAGATCTTCTTTGCTGCCTCTAAGTGAGGTACCCTTGGTTTGTGCATGAATTGACTAAGCACACTTACTCCATATGCTATGTCAATTCTTGTCAAGGTAGCATAGTTCAAGCTACCCACCATACTTTGATATCCTGTAATGTCTTTGATTTCTTCTCCTTCATGAGCACTTAGCTTTTGATTAACCTCCATTGGAGTAGTAGATACCTTAGCATCCTGCAAGCCAAACTTCTTGACCATATCCTGTACATACTTCTTTTGAGTAATGTAGATACCTGAATTTGTGTAGACCAATTCAAGACCTAGAAAATATTTTAGTAATCCAAGATCACTAATCTTGAATTCTTTCATCATCTGTCCTTTGATGTGTCTAATCCCATTGACATCATTACCTGTAATGATGATGTCATCAACATAAACACATAAGTAAATTACCTCTGTACTATTTCTCTTTATGAATAGAGAAGTGTCTGCTTTGCTCATCACAAATCCTTGGTCTTGGAGGTAGGTGGTCAATCTGTAGTTCCATGCTCTAGGTGCCTGCTTCAAACCATACAGAGCCTTCTTCAATTTACAAACATAATGTACCTTTCTTGGATCTTCATAGCCAGGTGGTTGTGACATGTAGACTTCTTCAGATATCCATCCATTCAAGAATGCATTCTTCACATCCAATTGGTACATGTTCCAATTTTTGGATGCAGCTACACTCACCAAAACTCTGATAGTTGGCATCTTGGCCACAGGAGAAAATGTCTCCTCATAATCAATGCCTTGGGTTTGTGCAAAACCCTTGGCTACCAACCTAGCTTTGTACCTGTTAATTGTTCCATCTGAATTCTTCTTCAATTTGTAGATCCATCTGGATCCTATTACCTTCATAGTGTCCTTGGGTACCAAGTCCCAAGTATCACTCTCTTTGAGGGCTTCTATCTCCTCATCCATGGCTTCTCTCCATTCTGGCTTTGTAATTGCTTCTTCATAGGTACCTGGTTCTTCATTCAACAAGTCTTTTGCAAGATATACAGAATGTTTAGTTACAAGTGATGTGTCATACCCAAATCTGATAGGTTTCTTCTTCTCTCTCTGAGATCTTCTCATAGCTTGAGTAGAAGTTTTTGGCTTATCCTCCAATTGCTTCATCTTCATCTTTCCTTTGGATTTCCATGCCTTGAACTCTTCAAGGTTTATGGTATCATCATCTGAGCTTGAGTCTTCTTGCTGAGTTGGCTCTTCCTTGGTAAGCTTTGGAAAATCTTCCTCCATGTCATAGGGTAGACTCACTTTCCTGCATTCATTCTCATACCATGAGTCATTCTCATCAAATATGACATCTCTGCTTACCTTGAACCCTTTGTTTGTGGGGTTGTAGAATCTGTATCCCTTTTGGTTCAAATCATAACCAATGAAGATACATTTCTCTGCCTTTGGGTCTAGCTTTCCTCTTACCTGTGAGGGAATATGCACATATGCTACACAACCAAAGATTTTGCAATGATCCAGAGAGGGTCTCGTACCATGCCATGCTTCATATGGTGTCATGCCATCAAGTGATTTGGATGGCAACCTATTGATGAGGTAAGTGGCAGTGGACACACTCTCTGCCCATAAGTAATTTGGCAACTTTTTCTCATTGAGCATAGACCTAGCTGTTTCCACTATAAGTCTATTCCTTCTTTCTGCTACCCCATTTTGTTCAGGTGAGTACCTTGTAGTGATCTCCCTCTTGATGCCTCTTTCCTGCAAGAAATCTTCAAACTCATTGGAGAAGTATTCTCCTCCACCATCTGACCTTAGCCTCTTCAAGCTTCTACCTGTTTGATTCTCAACAAGTGCAAGATACCTCTTGAAACAATTAAACACTTCATCTTTATGCTTCATAAAGTATAAAATGGTCCACCTGCTATAGTCATCAATGAAGGACACATAATACCTTGAACCAGAAATGGAAGGGTCCTTGCTAGGTCCCCAAACATCTGTGTGTACCAAGTCTAGGTAGTCTTCATGCATGAAACCTTTCCTTGAGTAGGGTAATCTGTGAGACTTACCAAATTGACATGATCCACATTTGTAAATCATGTGTTGCTTGGATACATTAGGTATCCCAAGCACACATTGATCCCTGCACATTTGCTTAAGAGTCCTTTCACCTATGTGCCCTAGTCTTTTATGCCATATCTCTAACTCTGAAAGTGTCTGATCCTTGTAATTATACAAAGCAATGTTTTTTGTATCTTCTAGCTCAAATGTAAATAGTCTACCTGATTTCTCCCCTTTGGCTATCCTTCTGAATCCTTGTTTTGGGTCCTCCACATATGCTCCATGTTGTGTGAATCTGACCTGCAAACCTTTCTCCACAATCTGACCAACACTCATTAAATTCTTAGTTATTGTTGGTACATAGAGTACCCTGCTTAATAGGTTCTGATTACCATCACATGTCTTCACATTTCCAATTTTGACAACAGAGTGTTTAGTGTCATCACCTGTTTGTACCTGATGTTTGCCCTTGGGCTCTTCCAAATCAGAAAGTAGTGCCACATTGCCAGCTACATGGTTAGAACATCCTGAGTCAATGTAAAACAAATGATCATCATTTGTACCTATCTTGGAGGTCATGTTCATGATCAATAAGGAGTCATCTTGCTCCTCTGTGTAGTTGTTGTAGTCTCTTCTATTTCTGAATCCACTTTGGTAGTTTCCATTGTGGTTGTTGTTGTAGTTGTTGTTGTATTGGTTGTTGTATCCATTGTAGCTTTGATGTTGGTTGAATCTGCCTCTCCCTTGAGAGTATCCACCTCTTGAGTAGCCTCTTCCTCTCTGATTTTTGTAGTTCTTGTAGCATTCATCTGTGGTATGATTGGACAATCCACAGATGTTGCAAGGTGATGAGTTGTAGGGTCTCCCCCTACCTGACTTACCTCCTCTGCCTCTTCCTCTGGATGACCTACCTCTCCCTGCATAGTTGGCTTGAGAGGTAGAGCCTTCTTCATCCTGTTTCTTCTTGCCTTTATCTTTAACTTTCTTATCAGTAAAGAGAGCAGAGGGGTTATTACCTTTTGATTGATCTCCAGCTTTGTTGAACTTTGCTTCATGTGTAAATAGTTGGCCCATGAGTGTTGTGAGATCAGGGGTATGCATGTCCATGTAGAGGTCCATTGCAGTGGTGAAACTTTCCCACTTATCATCTGCTTTGAGTCCATTTGTCACTTGCCTGACTATTTGCTCCTCTTCAATTTCCTCTCCAATGCTTGCTAGTTGGTCTGCCACATCTTTGATCTTTGTCACATAATCTGAGACTGATTGCTTGGGCTGCTTCCTAAGTGTTGTGAACTCTATCCATAATTGATTTTTCCTAGCCCTTGTGTTGGAAGAAAAGTAATTTGACAAGGTTTCCCAAGTCTCTTGGGAAGTCTTACAGTTCCTTACATGAGGTAAAAGAAAGTCAGATATAGAGTTTAAGAGATAAGACCTTGCCAAAGCATCCTTTGCACACCATTGGTTAAGTCTTTCATGCTCATCCTTTGTAGGTAGTCCTCTAGTCTTGAATGAAGGCAACTCCTCATCTCCTGATATGTATCCAAATAGACTTCTCCCTTGTAGATAGGTCTTCATTCTCAATGACCAAGCTTGATAGTTGTTTCTGTCCAATTTGTCAATGAAGGAGCGGAAACCATCACCCATGATTACCTTCTTTGCTCTGATACCATTGTTGAGAGTGATGGATGGATACACTCAGGAAATCAGTTGGTGCTGCAAAACCTGCTTCACACCTGCCCTCTTTTCTCTTCTGATATGCTTAGTACACAAGCTTAGCTTCCAAATGACATAAATAAACCATATATGTACTTTGGAACTGATTTGGGTAATGAACAAATCAAAACAGATAACTTGGTACTTCACAAATCAACCAAAAACTTCTATTTCTGTAAAGATACCTGCTTAGACTTTTACTCAGTGTGTCCAGCACACTTAAAATTGGAACAATTCCTTTTGGGAGTATCAATATACCTTAGTAAGCTACCAATCACAAGTGGAATCACTTCAATTGATAAACTATGCACTGAGAAATAAGTTTAGCAAAATTATAGTCACCCCCGACTTTTCAGGAACTCTGCAGACAAATACCAGTGTGCACCTCGACTCGATTTTCTCCCAAATGGCTGAATGGAATCCTTTGAAATTTTGTATGCTTGTAGTAGACTTTGAGCTGGTTTCAATGAGCTATAGAACACTTGATTTGGTTCAGTAGATCCAGAGAAATGCCCTGATGAAGTTGACAGACTTGAAGTAGGTGACTCAGACAAAACAGAGATGATGAATGTATACTTCTATTGATATATGTGTTTGTACAATCTCATTAGCTTGCCAAGCACAGCTAACTGAGGTATTGTGGTGTTGGCTATGGAGTAACCTTCACACACAATGAATTACAATGAGATTTTGCCTCGGGGAGTGAGCTGAAGTGAGAGTGTAACCCGCGACTTTTTTCTATATCTTTTATAGGAGTTTGATCTTCTTTTGAATTTGAAATTCAAACTTAGGCTCCCTTGAATCTCTCCTCTAAAAGTAGGGAGATATTCTCTCCATCTCAACATTCAAATTTCCACGACTCTAGTGGTAGGTGGATGACTTAAAGTGATTACAAACAAATGATAAGTCACTTAGACTTTTACAAGGGGTAAAAGAGTATGAACATATAAGCATATGTTCTCATGAGTCTTCCTTTAAGTGAAGCCTAGATAAACCTTTATCCATGCTAGTCTTCCATATGTCCAAGGGTCCAAGCCAATGTGTGTAGGCTTGTCTTGCACCAACAGTCTTCCTCCTCTTCCTCTACTCCTTCCTCTTCCTCTTGATCCATAGCTTTGGTTGGAGCTTTCTTGGTTGCTTGAGCTCAAGCTTGACCTTCCTCTCCCTTTGCCTTAGGAGTTTTATCCAACTCTTTTTCCTCTGCCTCTACTTGGATAGAAAACTTGGGCTTGGCTGCCCTTTGATTGTGAACCTCCTTGGTTCATCTCCTCGGTCACCATCAATGTGACTATTTGATCAAATTCTGGTAGGGAATCCCTCACATAAACTGATGTGGTGAATGCTTTCCACCTTTCATCCTCTCTCAATCCATTGAGAGTGTGCGCGACAAGATCTTCATCTTTGATTGGGCTCCCAATTGAGCCTAGGGCATTTGCAAGCTTCTTAACCTTCAAAATGTACTCATTTATGTTAGTACTTGGTGATTTCCTAAGATTATTTAGCTCATTCTTGAGCTAAATCTTCCTTCCCTTGGTGGATGAAGAGTGCAATCTCTCCAAGGTCTCCCAAACCTTCTTGGGTGTGTCCAAGTCTTGTATATGCCCTATCATGCTATTGTATATATGTTGGGATAGAATGAATATGAATCTCTGATCCGTTTCTATCCATTCATTAAGTCTCTTGACATGCCCTTGAAGTGGTTTATCATGTACATGAGTTATTGGCTCCGAACCACTCATGAATTCCCACAATCCTTTGCCCATGAGGTAGTTGCTAACTCTAAATTTCCATGGTTGATAATTGCCTTTCTCTAAATTTTCTACTTGTGCATTATAATCAGCCATACTGAGCTCTAAGGTGCTCCTCTAGCTTCTCCTCAAGTGTTTGTATGCTTTAGAAAGTGTGGATATTACCTTTTGATAGCCTCTCCCTTGCTAACCTTCAACTAGTTGAGATCTCGATCGATGTAGCCCCCTTTCGATGTCTTCTTGCTTTGATAAGCCCTTCTTGTGCGTCCACGAATGTCTTGATTTCTTAAAGTCTTCAATATGATGCCCATTGATGTCTCCAAGCCTCAAAAATGGCTCTGATACCACTGATGGGGGATGATTCTAACACCCCAATGCAACAATGGAAGATGGCTACCCTCCACTAGGTCCACAAGTAGTGATATATGCTCACTGTTCTAAATTTTTCTCTGTACCACTATAGAGAATTAACTGACATTTTTTAGACTTAAATAATACTATAAGAGCTACCCAACAAACTTTAAATCATACAAAATGGATATTCCAGCGGGGAGAACCACCCTTTGCAAAACAGGCTACCTGTTTGCAACACTCTCTACCTATGTGCAGAGATTTACCTTAACAAAGTTGGCAATTTCTCACAACTCACTAAGCCAAATAACTTGAAACTTTGGCAAAGTTTAGGGCACTATATGAGAGACAAATTAACCTTGAAATCAACGAAAATGAGTACAATGAGAGAGCAAACAATGCTCTACAATGTGGTACAATCAGATTTGGAAAAGCCTAACTAGATCTCTAGATAGAGAGGAGCAAAATCATGAGAGAATGAGGTAAGCAAGCAAGGGGGCTGCTTGCTGGAGTTTATGACTTCACTAAACTAAGTGGGAAACTGGCAGAATGCATAAAACTCAAGAAAAAGGCGGGATGATGCTTATATAGAGTTTTACTTTTCCTAAAATCTAGCTAACCACCCACCAATCAGTGTAGGTGAACTTTTTGGTGGCTGATTTGATGAGATTTGAATTTAATTGAGTTTTGTGGAGCTTCTAACTTTATTCCATGAATTTGGGTCCTCCTTTTTTATTGTTCTACTTGAGAAACTCGTGGTTGAGACCTTTTGCATGATTGAGACTTGATTTTCAACAAAAGATACCAAGAATTACGTCTATACTATGATCAAGAGATCCCCTAGATGGTGGTAGTTTAGAAGGAAAATCAGTCATAAAGCAATCCTGATAGGAACCCATAAATGGTTTATGTGCATTAGGAAGTGTATGTGTATATTCAAGTATCTTATTGACAAAAACAGTACATGAATTGTAGCCTTTCCTAAATGCATGTTTTACTTGAGTATGACTAATTAATGGAAATGGTTGGAAGTCATGCATTGCAAAAAAAGAAATATCTTGATTGTTAAACGTAAAACTAATTGTGTGTGTATGATAATCAAATATTATAATAATGACAAAAAGGAATTCCAAGTATAACATCATTGGACTACAAAGGAGCAATTAAAAATGTGTGTTCATCTACGTATGAACCTATACAAGTCTGAATGTTATGCACCTCACTTGTAACATTATATCTATTTCCTTGAAATGCAGCCTTAATTTTATACATAGAAGGAAGTGGGTTTAATTTGAGATCTTGCACTACTATAAGAAATAAAATCATGCAAAATACCATCGTCATGTAAAATATTAACAACTTTACCATCAATAGTACCTTGCATGCAAAGTAAAGAATGAATAGAATTTTTTTTACTCAAGGTACTTAAATCTTTTTCCAAGGCTTCCTTGGTCCAACAGGTTGAGTGTCTTGATCAACCACCTCGGTGTTGTGTACTTGAGCTCTGACAAGTTTCATATAGTTAGTTTGCAACCTACATTTAGCTTTAATATGAACAAACTTACCACAATGCAAACAAGTGATACGGGACCTCTTTTGTTGAGCATCCATCATCGTAGTTTGAAGGGTTGGAGGTTTTGTAGGTTGTGAAGGGGGTTGTCTTGTGTATTGGTGAGGAATTGGATTGAGGAGGGTACTGAAAAGTAGATGGGCAGTGAAAAGTAGGGGAAGAAAAAGTAGTACAAGGACGCTTGAAAGGAAAATTGGGCTTGATTGGTTATTTTCGTTGACACATTTGTTGTAAGAGAATGGACTTGGTGATGGACTAAACTCCTTGTCAGCATCATGTGCAAAAGAAATAGCTTCATAGAGGGTCATGGGATGTAGTGTGCTGAGCGTGACATGGATTCCCATCTCTAAACCATTCTCATACTTTTGTTGCGAGGTATCTTTAGGAATTGCTTCAAGTGAACAAATAAGTAGTAGTCATTGCCAAAAATGTTCAGTGTACATAGACATTGAATCTCTGTCTTTCCATCCAAAAGTTATCCATGGTCGATGAGCATGTAAGTGGAATTGGGAAGGAGGGAAGGACTCCTTGATCTTTTCTTGAAATGCAATCCATCTGGTGGGGAAGTCAATGGTATGTTGCAAAACATTCCACCATCATTGGGCATTATCCACCAAATAATTAGTAGCAAATTTCACTTTTTCAATTTCAGAATATGATTCATTAGAATAAAATTCATCAAATTGGGAAAGCCATGAAATAAAATATTGTCCATTCCTTCGTATATCAAATCAAGAAAATTAGAAATTTTTGGCATCAATCTTAGAATGTGTGCCTTCTTCTTGAGCAGTGATAATGGCCTTCACCACCCTAACTAAGTTGTTGTCATCACTCTACATTTTTTGGAGTGCAACATCACATTCTTTTATCTCATTTTGAGCATGTTGGAGTTCATGCCGCAAAAACACCAACCATTGCTCAATCAGTACCCCAGGTACGAGTGATGTACCAAAATCCTCGGTATTATGAGTAGTATCCATGGCCTTATATAGAACAAAAACCTATGACTAAGCATGGGAAAAGAATTTTAGAAATATTGGAATTGAAAGAGAAAAGAGAAGATTTTATCTTGGAAATATATAAAATAAATAAATAAATAAATGAGAGTTTTAGATAAATAAATAGATAAATAAATAAATAAATAAGGGAAAGTGAGTATGAGAAGTTATGTTAATATCAGTTAAAGAGAATGGGGTATCAATAAGTGAAAATAGACTAGTGGATAAAGCATATCTCTTGTAAGTGAGATGTGGTGGGTTCAAATTCCCTACATGCTAACTAGGGAAATAAGTAAGCTAACTAGGGAAATAAGTGAGCTCTTACTGCCACTCATTAGTTAAAGAAGGTTTGTGCATAGCCAATGGCAGAGAGCCAAAGATGCCAAAGTAGTGCCATCGTTCTATGCCTTAGTTGGTGCAAGAGTAACCACATGGATAACCGAATTTGATAAAAATATTGAAATAGGAACAATGCACATTGAGCATAGTGAGCATAGTGAGCACAATGACTATAGTGAGCACAATGAGCATAGTGTGACACATATTCCTAAATGTTATTTAGGGGTCTTATTTGAGATTTTAAATTGTGATAAATTCATGGAAGCTTATGTGGGTGACCCAAATGCTTGAGGATAACTTTGCCTTTATGTGATGGGACCAAGTCATCAACTAGAATTTTGCTTTTTTGTTCAGAAAGTTGCGATTTTTTGTTGTATCAAGAAGTCATGATTGTTTAATCTATTTTTTTTCACTAAGTGGTGATGTTTTATCTGTATTTTGTTTTGAAAATATATCTTAGTATTTGATTTAATATTTTTTACTAATTATTTTCACCTCTCCTATTTTCCAATTCATGATTTTTTGTGCCAAAAATTTTGTGGAAATTTGTGATGTTTTGGAAATATACAAATCAAGAAAATCGTGAGTTTCTTTATGCATTAAGTCACGATTTCTTCCAATTTAAAATAAAAAGTCAAGACTTTTTTTCATCTTAAAAAGAAGTTACAATTTCACGAATTTTGAATAACAAAGTCACTAGTTTTAATAAAACAATCACGATTCTTTTCTTCTTATAAAAAAGTCATAATTTTTTAAATTCTACTTTTCTTCAAAACTTCGTGATTCTTTACAATAAAAATGACTATATTTACATTTTTTCTTTGTTAAAATGTTACTATATGTATATATATAATGTTTTACTATTTTTCAAAAAATTATAAATTTTTAACTCCCTGAAGTCAACTCAGAAAGTTGTGATATTTTGTATTGTCATAGCTCTTGAGTGTTTTGCTATTTCTTTTTATCCCAATAGAAGCGCCTTTTCAATACTATTTCTATGATACTAAATATAAAGGTTTCCTACATCCAAAATGTCCATTCAGTCCAAATAGAAATTCATGAATTTTTGTAGTGCTCAAAACCAAAAAAAAAGTTTTTTCTTGCTTCAAAGTATTATTTCTATTTCATGAATTTTTGTAGTGCTCAAAACCAAAAAAAAAGTTTTTTCTTGCTTCAAAGTATTAGAAAATGTGCGGTTGAAGTTACCTCTTACTTTTGGAGATATTCGAATGCCAATGTGTGCACAGGAGCACTTGTTTGCTCACTTCACGATTCTTTGCTCTCTCTCACTCTTTCACTCTCTCACTCATTCACACTCTCACAATAACTAAGTCTTAGATTTACTTTTCTTTTTTTACTTTTATAGCTTTTCCAAAAAATCTTGATTCTCTTAACCCCTTTTAAGTAAAAAGTTTTCAATGTTCTACCTTTTGCTCAAGTAGAAATTCACAATCTCTTAGATAGTACTTGGATAAAAAAAGTCATAATTTTTTTGGCATTGCCACTTTAAAAAACTGAATTTAAAGCCAAATATTTATCTCCTTCAAACATTAATGAGCCAACAACGTGACTCAATGATTTTTTTGGTGTTTTAAGTTCCAAACTCACTAATCTCTTTCACATTTTTCTACAATCTTCTTCCTCCCAATTCATCATTCCTCCTAAAAGAGGTACAAAAAATTATAGAATTTCAAAGAGTTGAACGAACAATTATCAATTTGAGCATAAACTACCCACATGATCATCGTTCTTTCTCAATCTACTGAGAACTCACAAATGACTCACTGTATTTCCTTCACAATCACAAGTAAATATAGAATACCTTACTTATCTTTCCTTCAGTTGATTTCCATAGCATTGAGGACCTGAACCCAAAAATATGATAGAATTATTGTGGATTCTAATGGACTTCCTCTTTATTATCATGATATTCTAGTGATAGCTCGTTCTTGAAAATAGACATGTGTTCTTTGAAGACACTGGATATTTTCCTCTCGACTGTCTTCGATATCATAGACATTATCACATCATCCAAGAGGATGCCTGCTAGGTTAGATTGTCAACCACATGAGCATCATATAGTTCTGGCTTCACATGTGCATGAGCCAACATTTTAATAACTATTTCCTACATATAAAAGTTGTTTCAGTGAGCTGCTTTATCTTCTGCATAGATCTAACTTTAATTTCTAGCTAGTTTATTCTTGCTATAGTGCTAGAATGGTTAGAAATGATATTGTCCTGAAGCATGTCAGACATCTTTAATTTTGCAACAATTATATTGGCAAAATTTTGCAAATAAGTGTTTTGAGCTTGTAGCTACATAATCTGCTTGTTAAGTTGTAGCATCAGCCATTTCCATTTTTTTCCAAAAAATCAACATTTTGATTTTGTATATCTTTAGAGTCATTGCAAAATACATGATATATATGCCCTAGGGTGTGGTAGTGTTGATTGACTTTGCAAATCATTGTTGCAGAGAAGTGTGATCTTCTTCTAGACAAGAGAAATCTACTTGAAGGTTAGCATGCATACCTATTAATTGTATATTGTCTTGTTGTTGATCTTACAACCGCATACAAACATCTCCTAGAGTTTGGAAAATATCCTCCAATTATGATAATACTAGATCAATTATAACATGGCTACTCAAGTTGGAATGTTGCAAAGAGTGGATTTTGGTGATGATTTGGAAGTGTGCATGGCACAAAAGGTCTATCATGCCAAGAAAAGCATCCAAAGGGAATCGATGGTTTATTCCCATTGAAAAGGTAGAAGCATTTGGCTGGATGAAGTCATCACTATGAAACAAATTCTGTTGTGACTCCAAAAAACAAGACTAAGGACATTCAACTAATGATCAGCCTAGGAGTAGTGTTCCTAATTCAAGTCACCATCCTAAACCACAAGGGGGTGAGAGATGCACGTCTCCACCCACATATTTGCCTCAATTCCAAGGGGGGTGCTAATCCAAGGCCTTCTAACCTTCGAAGTCACATGAAATCACATGGTCCTCACACGGAATCTAAAAGGATCTCTTCCAATCTTGTACATTCAAGTCCAAATGCTTGAGAGGCCTCCCTAAGGGTTGAATACCATACCCTTAGGAACTATCAATACTAAGGGTCAAAAATCTCCAATTGGCACTAAATAAATACAAGTGGTTTGAGGGTTCAAACCATAGTCTTAGAGACACTTTCATAAGGTTTTCACAATAAACTCCACAAGCTATCCAAGTGAGTTTGGATCATCAAAACCCATGACTTTCACTTAGTTGTGGTGTCAACTAAATGCTTCATCCTAGATTGACTTAGTCAGATTTTGCTTTCTTAAAAGGATCTTTCCAAGTTTTCTCTTTAGAAATCTCTATAGCATTCTTGATAAAGAACTATAGAGTCCTTACTTGGAAGTTGCAAAAATTAAATGAGACTATAATTGTCTTAAGTAGAACCTTTATGAAGATTCTAGAAAAGGCTTTCAAGCTCATGAACTTCAAACTTTTTAGTTACTTGATACTTGAAGTGCTTCCTAGACATATTCTTGACCATTTGATACTTCATCTTTATTTATGAAGTTTCAACTTCAAGTTATGAGCCCACGGCTTGAAGATACGTACCATCTCAAGGTCTAATGTCCCATAACATCATTCCTACATTGATGTGAATATAAAGTTTGGTGTCCCATACCACCATACTTTAGATCCAACACATGTGTGCATGATACTTATCTTAAGGTCCAAAAACTTTCTCTAACCATCCTTTTACTCAAATTCCTCTTGCTAGAATCTAAAGTCAATGAATTTCTTCTATCTCTTTTGTTCTATTTAGCATTTTTAGGAATTCCAATGCAAAATCACTTCATTATCGTATGGGATTTTTCAGTTTGGAACCTCCAAAATGCTTCTTCAATTTCTCTATTCAAGAATTTCTCTACGCTCTTATGATCTTGAGGAATTCACTCTCATGTGATTACTCTTGATAAGATAGAGTTACCATGAGGGGTTCTAGTCTCGTTTCCAACATTCTCCTCCTCCATGTGTCCTATTTTTGACTCAAGAATGATGATTATAACCACATACATGGTTCCTTGCTTATCACTTTAAGATCCCTCTTTGAATTTGGCCACAGGATGTTGAATTCTGAAGGGTTGATTAGGGTTTTTGAGTTGGACCACTTATCTTCTCAAACCATGGTCATAGATGCAAGCACCTAACCAGTTGGTTCATATGTACTCCAATTGAGTCTTATAGGGACCTTGAGAGGTCTATAAGCAGGCAAATCCTGAACTACCCATAGGTCTTTCCATGCTAAATGACATTTTTGACTTACTAGTTTTTGAGCTCAATGCATAAGGGTAGTCATTGAGCTTTTCAGCCTATGACCTAACCATGTGATTGACACTAGCTTGAGATTACCTAATGCTTTGCCTATCCCATCCTAGGTGTTTACCCGACCTAAGGTTCATATTGTTGGAGTTTATTGACCTCCAAAGTATAGCAGGAAGTAGGTGGAACCCCCTAGGAACAAGTTGACCTTCTCACAAACTTCATCATAGAAAACCAGTCATGCTTGCAGAGCTTACTACTCTCTACTCACTCAAAAGTTTTTAAAACTGT
Organism: Ceratopteris richardii; assembly: GCA_020310875.1. NCBI lineage: Eukaryota > Viridiplantae > Streptophyta > Polypodiopsida > Polypodiales > Pteridaceae > Ceratopteris > Ceratopteris richardii. The sequence goes on along the minus strand of CM035427.1, from coordinate 157,860,577 downwards.
TTTAACCACATATACTAGAGACCAAGAGCTTTCCAATGAACCAAAGAACACTCAATTTGGATAAATACTCAATGAGCTATGACCTCTGCAATATGCAGCTTTAATGGAGACCTTGAAACAGAGATGAACCTGAGGACATACATCACTTGCAGAGACTACTGCTCTTAACTCACAACTCCAATGAATACAAGGAGATATGACCTCTGCAAGTTGGATGTTTAATGGAGACCTTCAGCAGGGATAAAAAACAGAGAACACACACTACTTGCAGAGAGTGTTGCTCTCAGCTCACAAATCCAATGATTATGAAAATTGGTACTATGAAAGTAGACAAGAAGAGCTTTCAAATGAGCTATCAAACATGTAATTTGAATATATAATGAGGGAGATACAAGCTCTGCAAGCTCTGCATACAAAAACTAGAGTAGCATAGAGATACTCTCTTGGACATCCCACAAGATCACGACTTTTCTCCTCTTTTTATAGCATGGGAAACTAATCTAAAACCTTCCTAATACATCTAAATTTGTGGTAGACACTTGGATGGAGGTATTACATGACTCAAGTGCTCAAATAAGCAAAGTATTGATGGACTTTGAGAACTAGCCACATCGACCTTCCACTAGGACACCACTGAAGCTCCCTTGTGACTCACTAATTTGACTCACCATGTTCTAGAACTCACGTGGTATTTTTGCTACATTTTATGAATAATATGAGCCTTCTTGAAGTATTTGAAGACTTCCCAAAGGTATTTACATAATTTGAAACTTGTACCCTACATAAAACAAATGTTCGCAACATTCTCCCCCTCAAGTTTCAAAGGGTATTTCCTTCATGCCAAGAATATAGTTGAATCTTTGAAGCTTTGGTCCATCCAAGGATTTGGTGAAGATATCTGCAACTTGATCCTTTGTTCCAACAAAGGAAACCTGCACTTCATTGTTCATGGTCTTCTCTCGAACATAATGATAGTGAACCTCTATATGCTTTGTTCTAGCATGAAAAATAGGATTTGAGGTCATATGAATGCTGCTCAAGTTATCCCCATATATCAGTGGTACATCAACCTGCACATTCAAGTCATGAAACAACTTTTTAAACCACATAACCTCAGTAGTAGCCAATGCTAAACCTCTATACTCAGCCTCTGTAGAAGATAAAGCAACTGTAGGCTGTTTCTTTGAACTCCATGTTAATGTCTTGTTTCCTGCTATTACCACATATCCACTTGTGGATCTTCTGTCATCTTTGCTTCCAGCCCAATCTGCATCACTAAAGACTTTAAGAGTTAGATCAACATCATGACTATAAAATAATCCTTCGTTCATGGTACCTTTCAAATACCTAAGCACTCTTTTCGCTGCATGCATATGAGGTACTCTAGGTTCATGCATAAACTGTGACAATACTCCCACTGCATAACATATATCAGGTCTAGTTTTTGTTGCATAAATCAAAGATCCTACCATGGATCTATATACATTCATATCATGCAACTCATCACCTTCCTTTGCACTCAGCTTTACATTACATTCCATTGGAGTAGAAACAAATTTACATTCCTGCATACCAAACCTTTTCAGCATATCACATATATACTTTCTTTGTATCAACCACATACCTTCATCGCTATACACAATTTCAATCCCAAGAAAGTATCTGAGCAAACCAAGATCTGAAATTTTAAATTCCTTTCCCAAATTACCTTTTATCTCATCAATTGCTTTTGCATCATTCCCTGTAATCAACAAGTCATCCACATAAATGCATACATCGACACACATGCCATCTACATGTTTTACATAAAGTGAAGGATCAGCATGACTCGCTGTGTATCCTTGCAGCATAAGATACTTTACCAACCTTGCATTCCATGCCCTTGGTGCCTGCTTAAGACCATACAATGCCTTCTTTAACCTGCATACATGATTAGGATATTTTGCATCCACATAACCATCTGGTTGTGACATATACACTTCTTCATTTAACTCACCATTAAGAAAGGCATTCTTTATATCGAGTTGATATATATTCCACCTTTTACTTGCAGCTAAAGCCAACAAAGTTCTCACCGTTGCCATATTTGCTACTGGACTAAATGTTTCCTCATAGTCCACACCTTGAGTTTGATTATATCCTTTTGCTACAAGTCTAGCCTTATATCTAGACACACTACCATCACTATTTCTTTTAATCTTAAAAACCCACTTGCAACCAATTACCTTTTGCTTTGGTGTACTTGGAACTAAATTCCAAGTCTTGTTATCCTGAAGTGCTTCCATTTCTTCTCTTATTGCTTTCTCCCACTTTTCATCTCCTTTGGCCTCATCATAACATGTGGGTTCATTTTCCTGCTCAACTTTTGTCATAAAAGCATAATGAGTATTCATGAAAGATTCATAAGTATACCTTTGAGGTTGCTTACTTACTCTTGAAGTTCTTCTTACCTCCAATGTAGATGCTCTTCCTTTCTTATTAGGAACCTTTGATGATTCTCCATACTCACATACATCACTAATTTCCTCTCCTTCATCATTAACTTCAACAAGTTTGAGTTTACCTTTACTTTTAACACTTGGAGGTGACTCTTGCCTTAATCTTCCATTGAAAGGTGATCCTCTTTCTTCATCTAGACCACTCCTTTCATCATTTAAACTTCCTGATGGCTGAACTATGCATTCATCTCCTTCAACCACACCTTCTTCATTTTCATCCATGACCTGCAAACAATTCTTATCTGCATACCATGAAAGTGATTCATCAAAGTTTACATCTCTTGACACAACAACCTTATTGGTATGAGGATTATAGCATCTATATCCTCTTTGAGTATCTGCATAACCAATAAATATACATTTTTCTGATTTTGCATCAAGTTTAGATCTCACCTCATTAGGTACATGTACATAACATACACAACCAAATACTTTCAAATGACTTACACTTGGTTTCCTTCCATGCCATACCTCATATGGTGTCAAATGATGAACTCCAGCAGTCGGAACTCTATTCATAATGTAAACACTTGTGCTAACAGCTTCAGCCCAAAAATAATTAGGCAAACACATATCATTAAGCATACTTCTAGATGCTTCTGCTATGATTCTGTTTCTTCTTTCTGCGACTCCATTTTGTTGTGGAGTATACCTGCATGTAACTTCTCTTTTGATACCTTCATCATACAAAAAATCAGTAAAAACTTGAGAGAAATACTCTCCCCCTCCATCAGACCTTAGCTTCTTAATATACCTTCCTGTTTGCTTTTCGACATATGATTTGAACTTCTTGAAACAATCAAAGACCTCACTCTTATGTTTAATGAAATACACAAATGTCATTCTACTATGATCGTCAATGAATGAAACATAGTACTTATTACCAACCAAGGATGCCTCTTTAGTAGGTCCCCACACATCTGTGTGTATGAGATCTAGCAAACCATCACTTACATAGCTTGAATGCTTGAAAGGTTGTCTACTCTGCTTACCCATTTGACATGCTTCACAAAGATGCACCATATGTTGCTTAGTAAGATCAGGTAATCCTTCAACAATCCTCTTCTTTGATAGCTCCTTTAACCTGTGTACATTCATGTGTCCAATCCTTTTGTGCCATAGATCAAGCTCTGCTATTCGATGCATACCATAAGAGAAATAGTTTGTATGATTTGGGTTTACCTTGAATGTAAACAATCTACCTTGTTTTTGACCTCTAGCAATTAACCTCCTTTGCTTTGGATCCTCAATGAAGCAACCTGCATGATTAAATCTCACTTGTAGACCTTTTTCTACCATTTGACCAACCGACATCAAATTCTTAGTGATCGTTGGCACATAAAGTACATCCTTCAAGCAATTTTTCTTGCTCTTATCCTGCATAACAACATCTCCAACCTGCATAATCTTATGTGTTGTATCATCTCCTGTTTCAACATGACCTTTACATGACGGATTATGCATATTAGAAAACCATGAAGCATCATGAGACATGTGATTAGAACAACCACTATCTACATACCATACATCACTATTGGAATTCATCTTAGTTTCTACATTCATCATAAGAAGAGAATCATAATCATCACTTTTACCTTCAACTGCATAATTTCCTTGTTGTTTACCTCTTCTTGAATAGCCTCCTCTTCGATTACCACCTTGATTATTTTCATTTTGATAACAATCTTTGGCATAGTGTCCATACCTTCCACATATATAGCAATTGTTCTTATTATCTTCACTCCTTTGTCTTTGGTTGTAGTTGTAGTAGCCTCTCGTACCTCTAGCGCTTGATCTTCCTCTTCCTCTTGTGTTGAAGAAGCCACTTGAAGTCCTTTGATCATCGATCCTTCTTCCTCGACCTCTATTTGAACCTCTTCCACCTCTGTTTCCACCTCTTGATGATCCTACATAAAGAGCTTGTCCTTGAGATCCTTTTTGATTTGAAGTAGAACCATTTAGATTCATCTCCTCCGTGACCATGAGGGCAATAAGTTGATCAAAATCTGGTAATTCTCCTCTGACATAAACTGAAGTAATGAAGGGTTTCCATCTCTCATCATCTTTGAGTCCGTTGAGAGTATGTGCAACCAAGTCGTCGTCCTCCACATGAGCTTGAATTGATCCTAGTTGATCTGCAATCTCTTTAACTTTCAATATGTAATCATTGACCGATGTCCTTGTATCTTTCTTTATGTTATTCAACTCGTTTTTGAGTTGAATCTTCCTTGCTCTTGTACCTGTAGCATACAACCTTTCCAATGCAAGCCAAACATCTCTACTTGTGTCTAGATCTTGTATGTGTCCTACCATTGAATCTTGAATATTTTGTGATAAAATGAATATAACCCTTTTGTCTCTCTCATTCCAAAGTCTAAACTCCCTCAATTGTTGCTGATTTGGGTCCTCTGGTAATGTGGGTTTGATATCTGTGCCGTCAATCAAACCATACAAGCCTCTACCTTGCAAGTATGCTGTGATTCTAAACTTCCATGCCTGATAATTGGTCTTATCAAGCTTCTCTATTTGTGCATGTTGGTCTCCCATAATACAAATGCTAAGCTTCCTCCTTTAAGCCTCCTTTCCAATGTGTGTGATGAGAAGAAATATAATATTTACCTTGTAAATGAGGTATGTGCACCTTTCTTTGCTTGGATGTTGCTTCAGATGCCTCCATGCAATCTTCTTCTACCTTTGTGTAGTGTTGATGATGAACTGCTTCTTTGATAGCTTCAAATTCTTCGTCAAGGTATGATAACCTTCTCCAAGCCTCCAAGTACTTGCTCTGATACCAATGTTGGAGTTTATTGACCTCCAAAGTATAGCAGGAAGTAGGTGGAACCCCCTAGGAACAAGTTGACCTTCTCACAAACTTCATCATAGAAAACCAGTCATGCTTGCAGAGCTTACTACTCTCTACTCACTCAAAAGTTTTTAAAACTGTTTTAACCACATATACTAGAGACCAAGATCTTTCCAATGAACCAAAGAACACTCAATTTGGATAAATACTCAATGAGCTATGACCTCTGCAATATGCAGCTTTAATGGAGACCTTGAAACAGAGATGAACCTGAGGACATACATCACTTGCAGAGACTACTGCTCTTAACTCACAACTCCAATGAATACAAGGAGATATGACCTCTGCAAGTTGGATGTTTAATGGAGACCTTCAGCAGGGATAAAAAACAGAGAACACACACTACTTGCAGAGAGTGTTGCTCTCAGCTCACAAATCCAATGATTATGAAAATTGGTACTATGAAAGTAGACAAGAAGAGCTTTCAAATGAGCTATCAAACATGTAATTTGGATATATAATGAGGGAGATACAAGCTCTGCAAGCTCTGCATACAAAAACTAGAGTAGCATAGAGATACTCTCTTGGACATCCCACAAGATCACGACTTTTCTCCTCTTTTTATAGCATGGGAAACTAATCTAAAACCTTCCTAATACATCTAAATTCGTGGTAGACACTTGGATGGAGGTATTACATGACTCAAGTGCTCAAATAAGCAAAGTATTGATGGACTTTGAGAACTAGCCACATCGACCTTCCACTAGGACACCACTGAAGCTCCCTTGTGACTCACTAATTTGACTCACCATGTTCTAGAACTCACGTGGTATTTTTGCTACATTTTATGAATAATATGAGCCTTCTTGAAGTATTTGAAGACTTCCCAAAGGTATTTACATAATTTGAAACTTGTACCCTACATAAAACAAATGTTCGCAACACATATGCTTTGTTGATTGTCCCAATTACCCAAGTACAGCCATGTTGTTATGTTCTTTTGTAATAGCCACTTGTTCTTTTAATTTTTTTCCAAGGTGTATATTCTAGTCTCAATGTAGAAGTCGTTACACTTATTTTTTATCATACTTGATGTTTTCCTCAATCAAATTAGGTTCTTTCCAATTAAGGTTTTTTGTGCTTGTAACTTAATCCCTACTTGAACTTGATAAGTTAAAATCTCTTGAACTTGATTATGCCTATGGTGGTCCCAACTTAACTCAAATTCTCTACTCGTTCTTAGCTTGAGCTAGAGAATGGACTAAGGGGGTTGAGAGTTATTCCAACCTTGTACTTGATGCCCTTGTTTGTGATTGATTTCCATGGATGAGAGCTCCCAAGCATGCCAGCCACCTTTAACTTGCTTAGACCTTCAAGTAGCTTTGAAGTCATTGCAAAAAAGCCCAAAAATTAGCTCAAAATTGACCAAAATTTGAAAACCTAAAGTTTTGCCAATTTTGTCTGTTTATCGCAATGGACAAGGCCTCCTCCCTATCATGCTGGACAAAAGTTTCCATGGGAATTTGTTGGCCTCCCTATCATGATGGACAGAAGTTTCCATGGGGATTTGTTGGCCTCCCTATCATGATGGATAGAAGTTTTCATGGGGATTCGTTTGTCATGATGGATAGAGTCTATCACGACAGATGTGTTTATCATGATATATTGATCTATCTGTTGTGATGGATAGGGTTGTCCGTCAGGATGGACATGTGTCTATCATGATGGTCAGAATTCTCAAAGGGGTGTGGTTGTGGTGCTGGATAATCAGTCTGTCATGATGGACAAGTTTGTGTATCATGATGGACAGACGCCTACCACCAATCTAGTCTATCACAATGGCTGAAATTCTTGATGGGGTTTGTAAATCAAGATAGAGAGGGTTGTTTGTCGTGATGGATAGGTGTGTGTCTTCTGTTTATTCTGTCACGATGGACGCTATCTGTCACGATGGACTAAAAAGCACATATTTTTCCAAAATTTTTAGTGATTAAGGATGCACTTACTGTGGTGTCTATCGTGCCTTATTTTTACCAAATAATCAATTTTTCTATTTGTTGCAACAATCAGGGGTCTTCGTCTTGGGATGCATGCATAGAGTTGTTGTACCTACTGATGCTATTGGTCTTGTTGCTATTGTTGATGCTGATGCCTACTAGAAAGCTCCATAAAATAGAAAACACACAATACACAAGTTCTCTCTCTCTCTCTCTCGCTCTTGTGGAGAAATTTGACTCCAATATGTGCAACAGAAGTTAGAGAACCTCTTCTAGAAACTGCCATGTAAGACACATGCTTACTAAAACCTGATTCAATCCCTACTCAGAGATCCAATGGTTCTGAAATTTTGTCCACACATAGGAAACTCTCTTAGCTTGTTACAAGCTAAAGAACACTCCATTTGGAGTTCATATGACTAGGCAACTAAATGTTCAAAGATAGACTACCTATCAACCCAAGTTAAGGAAAAAACTGAGGTTCACAAGAAATGTTCCCAGTCACTCCTCGAGAATCATCTGATAGAGATATTTTAGATACACACAGTATGAGAGATAAGATTTCTAACAAGATATCATATCCATTAAATGGATAAGAACATAGAGAGATATCACCTTCATAAGGTGGCTATGTATAGAAAAGGTATGTGGTTGGAATACCTATGTGCATTGTAGCACTCTATTGAGCATCCATTTGATATCCATTGGTGCAAAAATCACGATCACATGCTTCTACACCATCTCCTTGTCATCCCCACAAAGTTTCATGTTCAAACCACTTCGATATATAGAGATATGTGCACGGGACTCTTCACCTACCCTTGCATCTTCTCTCACCTCTTGAACTTTCACTTCTTGTCCTTTGTCCTTCCATTGCCTTGGATGACCTTTGGTGCTCCAAATCACTCCATATGGATAAGGTAACAACTTTTTTTATTATTCCATCTCTTTAATCATATTTTGGATTTTTTATAAACCATAAATACATTTGCGCTTTTTAATTCAAAACTCTAGTTTAAGGTTATGTGTGTGCGCTCTACATTTTCAAGGGTCACAATCAGAGCTTGCACAAGTTCCATAATTTTCAACACCTCTCATGAATGAAATGAGGGGAATGCAATGGAGGAGGGGATATGACCATGAAGGTGGATTTCTTGTGAAGATGTAGATGGAGATAGGGGATGAGTAGGGAAATTTATCTATGATTCCAACATCAAATCTCTACATCTTACCATTACACGCTTGTCCTCAAAGCTTGCCCCCTAGTAACCATGCCAAATTTGTTATCACTCTAGCACAAAGGTAAGCACCAATGTGAGAAGATCCAACTCATAATTATCAATCCACGGAGATGTGAGGGTGATATGATGAACATGAACAAGTGGAATACACAAGTGCGTGAGTCAAAAGCACACTAACATGCATGCACATACACACACACCTGCATCCAAAGTAAAACGAAGAGATAGAACAATGGAATCTTTGATTATCTAACTCAAACACATTTACAATGCTCTAGAATAGGTTCACTCTCTAACTCACCAACCTCAAAATGAGCTATCTAGCTCTTTTTATAGTTTTTTTACTAATTTTGGCCTTGTTTAGACTGTGTCCGAACTAGTTAAGAATTAGGTTCTCTAGCTCATTTGGAGTCTCAAACAAACTCTAAAAATTACAAAATTTGATATATAGATGGTTCTAGTACTCCTCAAGTTTAAGGATTCCTTGGCTTGAAAAAATAGAGTCTATTCCACCAAAAATAGGATTTACAATGAAGTCTAGTGATAACAATCACTGTTTGTTGTATATTTGATTTGGAAAAAATGATTGGCCTACTCCCCAAATCTTCGTTGAATTCCTTGCCTCCTTGTCCCTCCTTGACCTTCTCTTTGACTTTGATCACTCTATATTCCTTGCCACATTCTTTCTTGGTGCATTAATCCACTTTGATTGCTAACACGTCATTCCTTATTGCTGTGGCAAACAAAGCATTTGGCCTAGTTAATGGGCATCATCCTTGTGGCAAAAAAGGAGTATTACAAGTGATTGATGCCATAGTGCTTTTTTTGTAGATTAAGCACCATGACTGTTGATGACACATTATATAATTCTTGGATCTACTCTTTTCCATCATCATTTGTACCATTTTCTACCTTTCATTTAGTTTAATAAGCACTCTTGTATAGGTGTGTGTGAGTGCCACACTAGAGAATAAGTGGGATTCATTCTCCTTTCAGTTTAGAAATCCCACATAGCATGCATTTTTGACTATTTTGTATATAAAGAGGTCACTACCTCTCATTTTGGGGAAGCATTCTTAGAAGTAACAAGATCATGCTAGTTTGTAGAATGCCTGGAGAGCTCTTGTTGTCGTTATGGTGTGCTTGTGGTGTGTATCGTTAACAATGCTTCCTTCTTCTTTCATGTGTAGTTTAGTCTCTAATCGCATGCTAACGAAGCACCATTGTGTCTGCTAAATGCTTCTACGCAACACTTGGGTTTCATGAGATGCTCCTCAAATTGACAAGTATGAGTTGTGATGCTACAACATCAACAACTTTTGGCGTCATTGTCGGGGAGCATTCTCTTGTCACTTATGTGATGGTTTATGGTGTGAAAGTGATGTGTATGCAAGCTTTTCATGATGATTTTTGAGTTCTTCATTTTTGTTACGCTCTTGTGAACATTGGCAGCTTGTAGGATTCACAATAACTTGTTGAGATGAGCCATTTTTGGTGTGATTATAATCGCCTTTTGGGTGATTAATCGACCATGTGTGGTGATTCTTCAAGTCACGAGTAGAGTAGGATTACTTTGTTTGTAAATAACTTGCGGATATTGTTTTTTAATCTCGTTGATTATTTCTTTAATTATGTGAAAATAAGCTTATTTTGGGCTTCTTCTTCAAGTTTCAAGAGAGTTTTTCCACAAAATCTTTATCAACAAACTTAGTAAGCAGGGAGGAGCACAAGGATTTTTCAAAGAAAAGAAAGGCATGTATGATCTTTCGTCTTTCATACATTATTGCTTCATGTTCATGTTCTAGATCCTATGGCTGCGAACACACAAGATCTACCTCTGAACATTTCTCATGAGATGCTTCAACTGAACAATGTTTGTAAAGGTCATATGCAAGTATCTTGTTCATACTTGCATCCAGTTTTTCTTGATTTTGTAGAGGATAATGAGGACTATGGTAAGTTCTACAAAGGTACCTTTCTGCCATAGTTCGACATGGCACCATTCTTTCTTGGGTGAACATGCAACTTTGTGAGCTTTAGCAGCCGCAAGGACTCCTTGCTTAAGGAGACTTGACATACAGTCAAGAGTGGCCATGAATCCTATGAATCGGGAGGCAGCAACAAAACTTCCTATCAATTTATACAAGCCCAAGGAGCCCTACGTTGCAAGAATTATCTCTGTGGAGAGAATAGTTGGCTCAAAGGCACCTGGAGTGACTTGTCACATAATCACTGACCATGGTGGTAATCTTCCATATTCGGCAGGCTAAAGCTATGGATTATTGCTCTTGGTGAGAATCTAAAGAAGCCAGGACAGCCAAATACAATGAGGCTTTATTCTATAGCTTCAACACGCTATGGACATATTTTTTATGGTAAAACAGCCAGCCTATGTGTAAGAAGGGTTGTCTACATCAATCCAGAGAGTGGAAAGGAAGATCCTGCAAAGAAAGGGGTGTACACTAATTTTCTCTGTGTTACTAAACTTGGTGATTTAAGTACAAATTTCAGGACCTGCTGGCCACAGTCACATGGATTGCATCATATAGAGCTTAATTGAGAAGAATGTTCATGGAAGATGTGCCAAACCACGAGTTCATAGGCCCTAGCTGGCTACTTTTGGGTGTGGCTAATACAAGTAGCCTACTCTATCATGACGAGTTTATTGCGTATCTGAAGAAATTTCCTGACAATTTCGGATATGATATTGCTTTGAGCAGAGAGCAAAAGAGTTGAAGTGTTGTAAAATGTATATTGCAAGGGATTGAAGAGTCCCTGAAGGCAATAGCAAAGGGAAGAGAGCTGAAATGAGAAGACAAGTGGTAGAAAGAAGATGATGAAAGTCATCTTAGCCAAGGTAGATACAATGGGTGATTGTAGAGGAGGAAATGAAATATTCTAAAAGAGGATGATGAACACGAACGGGAGGATGCTGCTAAGCTATCATCTCCCAAGGCATTAATTACAGATGATATCAACAATAAGAGTGTGGTATAGAGAGTGGCATCCCAATGGGTGCTCATTGTAGAGGAGATGGATGGGGAAGAGAAAAATGAAGATGAAAGTGTTATTACTTATTAGAGAAGGGAATCCAGAGGTCATTCAAGAAGTTTGTTCGTAGGAACACTGTTCCACTACAAAAGTACACTTATGCTATGGAGTTGCAGGAGCGCAATGTAAGATTGTATTGTCCCATAAGAAAGCAAACTTGTACAGTGAATGGATTCTTTGTCTCCAAAAAGGAATGAACAGTATACAGGGGACGTTTATGATCTTTGTATTGTTCTTACAATTGGAGATACAGACATGCTCTAGGTGGTAGTAAGAAAGTAGTTGATAGTGGTCCTAACAGTCATGTTTTCATCTTCTACTCTGATCATGGAGGACTTGGCATGTTGGAGATACCAATGAAACCCAGGGCATATGCTAAGGACTTTATTAATGTACTACACCTAAAGCCCAAAGAAATGCCAATGCTGAAGAGAATAGTTGGGTAACTTATTGACTAGGGATGGATCCATTTCCTCCCCTGATTATTGCACTTGCATTGATGAGCTCTAGAGTATATCATGGATAGAATACAGTAAGATCACTCGCAATTTCGAGAAGGAGACATTGAAGTATCAATATATGTTGGAAGCAGTCAGAGGCACAGTCAGAGGCACAGACGACATGGAAGCATGTAAAGACGGAGCAGGGAGCCAGTCGGATCATTTTTTCAAACAAATATGTTTCTTATTATTTCTTCAAACATCCAACAGTGATTTTCATCACTCTTGTAACATATGTAATATAGACAAAACCCCATTTTGTAATCCATAGCTCCATTTTGTGCAAGCCGAGGAGTCCTCGAGCTTGAGGAGCTTAGGTAGAATGCGCATACCAATTTTTGTTATTTTTAGATATCGTTTACCCTTCCAAATAGCCTCTAGGACCTATTTTTTAACTAGGCCGGTCACTAGATGTGAAACCGGTCAAAACTAGTCTAGAAACTATAAAAAGAGCTAGAGAGCTCATTTTTGAGGTTGGTTCATTTTGGCTAGTGTGAGCTTAGAGCTATCTTGAGCTTGTAAGAGTATTCTTGAGTAACAGAGCTAATTTCCCACCTTCCATTGTCTTGCTTGTCTCTTCATTGTGTGTGTGTATGTGTGTGTGCATCTTTGTGCTTCTCACCTTCACTCTCACATCATCTCACATTCACGATCTTCATATCACTCCTACCTCTCCCACGGATTGACATTAAGGAGGTGAAGCTTCTTAACGTGGTTCTCACCATTGTGCTAGAGCAACACCAAATTTGGCGCCATTGCCGGGGATCGAGTCTAGGACGAATGTGTGATGGTAAGAGTATAGCAAGAAGTGGCGTTGGAAGGTAAAAATTTCAGTTTTTGTTGTTGTTTTTACTTAGTTTTTAGTGTTTTTCACCTTCCCCATACTCCATCTTCATCATCGCATCATCATCTCCATTTCCAAAAAAATCAGAAAATTCACCATATCCACCCATTCACCTCATTTCCCCTCATTTGTGCATGCGAGAGAGCGAGAGAGAATTTTTGTGCTTGTGTGCGCTTGCGTTTTCTTGAGTTTTCTTGCAGGTACAGAGCTTCAGAGCATCAGGAAAGCTTCCAAAAGGTAAAAAATGTACTTTCTGTCAGAAATTTCCGACTGTGTCAGACCATCGCGATGGTCCGCCAAGTTCGGATTTTGAGGTAGGCGACCACACCACGAGGTAGGCGATCCCTGCGTATACACGAAACCACAGCTGCATTTCAAAAATTCGTTGTTTGGTGGACCATCGCGATTGGCTCGAACCATCGCGATTGTGTCGCACCATCGCGATAGGCTCACACCATCGCGACGGCTCGGCCGGACCATCGCGACGGTTCGTTTTTTCGGACCATCGCGACGGTTCACTTGAGCCATCACGACGGTCCACTTGGACCATCGCGATTGTTCAGCTGACCCCGGACCATCGCGATTGGCTCACGCCATCGCCACGACAGTGCCACGTGTCACGATAGACCATCGCGACGGTTCATTTTTTTGGACCATCGCGACAGCCCAAAATCGGACCATCGCGACGGTTCACTTCGGACCATCGCGACGGTTCGACCTTTGACCGTTGACCGCGCCATCGCGATTGTCCGCCTGATCACGCCATCGCGCCGGTTCATTTTTTGGACCATCGCGACGGTTCGACCTCACGCCATCGCGATCGTTCACTTCGAGCCATCGCGACGGTTCGCCTTTTCGGGCCATCGCGATTGTCCAAATCTCACGCCATCGCGATCGTTCACTTCGAGCCATCGCGACGGTTCACCTTTTCGGGCCATCGTGATTGTCCAAATCCCACGCCATCGCGACGGTTCGCTCGGACCATCGCGACGGTCCCAGACCATCGCGATTGTGCACCCCCATCGCAAATTTTGGGCTCCAATTTTTGACCAATTGTGAGGGTATTTTTGAAAAATTTTTGGACCATTAGACTCATAGGAGACCCCTTAGCTCAAAACCTGATTGTCAGTTTTTACCCCCCGGGGCCTGAACGCTCATAACTTTTTCATCCGAAGTCCGTTTTTTGAGCTTAATAGCTCGTTAGAAAGCTCGTGACGAGTACTACGTGACCTCAACTGTTTTTTCATAAAGAATACATCTATTTTTGGATAAGCTATTTTGAGGTTCACCTAGTTTGGGACTAGGAAGCCAGGGGGCACACATTGAAAATTTGGGCAAAAAGGGAAGGGATTTAAAAGGTGTATATGCTCAAGTGTTTGATCATCTTGTGAATTGGTCTAATGTTGGAATTTTTCCAGGTCTAGCAAAGGCAATCAAAGGCAAGCAAGTAAGGCAGTGAAGACAGCAAAGCTTGGGAAGCACGGCTTCTTGGGCAACAGGGCATCAGAGCAACAGAAAAGCCGACTCGAGGTTGGAAGATTACTCAACCCCCTCAGTCAATTCTTAGCTTAGGCTAAACGGTAGTTGTGGATTAACGACGATAGGAACGCCTCAAGTTCAAGATACTTAATTCTTTCAAGTTTAAGACTTAAAGTAAAGGTGTGTGTGACGAAAACCTAAAGAAAAGAACATAAGTCAGACGGAACGAGAACTCAAAATTATAACGGAAAGTCGAATTCCTGACGCATAAATTAAGACAAGAATCCAGAGAAAATTAAAAAGAATCAAGAAAGTAATCACAAAGGACCATTGACGATCTAAGTGTGTGACTGAGTGAGCAAGGAAGGAAATTAATGAACCTTAGATCGGGCAAACTTATAGGTAAGTCGGACAGAAGAAGCCTTAGATCATTAGAGGCTAGTGTAAGAACTACCGCTCGATCTTGGGCTCAGCAATTGAATAGTAATTACCCCTACGAGAGCTCAGATACTAGCGAATCAGAAATGGCATTTAGCACAGACAGACCAGAAGGAGGGTCTCATGTAGCGTACTTAGAAAAACCTGAAGGACCCTATAGAACGCAATTAGAGTTTCTCCGAACCAACCGATTAGGTGCTCGCATCTATGAGGATGGTTTGCAAAGGCAAGTGGTGCAACTGCACAACCCTGATCAACCCATTGGATTGGAAAGACCAGTGGTGAAATTTGAGAGAGACGCTTACATAGACAAAGAAGGAACCATGTACGTTCTAAGTACGCAGCCAAATGATACTAATGAGTTTGGCACAATTCAATTAGAGACGGAAGCGAAATTTCAAGGAAAAGAACCGTTAGAAGAACCTAGGACACCGAGAGGGAAATCCGTATTAACAAGAGTACTCATCCCAGAGAGGATCTCTCAAGATAACAGGAGCACCGAGTTGTTTGTAAATAAAGAGACAGATGAAGCCTTCTGGAGGTACAGAAAGGAACACCCTGGTGAGATAGGCATCATTACAATCTATGAATTCAAGGACCCAGATACACCTGGAAAGGTTGTATACCTGGATGAGACTTCAGAAAGAGTCTTCGTGGTGCCTGAGCGCGCTAAAAACACATACACATGGAGAGGTGAATTGATATTCCCTCCATCTAGAACGAACATGAATACAAGTCAACAAGGGGCAGGAACCTCCTCAGCCCATGGACATCAAAGAGAAGGAAATAAAGAGAGACCGGAAGTAAGCTTTAATCACCCCATAGGGAGAGATAGAACAACCACGGACACTAATAGAATGGATAGACAAAGAGAGCATGGAATACCAGGTGGTAGAGACGATTTTCCTCTACCTAGACCACGTGAACACGCAAGAGTATTGAGACCCACACAGTTAGTAAAATCAATGAAGAATTACTTTGATGGGACAGGAGATCCCTATGACCATGTCGCAGAATTCAAGCAAGTACTACGAGCAGAACAAGTCGAGGACATGTTCACGCAATACAACGCATTTGGACTAACGTTAAAGGTGTACCGCTTTAACTTGGTTCCAACCATTGCAACAAAGGCAATTTAGAGACATCCATCACTTTTTAGAGTCATTCATTACTGAATTCTCTAAAAGTGGGATTAGACACGACACGTCTTCGTTGATTCATAGCTTTAAACAGACCCCTCAGGAAACAGTTAGACTGGCAGGACGTAGGTTCAGACAATATGTCGAACGATGTCCAATGCAAGAGCTACCCTCACAAGCCAAACAAGTATCACTGTTCCTAGATGGCTTGTTGAGCACTAAACTACGCTCTTATGTGTACCTAAAGGAAACCAGAACGCTAGAAGAGTGTGTAAGAATATGTATAGACATCGAGGACAACCTAGGAGATGAATTAGAACTCTCAAAGGTCTATAAGGACTCAGACTGTTCTTCTCTAGCATCCACAAAATTGTCTAATTCGATAGAGGACCTAGCAGAAAAAGTGGCCCAAAAACTAGGAGTTTCTAGTAAACAGGTGCCCAAGCTACCAACTAACGTACGTTGTTACACTTGTGGTGGAAATCATTTGGCAAACATGTGTCCCAATGCACCTCAACCTCAAGCCAACCCTAGTGGCCAATATTGTACAATTGAGAGAAGATACACGAATCATACGGCTCAGGACTGCCCATACAACAAACAAACCGTGAGACAGAACTACCCGCAAACATACCAGCAGCCAGGTAGGTATCAAGGCCAATACAATGCTCAGCCTTATTACTATAGGCCTCCTCAGAACTACCCATACCAGGCTCAACAGAGACCTCAACCCGTTTTAGCTCAGCAGCCACCCCCACCAGCGAATGTCATCTCAGTCAAATACGCTGCTGCAGAAGAGAACCTAAGTAGGGCCTTAGTGCCTTCTTCACCCTTGATCACAGAAAGTGACCCGAACTCAAACAGTTTTGACTCTACGCATGTAACTAGTCCACCCGCTTATTACACGGAGTCACCAGAACATGTGGAGACATATCATTATGATAGTCCTCCAATGGAACCTAGTTGGGAGCCAGACTATGCTAATGTGATGTACGCAAACCCGAACCCACGGCCCCAACTGAGACAACAAAGACTACAGGGCCCTAGAGGACCATGCTTTAGGTGCCAAGGAGATCACTTCATTAAGGACTGTCCACATCCCCCAATAGCAAGGCAATCATAGTACTATAGCATCCAAGGCTTTTGTGCCGATTGTGGCAAAGAGCACGTAATCAAAGATTGTCCTAAGAACCCAGTTAACGCTTCGAATGTAACTCCGATCAACGTGATAGGTATTGTAAATAACGCAGATGGATCCAACCCTACATACGTGCCTATCCAAGCTATAACCAGAGCCCAGGCGCTCTTACAAAACCAACAGCTTAATCAAGAGAAAGGAGCCGGAACTAGTGAAGTTGCAGAATCGAGTAGTAAAAAGACGAAATCTTGGAAAGATTCTAGAGAAAGAATCAAGAGAAAATGGAGTAAAAAGATAAGTGAGTTGGAAGGAAGTTTAAAGGAATCTAGAGCCAAAATCCAAGAACTGACTTCACAAGAATTAAACCAAGAAAATCCAGCTCAAAAATCAGGATCAGTTTTAGCGGAACCCATACCAGAAGATCTAGACATGATGTTTCGTGCATATCAGGCTAGATTAAAAGAGGGACCTCAAGTAACGGAAATGAGTAAAAACTACCCGCGAGCTGATCTAGAAATTGAGAGAACTAATCTTTGTATGAAAATGGTAGAATTAGCACAAGCTTTGTTTGAAGCCTCTAGATATCTTAATTGGAATAACATGGCAAAACCGGAATTACACTTTCAAGGACTAATGGAGAGGCTAGAACACTTGATAGAAAGCAAAGAGAAAAAGGATCAGCATAGGAACCCTATTGTCCCAGAGACACAGGAAAGGATTGCACCATCCCTGTCTCAAGTGCCCAATACAGAAAGTCAAGATAACATACCCTCCATACATAGGTACTCACATGAATTTTTGAGAGAAATACAAGAAGAGAAATGGAGAAAAGAACAAGGAACTCATCCTCCTATTCAAGAAATAAACGACTTGCAGGAACAATTTCCCCAAGACATCCCCTCTATTTACGATGATGTAGAGGTGGAACGACTGAGTGAACCCACAGGATTTGAATCTAATTCTCTACAAGAATTACCTCAGTTCACAGGACCTTGGGAAGCAAAGTCTATTAGTATGAGAGCACCCACGATAATAGTGAGGAATGAAGAATCAGTGATCCCTAGGAACACGGAAGTGATCAAGAATACGAAAGTACAGTGTAATCTCACTCTGGAGGAATTGTTAAAGGTAAAACCAGAATTGTGGAAGCATGTAGCAAATCAATTCCCTGAGCTAGCTACCACCCCCTCTCAGATAGGATCACATAAGAAGGTACCAGAGATACCCGTGGAAAAGATTGGAGACGTAAGCGAAGGAGAGGAAGTAACACATATCTTCCAATAACCCATCAGGGCTACACCACGAAAGCCATCTTAGACTCAGGAGCCGGAGTAGCTATCGCTACCACCGCTTTATGGAAACGTTGGGGTAAGCCAGCCCTCAGACCCACCAGGATGAAACTACAAATGGCTGATGGACACATAGAAAAACCATTAGGCTTACTAGAAGGCATATCTCTCACCACTTGTGGTGTAGAATTTGAGCATACTTTCGCCATTTGTGACTTTGCGAAAAATCGTGCTTACGAGATGATATTGGGACGACCATTCATGCGTCAGTTGCAAATTGTACAAGATTGGGGAACTAATTCTTTGTACTTGCAACATTTAGGAGTGACTACCAAAGTCAATCTTAAAGACTATTCACATCGAGATGTACCCCCAATACAATGGAATACCATCCATAAAACACCAGTAGAGACGGAATCCGTGCACTCATTAGAATCAGATCCTTCTTGGTTGCATGAGGATACCCATTTATGGATGTGTAAAGTAGCCAAACAAGAGGAAGAACGATTAGAAGCAAGGACCTTAGGTGCGGAACAACATCCACGAACCCTTCAAGATCCAGCCTATGCACCTGTAGTATTCCCAGACGAAGAATTTGAACCCCATGGTTGGGCAGAAATACTAGCAACCATGGATGTAGCCATCAATGAAGAACAATGGACACCCCACTGTGACGAGGATGGCTATGACATTTCAGTTTTCACGATAGAGCCAATCTTGGGCGATGCAATCTTAGAAGAGTGTGAACCGAACACTGATGCATTCGAGGATGCAAGCGATTTCGATTTAGAATCAATTATCATGGACCCACCCTTTGCATCAGAGGAAGAATATTTCTACGAAATAGAGACTCACACTCAGAGACACAAGGAAATTACGAACGAGGTAAGGTTAGCCACAGAAGTGACTACTAAGAGTGAAAGCAAGAAAAGGAAGAAGAAAGAAACCATGTCAGAAAAAGAAGGATCTTTGTTTGAAGTACCCGAGAACTTCAAGAAATATGAAATCGAAGATAGAAGAATCATGGTACAAATGCCTAATAGAAAGGCGAAGGACGGACAAGTATATGATAACCGAGAGAAAACCAAGAAAGTAATAGTTGCCATAGAAGGAGAAGACGAAAAATGCACCTACATAGGGCACGATTTGACGACTGAAGAAGAAGAAGAACTAGTGGCCCTATTGCGCGAATATAGAGATGTTTTTGCTTGGAGTTACAAAGATTTGAAAGGAGTAGATCCAGATATATGTTCTCATAGAATCCCTATGACTCCAGATGCAAAACCGACAAAACAGAAACCTTACACGTACAATGATAATTACGCTGCGAAGATTAAAGAGGAGATAGATCGCTTGATAGAAGCAGGATTCATTTACGAAATTGAGCATACCGAATGGGTATCCCCCATTGTGGTTGTGCCCAAGAAGAATGGAAAACTGCGCGTGTGTATTAACCTTAAAAAAGTTAATGCCGCCACGATTAGAGATAGTTATCCTCTTCCTATCACGGAACACCTATTGGAAAGAGTTGCGGGCAAGGAAGTTTACAGCTTTCTTGATGGATTCTCAGGCTATAACCAAGTAGCCATTGCTCCAGAAGATCAACACAAGACGGCTTTTGCCACTGAATGGGGCATCTTTGCATTTCGTGTGATGCCATTTGGCTTAACAAATGCACCCGCTACTTTCCAGCGACTCATGTGTCATGTTTTTAAGGAATTCTTACGCAAGAGCTTGGAAGTTTATGTCGATGACTTATGTGCTCATTCAAATGTAAGGCAGACACATATCCCAGAGTTAAGACAAATATTTGACAAATGTCGAGAATATCAGGTTTGTTTGAACCCAGAAAAATGCGTTTTCATGGTCAGACAAGGCAAAATTCTAGGACACATTGTGTCAAAAAATGGAATCTCTACGGACGAGGAAAAAGTGAAGGTAATTGCGGATCTACCTAGGCCGACGAACATCAAAGAGGTACAGGCATTTATGGGCCATTGCGGTTATTATAGGAGATTCATACACATGTATGCAATCATAGCCAAGCCTCTGTACTCTCTTTTGACCAATTTTGAGTGGACAGATGAATGTGAAAATTCATTCAATGAACTCAAACGACGCTTGTGCTCAGCACCTATATTGACTACCCCAGATTGGAGTAAGCCATTCCATGTACATGTGGATGCATCCAATTACGCCATAGGATGTGTGTTAGCACAACCCACGAATGAAGGTAATATAGATCTCCCCATAGCTTACGCGAGCAGACAATTGAACGCAGCAGAAAGAAATTACACCACAACGGAACGAGAAGGATTAGGGATGATCTATGCTGTAAAGAAGTTTAGGCACTACTTGTTGGCCAACAAATTCAAGTTCTTTACAGATCATCAAGCCCTATTATACTTAGTCAACAAACCATGTAACACAGGACGATTGATACGTTGGTTTCTATTACTCATGGAGTATGATTTTGAAGTAGTAGTCAGGAAAGGAAAGACGCATCTTAGAGCTGACCACCTTTCAAGATTAACCTCAGGAGAAGCTCCTCAAGGAGTAGCCGATGAATTACCAGATGCATACTTGTTTAACCTTGAGATAGCACCAGAATGGGCTAAGCCTATAGTCCCTATTCTCACCTATGGACCCAAGAATCCGAGGATAAAGATCAAAGAAGGAGAGATTACCAAGTCTCAGAAATATCAAATAATGGCAGGAAGCATATATAAACAGGATAATCAAAAGATTCTTGCTTGTTGTGTAGATGAATCAGAACATGCGAATTGGTTGCAATTAGCACACGTAGGTGCACTAAAGCAACATCATCCAAAACATCGAACATTACAGACTCTGCAGAGATTGGGAGTATATTGGCCTTCTATGGAAGCAGATGTCTACAAGTTGTGTAAAGAATGTCAGGTGTGTTGTGAAAGACCACCAGTAGAGCATGCGACATTATATCATGTGTCTCTCACACCAGACTGGAGTGAACCTTTAGTGACATACTTGAGGACGAACACATTCCCTCAAGGCATGGCCTTAGCTCGACAACGTAGTCTAGAGCAGGAAGCTCAAGACTATTCACTTATTGGTGATAATTTATACAAAAGAGGACGAGATGGATATTTAAGACAGTGCGTTCATGAAAGCGATTATCTGAATATACTAGAGACTGCACACCAAGGTTTTGCAGGAGGTCACTTTGGACCAGATAGGATAGTCAAAGCCATTCTCTTTGCAGGATTATGATGGCCCACTCTTCACATGGACGCTCATACCTATGTCAAGAGATGTGATGTGTGCCAAAGAACTCAGTTTCCTACTCGCAGAGATGAAATGCCATTGAAACCCATGATGGGCGGACGTGCATTTTCTAAGTGGGGTATAGACTTTGTAGGACCCATCAACCCCCCTGCAAAAGGTACACATGCGGAATACATTATTGTTGCCACAGATTATCTTACGAAATGGGTAGAGGCAAAAGCCACAAAAAAGAATGATGCTCACACGACTGCAAAATTCTTATTTGAAAATGTCTTTACAAGATATGGATTGCCTATAGAGTTAGTGAGCGATCGAGGCACTCACTTTCTAAACCAAGTCATTGAATATTTGTTACAGGATTTTATGGTGATTCACAAGAAATCTGCACCATATCATCCTCAGGCCAATGGTCAGGCTGAAAGCACTAACAAGATACTTTGTACCGTACTGACGAAACTCGTGAACAACAAACGTTCAGATTGGGACAAACAGTTACACCACGCTGTTTGGGCATATCGAGTGGCCTACAAGACCGTACTCAATGCAACTCCCTTTCAGATGGTTTTTGGTCAGAATGCTGTGCTTCCTTTGGACTTCTTGATACCGACACTTAAGGTTGCACAAGAACATCAGTGGACCGGCCATGAATTATCAGCGAGAATAATGGACTTGGAACGATTAGGCGAAACCAGGCTGAAAGCAGTAGCAGGAATATACGCAGCGAAGAAGCGACAGAAAGCATATTTTGATGCACATGTGAAAGATAAAGGCCTAAAAGAAGGAGATTTAGTTCTAGTGTATACGCTGAAACAGCACGCACGGAAGTTAGAAAAGCGAGGTTATGGACCTATGATCATTAACAGACTTTCGACTAGTGGAGCAGTACAGTTAGCCACCTTAGAAGGAGATATAATGCCTAATTACATTAGTGGCTGTAGAGTCAAGCTGTATCAAGAACCTCTTACTGAGGATATGCTTAGACGACTCACATTGGCAAAGAAGCGTAAGGAGGAAGAAAATAGAATACGAGCGGAAGCTCAGGTAGAAGCCATAGAACGCATTAAGCGCATGAAGCTAAGAAGACAAGGACTAGGGAGAGAACATTATAACCATCTGGAAACATCACCCAGATATCCCATGGCCATGTGTCAAGTAAAGTCAACCACTCATCCTAGCATAGTGGATAGGAGACCATTCATTACAGTTAGGCTAGAACACGGCAACTATTGCCAAGAACTCAGGGCTTTAATTGACTCAGGTGCTGCGACTAGTGCGATTAGATGGTCCCACTATAAGGATTCAGGAATAGAAATGCGGCCAATTGAGGCATACCTCATAGGCCTAGGAGGCATGGAAACCCCTTGCATGGGTGAGGTGGACCTTCCTATCCTCATTAAGGATTTGACCATGACAGCAAAGCTACTAGTGTGCCATGATGACGACCTGATAGAACCCCTAATCCTTGGCCAAGATTGGCTATACGATCACTCAGTGGACCTAAATCTTAGACAAGGCTCCTTACAGATTGGAACCTTCGAGCAGAAGCGAGTGATACCGCTTGACTTCCCTAACGGCATTCCGCTTGACGGTTGTGATCCTAGACCCTATGAAATGCATGCGACGGAAGACCGGAAGATCTTTAAGCAGATCAGTCACGTTACGTCTACAGCAACCCACTCGGGCTTGGCTATGGACAATTGTCAATCAGAAGGACGACAGGAGATCTTCCCGGGGACTTCCTGCAAACTAGAAGAGACAGTTACCCAACTGCAAGGGCAGATGGACACAATCAGTGGTCAGGTGGGTTGCATCAGCGGCCAAATGAGCACGACACCCTGCGGTGCTCATCCTTCCAAACTTGTTGCGGACTGGCCTAGATTAAAGTTAAAGAACGAATCACTTCCTAATGGGCAGGTCACGCAAGTATTGGATCTCCCTTCTTTTCCAAAGCAGAGCGTCCATTCGACCTCTCTACCTCAACCACGACAGAGTCAACCACGACGAAGGAACCCAGACCGACTGCAGTATCAGAAGACACAACAAGGAAGGCAGTTTAGGCCACCCAAAGGAAGCGGCACCAGACAAATATGGGTGCCAAAAGGACAAACAGCACCAAAGAACTCCAACCAAGCAGAGATCGACAAGAAAGAGGCAAGGCAGAAACAGAATCAGTATCCACCATCCCCTCGACCTTCTTCTACAGGTCCGAGCATTCGACAAATTTGGATCGCCAAGAAATACCTTACCCATAGACCCACACCCATGCAGATTTGGGTACCCAAACCATGTATCATAGCTCAACCCTTAAGCCATGTAACATATACCCCTCACAAATCTTTCCATCCCTCAACACCACCACACCCGATACTATCTTTGACCCCTCAGCAGAAACCCACCACCCACTCAAGGACTCTTAGGAAATGGATACTGAAGCGTGTCCAATCGTCTTCCCCTAACCCCATGTCTGACAAAACTACCCCCCCGACTAACATACAACCTTGTAATAAATCACTAACCTTTAAACCTTGTATAAATTCACCCACCATCATCACACGTCACTCATAATCTCATCTCATCAAGGAACGTATGCATCATCTGAAACGTGTAGGAGTCTAGAGACCTGCACTAGTGCTGTAAGAGGCATTGCATCCATCACATCACAGCACTTGGCTACACGGGTTACGCATCAGTTATGGAAAGGGATTGCGGTCTCACTTTAATGGGATCATAATTAATTTCCATGCTAATGTGTTAATCTTTTGTAGCAGATCTTTCTCATTAACGCATCAGTCATCATGCAAACCGACTATTGACCTGAGCTTCAACTTAGGGACTTGCGGAGAAAGAGACTATACCTCAATCCCCTCACAAGTGCATATAGTGGGGATACACGCTTTTAATTATCAATCCGAAGAGTATGCAAACCTAGCCGAGTGTATGAAGACATGCAATCACGTAATGGTCAATGCAAATGAACTACTCAAGAATGAAAATGAGGTAAATGCTTATCCTAACAAGCTTCAACTGTAGGTCAAGACGAAACGATACTTGGAGCAGCAGCCGTCAGTATTTTGGACTTTTCTCCTAGCTCAGAGCTCCAAACATAGCGAATAGCATATGCATTTCGAAGCTCTCGAAAAGACGCATCCAATGGCAGTGGTTTCACTCAATTCCGACGCTCCTACTTCAAGTTATGACAGAAATACTGAATCGCGAAAATACTTTCCTGCGCTTCAGCACTTCCTACACCTCGCACACACCTCTCCTACAGCAAAGAAACATTCTCAAGGATAGACAACACTCACAAGCACTCTTTGCAAGCAATCCACATGCATACAAGCTCGCGAAGAAGAAGATGAAGAGGGAAGAAGACACAAATTCGAATTTCTGTGCTCTCTATTCTCACAATGGCCAAAAAGTCCTTTACAAAGAGTCACATTTGACTTATATACTAGTGCCCTAAAAATGGTCCTTTCACACAAGTGACCGGCACTTTATTCACTAAGAGCTAATTTCCTACTATTTTACATGGGTAAGCTTCTATTCTTCTGTGGGAATGCATCTAGAGGACTCCTCTAGTGCCTTTACAAGGGGAAATATATTACAAGAATGAATATGTTACAAAAATATATGGCCCAAATCGGAAAAATTTTGGGGCCCGTCTTTTTTCTCTGCTTTGTGCACTCTTTAGCTCTGCAACAGCTCTCCCCCTCTTCGCCTCTGTCGTCCCTTGACAGACTTTGCTTCCCGCACGCGCCCTGTGGTCAGTATTGTCTGATTCTTGATCTTGCATTACGTTTTAGAGGCGCTCTGATTTGTCCTGGTTGCACACATTGGCCCTGGCTGATTTGGTTTGCCACGCACGCCATCAGTGCACATATGCGGATGTAGCTCGTAAGCCTTGATCTGAAACCTCTGCAACTCAAGAGGTTGAAGCATCCACATAAGTGATACATGTTGGCCCTGATTCCTTCTTCCAGCTGCGTGCTTTTCCTTGGTCTGTGTGCCCCTGCGGGGCTTCCTGCAGAGATGCATCTTCAAATTTGCCTTTTAGTGAAGCTGTTTCTTTCGTTGTTTTCTTTTTTTCCTCTTCTTACTCGTCTCGCCCTCGACACTGCCCCCCTCTTGAACACTGCCCCCCAACAGGCTTTTTGTGGCGACGTGTATAGGTTTGAATGACTTGTTGCTCTCTTTGATTTAGCAGATTGGCGTGACATAACATGAACTCTTTCCATTGGCGAGACTTGACTCCGTCCTCTGGTGCCTGTCTATGGTCAGCAAAGAAACTTATCTCGTAGGCCACCAGTCGTGCATTTAAGTTGGAGGTCATTTTAATAAAGATCTCTGAATCCATTTCGAAGAAGCCCGTGAAGAATGCTTCTTCAAATGTCTGCATATATGTTGATGGTAGAAACATGAGCCGAGAAAAATAAGCCATAATTGTTAACCGGCTTGGAATAGTAGATAAATCAAAAATTAAAGCCTCCGAGCCCTGCGTAATGCCGATGAAATTCAAAAAAGTATATTGTGCGTGTTGGAACACTTTAATCACTGTAAGGAGCATGCTAAATATTTTATTCGTCATTTTTACTGCTAGATCTGGAATGGTAGCATAGCGTGCAAGCCAAAATTCCATGGTTTTGACCATGTATTCTTCTGTCGGTAGGTAGTTGTGTGGTGGACTAGGTAATAGCGGATAATTAAGCCATTGGTTATTAATGCTACCTTGTCGCTGGCCTTCCCAAAATTGTGTCCATGCTCTTCGGCGGGGTAGTGGGCAAAATGATGGGTTTACTTGAAGCTCATACGGTGATGCTTCCCACTGTACCCGTAGTGTAGGGTGCTTTTCCAAGAGCTTTCTTCTCCAAATTGGATTTGCCTCCTCAAACTCTACCTGAGTATATTTAAAAGTATCATACCGGAATTGGAGATTGTGATCAGGTTCCTTCTTTGTAGCATGTTTTATGTATTGCCTGGTTTGTTCCTTCCAAAGCCCGTATGGTACATTGAATGGCCTTAGTATTTGCTCCAATTGCTTGCTGTCGATTTGAGCCTCTTTCATTAAATTGATGACTTGATCTTCAAATTCAGCCGTAAGCTGGGACACCAGTAGTGCCCTTTCTGTCCTGCTCAGCTCTGCAAGTTTGTGTGTGTTAGGTTCTAATGGAACCTCCTTTTCCTCCCTTATTGGTGAATTATACAAGGGGGGAGAGAGAGGGCGTACCTCTTCCTCCACAGTAGCCGAGGTCTTTGGCGGAACTACTGGTGTCCCCTGTTGTGCTTGCTGCTCTAATTGCTCCTGCAGTCGTTTGATTAAATCATCTTTTTGTGTGCTTTCCTCTTCGGCCTTAGCAATAGTTGCCTGATGTTTCATTAATTCCTGGGCCACAATGTTCATGTGCTCCGTGTCTTCCTTGCACTGTCGCAAGTAGTTATTTTCTGCTCTTTTCCATTTCGTTCTGAGGGCTGCGGTGTCCTCCATATATCTCTTTTCCCAATCCGTGATGACTTCTTGCTCCTGTCTGAGCTGATCTTGTAATTTTGTGATCTGATCTTCCAGGTCTTTGACATCTCTTTGTGGTTCATCAGTTATTGCTAGTGGCTGATCACTAATGAGAGCTGTCATCAGCTCTTTATTTCTGTGTCGCATGTTGTCAGCTTCGTCCATACTGGCCTTGAGCTGAGACTCTAAGATTTTGCTGCGTGTTTGAAGTCGTGTCTTCTCAGTCTCACTCATCTCTAATTTCTTTGTCAGTTCTTGTACTTGATCTTGCAGCTTTGTCTGCTCTGTTTCTAGCATACTGTTTTGCGTTTTGACTTCTTGAAGTTCCTTTTCTTTATTCAGAGCTTGTTCGCGCACCTTGACTATTTCCTCGGAAAGCTCTTTGCCTGCTCTTTCGAGTTCTTTCTTGTCTTGCATGGCTTGGTCATAATCTTCATCAGCATCAAGCATTAACTGTTGTGTATCTAGAGCTGTTCGAATCATATCTTGTACAACAGGCTTGAGCTGAGCGATGTCTACATTTAGCCATGTCTTTGCGATTTCTGGAGTCTCTCCTGTTTGCACATCTTTGCCTTTTGCCACCTGAAGTGTCTCGTTGTGTGGCTGTCTAACTTGTATTTGTATCTTGGGTTCTTCATCATCGCCTTTTGGTTTCTTCTTTTTAGTAGCACTCCCCTGAAACGTGACATCCATTGGGGAAGCTTCTGCTACAACCCTGATAGGCGTGAATGGCTCTTCCGTTTCTATCTCCTGATCTTCATTTTCCTTTTTCGAGACCTCCTCATCTATCTTCGTGCTTGTGGTCTTCGGACTCATTTTTGTATCTTGATCTATCGGATTAGGGCCTTCTGGTTCTTCATCATAATTCACTTCATTGAGTTCGTTCCATTGCCCATCGTCTTTTGATTCGCTTTGAATTTCCACATCCAACAATGATGTGTCCTTTTCTTCTTTCTCTTGAGTAGATGAGCTGGAGTTGTCTAATCCGATTTCACGGTATCGGTGGACTTTACTGAGTCTTCTTTTTGTTTTCGGCTCTTGTTGTGACTGCTGATAGTGATGACCTTGCACTGGTAAGTTGACTTGTCCTTCAGTATATTTGTGCGTTTCTTCAAGTGCTTTGGTCAGCTCTTCCTCCGTGATTTGTTTCTGTCCTGTAAGTGTCACCTTTGGAAGTACATGTACTCTTTTTTTCATAGGTATTCCTTCTTCCTCTGTCTTGACTTCTCTTAGTCTTTTGGTGCCTCTCATTCTTGGCTGAGAGCTAGTTCCTGCCTCTTCCATACGTGTAGCACTTTTCTTCTTCTTGGGAACTGAGGCGGATTTCACATATGTAGCTAGCCCTTCTGAGGTTGGCATCTCCCTTAAACAATTCTTCATGTCCAAAGCTTCATAGATCAATAGTGTCAAGGCTGAACTGCCATTCAAGAATTTCTTCTGACCCCATTTCTTTTGGGCTTCAAACAATCGTTCTTGGACATAGCCTGTTAGATTCACTTTATTGCCTATCTGTCTCATGGCATGCGACAGTAGTTGGACGACTATCTTTTGAGGTGCGGTGTACCTGTGCATACTTGGAAAACAGAAGTGTTGATGCACCAGCCGTACAGCATCCTCTATGTCAATTCGATTGATTTCCAGGAATGATCTCTTCTTCGGATCATGGCATTCTTCCTTCACATTAGTTATCCCTGTTTGATTCCATCCAAACGCTTTATTAATTAATTCATGTGTGAACTGTATAGTCTTCCATGTCCCAACTTTGTCCAATACTTGCGCTTCTGGGACTGAGATTTTTGTTCCAGCAGGCTGCATAGTGTTCATCACCTGTGTACACCTCTGAAAATCTGGTACATATATAGGTATCTTCAAGAATGCTTCAATTCCAGCTTGAGTCCACACATCCTCAATATGAGGTAGTCCCTGTATTATTGTCTTGAAATCTTGGGACATGATAGGGAAGTAATGGTCCGTGTCCATGATCTTAATGGTAACCATGAAAATTAGGTCCGACACTGGCTGATCGTCTCTGAACCAGTGACCTCTTGCTTTAGTTACCGATTCCATTGGAAGAAGTTGCTCCTCTTCTTGCTGTGTTGCTTCGGAATCAGTGGAAGCCATCTGCACTCAATATGGAATATGAATTAGTATCCATATATTTTTTTTCAGAAATCCTCCTCCATATATTGATTAATAATTCGATGTTGCTCCGAGTGCATGGTGTCGTCCCTCTCCCGTGGGTGTGAGAAAGGTAATACCTGAATTTTTCCTGTATTTTTACATTTTTTTGCTGAAAAGAAAACATAAAAGTTAGTCCATAGCCAAAGCGGTTAGTGAATTTTTTTGGAGTAATATTTTTATGTATGTACAAGTGCTCTCCTATTTCCAAAGGGAAAATGTGCGTGACTATCCGGAAGTAGAAGAAAGACGTGCTGAATGCTTGGCCTTGTAATATGGCCCTATCATGCATACTTTGGATCTCGACAACTCCTCATGTGTGCAATTGGACGTAGTTTCTTGACGTATGCAATTTGTCTTGTCTTTCGGCACCCAAATTTGCTTTACTTGGGCGGCATGTACTGTGTTCTCCACCTCTTTGATGAATGTGGTTCTTCTTCGGTAGTACGTCTGCTTATTCTGTTTTGGGAATCTCAAGTTGGTTTGTATTGCATCTGTAGATTCCTTCTTCCTCCAATATGTCCTTTTTCTCGGCTGATGTGCCTGTTGACTATGTTGATGGTGATAACCCTTCTGAGGATGTTCCTTGTTTGGTATGATCGTCCTTGGATTACATGACTTTGGGATCCATATTTTTGTTCAATCAGGTTGTGCAGTTATCAGTTTCCTTGGGATCCACCTGCTATTGAGTCGTGGTTGACTGAAGTGTTCGAAACTCTTTGTCTTCTTCTTT
The DNA here is from genome assembly GCA_020310875.1 of Ceratopteris richardii. Taxonomy (NCBI): domain Eukaryota; kingdom Viridiplantae; phylum Streptophyta; class Polypodiopsida; order Polypodiales; family Pteridaceae; genus Ceratopteris; species Ceratopteris richardii. The sequence goes on along the minus strand of CM035427.1, from coordinate 157,830,482 downwards.
GATTGGACATGCTGATGTCGAAGACTTTTCTGTTGCTGAAGGTATGCCTTCTTTTGATCCTTCCTTATCCAAGCTAGTGTAGAATGTGGAATAGGGTACACCTTCATGGGTGTAGACTTCAATTCTTGCAGAGGAATATTCTCTCTTGCGCCTTGTGGTTCTCTGGGCTGGATTTTAGGTTCTTGTGCACTCTTGTGACTCTCTATACTCAGAGATGGATTGCACACAGGACTCACGGTATTTTCACATGAAGTACTTGACGATGGGGTTTTTATGGTACTAGTGAACATACAATCCTGACTTTGTTCATTGGGATGAACTTCTGGCTCTATAATAGTAGCTTTGGGTGGTCGTTCGTCGAGCAAACTAAATACTTCACGAGGTCCTATTCTGGCCGAGATGTATCCTAAAGCCAATTGAATGGTTACCTCATATTCGTAGATCCAATCTTGACCTAACACCACATCTTCAAGCAGATCCTGGTCCTGACACACTAAGAGTCTCTGCTCCATAGTGTTGTTCCCCATATGTAAAGGTAAAGTTATCTCTCCTATGCATTGAGTAATTTTTCCTCCTATTCCAATTAGCTGTGCCTTCGATGGCCGTAACTCCTCGTTGAGTCTCTGAGACAAGGAAAATCTAATGCAGCTTATGGCTGCTCCTGTGTCTATGAGAGCATCCACTAAGTGGTACTCTTTTCGTCCTGCTCCCAGATTCAGGTAAGGCTGTCTTCTTTGTTGTCCAGAGTTCTCAGTGGCTCTAAAATTAGCCATTGGGATGAGTTCTTCTCCTACTCGATATCTCTCGTCTCTTTCCCTCATCCACTCTTTGCGCTTTCTGATGCATTCTAGGGCTTCTTGTCTCGCTTCTTCTCGTATTCGTTCCTCTTCCTTTTTCCTACTTTGAGCTCCTAACAGTCTCGCTAGCATTTGATCAGTCAATGGCTCCATGAATCTTTTCACTCTGCATCCACTGATGTAGTTGGGAAGAACATCTCCGTCTAGTGTGGCGAGATTGACTGCACCACTAGTAGAGATTCGATTTATAATCATGGGTCCATATCCGCGTTTTTGGAGCTTCTTCGCATGTTGTTTGAGAGTGTATACTAGGACTAAGTCACCTTCTTTTAGTCCCTTGTCTTTTATATGTGCATCATAATAAGCCTTTTGTCTCCGTTTGGCTGCATAAATGCCCGCTACCGCTTGTAGTCTAGTCTCGTGTAGCTTTTCAATTTGATCTAATTGTTGAGATAATTCATGACCGTTCCACTCATATTGCTGGGCCACTTTCAGTGTAGGTACTAAGAAGTCAATTGGCAAAATCGCATTCTGCCCATACACTAGGTTGAAAGGTGTAGTTCCAATGGCCGTTTTATATGCCACACGGAAGGCCCAAATTGCGTGATGCAATTGTTTGTCCCAATCTGACCTTCCATTATTGACAATCTTTGTCAATACAGTACATAGTACCTTGTTGGAACTTTCAGCTTGCCCATTAGCTTGAGGGTGGTATGGGGCTGATTTTTTATGGATCACAAGAAAGTCATTCATTAGTGACTCAATGACCTCGTTTAAGAAATGCGTTCCTCGATCGCTCACTATCTCAATCGGTAGTCCAAAGCGTGTGAAAATGTGCTCAAAAAGAAATTTTGCAGTGGTTTGAGCATCATTCTTTCTAGTGGCTTTTGCTTCTACCCTCTTAGTCAAGTAGTCGGTGGCGACTATGATGTATTCAGCATGAGATCCTTTGGCCGGTGGATTGATAGGTCCTATGAAGTCAATTCCCCATTTGGTAAATGCTCTTGCACAAACCATCGGTCTTAGAGGCATGTCATCTCTTCTAATGGGGTATTTCGCTTTCTGGCATGTTTCGCAACTTCTCACATATGCTTCCGCGTCCATATGTAGAGTTGGCCACCACAAGCCTGCAAAGAGGATCATCTTGACCGTTCTGTCTGCTGAGAAGTGTCCTCCCGCAGCTCCTGCATGTGCCATTTCTAAAACAGAGAGATATTCATTTTCATGAATGCACATTCTTAGTTGGTTATCCCTCCCGCGTTTAAAGAGTTGTTTTCCTATGATGGCGTAATCCTTGCTCTGTTCTTCAAGAGCACGTTTCCTTGCTAAGGTAGCTCCATCAGGGTACTCTCGAGTTTTCAAGAACTTTACTAGAGGCATACTCCACCTTGGTGCTATTGTCGAGTAGCATAATGTAGAGTTCTCGTCTGGGATTTGTTCTCAACAGGTTGGGCAGGTTGATACATAGTTATGTGCATCTCGTTGCATGGTTGGCCAATATATGCCGAATCGCTTAAGTGTTTGCCATGTTCTCATTGCGTTCAAGTGAGTGTTCCATTGATTTATGTGTGCTTTCTGTAGCCACATTTTTTGTTCCCCTTCTTCCACGCATCTCATCAGCAGTCCGCTTGAATCTTGGTGGTACAAACTTCCAACAATAATGCGAAGGTTCTTAGTCTTCCAAAGATCTTGCTTTCGGTTTGGCGTGATCTCATCTTTAGGTCCATGTGTGAGTATTGGGATCAATTTTTTTGCCCACTGAGGACATACTTCCAGGTTAAAAAGATAGGTGTCTGGCAGATCATCAGGAACTCCTATAGGTGGTTCTCCATGGGTCATGCGAGATAAATGGTCTGCCCTTATGTGTGTGTTTCCTTTCTTGACTATTACTTCAAAATCAAATTCCATTAGCAATAAAAACCATCGTACTAGTCGTCCTGTATTGCAAGGCTTGTTGACTAGGTACAATAGAGCTTGATGATCAATGAAAAATTTGAATTTGTTTGCCAATAAGTAATGTCTAAACTTCTTGACGGCATAAACCATCCCTAAGCCTTCTCTCTCCGTAGTAGTATAATTGCGTTCCGCTTGATTTAACTGTCTACTGGCATAGGCTATCGGGTGGTCTAATTTACCTGTATCAGCTGGTTGAGCTAAGATGCAACCAATGGCAAACTTGGAAGCATCAACATGAATATGAAACGGTTTATTCCAGTTGGGGACTCGAAGAATAGGTGCTGAACTCATTCGATTTTTCAATTCATTAAAAGCTTTTTCGCATTCTTTGGTCCAATTGAATTGAGTTAATAGTGCATAAAGAGGTCTAGCAATTATGGCATACATGTGTATGAATCTTCGATAGTAACCGCAATGTCCCATAAATGCTTGAACTTCTTTAGCAGTTTTTGGTCTTGGTAAATCCAAAATGACTTTAATTTTGTCTTCATCCGTGGAAATTCCATTCTTAGAAACAATATGTCCTAAGATTTTCCCTTGTCTCACCATGAAGACACATTTCTCAGGATTGAGGCATACTCGATATTGTCGACATTTGGCAAAAATCTTTTCTAGTTCAGGGATGTGCTCTGATCGTATAGCTGAATATGTACACAGATCATCCACGTATACCTCCATGCTCTTTCTCAAAAATTCCTTGAACACATGACACATCAGTCTTTGGAATGTAGCTGGGGCATTCGTTAAACCGAACGGCATGACTCTAAAGGCATATACTCCCCATTCAGTTGCAAATGCAGTCTTATGTTGGTCCTCAGGAGCAATGGCTACCTGATTATACCCCGAAAAGCCATCCAAAAAACTATAAACTTCTTTCCCTGCTACACGTTCCAAGAGATGGTCAGTGATCGGTAAGGGATAGCTATCCCTTATGGTTGCGGCGTTCACTTTTTTCAAGTTGATGCACACTCTTAACTTCCCATTTTTCTTTGGTACAACCACCAAGGGTGATACCCATTCCGTGTGCTCAATTTCATAGATGAATCCAGCATCTAATAACTTATCTATCTCTTCTTTTATCTTGGCTGAATACACATCATTATAAGTATAAGGTCTCTGTTTGGAAGGTTTGGCCTCGGATGTCATGGGGATTCTATGCGCACATATAGATGGATCTACTCCTTTTAAGTCCTTATAAGTCCAAGCAAAGACATCCCGGTATTCTCTTATGAGTCGAATTAACTCTTGCTCTTCTTCCGCTGAGACATCTTGTCCTGTGAAAGTACATCGTTCCTCTCCTCCTTCCATGGTTACAACTATTTTCTTGGTTTGTTCTTTATTATCATATGCTATTCCCGGTTGTGCCTCTCTTTTAGGCATTTGAATAGCAATCTTCCTCTCTTCCACTTCATATTTTTTGAAATGAGCTGGTACCTCAAATTGGTCTTGGGGCTTGTTATCTTCTTCTTCTAACCCCTTTTCAACTTCTAATTCTTCTTTTTGTGTGAGATCCTTATGTTGTTCATTGGCAGTGATATCTATGTTGTTGGTACAAATCCCTAGATCCAGGGGTTCTGGTTCCATTTCAATGCTCTCGTAGTCCTCCTCCCAATCTTTCTCGATCACTTCTCCTTCTTCTGCCTCCTGAAGGACTACCATATACAGACTAATGTCATAACCCTCCTCGTCAATACATTCGTTCATAGTTACCACTTCTTCGTTTACACAAACATCGAGGGTGGCTAAGATTTCCATCCAACCGTGAGGCTCAAATTCTTCGTCTGGAAATACTTGTGGCATATAAGCCGGATCTTGTACCGATCTCACTACACCTTGTTTCTGCTGCCAACTTTTCCTTCTCTCTTCTTCCTTTTTTGCGGCTTGACATATCCATAGATGAGTGTCCTCGTTCATCCAGGATTGGTCACTAGAACCTGCGCTATGAATCGATTGATCGTCTTCCTCTTTGTGGATTTGATTCCATTGCAGAGGTGGTACATCTTGATATGTGTACGTATGTAGGTTGATCCTAGTGGTGACTCCTGCGTGTTGTAGGTACACTGCATCCTTTCCCCAATCTTGTACGACCTTTAGCTGTCTCATGAATGGCCTTCCCAATATCATTTCATAATTGCTTGGCCTTTCAAAGTGACATATTGCTAAAGTATGTTCGAATTCCACTCCGCATGTAGTGAAGACTACTCGTTCCAACAATCCTAAGGGTCTTTCCGTATGTCCATCTGCCATTTGAATTTTCATGCGTGTTGGTCTCAATGCTGGTTTTCCCCATTTCTCCCAAATTTCTTTGGTAGCAATGCCAACACCAGCTCCTGAATCTAGTATGGCTTTGGTTGTGTAACCCCTATAGGTGATTGGAAGACAAGTATTTCCTTCATCTCCTTCGCTAAAGTCTCCTACTTTATCCACTGGAATTCTCACCGTTTTCACTTCGTCAGCTACCTCCTTCTTTTCTTCCTTGACTTCCCACTGATTGATCAATTTCTCTTTTAAATGGGGTTTTACCTTTAACAGTTCCTCGAGTGTTAAGGTACATGGGATTTTCACCTCTCTAAGGCATTGTATAATCTCCGATGTTTGAACTGATGGATTCGTTTCTCGTCTCGTTATTGATGGAATGCGATACAATTCTGAGTTGTGCTCGTATTCCCCGGTGTAGTTGGGTAGTTCCTTTACATCGTCTTCCACTTCTCTGTCACTTGCATCCATTGGAAAAATTTCTTCTGAATTGAGTTCAGGTATTGAACCCTCTATTTCGTTTTCTGCTTTCAATTCTTCAAAGGGCGGTTCCATTCCTTCTACCTTTTTCCACTTGTCCTTTTGAACTCGCGCCCATAGATCCTTAGTCCAGTCTCCTTCTATTTCAGGGACTATGGATCCTTCCTTTCTCTCAATACCAATTTCATCATTCAGAGGTCTATTTACATTAGGCTTTTCCTGAGTGTTTAGGCACTCTTGGAATTTTCCTTCGCAAATTCGATTGTTTGGTAAAGGTGATGCGGGTTTTTCTAATGTTTGTTGGGCAACTTCTATCAGTTTTTTGCAGATTTCCAGTCTTTCTTTCTCTAAGTCACCTCTCGGATACTCTCTCTCATGTTGTTCTATGGTAGGTCCTGATTTTATTCTCGCCTTGTATGCCTGAATCCACATGGCTAATTCTTCAGGCATTGGGTCTGCTAATACTGATCCTACCTCCTCCCTTTTATTCTCCTTTTTATTTTCTTCTTTCACTTGTGATCCTTCTGTTGATTTCTGTTTACTCTTTTCATTTTCCTTCTTTTGCAATAACTTTTTTTCTTTTATCCTTTCTCTCCTTTGCTTCCATCTTTGGGATCTTTTACTGGCGACACTTTTTTCTGGTTCTTCGGAGTCTTCTACTCTGTGAGGGATGGGTGTATTTCCCTCTTTGTCGCTTTGATTACTTCCGTCTGTTTTATCAGGGTTCTCTCTAGCCCTTGCTCTTGTTATGGCTTTTAAAGGTATAGTGTACTCTTTGTCGCTTCCTGACGATTCAATCACTTCTATTACGTTGATCTGCACATTAGATGTGACCTTATTGGGATTCTTAGGACAATCTCTGAAAAGATGTTCCTTACCACAATCGCTACAGTAGCCTTCCCAAATTCGTGGTGGTGGTGGTGGGTTTGGCAATGTACATTCTCTAATATAGTGGTCACCTCCACATCTGTAGCATGGTCCTCTGGGTACAGGCGGTCTATTCATTGGTCGAGGTGGCATTGTTGCTCTAGGAGCTGTGTACATTAAGGGCACATAATCCTGCTCGTAATTATATGAACTCTCTGGTGTCTCCATGCCATAAGCATATGGGTCATATTGTTGCCCATATTCCATTATTGAGCTCTCATAACCAGAGTATGTTCCTTGACTAGGTTCGTAAAATGAGTCATATGGTTCACTGCTAGTCAAAGGTGTGGCTGGCACTATAGCCCTTTCTAAGTTTTCCTCTGGTTGCGCTATCTTAACTGGGACAACGTTCTGAGGGTGGGGCGGTTGTTGTCCTAGCACTGGTTGGGGTTGCGTATATCCCTGGTATGCGTATGGTCGTGGTATTGGTGCCTGCGGCTGATATGAGGGATATCTAAAGGCTTCTCCTCCCTGCTGGTTCTGCGGGTATCCATATGGTCTCACATAAGGCTGGGTGGGTCTGGTTTGCCTATTGTAAGGGCAGTTCTCAGTGCTATGGTTTGTGTATCTCTGCTCTATGCTGCAATATTGTAGTGGTCCGGGGACAGAGGGTCTATGAGGAGCATAGGCAGGTGGTGGGACTACTGCCCTAGTACACAAATGAGAATGATGATCTCCTCCGCACTGCATACATCTTCTAAGCATAGGCATTCTCATCGGATTGGTGGGATAATTCCTCTGTCCTTGAACATTCAGTTTTTTTGCTAACAAGTCGGCAATTTCCTCTACGTTGTTTTTGGGGTTTGATGTGCTACTTGTTGACTCTTCGCTTTTCAAACTACCTTGGGGTATTTTCAAGTCTTCTGCAAGATTATCTTCTAGGTCTATACATTCCTTCATACACTCTTGCAAAGTTTGAACTCTCTTCACGTACACTAATGACCTCAAGGTTCCATTCAACAGTCCTTCTAAGAACAATGATACCATCTTGTTTTGTGTTGGTCTCTCTTCTACAGGACATCTATCCACATACTGTTTAAATCTCCTTGCTGCCAATCTCACTGACTCGGTCGGGACTTGTTTGAAGCTGTGGATTAATGACGAAGAGTTGTTTTTAATTCCAGATTTGGTAAATTCTTCAATCATTTCTTGATATACCTGATCCATGTTCTGAAAGGTATTTGGATCCAATGGTTGAAACCAGGCCAGAGCTGTGTCTGACAAGGTAAGGCCAAAAGACTCATATTGAATCATGAAGTCGTCTACCTACTCGGCTCTAACTACTTGTTTAAATTCTGCTATGTGATTATAGGGTTCACTCGAGCCATCATAATGATTTCTCATGCACTTGGCCACTTGGATCGGTCTTAGTCTCCTTCCTGCCTCAGGTTGTCTAGGCATTACGGGGTAGTTTGGTCTTCCTATTGGTATGCCTGGTCCTCGTACTACCTGTGGTCTGACTGGAGTATGAACTCCTTGTCTTGGGTCAATGGCTGGTTGTGGCCGGTAATTAGGATTAGTGGCAGGCATAGCGAATTGTACATGTGGTCTGATGGGAATCTGTGTTTGTTGAGTTTGTTGTGTTTGTCCTGATTGTTGAATTGAATCATTTTGAGAAATTCCATGTGGATTCCAAGACGTAGTGGCTTGGTCTCTTGGGGGGAACGCTAGGATGTTCTGATATTTTAATTCAGCTCTCTCTAATTCTGTTATTGGCCAATACCTTCTGTGATTTTTGTCCAAATATGTGATGATGGTGGGGAACTCAGGGTCTTGTAACTCATAGATGGTAACTGGATTAGGAGCAGCTTCCCAAATAGAGGAATGGGCTCTGAGCAGGTGCTCCATTCCGTTGATCAAATACACATCTATTAGAGTATCATCCTGGGGAACTAAGTCTCCTCTCCAAAGTTTGGTAATTGTTGATCTCCCTCTAGGAGTAGCTACTTGTTCTTCGGTTCCATATCCATTTAAGCTCGAAGCATTATTTTCCTCACCATGCTCATTAATGATTTCAGGGTGTTCTGTGACCACGTATTGAATGTCTTGTTTATCCATGTACAGTCCTCCTATGTACTTAACTGCTGGTCTTGGCACTATGTAGGCCTCTGAAGCCTTCCTCAGTCTGGCCACTGATCTGTTTAGACCATCCAAATAGATAGGGATCTCATTACGGTTGGTGTTCACATACTCTAAGGAAGTTCTGTATTCGCCCTCAATGATGGACATCTGGCCAATCATGGGCACAGTGTTTTGCATATCCTCGGAAGCCATGGGGATTTCTCCTTCTGACTCACTGGAGGTCTCAGAATAGTGTGAACGGCTGCTGGGTTCAGCTACACTCCCTACGGAAGAAATTACACTTCTTCGGCTCCCTAGGGTTCTTCCGGATCTCAGGTTCATTCACTTAAGAGCTCTGATTAAATTTTGTCCACCTCTAGCCTCTAGAATTCTAAGATATGGCTTAGCAGTCTAGGAAAAAATTAGGCTGGAAAATGACTGAAGGAAAATTTCAAGACACGATACTTGACCTCTAAAATCCACGATACACGATATCTGTCGAAACGATCGCTAACTGACACGATACTAGGACGAGACGATCGCTGGAAAACGATCTCCGCCCAGACGATACTTGATGGACACGATACACGATATCTGAGTTTGAAACGATACACGATACCTGAGTCCAGACGATACACGATACACGATACTTCCCCAAACGATCTTTGGCAAAACGATCTCTGGACTCCACGATCTTTGGTCAACACGATACACGATCGACGATACTTGGTTCAAAACGATACGCGATCGCTGGTAAGTATCGCGATCTCTGAGACGCGATACACGATACTTGACCAAAACGATACACGATCTCTGTCTCTACGATACTTGGTCAAACGATATACGATACTTCACAAGTATCGTGATCTTCAGGCCACGATACACGATATTTGGCGCAGACGATACTTGATACACGACACTCGACCAAACGATCGACGATCTTTGGCCAAATGATCGCTGGCGGCAACGATACACGATACTTGTTAGGTATCGCGATCGCTGAAAACCAGACGATACCGATACTTGGCCAAACGATATCTCACCGAAATGATACCGATCTTTGACCTCAACGATCGACAATCTTTGGCAAGTATCGCGATCTCTGGAACACGATACTTGAGCCAACGATACACGATCTTTGAGCTCAAACGATCTCTGATCGAGACGATACCGATATTTGGGAAATATCGCGATACTCAACCACAGGAGTTCCACGATACTTGACAAGTATCGCGATACTCGACCGCGGGAGCAAAGACGATACTTGACCCTATTTCAAATTTTGACAAAAATTTTTAAGTTTTGATTCAATGCACTCGTGTTATGCACACTCCTCCCCCTTCTCCACTCTCTGGATCACTCAAAACTCACCTTTTCACCTCACTCCGACCCAAACGATCTCTGACGCAGGTCGTTTCTGACTGAACTTGATTTTTTTGAATGATGTAAATGGATTAGGACTTGCTAGGCTCACCTCTGATGCACTTTCAACTCCTTTCTTACTTCCCCTTGCCTTGTAAAGCTCCAGCTCGCCTGAAAACTTGCCCACGATCTCTGCAAGCTCTCACGATACCCGACTGCTCTCTCCACGATACTTGTTCACAAGTGATTTGAAAAATGAAATTTTTTTGGCTTTTATACTTGGAAATTCCTAGCTTATAAATAAGGAAAATTTTTGAACAACACTAAAGCCTACTCTACTCTCCACTCACTCCTACTCTACTTCTTCTACTCTCTTTCCTAATCTATCAACTCACTACACACACTCCAAGAATGAGAAGTAGCAAGTGCGGCTGAAATTGACTTACCAAAGAAGAGAAGATTTCCGCTCCTCCACGTTCTTCAATGCAAAAAGCTACTTACCATCACACGAATGCCTCGGTTTGATTCGTCACTCCCCGGCAATGGCGCCAAAAAGTGTGTTGACCTGAGCTTCAACTTAGGGACTTGCGGAGAAAGAGACTATACCTCAATCCCCTCACAAGTGCATATAGTGGGGATACACGCTTTTAATTATCAATCCGAAGAGTATGCAAACCTAGCCGAGTGTATGAAGACATGCAATCACGTAATGGTCAATGCAAATGAACTACTCAAGAATGAAAATGAGGTAAATGCTTATCCTAACAAGCTTCAACTGTAGGTCAAGACGAAACGATACTTGGAGCAGCAGCCGTCAGTATTTTGGACTTTTCTCCTAGCTCAGAGCTCCAAACATAGCGAATAGCATATGCATTTCGAAGCTCTCGAGAAGACGCATCCAATGGCAGTAGTTTCGCTCAATTCCGACGCTCCTACTTCAAGTTATGACAGAAATACTGAATCGCGAAAATACTTTTCTGCGCTTCAGCACTTCCTACACCTCGCACACACCTCTCCTACAGCAAAGAAACATTCTCAAGGATAGACAACACTCACAAGCACTCTTTCCAAGCAATCCACATGCATACAAGCTCGCGAAGAAGAAGATGAAGAGGGAAGAAGACACAAATTCGAATTTCTGTGCTCTCTATTCTCACAATGGCCAAAAAGTCCTTTACAAAGAGTCACATTTGACTTATATACTAGTGCCCTAAAAATGGTCCTTTCACACAAGTGACCGGCACTTTATTCACTAAGAGCTAATTTCCTACTATTTTACATGGGTAAGCTTCTATTCTTCTGTGGGAATGCATCTAGAGGACTCCTCTAGTGCCTTTACAAGGGGAAATATATTACAAGAATGAATATGTTACAAAAATATATGGCCCAAATCGGAAAAATTTTGGGGCCCGTCTTTTTTCTCTGCTTTGTGCACTCTTTAGCTCTGCAACACCGACGAAGGACCATCAGGAGCAGGCCCCAGTGTAGCGGCAGTGCCCCTCAATGTTTTACGAGCAGAATCCCACCCCACTGCTCCACCGCCAGAATTCCAAGGATTTCCAGGGCCCATGCCGATCGACAACCCACCTATGGGCTACACAGAAAAGATACACTGTAACTCTCATTGGTTTCAGGGACTTGCAGGACCCTTAGCGGACGCGGACTTCATATTTGAATCCACTTTGACATTTGATGACCGCACTTGGGGAAAATACCAATTCTTCTCCAGAGAGTTCGAAGACCTACAGAACACCCAGGACCTAACTCACGTTTGGGCCAGAGCAGGCTTCACAGAGTATTTCAGCGACCCCCTACCCAAACCTGACTTTTACAGGTGTTATTACTTAATTACTACTTTGCTGGCCTCAGAGAATAAGGACATCCCAGGAACTTTTATTTTGCCTTCTTTAGTGGATGATCCACCCTACAAAAGGTTTTACCTCTCAAAGGATTTAATCAGGGCTGCCATCAAAATTCATGGCACCCACACACCCACAGATCGAGAAAGATTAATTCCAGACCCTATGAAACGTGGGGATGTCACGAAGTGGGAGGAGATCTCAGCAATTACACCTGAGCTGTCAAAGCCGCTACGGATATGCATGCAACACTTCGCATTCCCCGCTCAGGACAGATTTACCATGCCACACAAAAGAATATGGTTTGGATTGTACTTAGCGTGTACCGGACCTCAGACTGTGGATTTGGCGAGCTGGATCATTGATCAAATGTATTTGGCACAACACAGATGGGAACGCAAGAAAGTGCTTAATGGATGTTGTGCACTGACAAGAATTGTTTATATGTGCTTGGCTTATGACTTGCCAATTGAACGCGCATTAACAGGAGAAGAGCTGAAAGCATTCAAAGGAACGACAAAGAAAGCCAGGAAGCCCAGCAGAACACGGGCAGGTAAGCGCATGAGAGGCACCATTCCTTGCCTGCAAGTGCCAGAGTCACCATCACCACAACCCTCTCCAGAGCGATCACCAACAGAAGCCGCTCCCACAGTACAACCTATTCGCATAAGGTTGTCTAGACCAGTGGTCACGGAGGGCACGACTAGTATCGCTGCACCTCAGGCAGCTGCCACCACAGAACCCACCACCATGACAGCAGAAGCTCCCACCACTATTGGTGCGGAAGCCTTTTCTTTCCCAATACCACACATGGAGGCAGAACCAATAAACACAACATTCGATTTTGAGATGCCGGATGCATTCTCAAATGAGTTCCAGTTTTCAGAGGCACAGATGTTCTCCCAAGAATATGAACGCCCCAGTTACCCTACCACACCGCGGGATCTGCCACAGGGACAAGTTGTGTCGAGCTCTGATGATGAACGAACAGCCACCGACGATGACGAGGGTGATGACGAAGCCAGCCAGGGCACGCATGATTCCCAAGAACAAGGACAGACAGACGGCCAAGGCCAACAAACCGATGCGCACGGTGACACCAGCACGCACGAAGAGGAGACTTTCGAAGCAGCAGCTTACACGCTGGCAATCAAGAAATTATATCGTACGATGGAGAAAGTCTGGGCACGGAAGAAATTGATTGAAGCAGAGAGCCAGGCCCTAATCGAACAAGAACTAGTCTCCGGAGGATTTGAAGAAGTCTACATCAGAGGGTTCAGAGAACTGGTCCAATCCATCGGCCCGGTCGAAGCACTAAGGTATTTACAAAGGAAGCCACTCCCCCAATACGACCCTCGTAGAGTTCGACTGCTATCGAAGCCCGGTGAATATATTCGAGTTCCGGTAGGTGCTCAATCATCCCACCAGGCACAAGAGGCACGCCTACGGCCGGAAAGATCCTTCACCGAAGAAGCCATCCTAGTCGACTCCCCGCCACGTACTACCGTTGTACATACTACCACTATCCTTGAAATAACATCCACACCTTCTACTCCTCTCTCACCTCATGTTTCACCAACCCATCCTGTATCCCCAGCACACCCACCTGCTCCTCCCACATCCACACCAGTCCACGGCAACATAGCCACACCCTTTGCCCTGCCCATTCATGCCACCATGCCCACACCCAACCCTCCGCGTCTACATGTTAACCCCTTCACCCCTTCATCCTTCCCAGCTTTTCCCCCACCTTTACGACCCCCTTTCACCTTTCTAACCCCACTAACCTTCTCACCAGTTTCACCTCCCCAACCCACCATAACCCCTATATCCCCTTTTCACCAAGCTACTCCAGCCATCCCCCCTGTAAATTACTCTACATTTGTAAATCCCGTCTTCACACCTACACAACCACCCACTTACACACCGCTTTTCACAGTCACCGCACTTGACACGTCCAATGACATGGACATATCACCATCCACCTCACCAGCACCCACTCCACTCACAGCACCCTCATATTTAGGTACGTCACAATTTTCCACGATCACCACTGCATCCACCTTCCCAACCCCATTCCCCATTCCCGCTACATCTACTTCCACTGCATCATCACTTAGCACTTCATTACTATTATCGCCCACCATAGACAGTGCACTTCAACAAATGTTGACATGCATGTCACAAGTACGAGATGAGTTTGCATCTCTTGGCAACAATTATCAACAGCTGCAGAGGACGACCAATGAATTGCAGTCGCAGCTCAATTCATTATCAATCGAGAATGCCTCGTTAAATACGCGACACCAAGAACTAAGAGAGGCATATCATAAGCTAGAGCTAGAAAGTGAAGAGAAGACAAAAGAAGCCACTGCTGATTTGGACAACCTGCTTCGAGCCCAAACAATTAGGAACGCGACGCTGACCAGAAATATGGGCCTACTCAGGAGGCACCTAGCCGCAGCCCAGGAGGAGAACGTGAGACTCCAAGCGCAGAATAGAGAAAATTTGGAAGCGGCACTCGACCACCCTGAACAACCATTAAGTCCGAGCAGATTCAAGGCAATCCCATCTGAATCGATGCGGATGTTGCTAGATGACCACGTCCGACTGCTCGAGGACTACGATCGAATGAACGAAGAGCATCAGAAGCTAAAAGAAGATCACAAGTTACTACAGCTCAGAGAACCGGCACCACAACAACTACCAGTGGCAGCAGAAGTACCAGCACCTGTGGACCCCTCTCCTGAAATCATAGAGGAACTAAACGCATTACGGGCCCAGGTAACCACTCTCCAATCACGCATAGATGTATACGAAGCACCACCACGGCCTGATTCCCCACCGGAGATCCCAACTGACGACGAAAACATAACCATTCCGGTGGAGGAAACGTTTGAAGAAGCATACGAGCCAATACCCATCCCAGGCGGACAAGTCGCGGTCGAAGGCCAGATGACCTATGAACTTCCGACCCCCGCATGGATGAAGACTGTGGAGGAGACTGGAACAACGCACTCAGCTAGAGTCGGGGCCCAGCTACATGCTATGGCCATGATAGAAGAACGAATTTTGCAATCTCCCTACTTTGCTCAATTGGCCCCACGCAGGTACATATCCGGGCATGAGCTTCGATACAAACCTTACTTCATGCTAATGGCCGAATACCAGCTGGCCATAGAAAAGCGAACTGGCAAGAAGCCATCTCATGCAACCCAGTTCGAGCCTGAAGACTTGCCACTGGATGCGCAACAAGGCACTATTTATCAACCAGATTGGCGTACACGTCTTTTACAGGAATACCCAGAAATGATGAGCACATGGGTGAAAGCGCCCTTACACTTAAAGTATAATCCTTGCTGGGGACCAGTACCTCGACGCCGCTCTTGGACTGCATTCGCTATCAAAGTACAAAACAATAGGCAGTGTCAGGATTGGCTGAATTACCCCTATTTCAAGCCACCTACCGAGTTACCCACAGTTGGCTATATGATGGCCACAATCCGTCACTGGCTCCCTCGCCTGAAGCATATGGATGATATCGCAGCGCATATGACTGTCAAGATATTTGACATGATGCAAATGATATTTAAAGTCTTCCGGAGAGTCAAAGCATCGCATGTAAACACCCCGGGATTTGAGCATGGTAACTTTGATCTAGTATATAACATGAGCACAATGCCATCGCTCCGGGTGTGTTATGCCTGGCACTGTAGGATAAAATACCTCCCGGCATGCTACAAACAAACCTTTGAAGAGATGTTCACCACCGGGTTTTGGGAATACCATTCCGAGGTATTCATCAGCAGGCCCACACATTTATTGCAACTTTTTGCCTGTGAACGAATGGTTTATTCCTCGCATTATCAACTCCCGCCACCCGATGAACCGCAACCGATCGACTGGGAGAAGCTCGAGGCTGATCTGGCCCGAGGCATTCGAGTATCTGAGCACACCCTCGCTCACGACCTCCTACAAAACTACATCCGACAGACCGCACAACAAGGTTCTGTCGAGGACGACAGAAGCGAGAGGGAGGGGGGTGTTGGAAGCAGTCAGAGGCACAGTCAGAGGCACAGACGACATGGAAGCATGTAAAGACGGAGCAGGGAGCCAGTCGGATCATTTTTTCAAACAAATATGTTTCTTATTATTTCTTCAAACATCCAACAGTGATTTTCATCACTCTTGTAACATATGTAATATAGACAAAACCCCATTTTGTAATCCATAGCTCCATTTTGTGCAAGCCGAGGAGTCCTCGAGCTTGAGGAGCTTAGGTAGAATGCGCATACCAATTTTTGTTATTTTTAGATATCGTTTACCCTTCCAAATAGCCTCTAGGACCTATTTTTTAACTAGGCCGGTCACTAGATGTGAAACCGGTCAAAACTAGTCTAGAAACTATAAAAAGAGCTAGAGAGCTCATTTTTGAGGTTGGTTCATTTTGGCTAGTGTGAGCTTAGAGCTATCTTGAGCTTGTAAGAGTATTCTTGAGTAATAGAGCTAATTTCCCACCTTCCATTGTGTCTTGCTTGTCTCTTCATTGTGTGTGTGTATGTGTGTGTGCATCTTTGTGCTTCTCACCTTCACTCTCACATCATCTCACATTCACGATCTTCATATCACTCCTACCTCTCCCACGGATTGACATTAAGGAGGTGAAGCTTCTTAACGTGGTTCTCACCATTGTGCTAGAGCAACAATATAACATTGTCTTGAGACACATATGGAAGCAACCCTCTATGATGCAATACGGAGACATGGACATCACTACTGTTTAGTAAACCAATATCTAGAGAAGCTTGTGGCAGATGAGATAGGAGCATGTGGGATTCCATTGATCAGCTAGAAGCCCCAACGTGCAGAAACCACAATAGTAAGGAGGGCACCAAGAAAGAATCTTCAAATGAAAAGTTCAGAGCTACCATCTGACACTCAGAAGCTAGATACACGTTGCAGCCACTACGTGTGAAGGATGAAGTAATCTTGCAGCCAGAGGAAGGAAATGAATGGCCTAACTATTGGCAGTCGTAAGGACAAATGAAGAGTTGGCACTAACTCTTAGTGTTGGGGTCATTGTACCTCCTGCTTTAATTCATGAAAGAAGAATGATGCTCTGGCAGATGTGACCGTTTAAGACCTCATGTAGTACCCATGGATGGGCTGTAGCGGAAAATGTGGTATACTTCTTCTCTCTGATACCACTCCTTGACGACGCGACGAAGGCTGAGCCTTGCGGAAACCGCCACGCCCAAGAAGAACTAAGCTAGAGTGATTCAGAACACCTCTGTAATCAATCAATAGCTTAGCAAAGTCTAGCGCTCAACATATAAGACTGCGCTTCTAAATTCACTGGAAAACTTCACCGAAACTTCACCGGACTGTCACTGGACTGACACCGTAGTCATACCGGAATTGTACCGGAATGAACTTCAAATCTATTTATAATTACTTCAAGTAAACATACATGAAGTAAGGAGGTGACGCAAAAGCTTCCTTAACTTTCTGAACACTTTCTGAAGTTTAAGGAAAAACTCCACTAGTTCAGACAGACTCTTTCCGGTCACACTTTGTACTAGGTATAGATATCTTTTTCACCGGAAACTTTGATCAACTGAAAGTAGAGATGTCTAGCTACACGATGAGCTATCTCTCATACAAAACTTTGCATTACTCTGCGAGATCTACTTTGTTCTTCTACCGAAAAATTACTCGTTTACTGTAAGAACTATAACTGACCGAAAATGTTAACTGTTAACTAACTTTAACTGTAACATAAACATACTTTGTTTCTAGCACATATAAATAGCACGCACGAACATCCACATGAACATGTGTTTTCTATTAGAGAAGATGTGTACAAGTAAGCTTGGCCTCTTCTTGCTCAAGCTACAGAAACTCTCCTATACTGAGTAGTTTCTTATTACCATCTCTCTCAGATGAATACCCGATATCTCAGGTTTCTGTTATTCATCTATACATATGCGATCTCTGGCGTCTTCTTCTACATACGCGATCTATGGCGTCTTCTGTCTATAACTCTGCGTCTCTGCGCATCTGCTATATCTCTATTCTCTATTCTCGCACATACACACTTCCGCTCTTTTTCTTCTGTTTGTGCTCCTATTTATACTGCACGCTCTTCTTAAGCACGTTCTTGTTCGCACTTCCCTTCAGTTATTCCTTTGCACGTTCTCTCTATGTACAGTTTGATTCGGCGTACCGTATTCTGATCCTGGGAGATTCTGTACTGTACATAACGGTCGTGGATTTATCCTTCCACTAAGGCTTTTGATTTTCTCTGACTCTGCTTCCTTCTTTTTCTTTTTTTTTGTCTGTTTGTCAAATTCGTGAGTGTTTCTTCAACAGCTCCCCCTCAATCACTAATTTGACATCTTCCGGTCTTTCATATATCTTTCTTTCTTTTATACCTGCCATTTCTTTGAATCTGCTTGTCTTTGTTCCATCCAAACTCTTTGTTAACATATCTGCAATCTGATCCTTTGTCGGAGTGTATACAATTTCTAACTCCTTCTCCATTACCTTTTCCCTCAGGAAATGATATTGAATTTCTATGTGCTTTGTTCTTGCATGAGATACTGGGTTTGCTGCAAGATATAATGAACTCATATTATCTCCATGTATGATAGGTATACCTTGATCAATTCCCATGCTTTTGAACAAGGTCTGCATCCATATTACTTCTTTTGCTGTTTCTACAAGTCCTTTGTATTCGGCTTCTGTTGACGATAAAGCCACTGTGTGTTGCTTCTTTGAACACCAGCTTACCAGCTTATCTCCTGGGTATATCATATACCCGTGTGTTGACCTTCTGTCATCTTGACTTCCAGCCCAGTCTGAGTCACTGTATGCTCTGAGTTTTATGTCGGACGTAAAAGGATAATATAATCCTTCTTTTACAGTTCTTTTAATATATCTAAGAACTCTCTGTCCTGCAACCCAATGTTGATCTGTCGGACAATGCATAAACTGTGAGAGAACTCCTACTGCATAACTAAGATCCGGTCTTGTTAGCGTAGCATAGATTAAACTTCCTACTAATGACTGATATTTCTTCATATCTTTAAACTCTGCTCCACTGTATTTGCTGAGTTTATGGTTTACTTCAAGCGGTGTTGAAGCCTCTCTGCAATTCTCCATATTAAACTTCTTCAGTAAGTTTAGGAGATACCCTTCTTGTGTCACATATACACCATGATCTGTGTATGTGATTTCCATTCCTAGAAAGTATGACAACTTTCCTAGGTCACTGATCTTGAATTCTCTTTCGAGTAGTTTCTTCACTTCTGTAATCCCTTCATCTGATGTTCCTGTGATTATTAAGTCGTCTACATAAATACAAATGTAGATCATATCTTCTTCTGTTCTCTTTATGAGTAGACTTGCGTCTGCCTTCGAACTTTGGTATCCAAGTTCGTTTAGATATTTCACAAGTCTGTAATTCCAAGCTCTTGGAGCTTGCTTCAGTCCATAAAGTGATTTTCTTAACCTGCAAACAAAGTTTGGGTATCTGGAACTTTCGAACCCTTCAGGTTGTTCCATGTACACTTCATCAGAAATGTATCCATTCAGAAATGCGTTCTTTATGTCTAGCTGACTTAGCTTCCATCCTTTTGATGCAGCTACAGCGATTACTGTTCTTATGGTTGACATCCTTGCCACCGGACTAAACATCTCGTCATAATCTATGCCATGCGTCTGGGCATAGCCTTTGACCACCAGCCTGGCTTTGTATCTGGCTATCCTTCCATCTGCAAATTTCTTTATTTTGAACACCCATTTATTTCCGATTACTTTCTTACCATTTGGTTTCGGAACAAGTTCCCATGTCTTGTTCTCCTCCAGTGCGCTGATTTCTTCTTCCATTGCTTCTTCCCATTGTTTCTTGCCTTTTGCTTCATTATAGCTCTGTGGTTCTTCATCATCTTTGACCATATATGCATAGTCTTTCTGAGTTATGTATGACGTATCATACGAGTACCTTTCTGGTTGTCTTCTATTCCTGTTTGACCTTCTTGGTTCAAACTCTTCATGTGTATCTGAATACACGTCTTCATCTTCGTTTCTCATACCTGATCCATTCCTGGACGTACTTGCCTGCATATGATTTTCATCTCTGTTTACCTGAACAATTGATTTCCCTTTCTCTCTTCTTTTTATTTCTTCTTCGAATTCTTCAGTCGTATGACTTTGATCTGCATACCAGCTTTTTTGTTCATCAAACGTAACATCTCTGGACACAGTAAATTGTTTGGTTAGAGGATTCCATAACCTGTATCCCATTTGCTTTTCATCATATCCGACGAACACATATTTCTCTGCTTTCGGTTCAAGCTTATGTCTGAGTTGAGACGGTACATAGGCATACGCTACTGATCCAAACACTTTGCAGTGATCAAGTGTTGGCTTCTTTCCCCACCAAGCTTCATAAGGGGTCATTCCTTCCAATGCTATACATGGTAATCTGTTTACCAAGTATGTGGCTGTGTTTACAGCTTCAGCCCAAAGATAATTTGGACAATCCTTTTCGTTTAGCATAGCTCGTGCGAACTCGACTAGAACTCGGTTCCTTCTTTCTGCTACTCCATTTTGTTGTGGTGTATATCTGCAGGTTATTTCTCTTTTAATACCTGCATTCCAAAGATAGTCATTGAATTCTCGGGAGAAGTATTCTCCCCCTCCATCAGACCTCAATCTTTTAAGTTTTCGTCCGGTAAGTCTTTCAGCATATGCATGAAAATGCCTGAAAGCTCCGAATACTTCTGATTTCTCTTTCAGAACATAAAGAGTTATCCACCTTGTGGCATCATCAATGAATAGAACATAGTACCTTGATCCGCTAATTGATCCTTCTTTCGTTGGCCCCCATACATCTGTATGAATAAGCTCGAGTACTTCATCATGTTTGAATCCTTTCTTCTGGAAAGGTAACCTGTGGGCTTTTCCCAACTGACATGCTTCACACTTGTGAATCATATGTTGATTCTGTATATTTGGTAATCCCAATACTGATTGATTCGTTATCATGGCTTTAATTCCTTTTTCATTGAAATGACCCAATCTCTTATGCCATAAATCAAGTTCTGTAATTACCTTTTCTCCATGTGTGAGCAACGCTTGGCCAATGTTCCCTTGTACTCTTAAAGTAAAGAGTCTTCCTTCTTTCTTTCCAGAAACAATCTGGTTATATCCGTTCTCGGGATCTTCTACAAATACGCCTTTATTTGTAAATCTGACCTGAAAACCTTTCTCAACTATCTATCCCACACTAATCAAATTTTTCGGTATTGTTGGAACATACAAAACATTGGTTAGCAAATCTGCTCCACTCTTGCATTTCACTTTTCCAATTGAATGTACGCTATGTCTCGTATTGTCACCTGTTTGAACAGTGTGACTAGAACTACCTTTTTCTAGTTCTGACATTAGTTCTATATTTCCTGACAAATGATTAGAGCATCCAGAATCAATGTAAAATACCTTTAGGTCTTCATTATCTGATGTGCTGATAGAGTTCATCATCAACGATGTATGACTTTCATTCTACGTGTCGTTTGCGTAGTTGTTGTAGGTGGTGTTGTAGGATTGATTCTGTCCCCAACTTCTCACTCCACCTCTACCATAGCCTCCTCTTTGATTTTGTCTTCCTCTTTGATATCTCCCGCTTCTGCCTCTGCTATTACTGTTTTGATTTTGATTTGATCCTTGTTGATTGTGCCAGCAATCATGAGCCAAGTGATTACTGAGTCCACAGATCCAACAAGCTTTCTTGTTGGTATTCTGGCTACTTCTTCCTCTTCCAAAACCTCTTGCTCTTCCTCTACCAGTGCCTTTACCTCTTGCGTAATAGGCCTGAGAACTCGACTCTTCTTCGTCTTTTGTCTTACCTTTGTCTTTCTTTTTGTTCTTCATGTACATTGCAGAGCTTTGTCCTTTATCTGCATCTCCTTTCAGGTCTTGCTCATATGTGAGCATCAAACCAAGCAACTGATTTAAATCTGGCACAAAATGATTTAGAGAAAGTTCAGTTGATAATACGAAGGGTTTCCACCTTTCATCTCCTCTTAAACCTGTGAGCACTTGCGCTATCAATCTATGATCTTCGACTTCTTCATTTATGGATCCAAGACTATCTGCTAGATCCTTCATTTTAGTGACATAGTCACTTATGCTTTGACTCGACTTCTTTTTGAATGTCGTAAATTCGGACCATAAGCTAGCCTTCTTGGCTTTCATAGTATTTTGGAAATGATCTTCCAATGCACTCCATATGTCCTCTGCTTTCTCTAGACCTCTAATATGCGGTAGTAGATGATCTGTTACGGTATTATAGATGTAGGATCTTGCCGTTGCATCTTTCTTCTGCCACAGCTTCAAGGCTTCTAATTCTTCTTTTTCCGGTTGACTATCATCTTCAAAAGTCGGCTTCTTTTCTTCTCCGGTCACGTACATCATTAAGTCCTTACTCATAAGTAAGGCTTCCATGCGCATTACCCATGCGGGATAATTATCTCTGTCCAGCTTATCAATAGTAACATGGTCTGCCATGATCTTCTTGTCTCTGTTACTTCCGGTGAGCTTTCGAGAATCTTTCTGCTCTTCAGAATCTTTCTTGTTCTGGTTCCACTCGTTGTGGTTAACTGGCTCTTGTTTCCAATAATGGTGAATACTCTGGGCTCTGATTAGATATGCCTAGTTCTGACTCTGATTAGATACGCCTAGCTCTGGCTCTGGCTCTGACTCTGGCTCTGATACCACTGTAGCGGAAAATGTGGTATACTTCTTCTCTCTGATACCACTCCTTGACGATGCGACGAAGGCTGAGCCTTGCGGAAACCGCCACGCCCAAGAAGAACTAAGCTAGAGTGATTCAGAAAACCTCTGTAATCAATCAATAGCTTAGCAAAGTCTAGCGCTCAACATATAAGATTGCGCTTCTAAATTCACTGGAAAACTTCACCGAAACTTCACCGGACTGTCACTGGACTGACACCGTAGTCGTACCGGAATTGTACCGGAATGAACTTCAAATCTATTTATAATTACTTCAAGTAAACATACATGAAGTAAGGAGGTGACACAAAAGCTTCCTTAACTTTCTGAACACTTTCTGAAGTTTAAGGAAAAACTCCACTAGTTCAGAAAGACTCTTTCCGGTCACACTTTGTACTATGTATAGATATCTTTTTCACCGGAAACTTTGATCAACTGAAAGTAGAGATGTCTAGCTACAGGATGAGCTATCTCTCATACAAAACTTCGCATTACTCTGCGAGATCTACTTTGTTCTTCTACCGAAAAATTACTCGTTTACTGTAAGAACTATAACTGACCGAAAATGTTAACTGTTAACTAACTTTAACTGTAACATAAACATACTTTGTTTCTAGCACATATAAATAGCACGCACGAACATCCATATGAACATGTGTTTTCTATTAGAGAAGATGTGTACAAGTAAGCTTGGCCTCTTCTTGCTCAAGCTACAGAAACTCTCCTATACTGAGTAGTTTCTTATTACCATCTCTCTCAGATGAATACCTGATATCTCAGGTTTCTGTTATTCATCTATACATATGCGATCTCTGGCGTCTTCTTCTACATACGCGATCTATGGCGTCTTCTGTCTATAACTCTGCGTCTCTGCGCATCTGCTATATCTCTATTCTCTATTCTCGCACATACACACTTCCGCTCTTTTTCTTCTGTTTGTGCTCCTATTTATACTGCACGCTCTTCTTAAGCACGTTCTTGTTCGCACTTCCCTTCAGTTATTCCTTTGCACGTTCTCTCTATGTACAGTTTGATTCGGCGTACCGTATTCTGATCCTGGGAGATTCTGTACTGTACATAACGGTCGTGGATTTATCCTTCCACTAAGGCTTTTGATTTTCTCTGATTCTGCTTCCTTCTTTTTCTTTCTTTTTGTCTGTTTGTCAAATTCGTGAGTGTTTCTTCAACATGGGCCAAGTGAAGAGCCTGTGGATAACAATGCAAATATACTCAAGTACAGTCTACACAATCATGAGGGGAATCCTTTATCTCTCTATCTTATGATGAATTAATAGAACTCCGACAGCGTGACCTCCCAAGCATGGATGAGAAAATTGACAAAGGTGATGCTAGAAGAGGCCCTCAAGCTAAGGTAACTGGTGCTCTTTGTTTGCTATGTCAAACAGTTCATCACATGCCAGTGCTAGGAGGAGCCTTGCTAAATGAGTTGAAAAGAGTGTGTAAATAGGCATCTGGATCTTGTCTCCCCCTTTAATAGGGCTAAGCAAGTTACTATTTCAAAAGATGATACCATTATCCTTGATGGAACTGGGGATAAGCAAGCCATAGTAGAAAGATGTGAGTAGTTTCGCGAAGTTGTAGATTCTTCAAAATCGGATCATGACAAAGAGAAGCCACATGAACATCTTGCAAAGCTTTCCGTGGGGTTGCAGTTCTTGAGATTGGTGGTGCTAGTGAGGCTGAAGTAGGGGAGAAGAAAGATAGAATCACTGATGTTTTGAGGAAGTTACTGTTCCAGGCGGAGGTCTTGCTTTGCTTTATGCATCCAAAGTGCTAGAGAAGTTGAAGTCAGCTAATTTTGACCTAAAGATAGGAATCTAGATTATACAGAGTGCTATGAAGGCTCCAACACACATAATAGCAACTAATGCTAAAGTGAAAGGCCTGTTGATATTGGTAAGTTTTTGGAGCAGGATAATTGGTATTTTGTACATGATGTTGCTAAGGTGAGTACATTGATATGCAGGCTATATCCGATCCCATGTTGTGCTTTGGATTTTGGAGGACAAATATCAAGTCACCATAGTGGATAATCTCTCCCATGGTAATCTAGGAGCAAAAAAAGCACTTCAACAATTATTCCCTAGACCTGATAGATTGCAGTTCATACTTGCTGATTCAATATTTTACATGGGAATATTTTCAGATTGCATGCCAAGAGACTGCATTGGTGCTTCCTCATGCTAACTTGCAAAAGGGATGATGAGAACTAGTTACTGGGTCATATGAAGGCATGTCAATATCGTGTTTTAGAACATGCATTATTGAAGACTCATCACAAGTATGTGACTGGAATTAGATGAATGACATGAGGACAAACTTTTACCAGGTCACGTTTCTCTGTAATGCATGGTTCTTAGTGTATTAATCACCCAACCAATGTGGAATGCCAAGAAAAGTGATGTGCACTACTACTCTTGGTGACCCTACTTCATCAGTTACACTCTCAGGATAGAGCCATCTACAAATCAGGTGAAGAACATGTATGTTCATGCCTTCTTCCTTGGCTTCTGTGTATACCATGCACAAGACGACAATGATTTGATTACCAAAAAATCTGGTTGAGCACCTCTCTTGTAAGCGACTTCCATCAGGCATCCGCTTGATTTACTCGTGATTAATGAAAATCTGCTACTCGGCGAAAGATCTGGAGGGGCACCTCTACAGTAAGCACCATAGTTGCTATGCATAGAGAGAGACAGAGCGTGTGTTCTTGAACTAATGCATGCTATGACTGGTGTGATTCTCCATAGATATGGGGCAAAAAAATTACAAGTATTAGGTTTTGATTATCTTTGTATGGGATTCGACAGAAATTAGTAGCATCATTTTGGGGCTTCTAATTTTCAGAAAAAAATGTGGACGTTGCATAACTCTCGTTAAGTGTATTTGTCTGATCCTTTTGCTTTTTGTCCAAAACTATTCTAGTGGATACAAGGAACTGGGCTAAGGGGGACTTCACTCCCCACATGGGATCAAAGAAGGATTAAGAAAGTGGAAAACAAGGCTGTGAGAAAGGTTGGGACAAAAAGAAAAGTCGGGAAAAGAGTCTCCTAATTTCACTTCTTTTTTTTTTGTTTTTTCAAAAATTGGATGTTTATGAATTATGGACGTTAGTAGGTGAGATTGATCTCAATGTATATGAAATACCTTAGAAGAACGTAGCTAAATGAATTCATGCTCCAAGTTGGGTGATAAAGGGGGAGTATGTGGACATCCTAAGTGTCCAAAGTGATCACTAAGCATCATGAACACTCAAGTCTATGAAAGAGAATAGTGATCACTAAGCATGAGCACTCAAGTCATGTACTCATTGCTTATTAGAAGGGTGGGATACCAAGAATAATAACTGAAGTTTCATAAATCCTTTTTCTTTTTCAAGGCATTATCATCAAATGATTGAAGTTCTTCCTCACAACTTAATCGGGACCTTTCAAGTTTGTACTATATGTATATAATGTTAAATCTCTTTTTGATTCTTGTTAGAAGAACCCCATTAGAAACTTATTTACACATTCAAAAAACACACACAAAACCTCAAACAAATTATAAAACACCTTCAAGAATACCAAACAAATATTAAAAAGCACTAAAAAAACTCAAAAGATTATGTCAACATGGGGAAGAAAAAAGCAAAAGAGAGATGAAACGGGGATACGATTGAAAAAGTAAAGGGAAACAAACAGGAAATGCATGAAATAATCTCACATAAGGGTGAAACATCTAGAGAAAACTTGCAAGGCGTTGAGGAAATGGGTGAAATATTTTATGGGGTAGGCTCGTTACTTGCAACAAGAGAGTATAACAATACTTTTGTGGATTTAAGAATAGGATATGACCATAGAAGGATGAGTGTTTATATCAATCCTAATTGTGAGTGGAATTTGATTCATATCTATCTAGTGACTATTATTTTTTAGAACATTCTTCTATCCTCGTGAATGATGAAAATTATGATTGCATGGGTCAAGTTGTGTTGCCTATTATGGTGGATGATATGCAATTTTTGGAAACATTTTTTGTCATGGAAGGTATAGATGAAGACTTGGTCATTGGCACTCAAAGGTTTGTTAAACAAAATCATCAAGAATTTCAAGGGTCTTGTCCATCTATTATGTCCACCAACACATGTGTGTCTATTGAAAATCCTAATGATTATCCTCATTGTAAGGATTGTGGACATAATCATCTATTCAAAGATTCTGCTTTTAATCCACTAAATAGTCTTTCCACTCATGCTTTTTTAGCTAAGTCTTCTTTGAGTAAGTCGCACGAAACCGTGGCGAATGGAGAAATCGAGGACTCCAAGTGCTTGGGGGACATGGAAGGGCCCTCTCTTCCTCTAAACTTGGATTCCCCTTATGAATCCATGAGCAAGTATGTGCTACACTTGGCTCATCAAGAATTGGATAAGCAAATACTTTGTATCAACGCTATGGAAAATGATGTCGAATCTATGGTCAATCATGAGAATCCATCACCCATTTGTATATCTAGAGATTTTACGTGTAATAAGGATAAATATATGGATGAATCTCTAGATCAATCTCAAGTCATACAAACCAATGATCTAGTGAATGAACATGTTGTATGTATAGAAGACCAACCCTTGTTGATTTCCCCTTGTAAAGATGAGTTCTCCCTTAAGTCTCACATAGAAGGCCCAAAAGACCTTTATATCAAGAAGAAGAAATCACATTTCCCTTGTAATGTCAAGCAAATTTGGGTGGCCAAGCAATTACTTAGAGCCCAACCTAATCGCACCATGATATGGGTACCAAAGAAATCCCTTGTACAAAATCAATCCTCTCACAAACAAATCTATAATCCATGGTCTAGACCCATCATGCCTTATCTTCAAGAAATACCACTTCCAACAAATGGATCCAAAGCAATCAAGCTAAAACCCAAGAAAGATCCAAGGAGAAACTTCAAGCCAATGACCAGCAAAGCAAAGACATATTGGTGGCCTAAAACCTCTTCGTGCGGCAGCCATGGGTGTCAAACCCAACCTTGCCCAATGCGCAACATATGTTCAAGATGCACACCAAGTATGCACGCGAATAGGGCCTCATCCAAAGGCCAAACATTAGGCACATTAGGTTTAACCTAGGCACAAAGAGGGCACATGTATATATATTGCAAAAATTTGCTTTTTATTTTTCTTTTTTTGGGTTGGTGGACAAAGATATGATCCATTTCAAATGGTTGATGGAAAAAAAGGGGTTCTTGGAGTTGGACATTTGGAGCAAACCTCATCAGCACCTCACCCTTGAGCACTTTGCTCAAGATCCATCCATTTTTTGCACCATTTTTTTTTGCATGCATTTTATAGAGTATGCATAAGATAGGGTCTCATCATAAGACCATGCATAGACACTTTTTTGTTTACCACCCATGCACCCTTAGTCCCTACTCATGCACATGGACTAAGAAGAGATGAATCAATTTCATCTATTTGTATCGATCATCTAGATTTTTTCATTTCATTCTCATAGATCATCCATCCATTAAAAAAAAGGGAGAGAAAATAAAAGAAAGAAATACAAAGCATTCTAGCATATTCTTCCCATCTATATGAGACAAAAGACCCAAGTTAAAAGGCACTCAACCCCAAACAAACATGCAAAAAGCAAGACAAAGAAAGCAACAAACCAAAACACTCCAATGGCACAAGGATCATGCAATCAAAAGGAACTTCTACACGCTCTTCCATAAAAATCTCCATACTTGCAAAAGCTTTGTTGAGGACGACAAAGTCAAGGCAGGGGGAGTGTTGAAGACACAATATATAATTCTTGGATTTACTCTTTTCCATCATT
The DNA here is from genome assembly GCA_020310875.1 of Ceratopteris richardii. Lineage (NCBI taxonomy): Eukaryota > Viridiplantae > Streptophyta > Polypodiopsida > Polypodiales > Pteridaceae > Ceratopteris > Ceratopteris richardii. The sequence continues at coordinate 157,802,144 of CM035427.1, read as the reverse complement.
ATTTGTACCTTTTTCTACCTTTCATTTAGTTTAATAAGCACTCTTGTATAGATGTGTGAGTGCCCCACTAGAGAATAAGTGGGATTCATTCTCCTTTCATTTTAGAAATCCCACATAGCATGCATTTTTTCCCATTTTGTAGATAAAGAGGTTACTACCTCTCATTTTGGGGAAGCATTCTTAGAAGTAACAAGATCATGCTAGTTTGCAGAATGCTTGGAGAGCTCTTGTTATCATTATGATGTGCTTGTGTATTTGTTCCTTGTCTTATACTTGTGACACATTAGTTCATTGATTAATGATGTGATTATGCATGTGATTAAGTGTGTGTATCATTAACAATGCTTTCTTCTTCTTTCACACGTAGTTTAGTCTCTAATCTCATGCTAACAAAGCACCATTGCGTCTGCTGAATGCTTCTACGCAACATTTGGATCTCATGAGATTCTCCTCAGATTGACAAGTATGAGTTGTGATGCTACAATGTCAACAATGACCAAGAAACATAAAGGGGTCCATTATAATTCATGAGCCTAAGAAATTACATATTTATTGGAGGAAGACTTGACAAAAATGTGTTGCATGTTATCTAAGGGAATCAACTCGACCTAATCCACACCTTTCGATGGAAGATGGAATTTTTCAGTGCCATCATAAAATATAATTGACCACATGACCGTGTGAGGCAGTGTGATCTCCCACACATAGTCACATGTGTTTTAGTGGGAAATCTCCATGATGATATGCTTGGCCATGGTGTCAAAAAAGTCCCAACCTAGTAGGGAAGAGTGAGGGGGACCATTCATTGAACATCCAAGTAAGCATGAATGGAATCATGGAATGTTGTCGAAAGTAGTTCAAAAGGAGGAATGACTTCCATTGCAAGTGCAATGCTAACAGGGGCAATATAGGTGCAATCACAATAATAAGCACTCAAAATGCATGACACACAATAATGTTTTGCAAAGATTTGGGCTTGCTTCCTTCTATGGAATGATTTCATTACACATAGGTTGGCACTTCCTTATACATGAGTGCCAGCTCCTTGTTCATCCCATCACTTCCATGGGGATATATTGAAATATTTTGGTAGTGATTTGTGTAAGCACACTTAGCACTTATGCAACACTTTTTTCCCTCTTTACAAATTCCTTGGGCTTGTATATATACCTATAACCCTATTTTTTGCATAGGAGTGAAGACAAGCAGATGGAAGAAGAGAAGAAAAGCACGCCCATAAAATTTTCAAGGAGTTGCCAATTTTCTTTTCTTAAAATCCATCATAAAGCATTGAGAAGCCATGTAAATGCACTAGAGGAGTCCTCAAGGTGCATAATCCCTGAAGATTGTAACACTATCTTTGTACAATAGCTGAAACATAGAGATATCTAGAGAAAGTGTCACTCTCTTGTATGAAAGGGCCAAATTTAGGGCACATGTATATAAGTCACTTAGTGACTCTTTTGTAAAGACTTTTTTCCATAATCAAGAGCTAACTTTTGAAATTTCAAATTTTTTTCTCCTTGCCTGTGTATCTTCTTCTCATACGCGTTTGTGTGTGCTTGAGTGTCTAGAGGTGTTTCCTATCCCTTTCCCATCTCTTTTCACTGTTATTGTGTGTATGTGTAGTGTAGTGTAGGAAGTCTTGAAGTGAGAGTAGGTGATTCCCACCACTCTGTTTTTGTTGGTGCAATTCATAAGCCTACACATTTGGCTTGTAGTTCATACATATATGATGAAGATGCATAGAAATCAATGCTAGTGATTAATTACCACTTTATCCTTTTGTAAAAGTGATATTTGACTTGGAATCTTTGTAAGCACCTACCTAGAACTCGTGGAAAAGTTAGGAGTTGATTGATGGAATATCTCCTATAATGGAGGATCACTTTTTTAGAGAGAGCCAAAATCTGAATTCAAATTCAAATTGAATGTAAACACTTATATAAACCTCTAGAAAAAAGTCGTGGGTAAGACTCATCAATACCGAGCTCCTCATTCTTATTTCTGAGTGTGTGTGTGAGGCCTACACTCTAGCCCACACCTATCTACACCATTAGACAATGATCTTCATGCCTATGGCATTGTACAACATTGTTCATTAATACATATATCTACATTGTTCATTTCTGAGTTCTCTGTCATAGTCTCTGAAACTCTGTCAACTTGTAGAGAGCATATCTCACTCATTTCTTCGCCAAATGCAAAGATCTATAGCTTTTTGGAACCAGCTCAAAGTCTACTACATGTTATCAAAATTTGAAGGATTTCTATTCAGCCATGTCAGAGAAAAGTCCATCGAGGTGATCACTGGTCGAAGTCTGCAACAGTCCTAAAAAATTGGGGGTAAAGGTTTACTTGCTAAATTAATTTCTCTCAGCATAGTTAGTATTTTTAAGTTATTCCACATGGAATAGCTAGCTTGCTGAGCTAGTTAGATACCCATAAAAGGAATTTTTCCAATTCCTACTGTGCTGGTCATACTGAGCAAAAGGAGCAACAGGTGTATTGTCAAAAATAGAAAGTTTTCTTGAAGACTTGAAGTTCAAAGTAGTGTGTTTTGATTCAAGATTTGGCAGTACCTACTCATCATCCTTAAGTATTCATCCATCTTCCCAACAGTGGTATCATAGCAAAGTTAAGGTAAAATGGAAGATGGTTTTCCTTCATTTATTGATAAATTGGATAGGAACAACTATCAGGCATGGTCTCTAAGGATGAAGACATACCTACAAGGAAGGAGTCTTCAAGAGATGACATTGGCTAGACAAAGGAGCTTGGAACAAGAAGCTATAGACTATACTCTCATTGGAAATAATCTATACAGACGAGGAAAAGATGGGTATCTTAGATTATGTGTCCACGAGAGCAAATATCTATAGATTTTGGAAGTTGCTCACCAAGGTGTAGCAAGAGGACACTTTGGAATAGATCGGGTGATCAAGGCAATACTATTTGCAGGTCTTTGGTGGCCCACGCTGTTGGAGGTAGACGTCTACGGAAGCACGCAATTGTTGGAGGTAGACGTCTACGAAAGAAGAAGAAGCTTGGAGCACAACACACAATGCTGAATGTATTACCACTAGTAGCCCGTTAGGGCAATAGGCATATGTACAATCTGGGGAAAAAAACCTCCTAAAGAGGGAAAAAAGTGCCTTGATGGTCCTAGAGTGTTCACACACATACCTACCTGAATATATCAATAGTTTTCATATGTATATATATTGATGATTTGACCATTACATGGGATAATGAAGCCAACATCAAGGACATAAAGAGGAAGCTTGGATGTGATTTTAAAATTGCTGATTTAGGGATTTTAAGGTACTTCCTTGGGATTTAAGTACTATATAAAGAGGAAGGTATATACTTGATGCAAAGGAAATACATTCTAGCTCTTTTGAAGAAGTTTGGCTTGTGTGATTGCAAGCCTATTTCAAATCCATTAGAAGTAAATGTTTAACTAAGTGCTCATGAACGTGAAGAAGTGAAAGATGTGACCATGTATGGGTCAATAATTGATTCTCTCTTGTATGCTACTATGACTGATGGAGAGTATTAATCTCCAAAAGAACAAGCTATTCTTGATGTTAGAGCACCTCTATATCAAGAACAACTCAAAACCTTTACCAATTTGGAGGATCAATACCAGATTATCAAAATCTTGAGCTAACTATGAAGAGATCCACTTCTCAGAAAGTTTGCTGCACATAACTCACTCATTGATTGATCAAATGTCTAACGTTTTTTATAAAACTTTGCATAAGGCATTGCCTATAGATTACGCATCTTCTTCGAGTTAAATCATCTCAAATGATTCAATAAATCTTGAGAAATGAATTAAAAAGTTCACCTATGTCTAAAATTGTTTTCCTGTATAGTCGAGGTTGACACCTAAAACTTCTAACACATAGTTCTCCCAAACTAGAAACCGTTTAAGCAAATGCTTTTAGCCATAGAGGCTTACCTTCCAACTTAGATTTTGACTCCTCATTTGTACAAAACATTGCATTGTGCACTGAGAACTGATCAATTCTTTGACCATCGAGATTGCGCCTGTTTCAGAAGAAACTCAACACTTCTTTACATACAAATGTTCCTACATATAATTCTCTCAACCTGTTTACAATTAGGCTCTCAAACTTTAACCATAGACTCATTAACTACAGAATTAGACATCTAGAAAAGGATTCTTGAAGTGATCAAGCATAGAAGGAGAACACAACAAAATATCGGGTGCAACTTTTTCTTCTATTAAAAAAACTTTACATCTGAATGATGAGAGAGTTCTTCCTTACTTCTCATGTGTCTAGTGACTATTCTAACTTCTAATTCTTGTCATCTCATCCTCTCTCATACTTGCCCCGACTTTTTACTTGTATATATATGCATATATGTACAAGATCATGACCATACAAAAGGTATAAGTGAGCTAACTACAAATTAATGTACATATGTATACAAGTCTTCATTTCCTGAACATACTCTATCTTCAATCTTCAATTGTTGATCTTTTCTTCATTCTGTACCTTCAAGCCTTTATCCAAAACATCAATTGGTGGTTGACTTGCACCAAGAGCTCCCCCTCAATCATCAATTGAGGTTTTCACTATCTTCTTTATACCTGCCATGTCTTTGAATCTTTGTAGCTTTGGTCCATCCAAGATTTTGGTTAGCATGTCTGCAATCTGATCTTTTGTTGAAGTATGTATTAATTCAATATCCTTATCAATCACCTTCTCTCTTAAGAAGTGATTTTTAATCTCAATGTGTTTAGTCCTGGAATGAAAAACAGGGTTAGCAGCTAGATACAATGTACTCATGTTATCTCCATGAATAGTGGGTATACTCTGAATGATGTCAAAAATCTTCATGAGAGTCTTCAACCATATGACTTCCTTTGCAGCTTCAACCATACCTTTATACTCTGCCTCTGTAGATGATAAAGCAACTGTGTGTTGCTTCTTAGAGCACCAAGAGATTAGCTTATCTCCCACATAACACAAGTATCCATAAGTTGATCTTCTATCATCACGATTATATGCCCAATCTATAACACTATATATCTTGATGTTTGTATCTGATGTAAAACCATAATACAAACCTTCTTTGAGTGTACTTTTAATGTACCTCAACACTCTTTGTCCTTCAACCCAATGTTATTTCCTAGGACAATGCATGAATTGAGATAACACTCCAACTGCATATGACAAGTTAGGCCTAATTAATGTAGCATAGATTAGAGTGCCAACTAGACTTTGATATAGCTTCATGTCCTTGAATTGTTCTCCTCCATATCTGCTCAATTTGTGATTCACCTCCATTGAAGTAGGTGCTTGTTGGCAGTGGTCATGGCAGTGAAGGACTTACGAGGCAAGGAAGCCAAAGACAGGAGTCAGAGCAAGGAACAAGCAGGCAAGGCAATCAACGCAGATTTGGCAAATAGGCCTATAATTTTTTATGAAGTTGAAGGTCAAGGACAAAGCACAGGAGCACATCAAAGAGGTCAACACACAAGAAGAAGGAGCAAGTAGGGAGCTCCAGGAAGTGTATGTCAAATCCTCAGAAGAAATCCCTACAAAAATAGTGATTTTCATCACTAAAAGCCATTGTAAATACCATTTCATATTTTTGTCGCTCATTTTGTGCAAGCCAAGGAGTCCTTGAGCTTGAGGAGCATCAAAAGTACCTACCTATCAATTTTCATATTTTTTAGACTCCGTTTGAGCCCTCAAATAGGCCCTAGAACCTAATTTTTAACTAGGTCAGACACTAGGTCTGGACAGGGCCAAAGCTAGTCAAAAACTATAAAAAGAGCTAGAGAGCTCATTTTTTAGGTTAGCTTGTTGTAGATTTGAACTTGTATAAGAACTCTTCTGCAATATAAGTGACTCCATTGTCTCTCTCTCTGTTCTTGCCTTGTATGCGCGTGTGTGTATGTGTGTGCATGTTAGTGTGCTTCTCACTCACGCACTTGTGCCATCATTTGTTCGAAGTCTTCATACCATCCTCACGTCTTCCCGGATTGACATTAAAGGAGGTGCTACTCATCACTGAGCTACACCAAATTTTGGCGCCGTTGCTGGGGATCGAGCTTTGAGGACGAGCGTGTGATGGTAAGACATAGAGTTGTGACATTGGCGTTGTAGGTAATTTCTTTACTTTTCCTTATTTTTCATTTTTTTATTTCACCATCACCACCACCATCATCGTCCTCACCATCTCCCACCTCCGTCTCCATCATCGCAAAAAATTCAGTTTTTCTATCATATCACCTTCTCCCTTCCATTCCTCTCATTGACTTGTGAGAGAGAGCGAGAGAGCGATTTTTGTGCGCTGTTTTTGCATGTTTTTGAGTGTTCTTGCAGGTTTTTGTTGTGTCATCATCTCCAGCAATCTGCGTAGGTATAGAAAATCTCGGCATTGTCTCTACTGCATTGACCTCTGTCGATCGCGATCAACAGAAAAACTCGTCATTTGGTAAAACAAAGTGCACCACTATAATACTCATAAGGAGCACATTGCAAAACACAAATCAAAAGAAAAAAATTCCTTAATCCTCTGTCAATCGCGATTGACACTGTCAATCGCGATTGACACCGTCAATCGTGATCAACAACCACAATTGACAACCTCTGTCAATCGCGAGAGATAGCCTCGATCGACGGAGACGACCGACAGACCCTATCAATCACGATTGACACCGTCGATCGTGATCGACAGCCACGACCAATACCTCTATTAGTCGTGATTGACACCGTCGATCGCGACCGACTCAATTTTGATGATTGACACATAAACTCGTGTGCCCACGTGTCCATCACGATGGACAGACCCATGATCAACTGAAATTACGCTGGAATTCGTGGAAAAAGTGTCGATCGCAATTGACAGATCCCACGACCGACTTTGTCGATCGCGATTGACACTATCAATCACGACTGATGTGTCGATCGCGATCGACAAGCCCCGATGGACACCTCTGTCAATCGCGATTGATAGACCTATCAATCGCGATTGATAGACCTATCAATCGCGATTGATAGGCTTTTTTGACTAAATTTTTAGGGTTTTTTTAATTCCAATTCTTGGAGTAATTGTGGGCACAAAAATCACACATTTAGAGTTTTGTGAGGCCTCTACACTAGTAATTTGAGAAAAACCTTGGTTGCCTGTTAGCCTGTTTGAACCCTGTTTTAACCCCAGAACCCTGAACAGTCATAACTTCCTCATACAAAATCCGTTCGGAGTGATCTTGGGTTCGTTGGAAGTTGACCATACCCAGGGGGAACAAAACTGAGGGATCTCTAGGATTGTCTTCCATAAAGATAAAGGGCAAATTGATATCTAAATTACATGAATGGAAGTGAATTGTTATGTCATCTGATTCTAAGTCTTGAGCTAACTTTGGGACTTTTACAGGTCTATTGAGAGTACTAGAGGGCATCCAAAGCAAGGGCATTCTACAAGCTTGAGAATAGGGTTCTTGAGCACTAAAGAGCAAGGGATCAGCATACCCATTGGTAGGGTCTTCCACAAAAACTCCATCATTAGTGAACCTTACTTCATAATCTTTTTCAATAATTTTCCCTACACTTATCAAATTCTTTGGAATTGTAGGAAAATACAAGACCTTACTCAAAAGAGTACTTCCATCCTTGACCTTCACTGATCCAATTGACTTTACATTATGCTTTGTATTATCACTTGTTTGAACTACATGATTAGTTACCTTATTCTCCAAATCCATCATCAAGGCTATATTCCCACTCAGGTGATTGCTACACCCTGAGTCAATGTAGAAGACTCTTTGGTCTTCGCTTTGCCTTTCGCAAGTTGCATTCATAATCAAGGTTGAATCCTCCTTCTGATCTGAAGCATAATTGTAGTAGGTATTGTTGTAGGATTGACTTTGGAATCCTCTACCTGCATTTCTTCCAAAGGTAACCTCTACTACCTCTACCTCTGAAATTTCCTCTTTGGTTTCTACCACCTCTTCCTCTTGAATTAAAGTTTTGATTATATCCTCCATTATTCTAAGTATTATGCCAACAATCATGAGCTAAGTGATTTATCTTACCATAAATCCAGCAAGCTTTGGCTCCATCTTTATTGCTTCTACCTCTTCCTCTACATTTGCCACCTCCTCTTCCTCTTAGGAAGTTGGCTTGGCTAGTTGTACCTTCATCTTCATTTGCTTGTTGCTTGCCTTTTGCTATTCTTCTTCTTATCCTTTGAATACATTGCTTGACCTACACTCTTATCACCATCACCTTTGACATCCTGCTCAAAAGTTAGCATATGTCCTAGCAACTGATTTAAATCAAGAGTGAAATGATCTAGTGACAATTCAGTAGAAAAAATGAATGGCTTCCATTTCTCATCTCCTCTCAAACCTGTGAGGATTTGCCTTACCAATTTATCCTCCTCAATATCTTCATCAACTGCTCCTAATGCATCGGCAATGTCCTTCATCCTTGTTACATAATCAAAAATGGATTGATAAGCCTTCTTCTTGAATGTGGTAAACTCTGCCCACAAAGATGCCTTCCTTGACATTGTAGTGTTTTGGAAATGCTCCTCCAAAGAATTCCATATATCACTTGCACTTTCAAGGCCTCTAATATGAGGTAGCAAGTAGTCATTAACTCCCATGTAGATAATGCTCCTTGCTTGAGCATCCTTCTTCATCCAAGTTTTCAAATCTGAGAGTTCATCCCTACTTGGAACACTAGGATCTCTGAATTGTGGTTTTTCTTCTTCACCTGTGATATAACCTATCAAGTCTTTGCTCATGAGATGAGCTTCCATCCTCATTGACCAAGCTGGATAGTTTTCTCTATCTAGTTTCTCTATCTAAATAGAATCTCCCATCCTTTCTTCACCTGTGTATTAAATTCGTCGAGATTTACAAGGAATAAGTGGACCTTTACTTCGAATGTAGTTCCTTTTGGACTTCTTGATTGCTTCACGCCTCCTTCTCAAGCTTTCCCTTAAACCTTTCACCTTTTGAACCTTCAAATGTTGATTTCTGTATGACTGCAGCAGTCGGGGTCCTCCTTTCTTCTATTTTGATGATTCCTGCTCTGATACCACTGATGAAGAGTGTTAATCTCCAAAAAACAAGCTATTCTTGATGTTAGAGCACCTCTATATCAAGAAAAACTCAAAACCTTTACCAATTTGGAGGATCAATACGAGATTATCAAAATCTTGAGCTAACTGTGAAGAGAGTCACTTCTCAAAAAAGCCTGCTGCACATAACTCACTCATTGATTGATCAAATGTGTAAAGTATTTTATAAAACTTTGCATAAGGTGTCGGCTATAGATTGCGCATCTTCTCCAAGTTAAATCATCTCAAAGGATTCAGTAAATCTTGAGAAATGAATCAAACAGTTCACTTATGTCTAAAATTGTTCTCCTATATAGTCGAGGTTGACACCTACAACTTCTAATACACAGTTCTCCCAAACTAGAAACCATTTAAGCAAATGCTTTTAGCCATAGATGTCTTACCTTCCAACTTAGATTTTGACTCCTCATTTGTACAAAACTTTACACTGTGCACTGAGAATTGATCAATTCTTTGACCATCGAGATTGCACCTGTTTTAGAAGACACTCAACACTTCTTTACATACAAATGTTCCTACACATAATTCTCTCAGCCTGTTTACAATTAGGCTCTCAAGCTTTAACCATAGACTCATTAACTATGGAGTTAGACATATACAAAAGGATTCTTGAAATGATCAAGCATAGAAGGAGAGCAGAGCAAAATATCGGGTGCAACTTTTTCTTCTATTTAAAAAACTTTACATCTGAATGATGAGAGAGTTCTTCCTTACTTCTCATGTGTCTAATGACTATTCTAACTTCTAATTCTTGTCATCTCATCCTCTCTCATACTTGACCCTACTTTTTACTTGTATATATAGGAATATATGTACAAGCTCATGACCATACAAAAGGTATAAGTGAGCTAACTACAAATTAATGTACATATGTATACAAGTTTTCATTTCCTAAACATACTCTATCTTCAATCTTCAATTGTTGATCTTTTCTTCATTCTTTGCCTTCAAGCCTTTATCCAAAACATCAATTGGTGGTTGACTTGCACCAACAATGACGAGACCAAATATTGCACATGTAGTTGGAGTGTTATCTCAATTTTTACAGGCACCAAGAGTACCTCATCTTATTGTAGCCAAAAGGGTACTTAGATACATCAAAGGATCAGTGAATGAAGATGGCAGGAGGAGCACTAGTGGTTATGTTATCATGCTAGGGAAGAACACCATCTCATGGATGTCAAAGAAACAACCAACAATGGCTCTCTCATGGACCGAAGCTGAGTATAGAGGCTTAGTACAAGTCTCATGTGAGCTTACGTGGATCAAGAAGTTGTTTTTTGATCTTGATTTGCAGGTTAAGCAAGTACCCATTTTTTGTGACAACATAAGTAGCATATGCTTGCCCCAAAATCCGGTGTTCCATGCAAGGTTGAAGCATATAGAAGTGCATTACCACTTTATTAGAGAGAAGATCATGTCAAAGGATGTCAAGGTGGAGCATGTCAATACAAAGGACCAATATGCAGATATGTTTACCAAAGCATTGGATGGAGTAAAGCTACAACACTTCAAAACATGCATTGGAATGAAGGACCTAGGCATTGAGACTTGAATTGGAGTGTTGAAAATCAAGTCTCAATCATGCAAAAGGGTTCAACCACAAGTTTTTCAAGTGGACCAATAAAAAAGGAGGACCCAAAATTGTGGAATAAAGTTAGAAGCTCCATCAAAATTAATCAAATTCAAATCTTATCAAATTGGCCACCAAAAAAATCACCTACATTGATTGGTGGGTGGTTAGCTAGATTGTAGGAAAAGTAAAACTCTATATAAGCATCATCCCACATTTGTTTCTTGGGTTGTATGCATTCCATGAGTTTCCCACTTAGTTTAGTGAATTCATAAACTCCCAAAAGCAGCCACCTTGCTTGCTTACCTCATTTTCTCATGATTTTGCTCCTCTCTATCTAGAGGTGTTGGATTTTAATTTCTTGAGGTTTTTATGTGATTGTGTTTTGATTCAGCAAGCATGAATGCATGTGGACTTATTCAGATATTTTTGAAGATAGTTAAAAGATAGTATTTTAGATATTTTCTATGAAAATAATAGATCACTTAGAAAGCAATGTTTTTTTTGTAAAAAAAGTAGATTGCTTAGAAAGAGATGATTTTGTAAATAAAGCAAATTTTTGTAAATGCACATTTTTTGAAGTGCCACCCTCATGTATTTTCTTTTTAGGATGTAATGAAAAATACCTACAAATACACATACTTTGGTAGACTCGTCCATCAGAGTATGTGGGGGGAGATTGTACACAATATTGTGTTCAATCTCTTATCTCTCTCTACTTTGTGAGTACTTTTGTGAGATTTCAATATTGTACTATCTCTGCATATGTGCGTGTGCAAGATCCGATCAACAGGAAGCCTTACTGTTGGAGTTAGATCTCTGCGGAAGCACACAAACAGCACAAGGAAGAAGAAGAAGCTTGGAGCACAACACACAATACTGAATAAGTAGCATGTCAGGGCAATAGGCATCAACACAAGCCGGGGGGAAAAACCCCTCCTAAAGAGGGAAAAAAGTGCCTCGATGGTCCTAGTGTGTTCACACATCACTACCAAAATATATCAACAAATCCCCCCTCTGAGTGATGCGGTGAACAAGGATTTGGCACTCATTTATAAGGAAGTGCCAAGCTATATGGAATCAATCTACAAAAAGGAAATAAGCCCAAAGCTTTGCGAAAAGCTTCAAACTTCTCCCTAGGCAGAGCTTCATGAAAAGGTTTGCAATGTTCTCCTGTGTGGGCATATATGCCAAGTTGATCTTTCTAGCAAAGAACCTCTCCCTGACATTATGATAATGCACCTCAATGTGCTTAGTGCGAGCATGGAACATAGGGTTCCTCACAACTGCCATACGCTCTAACTGTCAATGAAGATGTTGGTGGCAGAAGACTGACCAACACCCAAATCAGCCATAAGGCATCTCAGCCACACACACACTCAACAATCGCTATGAAAGCTACCCTATATTCAACCTCACAACTGGAAGTGGCCACAATAGGCTGCTTCTTTCTCAGCCAAGATATGCATAAGATACCAAGCATGAAGCAAAAACCACTAGTGGACACATGAGTGTCATAGCAACCAGCCCAATCACTGTCAAAAAAGCATGCAAATTTGGCAATCATGATCCCCCCTTGGGATAAAAGAATCCAAGTATTCGGGTACCAGTCAAGTAGCGAAAGATGCGCTTAACCATCTACCAATGCTTGACACTGGGCAATGCATAAAGCTTCTCATCTGTGAGATAGCAAACTGAATATCTGGCCAAGTAATGCATAAGTAAATCAAGCATCCAATTGCCTGTTAATAGAGAACAACATCAAATGCATCTCCAACATCATGAAGACTCAATTGTAAGCATGTCTCCATAGAAGTGGCAATAGGTTTACAATCTTCAAGGCCAAAATGCTGCAATAATGTATCAATATATTTCTTTTGACATAAATCCATTCCACCATCAACTTGGATAAATTGAATGCCCAAATAATGATGCAAATGCCCTAAATCAGACATCTCAAATGAGGCATGCAAATCAATCTTAAAATCAACAACATGCTTCTCAATAGGACTAGTGAGCAATATGCCATCAACATAAACAAGAATGATCAGAAGCACATCATTAGCATGCTTAACATATAAGGTGCTTTGAGTTGGACTGTTCTCAAAACCATGTGCAATCAGATAGGCATGTATCTTTTCATACCAAGCACGTGATGCTTGCTTTAAACCATATGATGCCTTCTTTAACATGCAAACCTGGTTTTCCTGCCCTTTTTGCACAAAGTGTAAGTCAGCATTCAGAAATGCAATTTTAATGTGCACCTGATATACATTCCAACCATCACGATTTGCAAGTTGCCTGGTAAATATCAGCTCTCTCATCAACAAGTGCATCATGTAAATCTACATCATAAATGGAATGGCCTTTATCATCACATGAAACCTGCAAAGGCTGAGAAGTTGCCTCATTAGGACTAGCACTAGACTCTCCACCTGTAAAAAGAGGTAACAATGTATCACACATGTCTTTGGAGCTAACAGATGTCTCCTTAGTACATGAAAGTAAGGGTCGAATAGCATCTTCCACAAAAACAACATCATGACTAACTAGAATGGGTTTAGTTTGTGGATGATACACATGATAGACTTTGCTTTCAAATTTGTACTCAACAAAAATACATTTTACTGCTTGATCATCCAATTTTCAGCGATGCTGTTCAGGCACTAATGGAAATGCCAAACCAAAAACACGCAGATGAGCAACATATGGCTTGCGACCATGCAAAGCCTCATATGGAGTGATAGACTTCAACGCTTTAGTGGGACACCTGATAAGTACATATGCTACACATATGATAGCCTCATGCCCGAAACTATGTGGTAAAGCCTGACTCTTGACCATACACCTCGCCATCTCCATGAGTGACATGTTCTTTCGTTTAGCAACTCCATTTTGTTGAGGTGTATATGGCACTGTACACTGATGTTTTATCCTACGTTTGGCCAAAAATGCATTAAAGTCAAGAGACATATATCCCCCCCCACCCCCCCCCTCCTTCAGAACAGAGGGTGCCCATTTTACATGCTAACAGATTTTCAACCAAAACCAAAAATTGTTTGTCCTCAATGGATATACCCATGCATGCCTAGAAAAACCATTGATGGAATTCACGAAGCAAAGATAGTTTCCAAAAGAAGGTGTCTGCATGGGACCACAGATATCACTATGTACAAGCTCCAATTTCTAAGTAGCCCGAACATGTTTACCGAGTGCCTCAAGTTTGGGAAAGAGGACACCATTTCAGATTTCTGTAGGCATAGCAAACTAGCAAAATTCAGATGACCAAAGCGTGCATGCTAAAGCTCTTCTTCTAACATAGCCTAAGAATCATGTAGTGCACATGCTGAATCATTCACATATTTTTCATAATCTATGAGTTTACACAACCCACAAGATAAAATTCCAAAAGCAATGATCACATCGCCATTTGATAGATCATGAACTGTACACCTATCATCACCAAATTTCACAACCAAACCAATCTTGGCTAAAGCCGAAACTGATAACAGATTCTTCTTGATCCTTGGCACAAATAAAGCATCTGACAAAGTGAAAGAACTACCATCAATAGTAGTCAGAATGATCTTATCAACTCCTATAACAGGTTAAGAGGAGTTGTTTGCACATGTAACAGTATTCCTTGTGGGGGCAGGCTCGAGTGAAGAGAAGAAACTGTGTTGTGAGGTAATATGTTTGATCGCCCCATTATCAAAGTACCAAACATTTGAGTCTAGTGCAGACATGCATTGCTCATGAGAAGATGGGTCAAAATTGCAAACAGTAGTAAACGCCCATTCTTCATCCTACACAAGATTAGTAGACTCTGTTTTCGGTATAGAGGCCTCTACAACAACCATTCCAGCCTCTTTCTTCTTTGCCTCTTTAGCACCTAGTTTTGGACATCTCTTAATGACACGATCGTTTGCTTTACAATATTTGCAAAACAATTTCTGCTTTTTTGATTTCTTCTCATCTTTGTCTTCCTTCTTCAATTGTGTAGAATTAGCAAATTTTTGCTTTTTAGTAGAAGAGCTCTATTTTCCTTTGCCCTTTTGACTAGCCAAAAAAGCTTGATTTGCAACACACATGATAGACATGTTCTGCCTGGATTGACCTTTCTGCAATAGAACAGAAACTAACTCTTCGAATGTTAAGGCATTTTGATTGCCTTTCATCATCAAACGAACAGTAGAAGCAAAACTCTGATATAAGTCGGGAAGACCATTCAGAACAGTCTGCATAAGTGAACTATTAGGAAGGAATTCATAACCAAAAATCAATTGTTCCTTCAAATCCTTGATCTTTGTCAGAAAAATGTCCATAGAATCACCCTCATTCATATGCTCACTCTCCAACTATTTTCGTAGGTAAGCAACACGAGCCTCACTCCTAGCTTGGTACAATGTGGTAAGTGTATCCCAAGCATCCGTAGCTGTTCTACAAGAGCGAATGTGAGGAATAATGGCACATTTGACAGACAAAGCTATCAATGTATGTGTCTGAGCATCTCCACCATCCCAAAGAATTTGCTCTATAGTAGGTGCAACAAAAACATCACGAACAGGAATTTGTAGAATATCACCATCTTCGACCTCATCTGCATCAACTTGAGTAGCTATATTTGCAGTACCTATATTTGTAGGTGTAACACGTCTTTCAACACCCTACACAATATTCCATAGTCCTTTTGCGATTAATACATGACACATCATACAAGCCCATAATAGATAATTGATACCATCCAACTTATCCTCAACAACCAACATACGGAATACATCACTGCTTTCAGCCATGGCCACTCACTAAAATACCTTGGATGCAGAAAAATGATTATATCTAAAAAAGTTGAACATAACTACCCAAACGAGTTATGCTAGCTCTGTAGCAGACTTCGAGATGCTTATACTAGCGAACCGAAACTGGTATATATATATTTGGCACAAAAAAATGAAATAGTCTGCATAACCACTGCGATAGTGCATTCGGAGGCTAAAACCAGCTTAGATCGCGATTTTGGCACCACAAAGCAAAGCAGTTTTGATCTCCTAATTACCCTGAGTATGTGTACCAAATTTTGTGGGATTCAAAGACTGCGACTGGAGAAGTGTAGACGATGCCCTAGATGAAGCGGTGACCTACTCTGATACCAATTGTTGGAGTTAGATGTCTACGGAAGCATGCAAACATCACAAGGAGGAAGAAGAAGCTTGGAGCACAACACACAAGATAATAACCTTCCGAATCTCCTTTAAAAAAGGAAAAAAAAAATGGCCTTTTGAATTTCTTTTTTATTTCGACACTCGACTTCCTTTTCAGTCTCTCCATATGCCTTGCTAGCTGGTTCTGAATTCTAATACAAACAATCAAGGGACAAAAATTACCACGTCACGATAAGGTGCAACGTAGATATTTGCTGGCGTCTTCTCGAAGGAAGAAAAACGAGTGATAAAAAAATCGGAAAAAAAACTTGTCAATCACAATTTGTAAACCCTATATATATATAGGGTTTAAAAAAATTGTCAATCACAATTTGTAAACCTTTTATATATATATATATATATATATATATATATATATATATATATATATATATATATATATATATATATGTGTGTGTGTGTGTGCGCGCGCGCGAGCTGACGTGGAGACATGCTGGAGAGGTCAGAACAAATTTACTGAAACACTGCAATTCATAGATCGTCATGCAATTCATAGTTCCCATGGAAAGCTAGACAAAATCGGAATATACCTCCTCCCTCAAATCATCCCTCTCCATTAAATTTTTTTTCGTTTCTTGAATGTTACGAGCAACTATTCATTACTTTGCTGATCGTACGCACGTAGATAAAAATCCTTCCCATCGATCCGCTCTCGAGCTTACGAGTGATCAACTCATACGCCTCCGTGTATTGTCTAGTATTCATGAACTAGATAACGCCAACAAAATTTACTAAATATTATTTAAACCAACTCCTTATGTTGCGCGACTTTAAAACAATGCTGTAAGTAATATCACAAAAACCATCATAATGAATATCACCATTTAACGCACTTAAAAATGATTGCTGAATCTACTTCGCGTTTGTCTTCCACCATCTTCAACCTACAGTAAACGGTTTAAAGATCCAGACATTGTCAAGGTTCACCCATGCCTGATACAACGTGCCTCGCTATCACAAGACATGAAACCCTCACAACATAGTCATCGGCGATATCTTTCACATAAATGCGAATTTGGAACATCTACCACAGGAAGCCGAATACCTTTTTTCTCCTTTTGTATCAGAATGAAGGGCAGTGGGCACGCGCACATCACTGCTACGTACATGTGCAATTACCTCAACAAATCCCCACGCACAAATGATTGTCCACGGATTTTGCACTTGAATTCTGACGAGATTTCCAGCGTTGGGCCTGAGATCTAATAATGATTTATTGTGATTCAGGAGTAACAAATATCCACCCAAGGAATCCAAATTTCCATGTTTTCCTCCAAAGCGTTTGCTAGCGTTTCTCCATGCTTAGGTGTTTTACATGGCAGTCTTCTGCAAAAATTTGCTTCATTGTAGATAACGTAAATCTTGCTACAACGAGAAATGGACATACATGTCAAGGCACCCAGTCCACCCACAAATGTATAAGAAGTTAACAGATAATGCCAAGAATATAGGGGATGAACTGCAAAAGAAATCAAACACAGAGTTCATAGGAGCTTGATTGAAAAAATCTTGCTCAACATATACGATTTTCAACGAAGAAAACTGGACGACAAAACAAACTTGTATCCTCAATTTCTGTTCACAGAAAATAAATTATTAAATTGTCAAGTACTTATCATCATGTACTCATTCACACCAAGCCCTTATTCTCAAATAAGATGATTTCATTGGAATCCAAAGGTAAGCTTCATACTCTCATCCAGGCACAAGACTTTTATTTGACGCAACGGAAGGGATTGGCTTGAGCCAATACCTTCTATCATGCGAATTCGGATAAAAACTGTGTAAACCCGCATACGATGTGCACTACTACAGCATAATTAAGATCGGTGGCAGTGCAGTTCTTTAAGTATTATAATCTCCGGTCTTGCTCCATTTGTATAGAGAAGTAACTTTCTCCACTTGTATAGAAATGTAGCGGTGAGATAAAAACTGAAAAACTTTTCCAGAAGACAACACACCTACGGTTAATCGTCCAGTATGATCGAGGAAGAGTATAGTAATCCGTTAAAAAAATAAAATGAAAAGTATAGTAAATCCATGATAGGCTTAAAAGGCAGAACTAATGTACTTCCAAAGCTGTAGATTTACAAATACACTTCAGCAGCACTGTCAGCTCACCGTTCAAATTCTGTGAACAGCATAGCCAGGAAAGGACTAATCCATTAAGATGTAAAGCGCACTAAGAAAGCAATGGTAGATACATGGCAGCTGGAGCTGTAAATATATTGCTATAAACTTAAATTGATGGCAGCTTCAATAACGGACGAGTAGACCGCGTGCCTTTTGAAGGCGGAAGTTCTCCTGAGAGTTCTTCTCCCTTTGCATTCGATGAAACAGCAATACCCGCAAATTGATTATCTTCCTTCCTGAAATGGTAAGACCGCATGCTTTCTCAGAATGGCATCATAATGATGCTTAAGGTTTTCATCACCGGAACAATTACCGTTCCCTATAATAGGTATTGCGGATCATAGTTGCGCAGTTAAAACATTAAGAAAGAAACGAGTCTGCATTTGTTTCAGCATTTTGCTACTTTAAGTTCACTCTATAAATTAACTATGCTGGTAACATATTTTCAAACCATTGTATGTAAGGGACCAAAAATAAACAAGATTAAAATCCTTACTTAGAATCGCTGCTGCCAGGGGTTTTCCAAACGTTTGACAATGCTTCTTGATCCGATAAAGGACACTGATTTTGATCACTGCTCATGGAAGTTCTACTGAGCCTACTCAATCTTTGTACTTCATGCCCAAGCCGAGACGAAGTGGAGCAAGAAGAAAGAGGCATCATCCTATTGCCATTCTGCTTGACCTTGTTCTGCAAAGCAAACTTCATTCTAGGTTGTGTAACCTTCTGTGCTGCAGCAGCTCTTTTTGCGGCAACTTGCAAGGAAAGTGGTGATTGTGGAGGTTTGCGGTGAAGGCGACATCTAAATGATCCTGCATGTGTAGTAGGAGCACATAAACAGTTTTGCCTCTTTCGTTCAGCATCCTCAACACCACATTTTACACCTGAAGAAGGTGAAGATAAGGAGACTACTCGTTGTTCCGCGATCAAGCTCTGATTATCTTCCATGTGAGTCGGTTGATTCAGCACTGCAAAACACTTGTAAGAAATCAGAAAAATTCTGTAAAGATTTCTTTGACATAAAGAAAATTTGTCATTCAGCATCCAGGTGCAGAAGATCCATAATCTGGAAGTATCGATAAGAATCATATGATACAAAGTGGAACCAAAAGGACGGGTAACAGACCACATCATTACCATATGAGTCAATATGCAAATGTTTCGCTAGACTTCTTGTAAAACAAGTTTCTCATCATATTGTTAATAAAAAGAATTCATTAACAAAGAATGTCTGCCGCGCGACAAGCACTATTGTTCACGTAAATCAGAAAGTCAATCTGCAGGAGAAAAAGAATACCTATGACATAAGCTCGCGCCGACGGCGGTCCAATAACACAACGCGTACGACTCGTACAATATATCCACTTGTGTATCTGTGTGGTAAACCTAATGGTTCCTGCGGTCGACTTTTGTAGACTAACTATGTCTTGCACCACGTCTGTGTGGTAAACCTAATGGTTCCTGCGGTCGACTTTTGTAGACTAACTATGTCTTGCACCACGTTTAATATGTGCGAAAGAGTGTCTGTTCGCCTTAAACGGATGTAAACATTGAAGGAGTCTTATCGAAATTTCTGAAACTTAGATGTCTCTTCTGATACAGCAAACAGAAGAAAGGTTATGAAGCTATGGTGGAGGCCGGATTCCAGTGCGTGAATCTCCTGTCCTTGTCCCGTAATGATTACCAGCACAGCCTCTGAGCCTTGCAGGAATCTGCGCATGCAAGCGCCTCTTCACTGTCTCATCCGTTGCAATGCTAATGCAAGAGATTAAAACGCGATAACCGTTGCCCTTCCGACAGCCAGTTGAACGTCGAAATGCTCATCTGCTGATGGTTCACAATATCCGTGTCGTTAGCTTTCTCTGTGATCTTCTCGCATACATTCGAGGAGCCTGGACGAAAGCGATGCCCGTTGTCAGCGGAATCTCTAATTTTCCTTTTCTCTTTTTCGTTGTAAAAAAATAGGTGTCTGCAGTGCCAAAGTAGGTTAATGCTACTTCAAAAATAGCCACGTATATACTTGGAAGAAGCTGAGCAAATGCCACGGCACCAGGACCACATGAGGCTTCCTGTATTTTAGAAGAGTAATAACACACGCTATATTCAGGCCTCCATTCTTATCCCAGGAGTCACTATAGCTATGCTAAGCAACTGTGATAAAACGAAAGCAAGCACCCCGGGCTCGCTCGGCGACTTGCACCGGCCCGTCGGTAGGGTGACTTACTTGAGTGTTTTGTTCGCTTACTTGAAAGCGGAATATCACCGTTTGAATGAAAAACCAACTTGCATTGAAAGAGAACGATTACAAAAGAGACGGCCTAAGCCGGCCCGCGTTGAACGTCACGGGTGAACGTTTATAGTGAGCCGGCCCGCGTTAAGCATCGCGGGCAAACGCGTTACAACGGCCCCTCGATGGCACAACGGCGCTTTCGAGAGGTGCGTACGGAGGGGACTAGCACGAAGGCTACCGCACGTTGATCGAAGAGATCGCTTGGTTCGCTTTGGTCACTTGGGTCGGAGGCTCACCATGTCCCCCTATAGTTGCGCACAATTCGGCACCGGTCGGCAAACCACACAAGCACCAAAAAGGCCTAGATAGAAATACAAGGGGGGGGGGGGGCTCTTGCCCACGGGTTGTCACATATTCTCCCCCGCTTCGAAGAGCTTTGCGTCCTCGTAAAGCTACGGAATTCGTGCCTGGGATGTCGAAGGATGAGTCGATTGGAATGACTCAATGAGGCTTTGGGCTATCGGTGGCATACTCTATTTACTTACCCATGTGGCTTCCTTGAGGGGGCGGCCACGCCACTTGACGAGGAATTGTGAGCTATTCTCCTTGAGGATCAACTCTGCCTGTCGTTGTTCGATTGGATCTTCCACCAATGTGACTTGACGTCCAAAGCGAGTATCAGGGCGGAAGCGTTTTAACAAACTCACATGGAACGAGTTGTGGATATGAATTTCGGGTGGAAGAGCCAGCTGATATGTCACTTGGTTGAAGCGGTGACTAATTCTGTATGGTCCATAGTACCTATGATTGAATTTTGGAGTGAAATTCCTGGGTAAAATGATGTTCTTGGCATTTACTAGAACTAAGTCACCCACTTGGTAATCTGGCGCCTCTGTTCGGTTCTGATTAGCAATTCTTACCATCCTTTCTTTGCTCTTGATAAGGGCTTCTTTTGCCTGTCGTAGTTTGGATTGCCAGTCTCGTAAAAAATTACCACATTCCCCGTCTGCTGCCACTAGCACTTCATCTGACATGAGTGCCATAGGTGTGATTACACTTTTGCCTGTGGCCACCTCGAACGGTGACATAGATGTACTGGAATGGATTGAGCTGTTATAATGGAATTCTAAAATGTCGAGATGCTTGGCCCAATCCTTCTGGTCCGCTTGAATGTAACTCCTCAAGTAATTTTCTATGGTTTGATTGACTCTTTCTGTTTGCCCATCGGTCTCGGGGTGATAGGCCGATGAGAATCGAAGCTGAGTGCCTAAAATGGAGAAAAGTTCCCGCCATAAGTCGCTCATGAATCTAGTGTACCGGTCTGACACAATAGCCAAGGGAAGGCCATGATACTTAAACACTTTTTGGAAGAAAGTCTGTGCTACCACCTTTGCCGGCATAGGTGGCTTCATCGGTATGAAGTGTGCTTGTTTAGAGAAATAATCCACTACAGCCATGATTGCATTATGCCCATCGGATGTTGGTAGATCTGTTATGAAATCCATGCTGACCATGTCCCAAGGACGGTTCGGAACGGGCATGGGTTGGAGTAGTCCTGCCGGTTATATCTTCTGCTGTCTTACTAGTTGGCAGGTCGGGCATGTTTGAACATACTCAATCACGTCGTCTTTCATCTTCGGCCAAAATACATACTCCTTTAAATGTTCGTAACTTCTTCTTTGTCCTCCATGTCCGGCTAATTGACAATCGTGTGCTTCCCATAAAAGCATCCTCTGTATTTCTGCATTGTCCGGTATGTAAATCCTTCCCTTTCTATATAGCATGTTGTTCATAATCGTGTATTTTCCTTTATGATCTAAGCCCGAGTGTACATCTTTGATGATCCTCTGTATATCCGGATCAGTTTGTTGCAACTTACGAATTTGATCTTTCGTCTTACTCTCGGCCATGGAAATTGCGGCCAGCGTTGGTCTTCTACTCAGGGCGTCTGGCATGACGTTTTGCTTGCCTGGTTTGTGAATTATGTCTATGTCAAATTCAGCCAAGAAATCTTTCCACCTTGCTTGCTTGGTAGATAACTTAGGCTGAGTACAGAAATACTTGAGCGAAATATTATCGGTGTAAATCTTTGTGTGTTTATCTTGCACATAGTGACGCCACTTTCGCAAACAGTGGATCACTGCGAGCATCTCCTTCTCATGAGTGCTCCATCTTAACTCTATACCTGAAAATTTGTGTGACTCATAAGCCACAGGGCGTCCTTCCTGCATAAGGACCCCTCCAATTGCCAATCCTGACGCATCTGTGTGGATCTCGAACTCTTTGTCAAACTCTGGCAACTTCAACACAGGGGCTTCGCACCACCTGTTTGAGTTGCTCGAAAGCATCTTGTTCCTTAGGCCCCCACACAAAGCAACCCTTTCCTTTAGTTAACTCTGTGAGCGGAGCAGCCACTTTACTGAAATCTTTGATGAATTTTCTTGGAAATTGGCAGAACCCTATGAACTCTCTCACTTCTGACTGTTCTAGGCGGTGCCCATTGACTAACTGTTGTGATCTTATGAGGGTCTATCATCACTCCTTTGTCTGAAACCATGAAACCTAAAAATTCAACTGAGTTCATGGCAAACTCGCACTTTTCTGGCTTGGCATAGAGCTGTCTTTCTCTTAGGCGTTGAAGGACTGCCCTTACGTGCTCTAGGTGTTCCTCAAGTGTGCGGCTGTATATCAAGAGATCGTCTATGTAGATGATCAGGAACTCATCTAACATATCTCTGAATCCATCATTCATCTCTCGGCAAAACGTGCCTGGAGCGCCTATGAGTCCAAAAGCCATGACCAACCACTCGTAGCTGCCGTAGCGCGTCCTGAACGCCGTCTTTTCAATATCCTGCTCTGCTATGCGAATCTGATGATATCCGGATCGGAGATCTATTCGTGTAAAGAATTTTGCCTGACCCAATCGGTCCATCAACTCATCCATAACTGGTACTGGATACTTTGTCTTGACAGTGATCTTATTCAAAGCCCGATAATCCACACACAACCGCATGCTGCCATCTTTCTTCTTGACGAATAAAACGGGAGCACCGTAGGGTGAACTACTGGGTCTAATGAAACCTTGTTGTTCCAGTTCCACCAATTGCCTTTTTAACTCCTTTAGGTATGTCTCATTCATTCTGTAAGGTGCTTTGGCCGGAGGAGCATGGCCTGGCATGACTTCAATTCTGTGTTGGACTTGCCTGAGTGGTGGCAGCCCGCTTGGTAACTGACTTGGCAAAACATCTTCAAAATCTCTAAGTACTTCATGAACTCTTTTATCGCCAACCTTCATCTTTTCATTTTCCTTTTCGTCTATGTCAATGGGGCTACACTTTATGACGCACAAATGTGCCTGAGCTCCTTGCTTCATCGCTTTTTCCACTTGCTTGGCCGTCAAAGGCCCTTGTGTCTGTTGTCTTTGCTCTGCCCTTGCTGTTGCGGCTACAGATTTCAACTTTCCTGCTTCTAAATTCAATTTCTTGTTCCCTTTTCCCTTACTGCTGGAGGGCATACCCTCTTGATACATTGGTGCCTTTCCTTTTCTTTGCCTGTCCGCCTCCTCTTTTGTTGTGGGAGGAGTGACTTTCTTGTGACTTGATTCCTGTGAACTCGATCCTGGGTTCTCTACCTTTCCTGACTTGCCTTGGGCATCTAAATTTCCCTCTGGGGCTCTTCTCAGACTTCTATAACAGTCTACGACCACTATGTTCCCTTGCATCTCCAGCAAAAGTTTATCAATTCCCTTACCCAACATGCTGACCATGTATCGGTCCATGAATGAAAGTCCAACTATTACATCAAATGCTTCCAGTGGCACGACTAAAAAATCTAACTTTGCCGACCACTCCCCCATTGTCATACGGATGTTGAGGGTGATCTTCACATTATCATCTCGACCTTGAGCGAAGGTAACTGACATGTCAGGAAGTTTACTCAAGGCCAACTGCAAACTAGCTGCACACTGAGGCGACATGAAATTATGCGTCACGCCTGAATCGACCAACACTGCTTTTCTCTTAGTTCCAAACGTTCCCCAGAAGTACATATTCTGAATCACTCGTAATGTCATTGGAAAGCACCCTGGCATCGCGGCCACGGTACCTACGTGCGGCGCATTATTCCCTGCTTGTACTTCTTCATCATTGTCATCTAGTTCAGTCAGGACCACATTAGTGTTTCGTCTTTGAGGCTCCTCTTCTACTTGAGCCGTTTGTACCAGCGTCTGATTATTATTGCGAGTACACTGGTGTGTCCAGTGATTCCCACGGCATGTTCTACAGAATGGCCGGGGATCATTCCTTTGCCATTGGGGCGCTGGCAATGCCCTCTGCTGGTTATTCCCATAATTGTTTTGGTTTCTTTGAACTGGTACATTACCCGTGTTCTGAGTGGTGTTGGCAGGACGGGTGTTTGTGTTGGTGTTCCCCGCACCCTGCTGATTCCTTCGTGGTGAGATGTTCTCGGTCTTGCACATGCTTTGAGCACGTCGGTTGCTCTCAGCATCCTGGTATCTTTCAGCCATGACAATGGCTTCCTCCCAAGTGGGGGGTGACAGTTTTTCTATCTCGCGCCGCGTCCAAACGCTACATCCGTATAGGAACCCATGCAGCCGATCGAGATCATGCATCTCCGTTATCTGCAACATGAGTCTTCTATACTTGCGAATGTATTCGGACAACGGGCCTTCTTGTTTCAAGCCCCTCCACTCGTCCCTGAGTTTGAAGGATTCATTTTGAGGGATAAAATACTCCTCAAATGCCGCCTTGAACTCCTTCCATGACTTGAATTCCTCCCGAGCGGACTCTGCCAAGAACCAAGCATCGGCATCGTCGGCAAGGAAGGAAGCAGCTATCTTGACCCAATGTCGCTTGCCCACTCTTTGAAGATCGAGGTATTGCTCCATGTCTCGAAGCCATTTGGAGACTGCGAGAGAGTTGCGTTTACCCCAGAATTTCTCGGGTGGACACGGTTTGAATCTCCCATAGGAATCTGAGTCGCTTCCATCGTCAGAGGAGGAGACGGGCCGGCGTCTTCGGGTCTGTGGCCGACGGCCCTGCCTAGACGTTCTTCCCGAGGTTTCACCCTCCTGTAACTCAGGTTGCTTCCCTTATCTTGGTCCTCCTTTGGTTCGGCTGTCACTTTTAGAAGCTGCGCTAGGCTGACAATGGTTGACTCAAGACGGTCCATGCGAGTGTCCTGAGCCATCATCCATTCCATCGCTAGCGGTTCCTCTTTATCTCTTTCCAACGTCCCAAAATCATAATTCCGGGTGGGAGGCGGGGTTTGTTGACGCCTCCCCTTATTCCTTCGTTTTTCCCTTCCTGTTTCTTTGTGGCCGCCACCGCGTGGCTCCACGTCGCTGAGAAAGATGTTGTTGCCTTCACCCTCCATCACGGTGTACTAAGTAGAACGTTAAGACTCGGTCCCCAGCACTGGTGTGACAACCGGTCCGTTCCCTCTTCCAAGGCCGCTTGGGTCGAGCGAGGCTCTGATACCAACTGTGATAAATCGAAAGCAAGCACCCCGGGCTCGCTCGGCGACTTGCACCGGCCCGTCGGTAGGGTGACTTACTTGAGTGTTTTGTTCGCTTACTTGAAAGCGGAATATCACCGGTTGAATGAAAAACCAACTTGCATTGAGAGAGAACGATTACAAAAGAGACGGCCTAAGCCGGCCCGCGTTGAACGTCGCGGGTGAATGTTTATAGTGAGCCGGCCCACGTTAAGCGTCGCGGGCAAACGCGTTACAACGGCCCCTCGATGGCACAACGGCGCTTTCGAGAGGTGCATACGGAGGGGACTAGCACGAAGGCTACCGCACGTTGATCGCAGAGATCGCTTGGTTCGCTTTGGTCACTTGGGTCGGAGGCTCACCATGTCCCCCTATAGTTGCGCACAATTCTGCGCCGGTCGGCAAACCACACAAGCACCAAAAAGGCCTAGATAGAAATACAAGGGGGGGGGGGGGAAGGGGGGCTCTTGCCCACGGGTTGTCACAGCAACCCACCCCACTTGAAGATCTTTTCTAAAGAGATATGGCTTCTTATAACAATTCACATGGCGTTTGGTCTATTAATCCCTATGGATCGTCTGAGTACAAGAAGAAGAAGAATTTCTCCTAATTTCATTCACTGCACATTAGAAAAGAACTTGTTCATAAATGTAGCTATGCTTCCGTTTCCATTTGAGTTGAAGCTCTTTATACCTCTTCAATGACAAAAGGGAGAGAGAGGTAGTAGAAGGAAATAAGATTTCTAAGATATAATGCATAAGAAGAGGAGATGCACCTTTAAAACTGTTTGTGTATGTAAAAATAGTGCTAATGTCATTATATAGAAGAAAATAATGGAGAATGAGCTCTCTTACATAAATGTAAAGCAAAGTTTTACAAATGTCACTTCTATAGGAGAAAATGGTGAGGTACAAGACCTTTTTCCTCACTATCAAGGAGGATATATCTTCAAAGCATAGACATTTTCATTCCTCTCTCCAAAATGTTCATATTAAGAAAGCAAGAGAAGAATAGATATTGCAATCCTTCTTCGTCGGTCTCATTTCCATACCAAGAACTATAGGATACATTCCAAGTCTTATTTTAGCTCTTTTTGGAAGTGGTTTCATATCCGTTTATGGAGAAAAATCCATGTAATAATGGTTTGTTTTTTTGCTTGTTCAGTATAGCTTTCATCTTGTATTATCATAAAAGCAACCATCATTCAAAATTGTACAACAAACTCGCTTCTAATCTTCTCCAAGTTTCCATCCTATGTCCAAAACCATCCCTTTATATCGTAGGGTTACTTGACATAGAATAGAGCATCTACAATAACGAGTGTTTGTACTTGGAGGATACATGCGATTTCACATCAAATAATTTTTCTCAATCAAATAATTGATTTTATGAGAATGTAAAGAAGGGATGTGGATAAATACTTGGAATAGTGATAAGATTTCTAGAATGACCATCTAGAACATACATTTAGCTTTATGGCTACAATATGGAAATTGGGTTGGGTATCGCTCTGCAACAACATGGGTCTTTGGAGAAGGGAGGCCAAATATGTGTGATGGAGATACAAGACCATCCATAAGATATAAGATAAAGTTATAGATCTTCTTGCACCCACTCCAACTCTTGATGGTTGAGTTTGTTTGAACTTGACATCCTACTTGATCGATTAACATAATGGGAAAACATACATAATTCAGTGTCTTATCCTTAACGACCACATTTCGTTTGAGGTGATATAGGTTGATTATGTTCTTGGTGATCATTGCATGAAAGAAGGGACCTTTGAAGAGAGCACTTTTGAAAGCCTATTTGTGATGGCTTTTGCTCAAATTCTTTTTAGAATATAACCAATTTTTTTCCATCCCTTTTTTATTGTAGGATTATCATCCATACTCATCACAATGTACAATATTTGAATTCCTTCTTGCTCTCCCACAACACAAAATGTGCCCCATTTCACCTTGTAATGCACAACCAACTTACTTTTTAAGAGTTGCTTTTGTAAAGTTCAATAAAATGATATGTAGCAAGACAAAAAGCAATGGTTGTGGAATCATCTCTTTTATTTTTTACGTGCCCCTCATCAAAGCTCATCGCCACCATTTGACAAGTAGCTCATTGCCACTATTTAACAAGTAGCTCATGGTGTATAACAAGGTTCTTACTGGCGATCTTTAAAAGAAAAAAGAAAACTTAGTAGAAAGGGAAGCGGGATAACTGAACAGTGGTACGTGAACCACCTCTCACGACCTGGGAGCGGCAGACGGAACCTGATTTTGTGGTCAAGAAGGACGAGCCATCTCTCTCTCTCTCTCTCTCTCTCTCTCTCTCTCTCTCTCTCTCGTGCACGCGCGCAAAGAGAGCGAAGATCCTTGGAAGGAGGTGAGTCTGATCTTTTTTTAGTATTGATTCACGATCAATAGATCAAGGTTTTCCTTCTGTGCGTATCATATTGTCGGGGCCCAACGGCACGACGAGGAGACGCCATGCTCTCTCTCTCTCTCTCTCTCTCTCTCCCAAGATATGTGGAAGGCGCGCGACTTCTGTTCCTCTATAGATTCGCGATCACAGAATCAAGGCCTTCTTTCTCTGTGTATGATATCGTAGGGACCCAGGCGGGACTTGAAGGAACGACGCAACGATCCTCGTACGCTCACTGATTTTTCTCCCTTTGTCATTGTCCTTCGTTATTCCTGTTTTATTTTCGAATTTCCTTTTCCCTGCATGCGCATTTTTGTGGCGCGATTTGTGCAGGAATTCGAATCCCGCGTAAACTGTTGCAAGCTCCTGAGTCCTGTCTGAACTTGCATTCTCAATGCTGTGGTCAACATAGCTCATGTGATTTCTTACGAAGGATCCATGTCTTGTGGAGGTCTCAATGCTTTGCTTTTCATGCATTGATTTACGTGTTACATTGCAACTTGCAAGTCTCCGCATGCCAAGTTGAAAAATGGCATATTCCTCCACCTCCTTAGGGGGAAGGAACGATCAAGAATGCTGCTGCTATACATTTAATAGCACTGTTGTTCTATTCACTCATTGAAGCACCTTATTGCAAACAAAAAACATGCAAGGCATCAAAGAAGTCAATAGCATAGAAATATGAATTGCCAAAGACATGAAATTTCTTCAACATCAAAAGCGTTTGGTTCCCCATCTCCATCACTCCTATTGGAAGTCTCCTGGTTTGCAGTTTTTGGAAAGCCTGGTTCAAGGCCAAGGATAGTTTCTCCCCGTCTTTCAAGTTAGTTAATAATGCTGGTTTTGTGTTGCAGTAATCACCCTGGTTTGGATGGGTTGCTCAGAGGTACAAGTGCAAGCTGTCCATCAGAGAGCATAAATGCCACAGAGCATGCCACAGAGCTGGGTTTAAATCCTGGTAGGACTTCATGGACAGGGAGGAAACTTTATCTGATCATTATATCCTACATATGACTAATGTTTCCCCCCCTTGCAAACAGGTTTTGTTGTACCAGAAAGGCCTGTTCGTTACCAAACTGAGGATCTGTTGTAGAAGTAGAATTGACTTACAAATGCTAGCTGCCACTATTTACGAAAAATTCAAAGGAATTAGAGGATCTGTGCATCAAATCCTCCACAAAGTTAATGCTAGATGGACTTATAGATTTAAAGCTTTGTGGGCCCTGTGGGCCCTATCTGAGAGCAGCAAGCACTCATTTCTCCAATGGATGATCATTCATAATGGGCTATGGGTGGGCAACAAAGTCAGGAAGTTTCTAACTAATGGAGGACAGACACTGTTCTTTCTGTGGCGCAGTGGAGGATGCTTCCCACTTATTTTATGAATGTGCTCATGCCAAAAGGTTCTGGTATCCGGTGGAGAAGTATTTGCATAGCAGAAATTGTCCCAAGCTTAGTAGGGAGGATGTGATGCTGGGTTGCTGCAAAAACTTGGATCTTCTTCTATGGAACCCCTGGCGTGGACATATTCTCTGGTCTATTTGGCTTATTAGAAACAACAAAGTCTTCGGTAATTGTACTAAGAACTTCTTGATCTCCCTTCCTATCATTCTCAGGAAATCGATTGAAAGATGTATCCAAGATATTTCTAACCTTGAAATCCCTTATTCATATGTATGCAAGGAATTGGCTAATTGTAACTATAATAGTTGGAGATCTCTCATCTCTAAGTATTACTCCCAGCATATATTTTATATGCTGCTAACTTTGTAACTTTATGGCTTAGTGGCTCTTGCCCTGTGCACGTCTATAACTGTCCTCCATTAAATTAAACTTCTTTTTTTCTCATAAAAAAAAAGAAAGCGTTTGGTTCCCTTGAAGCTACATAACTACATATACTTTTAAAAGGTCACCCTTAATCATCAACACAAATAGAATATAATGGTACTTTTGATCATTTTGAAATTATCATGATTTTAAACATTGTATTTTTTTTTTGCGAAATATCCTCTTCATGGGAATCCAAACTTTTGAGCTTCTCTCCTTGTATTTCAAAGATCATGCAGCATCTAAATACTAGGCGAGGGAACTCTCAACTATGTACTTTTTGAGACCACTGCCAAAATCGATCACACAGCTCTCTTTCCATATCTTCCAATGCTTCACCCCGGAGAGCATTCCATAGGGTCGGAGAGCAACACAACACTTTCCCCAAAATTGCTTGCTCCCCATGAGATCTTTGATCCAAGCTTGAGGTTCCTTTGCACTAAACTCCAAATTCTTCTACTTTTGGGACATGCGTAAAAAAATGCTCGATCTCCTCCTCCTTTTTGTAGCATTTAAAATACTTCTTTTTTTTTTTTTAATAAAAGGAAGTTCGGCCTTAGCCTATTCTCCCGGACTTTAATTAAAATAAAGAAGAAAATTTACAAGTGAATGGGACTAGTGCCCATGGGACCCCCCAAATATCACAATGGAGGAGTACGGCAAGCTAGAGGGCATTACAAATGAGGCGGATAAATCTATCATCTCCCTCATATGGGACCCATTTGGGTTTCAACTTGTTGTTTTCGAGGAGATAAATACAGTGATGTCTAAACGGTGGAGATCTCTTATCTCGGGAGATTCTTTTACCTAGAAGAAACAAGGATTTCTTGATCGACCATTCCTTAGGAATTTGGCCAAAATTGACTGCACATCGCTCCCTCCAAATCTTCCAAAGGGTCTCACCTCTGATGGCATTCCACAGTCTTGCTGAGCAGCCAACCGCCTCGCCCAACAACGCTTGTTGCCAATTGATTTGGTTCCTAAGTCTCAATACTTGCGTCACATGATGCCAGATAACCTCGGACTTGGGGCAATCGAAGAAAAAGTGAACTAAATCTTCGATACATCGATGGCAACGCTTGCACCATAGTGGCACACCACAAATTTTGTTAGCCCTTGCATTGGACCAGATACCTTTATGCAAGATCTGCCACATGAGAACGGACTTTTTGATCTCAATTAGGGGGTGCCAAATAGACATGAACTTTAGCTCCCATCGAAGTTTGGTCCAAGCAAGGCACCACCTCTTATTAAGAGTGTGATGAACATCTAAGTTCTCTTTGAAGTTGGGGATTCTGGCAAGTTTCTTACCATTGCTCCATTTGAGACCCTCCAGGCAAGGAAGATCCTGACCGTAGAGAAGACGGGTACTTGAGCGGTCCCAAGCTAAACACCTGTCTTGAAGAAGCGTCCATTCCTCGAGGGTAACTCTAAGTCTCGGGTCTAAGTCTTTGAACCTAATCCACTGGCTGGTCTCTTGTTTCCAGAGTTGTTTCCACTGTTTGAACCCCTTGTTCCATAGACGCTTTGCAGTTTGGAGGTTCCAAGACTCCACCCCCCCAATGCCAACAATCGGGAACCAGATAGAGTCATTTTGTCTTGTCTCAGCCGCCCACTTCCACTCCTCATTAATTCTGATGAATTGTTTGGCCTTGTTCCAACTCTTCCATAATGAACATACGAGGCTAGAGCCTTTAGGGGACATCGGGTGGTGGGAGAACAGAAGCGTGAGAATCCCAATGTCCTTCCAACCTGGAAGGCCAACTAAGGTAAGGTCTTCCCTGTTTCTAAAGATCAATTTAGCCCACGAGGACTCACTATTGCTCCAAGCCTTGATAAGCCGCTTTACCGCCAGCTTTTCAGCCAACCCAACGATATCCAAAATTCACAAGCCCTCTGAGTCTTTCGAGCTAATGTAAGTTTCCCATTTGATTTTGGGAATCCCCCTCCTATTGGGGTCCCCAGTCCATAGGAAGTTTCTGCAGATTCTTTCCACTTTGGCCAAGTCTTTCTCCTTAGGTCTCCAACATGAAATAAAGTAAATAGTTGTAGACAACATAAATGTGTTAACAACCATAGCACGCCCTGCCAAGTTGACTTGCATACCTTTCCAATGATTTAGTTTGCTATCCAGCTTGGATAGCATCCAATTCCATCGTTGGTCCATTGAGATGTCGAATCCCATCGGAATGCTGAGGAGACGGAAGACTTGACCTATAACTTGACACCCCTGATCTAACAACAATTGGGGTGTAGGTCCACCGATTGCTCTAAAAGCAGTTTTAGCATGGTTGATTTTTGAACCTGATGCCACACAAAAGGTGTCGAGGCACCTCCAGAATACCTCAATGCTGTTCATATCGTTATGCACAAAGGCATTCATGCGGCAAAGAGTCTCGCAATCATTTGGCCTTGATTCAGAGGTAGGGAAAGACCCTTGAGAATGCCAGCGTCCATGTGATGCTTTAATAGGCGATAGAGCCCATTCGAGGCGATAGCGAAGAGTAAAGGAGCCAAAGGGCAACCTTGCCTAATTGATCTTTTTAAACGTATGGGCTCAGAGAGCTTACCGTTGATATTTATTCTAGTTGAAGCGTTTTCGAGAAGGGTGGAAACCATCTTCGTGAACTTTTGGCTACAACCAAGGTCTTTCAATGATTGAAGAATAAAGTCCCATTCCAATCTGTCATACGCTTTGTCGAAGTCGATCTTAATGAATACCAGATCTTGAGCAGACTCATCAGCAAACGCAAGGCCTTCCCAAATATCGATAATTGCTTCAAGTATAGATCTACCTTTGATAAAACCTTTCTGGTCCTCACAAAGCCATGAATTTAAGTGACAAGAGATTCTGTTGGCGATAACTTTTGCAATTATCTTGTATCCCGTTTGGAGCATTGTAATCGGTCGCTAGTTTTCAATTTTGTTCTTATCTCCCCTTTTGTGGATTAACTTGATGATGCCATTATTAAGGCACTCAGGGAGGGCGCCGAAGGAGAGAGCCTCTTGCCATACCAGATGCAGTGGGATGGCCACCACATGTTTGAAGGACTTGAAAAACTCATTGGTGAGGCCATCAGGACTCGGACTTTTCCCATTGGGAAGCGCATCAATAACGTCGATAATTTCATTCTCGGAAATGTTGGCATCCAGCAAAGAAATCATGTTTTGCGGGACTCTAGCTTGAGCAACCCTTGAGATGGTTGCCATTGATTCACGCCTATGCGGGGAAATAGGAGTCGAGACCTCGAGAAGATGGTTAAAGTGCTCGACGATAATCGATCTATTCTCAACTTCCGTGCTACATTCGGTTCCATTGTTATCTATCAAGAAGGGAATGGATTCCCTAGCTTGTTTCCTTTTGAGGATTTTACACATCTCTTTTGATGGTTTGTCGGCCTTCCCTGCCCACCAATCTTTGAAGAATATTTGAAGATTTTTCCTTTGAATCTCCTCCTCTAATCTTAGTCTTCCCTTGATTTTCAAAAGACCTTGTTGGCATTGTAAGTTACCTTTGTTCACCTCTTCTTCAAGCCGTGTGAGCCTCCGGTACACAGTTTCTCTCCTTTTTTTTCGGATATCTCTTATAGCCTTCTGAGTCCTTATCAGAATTTTCCGTGTTCTTTCCACTGCGCTTCTCCAGCACTTAGCCGGTTCATTACAGTTGGCAAAGTCTTCCACCCATAGTGCAGAAATTTCTTGGTGGACAGAGGGGAGGGAAAATGACGTCTGACAGGCATGAAACCAAGGAGCTTTCTGGAGCATGGGACTCAGTTTGAAAGTCAGAGTAATCGGGTAGTGGTCCGAGATAGTCAGGTCCATGTGTTGGGAAATCGAAGGAATACCCCACTAGAGGATTGTATTTTGGTCGATGTAATATCTATCAAGTCTTGCTTTCCTCAAAGAGTCCCCCAATTGGAGATTTGACCATGAGAACCCCTCCTTGTCTTTCACCTCGACCAGGTCGAGATGGAGCTTGATTTTGTCCCATATCTCCTTCTCCTGTCCGTCAATGATTTTTCCCTTGTTATTCCATCGGTCCTCCGGAAACTCCACCATGTTGAAGTCTCCACAAATCAGAACATTGTGTGAGAGGGAATCGAGGGAAGCCCAAGTATCCATTCTATCTGCCTCTCCATTAGGGGCATAAATTGAGACCACAGTGAACTGAGTAGGGAACCCGATAGAGGCAGCAATCCAATGATGATTCCGACCTTCAAAAGTCGAGGTCACACTGCCAGACAAGGAGTGACTAATACCAATCGCAGCACCCCCCGCCCCCCTAGGGTGTGAAGTGGAGAACCAAAGGTGGCTCGAAGAAATGCATTTAAACCATTTCTGGAGATCCTCTCTGTCGATTTTAATCTCTTATAAGCAGATAAAGTCGGGGTTGAGGCACTTGTCTTTGAACCATTGGCCAAGAATCGCCGCTCTTGACGGGTCAGACAAACCTCTAACGTTTAACGATGTGAATTTCATTATTGATGGTTGCCCTCTTTGAGGGGAGGGACCCGATCCTTTTTCTTCTTATGGACTTCTTTTTTCCTCCCATCTTCTTGACTTAAGATCCTACTCTTGAGGGGGCTCTTCCAAGGCATGCTTGATGGTTGTTTTCCTTTAAGCTTTGGCTTTTGTTGCGATAAGCTTGGAAAGCAAACCGGAAAGGTCGGACCATGGAAGGAACTTTCACTGTCTGGGTTTTCTTCATTGCTAGTAGTGAAGCCTTCCTCTTTACTCGTGGTATAACCTTCTTGGTTGTCTTCTTTGCTGGTAGAGCACCCAAGGGTATTATCAGTGGGATCATCTTCATAATGGTTATCCCCTGGGAAGTCGACCTCTAGGTTACAATACATGTTATTCGAAGGGGCAATTGTCGTAGCGTTCTTTGCTGTTGATCTTCGAGGGCTAACTTTCCTCCTGCGTCTTACTAGTGAATCCTTCTGAATCTATCTCAGCAACGTGAGTTCCCTCTACTTCCTCCATCGGAGGGGGATGACCTCGAGTGTCAACTTGAGGGAGAGGGTCCAATGTCCCATCTGGTTTAAGTTTGTTACTTTTCTTCAAGGGGCAATCTTTGATCCTATGACCTTGTTGCTCGCAACGGAAGCACGCGTTTGGCAGATTCTTGTAAGTAATCTCCTGTGTCCAAATTTTACCATCTCCACAGTTTATGGAGATTTTTGAGGGAAGGACCTGGTTCAGGTCAGTTTCAACACAGATTTGTGGGTGCCATCTTGCATTGAAGGAATGTTGAGCTCCATCGTAGATTAACCCCCCAACATCCTCTCGAGAGGCCATCGGGCGACCGATCGGTGACACAATTTCCCGAAGAAATCCATACAAAAAGTACGGTAGATTGGGAAGCTCCACCCAAAGAGGGTATCGAAGAGGCTTTGACCTGTTCGGAACAAAATTTGGGGTCCACTTAAATAGGCAAAAGGTAGACCGGCCCACTTGCCAGGAGCCGGCTTGCAGGGCTTGGAAGGCCATCTCTTCATTCTCAAATACAAGAAGAAAATGATTCGCCGGCAGGAATTGACATTTGCGCACATTAGGCCACGCGGGAACCACTCCTTGCGCAGCCAACTTCTCACACTTTCTAGAGGGGGCCTAGGGCCAAAAACTTGTCCGATCATACAAGTTTTCCTCAGTTCTTCTTGTTTTGCCTCCACAGACTC
Organism: Ceratopteris richardii; assembly: GCA_020310875.1. Taxonomy (NCBI): domain Eukaryota; kingdom Viridiplantae; phylum Streptophyta; class Polypodiopsida; order Polypodiales; family Pteridaceae; genus Ceratopteris; species Ceratopteris richardii. The sequence continues at coordinate 157,766,411 of CM035427.1, read as the reverse complement.
TTTACATAAAGAAACCACTGGAGGGTCAGCGTCCGATGGGATAGAATCCATTCCGAGGGGGCACTGGGACTCTGGGGGGTCACGTTGTTCAAGACCATCGAGGGGATAACGGTCGACATTAGAGAGTAAGGTCTTGAAGAAAAGAGAGACAAAAAGGAACTAGCAACGGGAAAACACCAACCCTACACCAAAATAAGAAGTACTTCTCCTATCAAGTTCATAGTCATCAAGAGGATAAGTTTTAATGCTACTCGAAGGAAAGAAAAAGGAAATTTCCACTTGAATTTTGATGTCATACGAATGTAAAAGAAGATGTGACTGAAGAAAAGACCAACCGAAAAGAAAGAATACAAAGTAAAAACGGTCAATGCTTTCTAAAAAACCATCACTCCGTCAATAAAGAATTGCGAAGCGACGAACCAAACAGGCGTAAGAACCAAAGCATCCGAAAAAAAGGCAAGCAAAATCATCAATCGCAGCTGTCATAAGCCATCAATCGTGGGTATTAATGAGATTGACCTCCCACTGCTCCTTCCAATAACATGTACTGCAACCTAGAAAAGGAGATTAATGAGATTGACCTCCCAGGTGATAAGCTTTACGAAGAAGACCTGGCTGACATTTCCCTTGGATGCTCTACAAGCAAAGAAGACAACCAAGAAGGTTACACCACCAGTAAAGAGGATGGCTTCTCGACTAGCAATGAAGATAACCAAGATCGTGAAAGCTCCTTCCCTGTCCCTACTCTTCCGGCATGCATGCCAAGCTTACCGCAACAAAAGTCAAAGCTTAAAGGGAAACAACCGTCGGGTATGCCATGGAAGAGCCCCCTCAAGAGTAGGATCCTAAGTCAAGAAGTGGGGAGGAAAAAAGAAGATCAAAAGAAAAAAAAAGATCGGGTCCCTCCCCCCAAAGAGAGCAACCATCAATAATGAAAATCACTTCGCTAAATGTCAGGGGTTTGTCGGACCCTTCAAGAGTGGCGATTCTTGGTCAATGGTTCAAAGACAAGTGCCTCAACCCTGACTTTATCTGCTTACAAGAGATTAAAATCAACGCAGAGGATCTCCAGAAACAGCTTAAACGCATTTCTCCGAACCACCTTTGGTTCTCCACTTCGCACCCTAGGGGGGCGGGGGGTGCTGCCATCGGTATTAGTCACTCCTGGTCCGGTAGATTGATATCGACTTGTGAAGATCAGAATCATCGGTGGATTGTTGCCTCTATCGGGACACCTGGTCAATTCACTGTGGTCTCAATTTATGCCCCTAATGGGGAGACGGACAGAATCGACACTTGGAATTCCCTTGACTCCCTCTCTCACAATGTTTTGCTTTGCGGGGATTTCAACATGGTTGAATTTCCTGAGGACCGTTGGAATAACAAGGGGAAAATTATTGACGATTAGGAGAAAGAGATATGGGATAAAATCAAGTTCCATCTCGACCTAGTCGAGGTGAAAGACATGAAGGGGTTCTCCTGGTCTAACCTCCAATTGGGAGACTCTCTGAGGAAAGCTAGACTTGATAGATGTTACATCGACCAAAACACCATCCTCCAGTGGGGTATTCCTTCGATTTCCCAACACATGGATCTGACTATCTCGGACCACTACCCGATTACTCTCTCCTTCAAACCGATTTCCATGCTCCGAAAAGCTCCTTGGTTTCAAGCTTGCCAGACGTCATTTTCCCTCCCCTCTGTGCACCAAGAAATTTCCTCAGTTTGGGCGGAGGCTTTTGCCCACTGTAATGAACCGGCTAAGTGCTGGAGAAGTGCAGTGGAAAGGACTAGAAAAATTTTAATTAGGACACATAAGGCCATAAGAGATATTTGGAATAAAAGGAGAGAAAAGGTGTATCGGAGGCTCTCACGTCTTGAAGAAGAAGTGAACAAAGGTAACCTGCAATGCCAACAAGGGCTTCTAAAAATTAGGGGAAGACTTAGACTCGAGGAAGAGGTTCAAAGGAAAAACCTACAAATTTTTTTCAAAGATTGGTGGGCGGGGAAAGCTGACAAACCTTCGAAAGCTATGTGTAACATTCTTAAAAGAAAACAAGCTAGGGAAGCCATTGCCTTCTTGGTCAACAACAATGGGATCGGATGCAGCACGGAAGTTGAAAATAGTTCTATCATCGTCGAGCACTTCACCCATCTTCTCGGGGTCTCGCCTCCTCTTTCCCCACACAGACATGATTGCATGGCAGCCATCTCAAGGGTGGCTCAATCTAGAATCCCTCCAAACATGATCTCTCTGTTGGATGCTAACATTTCAGAGAACGAATATATCGAGGTGATTGATTCTCTCCCCAATGGGAAGAGTCCGGGCCCGGATGGTCTCACCAATGAGTTTTTCAAGTCCTTTAAGCACATGGTGGCCACCCCGCTGTATCTTGTGTGGCAAGAGGTTCTCTCCGACACACATGTATACACATATATAAATATACACACATATACATATTGCCAAGAATCTTGATAGGGAGGGTGAGGAGGAGAGGAGGTTCCTATAAATAGGGTGCAAGAATCACCATCCGCACAATAGTTTCTTTTTCGATTCAGAATTAGAGATAAGAAATAGAGAAAGAGGAAATCTAAGATACTCAAAAGCTTGTAAGAAAGTAGGTACACACGGAAACATGAGCAATTGCAAAGAAGAGAAAAATGTCAAAAATTCAATACTAAAAAGAAGTGCGAAGATGATGGTGTTATCCAATCGTGTGCTCAAGGTAGAGCTTAAATGAACTCGAAATAGGGGATTACAAAGTAGAGGTAACCTCTTCTATACAAGTTTTCCATGTGAAACTCCTACATGAGCTCAGCCCAATGAGCCTATCTACCTTGAAGATCTGACTGACTACAAAACTACTTGAGTGTATAGTGATCTGTGTATACCTTAAAGTCTGCACCATAAAGATAGTGTCTCCAAACTTTAAGAGTATGCACTACTGCATACAACTCCTGTTCATGCATTGTCCAATTGCACTGTGCACAACTCAACGTTTTACTTTCAAAAGCTATTGGACTAGAATCTTGGCTCAAGATTGCCCTTATGGCTATGCTGCTAGCATTTGTCTCCAACTCAAATGGTTTCTATGGATCTACCACTTTGAATATAGGAGCCTATGAAACAACTTGTTTTAGAGTATCAAAACTTTCTTGTTACTCTTGCTTCCATGCAAATGATACTTTGCCTTGAAGCAAGTTCCCCATAGGTGCTGCTATCGATGAATAAGAGGAAATGATTTTTTGATAACAACCAAAAAGTCCTAAAAATGACTATAACTATCAAGGGAGCACTAGATTGTGCTCTCTGACCGCAATAGACAATATTTCGGAAATACACTTCTAATTACAAGAACACCCACAAAGGGAAAACGATACAAGAATATGTGACTTATACAAGACGTCCCACAACCCGGGACTAATAGGTATGAATAACTCGACTAGAGATGATACAGGAGATCCCACAACTGGGGATCATAAGTATGAAACAAGATATCTCGATTACAAGAACTCCCTTCTAGGAGATGAACTAGATACAAGAAAGAACTCAACAAGAACTTGTACTATGAGATTACAAGACGACAAGGCTAGATGTCCAGGATACAAGACTAGACAATACTAGAGCAAGAGACAAGACTAGAACTCAAACTGGAACTTGAAAGTACTTACTTGGTGGTCACGACTCCTTGAGCTCCCAAGACTGGCATTGGCAAGACTGAGAATGAATGTGGCCAACACTTCTGTTGGCCTACAAGTAGAAAGAAGAGCATACCAGCACAAAGGAGCAGTCATGAACAATCCGGTGACAAGGCCTAATCATTTTTCCCATGAACTATTTCCAACTTTAGTGATTTTCATCACTACACAAACATTGTAAATTTCATTTTTGGTACAATAGACTCCATTTTGTTTAAGAGGAGGAGTTCTCGAGCTTGAGGAGTAATTAGAATTAGCTACATACCAATTTTCATAATTTTTAGACTCCGTTTGAGCCCTCAAATAGGCTCTAGAACCTAATTTTTAACTAGGTCGGACACTAGGTCTGAACAAGGCCAAAGCTAGTCAAAAAACTATAAAAAGAGCTAGAGAGCTCATTTTTGGGGTTGGATTGTTAGTCATTTGAGCTTATGTAAGAGACTTTTTTGACTAATGCAAAGAACTCCATTGTTCCTCTCCTTGTTCTTGCCTTGTGTGCGCGTGTGTGTGTGTATGTGTGTGCATGTTTGTGTGCTTCTCAAACACACACTTGTGCCATCACTGGCTCATAGTCTTCATACTAGTCCTCACGTCTCCACGGACTGACAATTATGAGGTGGATCTCCTCACATTGGTACTTGCCATTGTGCTAGAGTGACACCAAATTTGGCGCCATTGTCAAGGAGAGAGCTTCGAGGACGAGCGTGTGATAGTAAGACGTAGAGTTGAGACATTGGAGTCATAGGTAATATCTTTTCTTTTCCCTATTTTTGTTCATTTTTCCTTGTTTTTGCATCACCATCATCATCCTCACCATCCCACCTCCATCTTCATCTTCACAAAAATTTTAGTTTTTTGGTCATATCCCCCTCCCCACCTCATTTCCCTCATTTCACTTGTGAGAGAGAGCAAGAGAGAGCTTGTGTGCTATCTGTTTTTGTGTGTTTTTTGAGCTTTTGCTGCAGGTTCTAGCTGTACCACCATCTCTAGTAGCTTGCTCAAGTAAGACAACTCTGCACAAGTCTCGGGACGATGACCTCTGTATATCGCGACAGACAGACAAACTTAGTATTTTTTGAATGCATGCTTGGCACGATAACCTACACCATTAGAACACTCCAAATCACTAGAAGTTTCAAAAAAATTTACGTTTTTTCAGTCTATCGCGACAGATAGGACCCCACAACAGAGACCGTCTATCGCGACAGACACCCATCTATCACGACAGACAGAGCAAAACCATGCATTGAAAAGCTTGAGATAGTGCAAGCATATCTATTGAGTGATACCTTGCATTGAAAAGCTTGAGATAGTGCAAGCATATCTATTGAGTGGATAATCATAAAAATGCATCACAATAGAATGAAAAAGTTCAGGTGAATCATTATAAAATGTGGGGCTGGAGTGAATAAAGATGGTTAATGCATTGTGGGCACTCCCAACATCAATACTTTTAAGAACTTTCAACAAATAGTTCTGACCCCTAGACTCAACAGAGGTAGTTACAAACCCGAGCCTTAACCAAAGACACATCAACTTCCTCAGAACAGAAATGAATGCATTCAATTGTGGAAATTAATGTGAATAAATAGTCTCTTGTCAATGGACCATAGTCGCAGTTATAGAGATCACTTCAATTGAGCAACATCTTCTAATGGTCAACAGTTTTTGTAGAAACCAGACTTTCAAGGCAGTCTTCAGAAAGCACTTGAGAAGCGAAAAGACACTTAGATTTTTAGCATAGAAAGCATACATAGTGTGAACTCTTAAACTTAGGTGAATCATAAGAATGTGAAACCAATTTCAGTACACCACCGCCCATCAGACCCAACACAATTTGGTGATGACCCATCATGGATCCACCAAGCATTGTATCACTACATCAAAAAAATCACTTACCAAGGCGTTACAACCACTCATCTCCAAGACACAATTCATCATATCATGCCTCCAAATTCTTCATATGTAACCTTCTCATGGGTAATTGCAAACATAGACGAGATTAATACTAGCCCACCTCCCATAGTCCTATGTATCTCTATTGGTTATAAGATGATTCTTCCGATTATCAATACTGGACATCAACAAAATAAAATTTCCATGAGGCATATAGGGAGGGTTAACCCAGTATGGTGAACAAGGAAGCATGAACACAACAATCATTTACTTATAACTCAATTAAAAAATATAAATGAGGCACCAAGTGTGCCTATAAACTTTTTCAAGCAAAAATCTGGAAAAGTGCTAGTATGATTATCAGATAAGATGCATGCTTCACAAGCTATGTAGTGAACTCAAGTACAAGTCTCAACATACATGCTCGAGTGCTATGCAGGTCAAGCAAGCCCAATAAAGAAAGGAAACCCCCAAGGATGCAACACGAACATACCATCAATCCAAAAGACATGCCTTAGTAGTTTCATGTATATGAAGTTCACAAAATTCATGAAACACAAGCAAAATCCTCATGACAATTTATCCAATTTTTACTCAAAGTGAATTGACATTGGGCCCAATACCCATGATGGACAGTCACAAAAAACCAAGACCAAAATCTTTGGAGCCCAACAGGAGCAAGGCCATCCTAAAATAGAAAGGATCATCTCATATTTTTAGCATGTTTCTTAAGGTTATGAATCCCTGGAAGCTCCAACATTTTGAGCATACAACCCTGAAGCTAGACCATAGTAAAGACCCAAAGGATGATGGGAACAGTACGCCAAATCAGTACACCAAACATCAAGGGAGCATATGAAGAAAGTCAATTGAGAGATTCACCTTCCAATGCATACTGACAGTGGCCTTACCACACCGTGTTCAACATGCCTGTGTCCAATACCCTCACAACACGATGGACACAAAATATGACATCCCAAGGTTGATAGATGCTTGAAGCCTCCAAGCCCTGAAGTGCATCATCTACAATTTCAAAGTTTCTTTGACACTCTCAATCATATGGTCATTCACAAGAGACCAAGAATTAAGATGCCCTCGAGGGAGAAGTTTCAACGTGCACATTAAAAACCTTTTAAGGTCGCATATAAAGTTCTTTTTCCAATCCGCAAGCACCAAGTTCATTGAGGAGCTCCTACAAGTATTAGTTAAAAAAAAAGAATAGGATAGAGTCATCTTTCCAGTAGTCTCATTGATAACAACCACTTACTATGATCCAAAAATTGGCTTTTAGATCTATCTTTCAAAATATTAGTATATGATAACACTTCAACATAATCTTCTTATGCATTCTCTTTCAAGCTTACGAGATAAGTTCTATCATAGTCTGCAACCGACCACTTCAGAACATTAGCTCATCAATTTAACAAAGAGAGAAAAATGAATGCAAGAACTGTAATGCAAATGACATTAGATACTTTATTTAAATCAAAGCAGCTTGTCAAAACTATGGTCCCATCTTGACTTCTTTAAACGCTGAATACAATATGTTATATCCGTATTCACTAGAGACAAACATGCAGGGTTAGGCCAACCTTCAGAATTGTATCTCAGCTCCAAGTTTAGAAGTTCACAATTTGTTTTACATTAGACAGCAGTAAGACAAATATCACATGCTATTAGAAAGAGATTTTAAGGGCACAGCCACCTTGAGGATGAGAGCAACAGGATAAGTCTGACTGTCATATTCAACTGCATACAGAGCTACCCTTTGAATGCAGAGAAAGACTTCAACAACTTCCATTGTAAGCAACAGGGAAAGTTGAGAAGAAGGTAAGATGTTTATGGGATGTTCTCATAGAGATCTTAGTCTTTATATGCATGAGCTCTGGCTGATATAATGGAGGGAAAGAACTTGGATCAACATTCAAGGATATGTTGGGGAAGACAGGTTCGACCCCAACAGTGGGAAGTTCTTGCCACAAAATGCCTTCTTCATGATAGGGGAAGCTGAAGACCTCCTAACCCCAGCGGGGCAGGTAGAGAGCAAGTCGCGTGCACTGCAACCCATGGACCTGTAGAGCTGTGATGCAATGGACCAAGGTATCTCAAGTCCAAGCAAACTGAGTAGAGGCGTTGCAAAAGTGAGTGACCAATCTAGTAAATGGGGTAGTTGAAACGAGCTCAACCCCCATGAGCGGATGTGTGTAAGGTTGTAGTCAGCAGTGCAATCCCAATTGCAGAGCGAAGTTGAGCATGGTAGCTCAAACCAAGCAGAGAGAAGGAGGAGTCCTGCATCCGGGTGGAGAGAGATCCAAATCTAGGTATGAACAACGAGGCGTAAGCAAGAAAGGGGTCAATGCACCTTACGTCGTGGAAGGAACGGTTCATAGATGCTTGATTCCTCTAAGGTGGCAGCAATACTTGTAGAAGACTCGACACCTCAGCATAGAGTCCCCCATTCATCACAACAACCCAGAGTTGTGCCCTGGCTCTACTCATACAACGATGCCATGAGCATGCATTCACCATGGTAATGCAAAATTGACTGTGCCACCTTGAAAAAGTTGTTAGACAAAATTATCCTCAGTCATATCCATAGCAAGGAAAATACCAGAATTAGTACCCACAATAGCAGTATGATAGGCCCCAACAACCCTATCAACCACCCTATCAAGGGTAATAAAGACCTCAACCAGTCCTACTGTAGCAACCCCCTCCTCCTACCAATGTGATTCTAGTGAAGTATGCAGCTGCATAAGAAAATCTAAATAGAGCTTTAGTGCCAGTGACACCATTGCTTTCAGAAAGTGACCCAAGTGATCATAGTTTTGACTCTACCCATATTGAGAGCCCACAGGCTTACTACATACAGTCACCAAGCATAGTGAGTCATAGTATTATGAAGAACTGAGTGAATCTAGTTGGGAGCCAAAATATGAGAATACCATGTATGCAAACCCCAACTCGAGACCCCAACCTAGGCCGATAAGGCCTGCATTTCCTAGAGGGCCATGCTATCAATGTCAGGGAGATCACCTCATTCGTGATTGCCCTCTACCAGCACCTACACAAACCCAATCGGTGACAATTCAAGGTTTTTGTCCAAATTGTGGGAAGGAGCACTTGTTACGAGAGTGTCCCAAGAACCCCAAAAATATGCCAAAAATTGCCCCTTATCAATGTTATTGGGTTAGTGGTAGACTCCACAAGAAGTGTGACTTCCACAGCCCCAGTGCAAGTCATCACGAGAGCTCAGGCACTTAAGCAAAACCAAGACTTAGGCCAGGAAAAGAATGCAGAGGTTAGCAAGACTGAGAGCCAGACAAGCGCTTGGAGAGAAAGGCTCAAATGCGCTCTCACACATCACCCGCACTACCATCCCCCAACCTTCTAATCCACCACACGTAACCCATCCACCACGCAGAGTAGGATCAGTTCTAGCCGATCCCACTCCTAAGGACATAGACATGATGCTTAGGGCATATCAGGCCAGGATCCAGGAAGGGCCAAATGTAACGGATCATGAAAGATGTTACCCTAGAGCTGACCTAGAGCTTGAACGAACCAAGTTGTGTGCCAAGATGGTGGAATTGGCTCAAGACATGTTTGAAGCCAGTCGCCTCTTCAATTGCTCTAGCTCCACTAGAACACCATTGCATTTTGATGGTCTATTAGATAGACTGGAGAGGTTAATTGCAAAGTCTGGAAAAGGAGTCACCTCTCAAGGTGAGGAGAGGGCAAGTGATAGAATAAGCATTCCTCCACAAGAAGCTTATGTGCCTAACTCCACTGAACTAGACACCTCTTCTTCTATGAATCGATATTCACCAAAATTCCTACGAGAGATTCAAGAAGAGAAATGGGCAAAAGAAAGTGAGAATCCTCCACCCATTGAACTTTTAGATGACCTACATGACCAGTTTCCACAAGACATTCCCTCCATCTATGGAGAACAGGAGGATGCCCCATCAAGTGAGCAGTTAGACTTCGAGTCTAATTCCTTGCAAGAGTTGCCTCATTTCACCAGCCCATGGGAAGCAAAATCTACTTGTATGAGAGCACTGTTGCAGAGCTAAAGAAAGCACAAAGCAGAGAAAAAGACGGGCCCCAAAATTTTTCCGATTTGGACATCATATTTTTGTATCATAATCATTCTTGTAAGATATTTTCCGTTGTAAATGCACTAGAGGAGTCCTCTAGATGCATCCCCACAGAAGATTGGAGATTTACCCATGTAAAATAGTAGGAAATTAGTCTTTTAGTGAATAAAGTGCCGGTCTCTTGTGTGAAAGGACCATTTTTAGGGCACTAGTATATAAGTCAAATGTGACTCTTTGTAAAGAACTTTTTGCCATTGTGAGAATAGAGAGCACAGAAATTCGAATTTGTGTCTTCTTCACTCTGTATCTTCTTCTTCGTGAGCTTGTATGCATGTGTATTGCTTGGAAAGAGTGCTTGTGAGTGTTGTCTATCCATGAAAGTGTTTATTTGCTGTAGGTAAGGTGTGTGCGAAGTGTAGAAAGTGCTGAAGTGTAGGAAAGTATTTCCCGCGACTCAATATTTTGCTCATAACTTGAAGTAAGAGTGTCGGAATTGAGTGAAACCACTGCCATTGGATGCGTCTTCTCGAGAGCTTCGAAATGCATATGCTATTCGCTATATTTGGAGTTCGGAGCTGGGAGAAAAGTCCAAAATACTGACGGCTGCTGCACCAAGTATCGTTTCGCCTTGACCAACAGTTGGAGCTTGTTTGGATAAGTCTTTGCCTTATTTACACTCTTTGAGTAGTTCATTTGCATTGATCATTACATGATTGCATGTCCTCATACACTCGGCTAGGTTTGTATACTCTTTGGATTGATAATTAAAAGCTTGTATCCCCACTATATGCACTTGAGAGGGGATTGAGGTATAGTCTCTTTCTCCGCAAGTCCCTAAGTTGGTACTTAGGTCAACACACTTTTTGGCGCCGTTGCCGGGGAGTGACGAATCAAGCCGAGGCATTCGTGTGATGGTAAGTAGCTTTTTGCATTGAAGTAAGAGGAGGAGTGGTGATATTCTCTTCTTTGGTAAGTCATTTTCAACCGCACTTGCTACTTCTCATTCTTGAGTGTGTGTAGTGAGTTGTTAGTTTAGGGAAGGAGTAGAGTAGGAGTAGTTAGAGAGTAGACCAAGTCATTAGGGTAGAGTTTAGTTTTTGTTCAGTAAAGTTTTCTTTCTGAAAGCAAGAAAATCCCAAGTATAAAAGCCAAAAAAATCACTTTGAAAATCACTTGTTTGAAAGCAAGTATCGTGAGCTGCAGTGTCGAGTATCGTGAGAGCTGCGCCAGAGATCGTGAGTGAGCAATCGGGCAACCTGGGGTTGCACAGAGCAAGGGGAAGTGACAAAGAAGTTAGGGAGGCTCTCAAGGTGAGCAAACACCCCTTTAATCTATAAATTCTCAGTAAATTAAGTTTGGAAAGGGAAACGATCTGCGTCAGGTATCGTTTGGTACTGACAGAGGTGAAAAGGAGTGTTTGGAGTGAGGCAGAGAGTGAGGAGAGGGGAGAAGGACTAGGAAAACAAGGGCATCAAACCAAAACTTAAAAATCTTAGCAAAAATCTTGGCAAAGGGTCAAGTATCGTTTTGCTCCCGCGGTCGAGTATCGCGATACCTGACAAGTATCGTGATCTCCTGTGGTTGAGTATCGCGATATTTCCCAAAGATCGTTTTGTCCAGCGATCGTTTGTCAAAGATCGTTTTGCGACGATCGTTTTCTCCTGCGATCGTTTCGCAAAGAGATCGTTTGGTCAGAGATCGCTCGATCCAGAGATCGTTTGGCTCAAGTATCGTGTATCACTCCTCAGAGATCGCGATACTTACCAAAGATCGCGTATCGTTTTGTTCAGGTATCGTCGATCGTTTCCACTTCAAAGATCATGTATCGTTTCCTCCCAAGTATCAAGTATCGTTTCCATCAGTTATCGTGTATCGTTTTGAACCAAGTATCGAGTATCGTTTGTGCCAAAGATCGTTTTGATCAAAGATCGCGATATTCACCAGCGATCGTGTATCGTTTGGTTCATAGGTCGTGTATCGTTTGCACGAGAGATCGGTATCGTTTCAGACAAAGATCGGTATCGTTTCACTCAAGCGATCGGTATCGTTTATTAGAGATCGCGATATTTATCAGAGATCGAGTATCGTCTGAGCCCAAAGATCGTGTATCGTTTTAGGCTAGAGATCGTGTATCGTGGAATATGGAGTCAAGTATCGTGATCTGGAAAAAATTCTCTTTCAGTCAATTCCTAGCCAAGTCTTCTAGAAATTCTGACCCTGAGTGAAGAGTGCCAAAGGCTAAAGGTTAGCAAAGACTGATCAGAGTTTAGAAGTGGATGAACCTGAGATCCGGAAGAACTCTAGGAAGCCAAAGAAGTGTAATCTCTTCTGTAGGTAGTGTAGCAGAGCAAAGTAACCGTTCACATTATTCAGAGACCTCCAGTGAGTCAGAGGAAGAAATTCCCATGGCTTCAGAGGATATGCAGAACACAGTAGCCATGATTGGCATGATGTCAATCATTGAGGGAGAGTACATGACCTCCTTGGAGTATGTGAACACCAACCAAAATGAGATCCCTATTTATTTGGATGGTCTAAACAGATCAGTGGCCAGGTTAAAGAAAGCGTCAGAGGCTTACATAGTGCCTAGACCAGCAGTCAAGTACGTAGGAGGATTTTACATGGACAAAAGAGATATCCAATATGTTGTCACAGAACACCCAGAAAACATTAATGAAATTGGTGTTGGAAGCATCCAGAGGCACAGACGCCACGGAAGCATGTAAAGAAGGAGCAGGGAGCTAGGAGGATCAATTTTTCAAACAAATACATTTCTTATTAATTCTCCAAACATTCAACAGTGATTGTTATCACTAATTGTAACATATGTATCATAGAAAACCCCATTTTGTAATCCATAGCTCCATTTTGTGCAAGCCGAGGAGTCCTCGAGCTTGAGGAGCTTAGGTAGAATGCTCGTACCAATTTTCGTTATTTTTAGACATCGTTTACCCTTCCAAATAGCCTCTAGGACCTATTTTTTAACTAGGCCGGTCACTAGATATGAAACCGGTCAAAACTAGTCTAGAAACTATAAAAAGAGCTAGAGAGCTCATTTTTGAGGTTGGTTCATTTTGGTTAGTGTGAGCATAGAGCTAGTTTGAGCTTGTAAGAGTATTCTTGAGTAATAGAGCTAATTTCCCACCTTCCATTGTGTCTTGCTTGTCTCTTCATTGTGTGTGTGTATGTGTGTGTGCATCCTTGTGCTTCTCACCTTCACTCTCACATCATCTCACGTTCACGATCTTCATATCACTCCTACCTCTCCCACGGATTGACAATTAAGGAGGTGAAGCTTCTTAACGTGGTTCTCACCATTGTGCTAGAGCAACACCAAATTTGGTGCCGTTGCCGGGGATCGAGTCTAGGACGAATGTGTGATGGTAAGAGTATAGCAAGAAGTGGCGTTGGAAGGTAAAAATTTCAGTTTTTGTTGTTGTTTTTACTTAGTTTTTAGTGTTTTTCACCTTCCCCATACTCCATCTTCATCATTGCATCATCATCTCCATCTCCAAAAAAATCAGAAAATTCACCATATCCACCCATTCACCTCATTTCCCCTCATTTGTGCATGCGAGAGAGCGAGAGAGAGTTTGTGCGATTGTATGTGCTTGCTTTTTCTTGAGTTTTCTTGCAGGTACAGAGCTTCAGAGCATCAGGAAAGCTTCCAAAAGGTAAAAAATGTACTTTCTGTCAGAGATTTCCGAGTGTGGCGGACCATCGCGATGGTCTGCAATTTTCGGATTTTGAGGTAGGCGACCACACCACGAGGTAGGCGATCCTTGTGCACGCACGGCACCATAGTTGCATTTCAAAAATTCGTTGTTTGGTGGACCATCGCGATTGGCTCGGACCATCGCGATTGTGTCGCACCATCGCGATAGGCTCACGCCATCGCGACGGCTCGGCCGGACCATCGCGACGGTTCACTTTTTCGGACCATCGTGACGGTTCACTTGAGCCATCGCGACGGTCCACTTGGACCATCGCGACGGTTCAGCTGACCCCGGACCATCGCGATTCGCTTATGCCATCGCCACGACAGTGCCACGTGTCACGATAGACGATCGCGACGGTTCATTTTTTGGACCATCGCGACAGCCCAAAATCGGACCATCGCGATTGGCTCAAGCCATCGCATCGCGGACCATCGCGACGGTTCACTTCGGACCATCGCGATTGTCCACCGTTGACCGTTGACCGCGCCATCGCGATTGTCCGCCTGATCACGCCATCGCGACGGTTCAATTTTTCGGACCATCGCGACGGTTCGACCTCACGCCATCGCGATCGTTCACTTCGAGCCATCGCGACGGTTCGCCTTTTCGCGCCATCGCGATTGTCCAAATCCCGCGCCATCGCGACGGTTCGCTCGGACCATCGCGACGGTCCCAGACCATCGCGATTGCCCACCCCCATCGCAAATTTTGGACTTCAATTTTTAACCAATTTTTAGGGTATTTTTGGAAAATTTTTGGACCATTAGACTCATAGGAGACCCCTTAGCTCATATTTGAGGGAAAATTGGATTGTCAGTTTTTACCCCCCAGGGCCTGAACGCGTATAACTCTCTCATCCGAAGTCCGTTTTTTGAGCTTAATAGCTCGTTAGAAAGCTCGTGACGAGTACTATTCATCTATTTTTGGATATGCTATTTTGAGGTTCACCTAGTTTGGGACTAGGAAGCCAGGGGGCACACATTGAAAATTTGGGCAAAAAGAGAAGGGACATAAAAGGTGTATATACTCAAGTGTTTGATCATCTTGTGAATTGGTCTAATATTGGGATTTTCCAAGTCCAGCAAGGGCAATCAAAGGCAAGCAAGCAAGGCAGTGAAGACAGCAGAGCTTGGGAAGCGCGGCTTCTTGGGCAACAGGGCATCAGAGCAACCAGAAAGGTCGACTTGAGGTTGGAAGATTACTCAACCCCCTCAGTCAATTCTTAGCTTAGGCTAGACGGTAGTTGTGGATTAACGACGATAGGAACGCCTCAAGTTCAAGATACTTAATTCTTTCAAGTTTAAGACTTAAAGTAAAGGTGTGTGTGACGAAAACCTAAAGAAAAGAACCTAAGTCTGACGGAACGAGAACTCAAAAATCATAACGAAAGTCGAATTCCTGACGCATATATTACGACAAGAATCCAAAGAAAAAAAAAAAAAAAAAAGGAAAGAATTAAGGAAGTAATAACAAAGGACTATCGACGATCTAAGTGTGTAATTGAGTGAGCAAGGAAGGAAATTAATGAACCTTAGATCGAGCAAACATATAGGTAAGTCGGACAGAAGAAGCCTTAGATCATCAGAGGCTAGTGTGAGAACTACTGCTCGATCTTGGGCTCAGCAGTTGAATAGTAGTTATCCTTACGAGTTGAGCTCAGAATCAAGTGAATCAGAGATGGCATTTAGCGCAGACAGACCGGAAGGAGGGTCCCATGTAGCATACCTAGAAAAACCAGAAGGACCCTATAGAACGCAATTAGAGTTTCTCCGAACCAACCGATTAGGTGCTCGCATCTATGAGGATGGTTTGCAAAGGCAAGTGGTGCAACTGCACAACCCTGATCAACCCATTGGATTGGAAAGACCAGTGGTGAAGTTTGAGAGAGACGCTTACATAGACAAAGAAGGAACCATGTACGTCCTAAGTACGCAGCCAAACGATACTAATGAGTTTGGCACAATTCAATTAGAAACGGAAGCGAAATTTCAGGGAAAAGAACCGTTAGAAGAACCTAGAACACCGAGAGGGAAATCCGTATTAACAAGAGTACTCATCCCAGAGTGGATCCCTCAAGACAACAGGAGCACCGAGTTGTTCGTAAATAAAGAAACAGACGAAGCCTTTTGGAGGTACAGAAAGGAAAACCCCAGTGAGGTAGGCATCATTACAATCTATGAATTCAAGGACCCAGATACACCTGGAAAGATTGTATACCTGGATGAGACTTCAGAAAGAGTCTTTGTGGTGCCTGAACGCGCTAAAAACACATATACATGGAGAGGCGAATTGATATTCCCTCCATCTAGAACAAACATGAATGCAAATCAACAAGGGGCAGGAACATCCTCAGCCCATGGAAATCAAAGAGAAGGAAATCACGAGAGACCGGAAGTGAGCTTCAATCACCCCATAGGGAGAGATAGAACAACCACGAACACTAATAGGACGGATAGACAAAGAGAACATGGAATACCAGGTGGTAGAGATGATTTTCCTCTACCTAGACCACGTGAACACGCAAGAGTATTGAGACCCACACAGTTGGTAAAATCAATGAAAAATTATTTTGATGGGACAGGAGATCCCTATGACCATGTCGCAGAATTCAAGCAAGTACTAAGAGCAGAACAAGTTGAAGACATGTTCACGCAGTACAATGCATTTGGACTAACGTTAAAGAATACAGCTTTAACTTGGTTCCAACCACTGCAACAAAGGCAATTTAGAGACATCCATCACTTTTTAGAGTCATTCATCACTGAATTCTCTAAAAGTGGGATTAGACATGACACGTCTTCGTTGATTCATAGCTTTAAACAGACCCCTCAGGAAACAGTTAGACTGGCAGGTCGTAGATTCAGACAATATGTTGAGCGATGTCCAATGCAAGAGCTACCCTCACAAGCCAAACAAGTATCACTGTTCCTAGATGGCTTGTTGAGCGCTAAACTACGCTCCTATGTGTACCTAAAAGAACCCAGAACGCTAGAGGAGTGTGTAAGAATATGTATAGACATTGAGGACAACCTTGGAGATGAATTAGAACTCTCAAAGGTCTATAAGGACTCAGATTGTTCTTCTCTAGCATCCACAAAATTGTCTAATTCGATAGAGGACCTAGCAGAAAAAGTGGCCCAAAAACTAGGAGTTTCTAGTAAACAGGTGCCCAAGCTACCGATGAACGTACGTTGTTACACTTGTGGTGGAAATCATTTGGCAAACATGTGCCCCAATGCACCTCAACCTCAAGCCAACCCTAGTGGCCAATATTGCACAATTGAGAGAAGATATACTAATCATACGGCTCAGGACTGCCCATACAACAAACAAACCGTGAGACAGAACTACCCACAAACATACCAGCAGCCAGGTAGGTATCAAGGCCAATACAATGCTCAGCCTTATTACTATAGGCCTCCCCAGAACTACCCATACCAGGCTCAACAGAGACCTCAACCCGTCTTAGCTCAGCAGCCACCCCCACCAGCGAATGTCATCTCAGTCAAATACGCTGCTGCAGAAGAGAACCTAAGTAGGGCCTTAGTGCCTTCTTCACCCCTGATCACCGAAAGTGACCCGAACTCAAACAGTTTTGACTCTACTCATGTAACTAGTCCACCCGCTTATTACACGGAGTCACCAGAACATGTGGAGACATATCATTATGATAGTCCACCAATGGAACCTAGTTGGGAGCCAGATTATACTAATGTGATGTACACAAACCCAAACCCAAACCCACGGCCCCAACTGAGACAACAGAGACCACAGGGCCCTAGAGGACCATGCTTTAGGTGCCAAGGAGATCATTTCATAAAGGATTGTCCACATCCTCCAATAGCAAGGCAATCACAGTACTATAGCATACAAGGCTTTTGTGTCGATTGTGGCAAAGAGCACATAATCAAAGATTGTCCTAAGAACCCAGTTAACACTTCAAAGGTGACACCAATCAACGTGATAGGTATTGTAAATAACGCAGATGGATCCAACCCTACATACGTGCCTATCCAAGCTATAACCAGAGCCCAGGCACTTTTACAAAACCAACAGCTTAATCATGAGAAAATAGCCGAAACTAGTGAAGTTGCGGAATCAAGTAGTAAAAAGACGAAATCTTGGAAAGATTCCAGAGAAAGAATAAAGAGAAAATGGAGTAAAAAGATAAGTGAGTTGGAAGGAAGTCTAAGGGAATCTAGAGCCAAAATACAAGAATTGGCTTCACAAGAATTAAACCAAGAAATCCCAGCTCATAAATCGGGATCAGTCTTAGCGGAACCCATACCCGAAGACCTAGACATGATGTTTCGTGCATATCAGGCTAGAATAAAAGAGGGACCTCAAGTCACGGAAATGAGTAAAAACTACCCTCGAGCTGATCTAGAAATTGAGAGAACTAAACTGTGCATGAAAATGGTAGAGTTAGCACAAGCTTTGTTTGAAGCCTCTAGATATCTTAATTGGAATAACATGGCAAAACCGGAACTACACTTTCAAGGACTAATGGAGAGGCTAGAACACTTGATAGAAAGCAAAGAGAAAAAGGATCAGTCTAGGAACCCTACTGTTCCAGAGACACAGGAAAGGAATGCACCATCCCTGTCTCAAGTACCCAATACAGAAAGTCAAGATAACCTATCTTCCATACAAAGGTACTCACATGAATTTTTGAGAGAAATACAAGAAGAGAAATGGAGAAAAGAACAAGGAACTCATCCTCCTATTCGAGAAATAGACGACTCGCAGGAACAATTTCCCCAAGACATCCCCTCTATATATGATGATGTAGAGGTGGAACGACTGAGTGAACCCACAGAATTCGAATCTAATTCTCTACAAGAATTACCTCAGTTCACAGGACCTTGGGAAGCAAAGTCTATCAGTATGAGAGCACCCACGATAATAGTGAGGAATGAAGAATCAGTGATCCCTAGGAACACGGAAGTGATCAAGAACACTAAAGTACAGTGTAATCTCACCCTGGAGGAATTGTTAAAGTTAAAACCAGAATTGTGGAAGCACGTAGCAAATCAATTCCCTGAGCTAGCTACCACACCCTCTCAGATAGGATCACAGAAGAAGGTACCAGAGATACCCGTGGAAAAGATTGGAGACGTAAGCGAAGGAGAGGAAGGTAACACCTATCTTCCAATAACCCATCAAGGCTACACCACAAAAGCCATCTTAGATTCAGGAGTCGGAGTAGCCATCGCTACCACCGCTTTATGGAAACGTTGGGGTAAGCCCGCACTCAGACCCACCAGGATGAAGCTACAAATGGCTGATGGACACATAGAAAAACCATTAGGCTTACTAGAAGGCATATCTCTCACCACTTGTGGTGTAGAATTTGAGCATACTTTTGCCATTTGTGACTTCGCGAAAAATCATGCATATGAGATGATATTGGGACGACCATTCATGCGTCAGTTGCAAATCGTACAAGATTGGGGAACTAATTCTTTGTACTTGCAACATTTAGGAGTGACTACCAAAGTCAATCTTAAAGACTATTCACACAGAGATGTACCCCCAATACAATGGAATACCATCCATAAGACACCAGCAGAGACGGAATCCGTGCACTCATTAGAATCAGATCCTTCTTGGTTGCATGAGGATACCCATTTATGGATGTGTAAAGTAGCCAAGCAAGAGGAAGAACGATTAGAAGCCATGACCTTAGGTGCAGAACAACATCCACGAACCCTTCAAGATCCAGCCTATGCACCAGTAGTATTCCCAGATGAGGAGTTTGAACCCCATGGTTGGGCAGAGATTCTAGCAACCATGGATGTAGCCATCAATGAAGAACAATGGACACCCCACTGTGACGAGGATGGCTATGACATTTCAGTTTTCACGATAGAGCCAATCCTGTGCGATGCAATTTTAGAAGAGTGTGAACCAGACACTGATGCATTTGAGGATGCAAGCGATTTTGATTTAGAATCAATTATCATGGACTCACCCTTTGCATCAGAGGAAGAATATTTCTATGAAGTAGAGACTCACACTCAGAGACACGAGGAAATTACGAATGAAGTGAGATTAGCCACGGAAGTAACTACCAAGAGTGAAAGCAAGAAAAGGAAGAAGAAAGAAACCATGTCAGAAAAAGAAGAATCTTTATTTGAAGTACCCGAGAACTTCAAGAAATATGAAATTGAAGATAGAAGAATCATGGTACGAATGCCTAATAGAAAGGCGAATGACGGACAAGTATATGATAACCGAGAGAAAACCAAGAAAGTAATAGTTGCCATAGAAGGAGAAGAAGAAAAATGCACATACATAGGGCATGATTTGACGACTGAAGAAGAAGAAGAGTTAGTTGCCCTATTGCGAGAATATAGAGATGTTTTTGCTTGGAGTTACAAAGATTTGAAAGGAGTAGATCCAGATATATGTTCTCATAGAATTCCTATGACTCCAGATGCAAAACCGACAAAACAGAAACCTTACACGTACAATGATAACTACGCTGCGAAGATTAAAGAGGAGACAGATCGCTTGATAGAAGCAGGATTCATTTACGAAATTGAACACACCGCATGGGTATCCCCCATTGTGGTTGTGCCCAAGAAGAACGGAAAATTGCGTGTGTGTATTAACCTTAAAAAAGTTAATGCCGCCACGATTAGAGATAGTTATCCTCTTCCTATCACGGAACACCTATTGGAAAGAGTTGCGGGCAAGGAAGTTTACAGCTTTCTTGATGGATTCTCAGGCTATAACCAAGTAGCCATTGCTCCAGAAGACCAACACAAGACGGCTTTTGCCACAGAATGGGGCATATTTGCATTTCGTGTGATGCCATTTGGCTTAACAAATGCACCCGCCACTTTCCAGCGACTTATGTGTCATGTTTTTAAGGAATTTTTACGCAAGAGCTTGGAAGTTTATGTCGATGACTTATGTGCTCATTCAAATGTAAGACAGACACATATCCCAGAGTTAGGACAAATATTTGACAAATGTCGAGAATATCAGGTTTGTTTGAACCCAGAAAAATGCGTTTTCATGGTCAGACAAGGCAAAATTCTAGGACACATTGTGTCAAAAAATGGAATCTCTACGGACGAGGAAAAGGTGAAGGTAATTGCAGAATTACCAAGACCAACTAATGTGAAAGAGGTACAGGCATTTATGGGCCATTGCGGTTATTATAGGAGATTCATACACATGTATGCAATCATAGCCAAGCCTTTGTACTCTCTTTTAACCAATTTTGAGTGGACAGATGAATGTGAAAATTCATTCAATGAACTTAAACGACGCTTGTGCTCAGCACCTATATTGACTACCCCAGATTGGAGTAAGCCATTCCATGTACATGTGGATGCATCCAATTACGCCATAGGATGTGTGTTAGCACAACCCACGAATGAAGGTAACATAGATCTCCCCATAGCTTACGCTAGCAGACAATTGAACGCAGCAGAAAGAAATTACACCACGACGGAACGAGAGGGATTAGGAATGATCTACGCGGTAAAGAAGTTTAGGCATTACTTGTTGGCCAACAAATTCAAGTTCTTTACGGATCATCAAGCCCTATTATATTTAGTCAACAAACCATGCAACACAGGACGATTGATACGTTGGTTTCTATTACTCATGGAGTATGATTTTGAAGTGGTAGTTAGGAAGGGAAAGACGCATCTTAGAGCTGACCACCTCTCAAGATTAACCTCAGGAGAAGCTCCTCAAGGAGTAGCGGATGAATTACCAGATGCATACTTGTTTAACCTTGAGATAGCACCAGAATGGGCTAAGCCGTTAGTCCCTATTCTGACATACGGACCCAAGAATCCTAGGATAAAGATCAAAGAAGGAGAGATTACCAAATCTCAGAAGTACCAAATAATGGCAGGAAGTATATACAAACACGATAATCAAAAGATTCTTGCTTGTTGTGTAGATGAATCAGAACATGCGAATTGGTTGCAATTAGCACACGTAGGTGCACTAAAGCAACATCATTCAAAACATCGAACATTACAGACTCTGCATAGATTAGGAGTATATTGGCCTACGATGGAAGCAGATGTCTACAAGTTGTGTAAGGAATGCCATGTTTGCTGTGAAAGACCACCAGTAGAACATGCTACATTATATCACGTGTCTCTCACACCAGACTGGAGTGAACCTTTAGTGACATACTTGAGGACGAACACATTCCCTCAAGGAATGACTTTAGCTCGACAACGCAGTCTAGAGCAGGAAGCTCAAGACTATTCACTCATTGGCGATAATTTATACAAAAGAGGACGAGATGGATATCTAAGACAATGTGTTCATGAGAGCGATTATCTGAGAATACTAGAGACTGCACACCAAGGTGTAGCAGGAGGTCATTTTGGACCCGATAGGATAATCAAAGCCATCCTCTTTGCAGGATTATGGTGGCCCACTCTTCACATGGATGCACATACCTATGTAAAGAGATGTGACGTGTGCCAAAGAACTCAGTTTCCTACTCGCAGAGATGAAATGCCATTGAAACCCATGATGGGCGGACGTGCATTTTCTAAGTGGGGTATAGACTTTGTAGGACCCATCAACCCCCCTGCAAAAGGTACACATGCGGAATACATTATTGTTGCCACAGATTATCTAACCAAATGGGTAGAGGCAAAAGCCACAAAAAAGAATGATGCTCACACGACTGCAAAATTCTTATTTGAAAATGTCTTTACAAGATATGGACTGCCTATAGAGTTAGTGAGCGATCGAGGCACTCACTTTCTAAACCAAGTCATTGAATATTTGTTACAGGATTTTATGGTGATTCACAAGAAATCTGCACCATATCATCCTCAGGCCAATGGTCAGGCTGAAAGCACTAACAAGGTACTTTGTACCGTACTGACAAAACTAGTGAACAACAAACGTTCAGATTGGGACAAACAGTTATACCACGCTGTTTGGGCATATCGAGTGGCCTACAAGACCGTACTCAATGCAACTCCCTTTCAGATGGTTTTTGGTCAGAATGCAGTGCTTCCTCTCGACTTCTTGATATCGACCCTTAAGGTTGCACAAGAACATCAGTGGACCGGCCATGAATTATCAGCGAGAATAATGGACTTGGAACGATTAGGAGAAACCAGGCTAAAGGCAGCAGCAGGAATATACGCAGCGAAGAAGCGACAGAAAGCATATTTTGATGCACATGTGAAAGATAAAGGCCTAAAAGAAGGAGATTTAGTTCTAGTGTATACGCTGAAACAGCACGCACGGAAGTTAGAAAAGCGAGGTTATGGACCTATGATCATTAACAGACTTTCGACTAGTGGAGCAGTACAGTTAGCCACCTTAGAAGGAGATATAATGCCTAATTACATTAGTGGCTGTAGAGTCAGGTTATATCAAGAACCTCTTACTGAGGATATGCTTAGACGACTCACGTTGGCAAAGAAGCGTAAGGAGGAAGAAAACAGAATACGAGCCGAAGCTCAGGCAGAAGCCATAGAACGCATTAAGCGCATGAAGCTAAGAAGACAAGGACTAGGGAGAGAACATTATAACCATCTGGAAACATCACCCAGATATCCCATGGCCATGTGTCAAGTAAAGTCAACCACTCATCCTAGCATAGTGGACAGGAGACCATTCGTTACAGTTAGACTAGAGCACGGTAAACATAACCAAGAACTCAGGGCTTTGATTGACTCAGGTGCTGCGACTAGTGCGATTAGATGGTCCCACTATAAGGATTCAGGAATAGAAATGCGGCCAATTGAGGCATACCTCATAGGCCTAGGAGGCATGGAAACCCCTTGCATGGGTGAGGTGGACCTTCCTATCCTCATTAAGGATTTGATGATGACAGCGAAGCTACTAGTGTGCCATGATGACGACCTGATAGAACCCCTAATCCTTGGCCAAGATTGGCTATACGATCACTCAGTGGACCTAAATCTTAGACAAGGCTCCTTACAGATTGGAACCTTAGAGCAGAAGCGAGTGATACCGCTTGACTTCCCTAACGGCATTCCGCTTGACGGTTGTGACCCTAGACCCTATGAAACGCATGCGATGGAAGACAGGAAGATTTTTGGGCAGACCAGTCACGTTACGTCTACACCAACCCACTCGGGCTTGGCTATAGACAGTTGTCAGTCAGAAGAACAACAGGAGATCTTCCCTGGGACTTCCTGCAAACTAGAAGCGACAGTTACCCAAACGCAAGGACAGAAGGGCACAATCAGAGGTCAGGTGGGTTGCATCAGCGGCCAAATGAGCACGACACCCTGCGGTGCTCATCCTTCCAAACTTGTTGCGGACTGGCCTAGATTAAAGTTACAAAAGGCATCACTTCCTAATGGGTAGGTCACGCAAGTGTTGGATCTCCCTTCTTTTCCAAAGCAGAGCGTCCATCCGACCTCTCAACCTCGACAACAACAGAATCAACCACGACGAAGGAACCCAGACCGACGACAGTATCAGAGGAAACAACATGGAAAGCAGTTTAGGCCTCCCAAAGGAAGCGGCACCAGACAAATATGGGTGCCGAAAGGACAAAAAGCACCGAAGGACTCCAACCAAGCAGAGATCAACAAGCAAAAGGCCGAACAGAAACAGAATCGATATCCACCATCCCCTCGACCTTCTTCTACAGGTCCGAGCATCCGACAAATGTGGATCGCCAAGAAGTACCTTACCCATAGACCCACGCCCACGCAGATTTGGGTACCCAAACCATGTATCATAGCTCAACCCATAAGCCATGTAACATACAACCCTCACAAATCTTCCCATCCCTCAACACCACCACACGCGATACTACCTTTGACCCCTCAGCAGAAACCCACCACCCACTCCAAGATCTTTAGGAAATGGATACCGAAACGTGTCCAACCGTCTTCCCCTAACCCATTGTCTAACTACCCCCCGACTAACATACAACCTTGTACTAAATCACTAACCTTTAAACCTTGTATAAATTCACACACCATCATCACACACCACTCGTAATCTCATCTCATCAAGAAATGTATGCATGATCTAAAACGTATAGGTGTCTAGAGACCTGCACTAGTGCTGCAAGAAACATTGCATCCATCACATCACAGCACTTGGCTACACGGGTTACGCATCAGTTATGGAAAGGGATTGCGGTCTCACTTTAATGGGATCATGATTAATTTCCATGCTAATGTGTTAATCTTTTTTAGCAGATCTTTCTCACTAGCGCACCAGCCACCATGCAAACCGACGAAGGAACATCAGGAGCAGGCCCCAGTGTAGCGGCCGTGCCCCTCAACATGCTACGAGCAGAGTCCCACCCGACTGCTCCACCGCCGGAATTTCAGGGATTTCCAGGGCCCATGCCTATCGATAACCCCCCTATGGGCTACACCGAAAAGATACACAGGAACTCTCATTGGTTTCAGGGCCTTGCAGGACCCCTTGCGGACGCGGACTTTATATTTGAATCCTCTTTGACATTTGATGACCGCACGTGGGGAAAGTACCAGTTTTTCTCCAGAGAGTTCGAAGCCCTCCAAAGCACCCAGGATTTAACTCATGTTTGGGCCAGAGCAGGCTTCACAGAGTATTTCAGTGATCCTCTGCCCAAACCGGATTTTTACAGGTGCTATTACTTAATCACTACCTTGCTGGCATCAGAGAATAAGGACATCCCAGGAACCTTCATATTGCCTACTCTAGTGGATGATCCACCTTACAAGAGATTTTATCTCTCTAAGGACTTAATCAGAGCAGCCATCAAGATTCATGGCACCCACACACCCACAGATCGAGAGAGATTAATTCCAGAACCGATGAAACGTGGGGATGTCACGAAGTGGGAGGAGATTTCGGCCATTACACCTGAGCTGTCGAAGCCACTAAGGATATGCATGCAACATTTCGCATTTCCAGCTCAGGACAGATTTACCATGCCCCATAAACGAATCTGGTTTGGATTGTATTTGGCATGTACGGGACCTCAAACAGTTGATCTGGCAAGCTGGATCATAGATCAAATGTATCTGGCACAGCACAGATGGGAGCGTAAAAAAGTGCTTAACGGATGTTGTGCACTCACAAGAATTGTGTATATGTGTTTGGCTTATGACTTGCCCATCGAGCGTGCATTAACAGGAGAGGAATTGAAGGCATTCAAGAGCACAACGAAGAAAGCCAGGAAGCCCAGTAGGACACGGGCAGGTAAGCGCATGCGAGGCACCATCCCTTGCCTCCAAGTGCCAGAGTCGCCGTCACCACAACCCTCTCCAGAGCGACCACAGACAGAAGCTGCTCCCACTGTACAACCTATTCGCATACGGCTGTCCAGACCAGTGGCTACAGAGGCCACCACTAGTACCGCTGCACCTCAGGCAGCTGCCACCTCAGAACCCACCACCACAACAGCAGAAGCTCCCACCACTATTGGTGCGGAAGCGTTTTCTTTCCCGATACCACATATGGAGGCCGACCCCATAAACACGACATTTGATTTTGAGATGCCTGATGCATTCTCAAACGAATTCCAGTATTCAGAAGCACAACTGTTCTCACAGGAATATGAACGTCCCAGCTACCCTACTACGCCGCGAGATTTGCCACAGGGACAAGCTGTGTCGAGCTCTGAAGAAGAGAGAACCGAAACAGACAATGAGGAAGGCGACGATGAAGCCAGCCAGGGCTCACAAGACGGACGGACAGAGGGCCAAGGCCAACAAACCGACACACACGGCGACACCAGCACATATGAAGACGAGACTTTCGAAGCCGCAGCGTACACACTGGCTATAAAGAAATTATATCGTACCATGGAGAAAGTCTGGGCACGAAAGAAGTTAACTGAAGAGGAGAGCTAGGCATTAATTGAACAGGAACTCATCTCCGGAGGATTCGAAGACGCATATATCAGAGGGTTCAGAGAGTTAGTCAAATCAGTAGGCTCCCATGAAGCACTCAGGTTTTTACAAAGAAAGCAACTACCACAGTTTGATCCCCGCCGAGTGCGACTACTTTCAAAGCCCGGAGAGTATATTCGTGTACCAACAGGAGCTCAATCCTCAGCACAAGCCAGGGAGGCATGCCTCGCCCCAGAAAGTTCATTGACCGCAGAAACCATCCTTGTAGATTCACCACCCCGTACCACCATTGTACATACCACTACTATCCTCGAAATAACATCCACCCCTTCGACTCCCCTCTCACCTCATCTTTCACCAACCCATCCCGTATCACCCGCACACCCACCTGCTTTTCCCACATCCACACCTGTACAAAGCAATATAGCCACAACCTCTTCCTTACCCATTCATACCACCATGCCCACACCCAACCCCCCGCATCCATATGTTAACCCCTTCACCCCTTCATCCTTCCCAGCGTTTCCCCCACCTCTAAGACCCCCATTCCCCTTCCTAACCCCACTAACCTTCTCACCAGTCTCACCTCCCCAACCTACCATAACCCCTATTTCCCCGTTTCACCAAGCGGCTCCAACCATTCCCCCTGTAAACTACACTACATTTGCAAATCCCGTATTCACACCTACAGAACCACCCACAATCACACCACTTTTCACAGTCACAACATTAAACACGTCCAATGGTATGGACATATCACCATCCACCTCACCACCACCCACTCCACTCACAACACCCTCATATTTAGGCACGACACAATTTTCCACAATCACCACTGCATCCACTGTCCCAACCCCATTTCCCATTCCCACTGCATCTACTCCCACTACATCCTCATTTAGCACTTCACTACTACTATCGCCCACCATAGACACCGCATTTCAACACATGTTCGCATGCATGACGCAAGTCCGCGATGAGTTTGCATCACTCGGCACCAACTATCAACAGCTGCAGAAAACGACGAACGAATTACAAACGCAGCTTAATTCGTTATCAATTGAGAACGCCTCACTGAACAACCGATACCAAGATTTACGAGAGGCCTATCACAAGTTAGAACTAGAAAGTGAGGAGAAAACCAAAGAGGCCACCGCGGATTTGGATAACCTACTTAGAGCCCAGACTGTCCGCAATGCAACGCTTACTAGAAATATGGGCTTACTAAGAAGACACTTAGCCTCAGCAAAAGAGGAGAACCAGAGACTCCAAGAGCAGAATAGAGAGAACTTGGAAGCGGCTTTAGATCATCCAGAACAGCCACTAAGTCCGAGCAGATTCAAGGCAATCCCATCCGAGTCGATGCGGATGCTGCTAGACGACCATGTTAGATTGCTCGAGGACTATGATCGTATGAACGAAGAACATCAAAAGTTAAAGGAAGATCACAAACTGCTACAACTCAGAGAACCAGCAACACAACAAGTACAAGTAGCAGCGGAATTACCAGCACCTGTGGACCCTGCCCCTGAAGTTTTAGAGGAACTCAACGCACTCCGGGCCCAGGTAACAAATCTTGAATCTAGAATTGCAGTCTATGAAGCACCACCAAGGCCAGACTCCCCACCTGAGCTACCAGCTGAGGAAGAAACCGTCACTATCCCGGACATTCGAAGAGGCATATGAACCGATACCCATCCCAGGCGGACGTGTCACGGCTGAAGGCCAGATGACCTACGAATTACCTACCCCCGAGTGGATGAAGACAGTTGAAGAACTCGGAACGACACACTCGGCCAGAGTAGAGGCACAGCTACATGCCATGGCCATAATTGAAGAGAAAATTTTACAGTCACCATTCTTTGCTCAATTGGCCCCGCGACGATACATATCTGGGCATGAGCTCCAATATAAACCGTACTTCATGTTAATGGCCGAATACCAGTTAACCATAGAGAAAGAAACAGGCATGAAACCAACACATGCAACTCAATTCGAGCCAGAGGACTTGCCACCAAGGGCGCAGAGAGGTGAAATCCTTCAACCAGACTGGCGCAAAGATTTATTGCAAAATTATCCAGAGATGATGAGCACGTGGGTAAAAGCGCCGCTTCACTTAAAATTTAATCCGTGCTGGGGACCAGTACCACGACGTCGCTCTTGGACTGCCTTCGCTATTAAGCTACAGAACAATAAGCAGTGCCAAGACTGGTTGAACTATCCCTACTTCAAGCCACCAGTCGCGTTACCCATAGTAGGCTACATGATGGCGACGATCCGCCACTGGCTCCCTAGGTTAAAGCATATGGATGATATTGCCGCGCACATGACTGTCAAAATCTTTGACATGATGCAGATGGTCTTTAAAGTCTTCCGACGCATCAAGGCTCCCCATGTAAACACCCCGGGCTTTGAGCATGGCAACTTTGATTTAGTCTATGATATGAGCACAACGCCATCGCTACGGGTGTGTTACGCCTGGCACTGCAGGATCAAATATCTACCGGCATGTTACAAGCAGACATTCGAAGAAATGTTCACCACCGGTTTTTGGGAGTACCATTCAGAAGTATTTATAAGCAGGCCCACACACTTATTGCAATTATTCGCCTGTGAACGAATGGTGTACTCCACACATTATCAGCTCCCACCACCAGACGAGCCACAACCTATCGACTGGGAGAAACTCGAGGCTGATCTAGCCCGAGGTATTCGTATATCAGAGCACACCCTCGCTCAAGACCTCCTACAGAATTACATCCGGCAGACCTCACAACAAGGTTCTGTCAGGGACGACAGAAGCGAGAGGGAGGGGGGTGTTGGAAGCAGCCAGAGGCACAGACGCCACGGAAGCATGTAAAGAAGGAGCAGGGAGCCAGGAGGATCAATTTTTCAAACAAATACATTTCTTATTAATTCTCCAAACATTCAACAGTGATTGTTATCACTAATTGTAACATATGTATCATAGAAAACCCCATTTTGTAATCCATAGCTCCATTTTGTGCAAGCCGAGGAGTCCTCGAGCTTGAGGAGCTTAGGTAGAATGCTCGTACCAATTTTCGTTATTTTTAGACATCGTTTACCCTTCCAAATAGCCTCTAGGACCTATTTTTTAACTAGGCCGGTCACTAGATGTGAAACCGGTCAAAACTAGTCTAGAAACTATAAAAAGAGCTAGAGAGCTCATTTTTGAGGTTGGTTCATTTTGGTTAGTGTGAGCATAGAGCTAGTTTGAGCTTGTAAGAGTATTCTTGAGTAATAGAGCTAATTTCCCACCTTCCATTGTGTCTTGCTTGTCTCTTCATTGTGTGTGTATGTGTGTGTGCATCCTTGTGCTTCTCACCTTCACTCTCACATCATCTCACGTTCACGATCTTCATATCACTCCTACCTCTCCCACGGATTGACAATTAAGGAGGTGAAGCTTCTTAACGTGGTTCTCACCATTGTGCTAGAGCAACAATTGGTGAAGAAAATAATGCTTCAAACTTAAATGGAGGAGGGAATGAAGAACAAGTAACTACACCTAGAGGGAGATCTACGGTTGCTAGGATATGGAGAGGAGACCTGATTCCCCAAGATGACACCTTAATGGATGTATATTTGATCAATGGGATAGAGCATCTCCTTAGAGCACATTCTTCAATTTGGGAAGCTGCTCCTAATCCAGTCACCATCTATGAGTTACAAGATCCTGATTTCTCCACCATCATTACATATCTGGATAAGAATCAGAGAAGATATTGGCCCTTAACAGAAGCGGAAAGAGCTGAGTTGAAATATCAGAATATCCCAGTGTTTCCCCCTAGGGACCAAGCCACTACTTCAAGAAACCCACTCGGAACGTCCCATAATGATTCATATCAACAGTCGGGCCAAACACAACAAACACAACAAACTCAAATCCCAGTCAGACCACCTGTGCAGTTCGCAATGCCTGCAAATAACCCTAATTACCGACCTCAACCAACTATTGACCCAAGACATGGAATTCATGCTCCAGTCAAACCGCCGGTTGTAAGAGGACCAGGCATACCAATAGGAAGATCAATTTTCCTAGTAATGCCTAGACCACCCGAAGCAGGAAGAAGATTAAGGCCAATTCAAGTGGCCAAATGCATGAGAAATCACTATGATGACGCTAGTGGACCTTACAATCATATAGCGGAATTTAAACAAGTAATCAGAGCCGAACAGGTAGACGACTTTTTGATTCAATATGAGTCCTTTGGCCTTACTTTGTCAGACACAGCGTTAGCATGGTTTCAACCATTGGACCCTAATACTTTTCAAAACATGGAGCAAGTATACCAAGAAATGATTGAGGAATTCACTAAGTCAGGAATTAAAAACAATTCTTCATCATTGATCCATAGCTTTAAGCAAGCCCCTACCGAATCAGTGAGATTGGCTGCAAGAAGATTCAAGCAGTATGTAGACAGATGCCCAGTAGAAGAGAGACCTACCCAAAATAAAATGGTGTCATTATTTTTGGAAGGATTGTTGAACGGATCTTTGAGATCATTGGTATATGTAAAGAGAGTTCAGAATTTGCAAGAATGCATGAAGGAATGTATAGATCTAGAAGACAACCTAGCAGAGGACCTGAAAATACCTCAAGGTAGCTTGAAAAGTGAAGATTCGGCCAGTAGCACATCAATCCCTAAAAACAATGTAGAGGAAATAGCCGATTTGGTAGCGAAGAAGTTGAACGTTCAAGGACAGAGGAACTACCCCAATAACCCTATGAGAGTACCCATGCTCAGAAGATGTATGCAGTGCGGAGGAGATCATCCTTCTCACTTGTGTACTAGGGGAGTAGTCCCACCACCTGCTTATGTTTATAATAGACCCCCTGTCCCAGGATCTCTACAATATTGTAGTATAAAACAAAAATATACAAATCACAGTACAGAAAATTACCCTTACCATAGGCAAGCGAGACCAGCACAGCCATACATGAGACCTTATGGATACCCTCAGAGAGATCAAGGAGGTGAAGCCTTTAGATATCCCACTTATCAGCAGCAGACACCGGTGCCACGACCATATGCGTATCAAGGATACACCCAACCACAACCTGTACTAGGACAACAACCGCCCCATCCTCAGACTGTTGTCCGAGTCAAGATTGCTCAACCTGAAGAAAACCTAGAGAGAGCAATAGTCCCAGCCACACCTTTGGTTGGTAATGAACCATATGACTCATCTTACGACCATAGTCAAGGAGCATATCCCAATTATGAAAGCTCAATGATGGAATATGGACAACTGTATGAACCATATGCCTATGGCATGGAAGCATCAGATAGTTCATACGGATATGAGCAGGACTATGTGTCATTAATGTACACAGCTCCTAGAGCAACCATACCACCCCGACCCATGAACAGACCGCCTGTACCCAGAGGACCATGTTACAGATGTGGAGGTGATCACTATATCAGAGAATGTACATTGCCAAACCCACCACCCCCACAACGAGTCTGGGAAGGCTACTGTAGTGAGTGTGGTAAGGAACACCTTTTCAGAGATTGCCCCAAGAATCCCAACAAGGTTACATCTAACGTGCAAATCAATGTAATAGAAGTAATTGAATCATCAGGGAGTGATAAAGAGTACACAATACCATTGAAAGCAATAACAAGAGCCAAAGCAAGAGAGACCCCTAATAAAACGGAGGAGAACAACCAAAATAACAGGGAGGTGAACACACCCATCCCTCAAAGAGTTGAAGACTGAGAAGAGCCGGAGAAAAGTATTGCAAGTAAAAGGTCCCAGAGATGGAAGCACCGAAGAGATAGGATAAAAGAAAAGAAGTTATTACAAAAGAATGAAAAGGAGGAAAACGAACAAAAACCAAAAGAAGAACCGAAGAGGGAAGAAGGAAACAAAAATGAACAGTACAAAAAAGAGGAAGTAGGATCAGTGTTAGCAGACCCTATGCCTGAAGAATTAGCCATGTGGATTCAGGCATACAAGGCACGAATAAGAGCAGGACCTACCATAGAACAACATGAGAGGGAATATCCAAGAGGCGAATTAGAAAAAGAAAGACTGGAGATCTGCAAGAAATTGATAGAAGTTGCACAACAGACCTTAGAAAAACCTGCATCGCCTTTACCCAATACCCGAATTTCTGAAGGAGAATTCCAAGAGTGTGTAAACACTCATGAAAAGCCTGAAGTAAGTAGAACACAGAATGACGAATGTAGTATTGAGAGAAGGGAAGGATCCATAGTTCCCGAAGTAGAAGGAGAATGGACTGAGGATCTATGGGCACGAGTTCAAGAGGACAAATGGAAGAAAGTGGAAGGAATTGAACCACCCTTTGAAGAACTAGAAGCAGGAGATGAAATAGAGGGTTCAATACCTGAACTACATTCAGAGGAAATTTTACCGATGGATGCAAGTAACCAAGGAGAGGAAGATGTAAATGAATTGCCCAATTACACAGGGGAGTACGAACACAATTCAGAATTGTATCGTATTCCCTCAATGAGGAAACGAGAAACGAACCCATCAGTCCAAACATCTGAGATCATACAACGCCTTAGAGAGGTAAAAATCCCTTGTACCCTAACATTCGAAGAACTGTTGAAGGTAAAACCACATTTGAAGGAGAAATTAATCAATCAATGGGAAGTCAAGGAGGAAAAGAAAGAGATAGCAGACGAAGTAAACACGGTGAGAATTCCAGTGGATAAGGTAGGAGACTTTAGTGAGGGAGATGAAGGAAATACCTGCCTTCCAATTACTTATAGGGGTTACACTACCAAAGCCATCTTAGATTCGGGAGCTGGTGTTGGTATTGCTACCAAAGAAATTTGGGAGAAATGGGGAAAACCAGCGTTAAGACCAACACGCATGAAAATACAAATGGCAGATGGACATACAGAAAGACCCTTAGGATTGTTGGAACGAGTAGTTTTCACTACGTGTGGAGTGGAATTCGAACACACTCTAGCAATATGTCACTTCGAAAGGCCAAGCAATTATGAAATGATCCTGGGAAGGCCTTTCATGAGACAGTTAAAGGTCGTACAGGATTGGGGAAAAGATGCGGTATACCTACAACACGAAGGAACCACCACTAGAATAAACCTACATACGTACACTTATCAAGATGTTCCACCTCTACAATGGAATCAAATTCATAAGGAGGAAGACGATCAATCAATTCATAGTGTAGGTTCTAGTGATCAATCTTGGATGAACGAGGACACTCATCTATGGATATGCCAAGCTGCAAAGAAGGAAGAGGAGAGAAGAAAAGGATGGCAGCAAAAACAAGGAATAGCGAGGTCTGTACAAGATCCAGCTTACATGCCACAAGTCTTTTCGGACGAAGAATTTGAACCACACGGTTGGATGGAAATTTTAGCGACCCTCGATGTCTGTGTAAATGAAGAAGTAGTGACCATGAACGAATGTATCGATGAGGAGGGTTATGATGTTAGCTTGTATGTGGTAGTCCTTCAGGAGGCTGAAGAAGGAGAAGTGATCGAGAAAGACTGGAAGGAGGACTACGAGAGCATTGAAATGGAGCCCAAACCAATGGATCTAGGGAATAGTACCACCAACATAAATATCACAGCCAATGGAAAACACCAGGAACTCACACAGAAGGGGGAATTAGAATTTGAAAGAGAATCAGAAGATGAAGAAAATAAACCCCAAGACCAATTTGAGGTACCAGCTCACTTTAAAAAATATGAAGTGGAGGAGAGAAAAATCGCTATTCAAATGCCAAAAAGAGAAGCACAGCCTGGAATAGCATATGATAATAAGGAATAAACCAAGAAGATAGTAGTAACTGTAGAAGAAGGAGAAGAACGATGTACCTTCATAGGACAGGATGTCTCATTAGAGGAAGAACAAGAGTTAATTCGTCTCATAAGAGAATATCGGGATGTCTTTGCTTGGACCTATAAGGACTTGAAAGGAGTTGACCCTTCTATATGTGCGCATAGAATCCCCATGACATCCGAAGCCAAACCTTCTAAACAAAGACCATATACTTACAATGATGTGTATTCAGCCAAAATAAAGGAAGAAATAGACAAGTTACTAGATGCTGGATTCATATACAAGATTGAGCACACAGAATGGGTGTCACCTTTGGTGGTTGTACCGAAAAAGAATGGAAAGTTAAGAGTGTGCATCAATTTGGAAAAAGTAAATGCTGCGACCATAAGGGATAGTTATCCTTTACCAATCACAGATCATCTCTTGGAAAGAGTAGCAGGGAAGGAAGTTTATAGTTTTTTGGATGGTTTTTCAGGGTATAATCAAGTAGCTATTGCTCCTGAGGACCAACATAAAACAGCGTTCGCAACTGAATGGGGAGTATACGCCTTTAGAGTCATGCCTTTTGGTTTAACTAATGCCCCAGCCACCTTCCAAAGATTGATGTGTCATGTATTCAAGGAATTTCTAAGAAAAAGTATGGAGGTCTACGTGGATGATCTTTGTACTTACTCAGCTATACGATCAGAACATATCCCAGAGCTAGAAAAGATCTTTGCTAAATGTCGACAATATCGAGTATGCCTTAACCCAGAAAAATGTGTCTTCATGGTTAGACAAGGGAAAATATTAGGACATATTGTCTCCAAAAATGGAATCTCAACTGATGAAGACAAAATTAAAGTAATTCTGGATTTACCAAGACCAAAGACGGCTAAGGAAGTTCAAGCATTTATGGGACATTGTGGATACTATCGAAGATTTATACATATGTACGCCATAATTGCTAGACCTCTTTATGCATTATTGACTCAATTTAATTGGACCGAGGAATGTGAAAAAGCCTTCAACGAGTTAAAGAATCGATTGAGTTCAGCACCAATCCTTCGAGTACCTAACTGGAATAAGCCATTTCATATTCATGTGGATGCTTCCAAGTTTGCCATTGGTTGCATCTTAGCTCAACCTGCCGATACAGGAAAACTAGACCACCCTATAGCCTATGCAAGTAGACAATTAAATCAAGCAGAACGCAATTATACTACCACGGAGAGAGAAGGCCTAGGGATGGTGTACGCAGTCAAAAAATTCAGACATTACCTGCTGGCAAACAAATTCAAATTCTTCATTGATCATCAAGCCCTACTGTACCTAGTCAACAAGCCTTGTAATACAGGACGACTAGTACGATGGTTTTTATTGCTAATGGAATTTGATTTTGAGGTAGTAGTCAAGAAAGGAAATACCCACATAAGAGCAGATCACTTATCAACAATGACCCATGGAGAACCGCCCATAGGAGTACCAGATGATCTGCCAGATACGTACCTTTTTAACCTGGAAGTATGTCCTCAATGGGCAGAAAAGTTGATCCCTATACTTACACATGGACCTAAAGATGGGATCACACCAAACCAAACCCAAGACCTCTGGAAGACTAAAAACCTTCACATCATTGCGGGAAGTTTGTATCACCAGGATTCAAGTGGATTATTAATGAGATGCGTGGAGGAAGAGGAACAAGAAATGTGGCTTCAGAAAGCACATGTAAACCAATGGAAAACTCATTTGAATGCAAATGGAACGTGGCAAACACTCAAGAGATTTGGCATATATTGGCCAACCATGCAAAGAGATGCACATAACTATGCATCAACCTGTCAAACCTGTCAAGAACAAATCCCAGATGAGAACTCTACCTTATGCTATTCAACCATAGCACCAAGATGGAGCATGCCTCTGGTAAAGTTCTTGAAAACTCAAAAATACCCCGAAGGAGCTACTTCAGCAAGGAAACGTGCACTTGAAGAACAAAGTAAGGATTATGCCATTATAGGAAAACAACTTTTTAAACGAGGGAAAGATAACCAATTACGAATGTGCATTCACGAAGACGAATATCTTTCTGTTTTAGAGATGGCTCATACAGGAGCTACAGGAGGGCACTTCTCTGCAAATAAAACAGCAAAAATGATCCTCTTTGCTGGAATGTGGTGGCCAACTCTACATCAAGATGCTGTAACATATGTGCAACGGTGTGATACTTATCAACGAACGAAATATCCAATTAGAAGAGATGAGATGCCACTTAGACCCATGATGAGTGCCAGAGCTTTCATGAAATGGGGAATAGACTTCATAGGACCTATTAGCCCACTAGCGACCATGCCGAATATATAATTGTAGCAACAGACTATCTGACCAAATGGGTTGAAGCAAAAGCAACCAAGAAAAATGACGCAAGAACCACAACCAAGTTTCTCTTTGAGAACATTTTCACTAGATTTGGACTACCAATAGAAATTGTGAGTGATAGAGGTACGCACTTTGTGAATGAAGTTATAGAAGCTTTATTGAATGAATTCTTGGTAATTCATAAGAAATCAGCTCCTTATCACCCACAAGCCAATGGACAAGCCGAAAGTTCGAATAAAATCTTGTGTACAGTTCTCACCAAAATTGTTAACAATGGTAGATCAGATTGGGATAAGCAGTTACATCATGCTTTATGGGCATTTCGAGTAGCCTATAAAACCGCCATAGGCACTACTCCTTTTAACTTAGTGTATGGACAAAATGCTATTTTGCCAATTGATTTCTTAATTCCCACTCTGAGAGTAGCAACTACTTATGAGTGGACAGGACATGAACTATCAGCTCAATTGGATCAAATAGAAAAGCTTCACGAAACTAGGTTACAAGCAGTAGCAGGCATTTATGCTGCTAAACGGCGACAGAAAGCCTACTTTGATGCGCACATTAAGGACAAAAATTTGAAGGAAGGAGATTTAGTTTTGGTATATACCTTGAAACAACATGCAAAGAAGTTGCAAAAGAGAGGATATGGTCCATTAATCATTAATCGTATATCTACAAGTGGAGCCATCAGCTTAGCAACCTTAGATGGAGATGTATTACCAAACTACATCAGTGGATGTAGAGTAAAACAATATCTAGAACCATTGACCGAAGAAACAATGTCTCGATTAATCAAAGGTAAGAATAGACGCATAGAAGAGGAAAGGATACGAGAAGAAGCGAGACAGGAAGCCCTAGAACGAATTAAGAAACGGAAGGAGTGGATGAGAGAGAGAGATGAGAGATATCGACTAGGAGAAGAACTCATCCGGATGGCTAATTTTAGAGCCACTAAAAACCTAGGATCACAGAGAACGCAACCATATTTAAATTTGGGAGCAGGTAAAACGGAGTACCACTTGGTGGATGCTCTCATTGACACAGGAGCTGCTGTAAGCTGTATCAAGCTTTCTTTGACCCAAAAACTCAAGGAGGCAGTACGCCCATCGATGGCACAGTTGATAGGAATAGGAGGAACGATTACTCAATGCATAGGTGAGATCACCTTACCTCTGTATCTTGGCAACAACACCATGGAACAAAAGCTATTAGTGTGTCATGATCAGGATTTACTTGAAGAGGTAGTGTTAGGTCAAGACTGGATTTATGAATATGAGGTGACCATTCAATTGGCTTTAGGATACATCTCAGCCAGGATAGGACATCATGAAGTATTCAGTCTGCTAGACGAACGACCAATCAAATCTGTGAGCATAGAGCAAAAAGTTCATTCCAATGAACAAAGTCATGAATGTATGTTCACTAGCACTATAGAAACACCTTCATCAAGTACTATATGTGCGGACACATTGAATTCTGATTGCACACAATCTTCTCGTCTAGCAAGTCATGAGAGTGTCAATCTATCTGAAACCAACCTCAGTGAAGCACCATGCCAAAGAGAGACTAGTCCTCTGAGTAATTCAAAATCTGTACCTATTAAAATATACCC
Source organism: Ceratopteris richardii (assembly GCA_020310875.1). Taxonomy (NCBI): domain Eukaryota; kingdom Viridiplantae; phylum Streptophyta; class Polypodiopsida; order Polypodiales; family Pteridaceae; genus Ceratopteris; species Ceratopteris richardii. The sequence goes on along the minus strand of CM035427.1, from coordinate 157,728,379 downwards.
TATTCCATACTCTAACCAAGCGTGGATAAAGAAAGATCAAGTGGAGGAGTATCTTCGACGACAGAAGCACAACCGAAATCAGAACAAACAATCAAAGGAGAAACCAACTCAGTCGGAACAACGAAGTCATTGACGAACTGCTACAATATGGATTACAAAGAAAGTAGTAGCCGCTCAACAGGATCGTTCGCAAATCTGGATTCCTAAGTCATGCGCTCCAAAGAAACTAAGCCGAAATGATGATCTTCAGCACAAGAAGAACCAATATGGTCCACAGGCAAAACAGCCACAAAAAGGGAGTTACTGGAGAAAGAAGGAGTCTGTAATGGCAACCCGAGCCATTCAGAGATTTACAAATCAGATAAAGCAGACATACAACAAGAAAAGAGCCACATTCATCGGAATTATGTAACATACAACAAAGCACAGCAAAATGAAGCAGATTTGGATACCTAAAGACAAAATAAACGGCATGCATCAACCAACTACTTCCAATTGCACACATATGGAGCCTTCGAGACCCAAAGTATGCATGATAGGGCCACATTACAAGGCCAAGTAGCACATTTTTCTTCTATTTCAGGATAGTCGAGCACATTTTTCTCTTGGGAAATAGGAGAGCACTTGTACATACATTAAGAAAATTACTCCAAAAAAAAAAATTTTATAGCCGCTTCGGCTATAACCTAACTTTTCTGTTTTCCTTTTCAGATGAAAATATAAAAATACCTAAATATGTGAAAAATCCAGGTATTACCTTTCTCACACCCACGGGAAAGGGGCGACACCATTCACTCAGAGCAATATCGAGCTTATGACAAACAAATAAAGGAGGATTTCTGATAATATATGGCAACTAATTCATACTCTATATTGAGTGCAGATGGTGTCTACTAATTCTGAAGCTACACAAGAGGAAGAGGTCCAGCTTTTCCCACTCGAGTCAATTACAAAAGCAAGAGGTCACTGGTTTTGGGATGACCAACCAGTGTCAGATCTCATCTTCCTGGCTACTATCAAAATAATGGATAGAGATCACTATTTTCCCATCCTATCCCAGGACTTCAAAACAATCGTCCAAGGCTTGCCACATATTGAAGAAGTATGGACACAGGCCGAATTAGAGTCATTCCTAAAATTGCCTATCTATGTACCGGACTTTCAAAGGTGTACACAGGTAATGAACACATTACAGCCTGCGACAACAAAGATAACTGTTCCAGAAGCGAAAGTATTAGATAAAGTGGGAACCTGGAAGACCATCCAATTCACACACGAATTAATCAACAGAGCATTTGGATGGAAGCAAGAAGGAGTCACAAATGTCAAAGCAGAGTGCCATGATCCCAAGAAGAGATCATTTTTGGATATAAACAGAATTGACATAGAAGATGCTGTTCGATTGGTGCATCAACACTTTTGTTTCCCAAGCATGCACAGGTATACCGCTCCACAGAAGATAGTCGTACAATTACTATCGCATGCCATGAGACAAATTGGGAACAAAGTGAATATGACAGGCTATGTTCAAGAAAGATTATTTGAAGCCCAGAAGAAGTGGGGCCAGAAGAAATTTTTGAATGGTAGTTCGGCTCTCACATTACTGATATATGAAGCTTTAGATATGAAGAATTGTTTGAGAGAGATGCCAACTTCAGAAAAGCTAGCTCAATATGCAAAACCCGCCATTGTCCCTAAGAAAAAGAAGGTTGCCATCAGTGGGGAAGAAGCAGAAACCAGTTCTCAGCCGAGAATGAGAGGCACAAAAAGACTACGAGAAGTCAAGCAAGATGAAGAAGGAGAACCTATGACAAAAAGAGTCCATGTACTTCCCAAAGTAACCATTGCAGGACAGAAACAAATCACGGAGGAAGAATTGACTAAAGCACTAGAAGAGACGCACAAATACACGGAGGGACAAATCAACTTACCAGTGCAAGGTCATCATTATCAACAGCCACAACAGGGATTAAATACAAAAAGAAAACTCACTAAAGTTCACCGATACCGCGAAATAGGATTAGACAATTCCAGCTCGTCATCACAGGACAAAGAAGAAAAGGACACATCATTGTTGGATGTTGATATTCGAAGCGAATCGAAGGATGATGGGCAATGGACCGAATTAAATGAAGTGGACTATGGTGAAGAACCAGAAGGTCTCAAGCCAGTCGATCAAGAAATAAAAGTGAATCAGAAAACCACAAGCACAAAGACAGATATGGAGATATCAAAAATGGAGAATGAAGATAATGATATAGAAACGGAAGAACCCTTCACACCAATCAGGGTTGTGGCAGAACCCTCCCCAATGGATGTCACGTTTCAGGGGAGTGCCACTAAAAATGATGAAGCAAAAGGAGATGATAAAGAACCCAGGGTACAACTGCAAGTTAGGCAAGCACATAATGAAACACTCCAGGTGGCAGAAGGCAAAGATGTGCAAACAGGAGAGACTCCAGGCATAGCAAAGACATGGCTGAATGTAGACATAGCTCAGCTCAAGCCTGTTGTGCAAGATATGATTAGAACAGCTCTGGACACACAACAATTAATGCTTGACGCTGATGAAGATTACGACCAAGCCATGCGAGACAAGAAAGAACTTGAAAGAGCAGGTCAGAATCTTTCCAACGAATTATCCAAGGTAAGAGAACAAGCTCTGAATAAAGAAAAGGAACTTCAAGAGGTCAAAACACGAAACAACATGCTAGAGACAGAGCAGACAAAACTGAAAGACCAAGTCCAAGAACTAACAAAGAAATTAGAGATGAGTGAGACTAAGAAGACACGTATTCAAGCACGAAGTAAAATCTTAGAGTCTCAGCTTAAAGTCAGTATGGAGGAAGCTGACAATATACGACAACGAAATAAAGAGTTAATGACAGCTCTCATTAGTGATCAGCCACTTGCAGTTACTGACAACCCACAAGGAAATATCAAAAACTTGGAAGAAAAGATAACTAAACTAGAAGACCAGCTCAGCCAGGAGCAAGCAGTCATTACAGATTGGGAAAAGAGATACATGGAGGACACAGCTGCCCTCAGAATGAAATGGAAAAAAGCAGAGAATAACTACCTGCGACAGTGTAAGGAAGACACAGATCAAATGAATATTGTGGCCCAGGAACTAATTAAACACCAGGCAACTATTGCTAAGGCTGAAGAAGAAAATAAGAAAAAAGATGATTTAATCAAACAGCTTCAGGAGCAATTAGAGCAACGAGCAAAACAGGGGACACCAGTAGTTCCACAAGAGACCAAGGCTACTGTGGAGAAAGAGGTACGTCCTCTCTCTCCCCCCTCGTTTCATTCACCGGTAAAGGAGGAAAAGGAGGTTCACATTGAACCTAACATTCGGGAAATTGCAGAACTGAGCAGACCAGAAAGGGCACTACTGGTGTCCCAACTTACGGCAGAATTTGAAGATCAGATCATCAGGATCATGAAAGAAGCTAAAATAGAAAATAAACAATTAGAACAAATTTTGAAGCCCTTTAATGTACCATACGGACTACTTAAAGAACAAACTAGACATTATATAAAGTGTGCAACGAATAAAGATCCGGATCACAACCTTCAATTCAGGCATGACACTTTCAATTACACTCAAGAGGAGTTCGAGAAGGCGGATCCAATATGGCGACGAAAGATTTTAGAGAAGCATCCAACGTTGCGGGTACAGTGGGAAGCATCACCATATGCACTTCAAGTCAATCCATCTTTTTGTCCTGTACCCCGTCGACGATCTTGGACGCAATCTTGGCTCAACTACCCTTTACTACCTAGTCCGCCACATAATTATCTACCAACCGAAGAATACATGGTAAAGACAATGGAATTTTGGATTTCCAGATACGTTTCAGTTCCGGACTTAGCCATCAAAATGACTAACAAAATATTCAGTATGCTACTAACAGTGCTAAAAGTGTTCCAACATGCCAAATATACATTTTTGAATTTCATCGGAATTACTCAAGGATCGGAAGCACTCGTTTTTTATTTATCCACTATCCCGAGCAGACTAACTATTATGGCATATTATTCTCGTCTCATGTTTTTGCCATCGACATATATGCAGACTTTTGAAGAAGCATTCTTTACAGGCTTCTTTGAAATTGATTCAGAGATTTTTGTTAAAATGACTTCCAATTTGAATGCAAGACTGGTGGCCTATGAGACAAGTTTCTTTGCTGATCATAGACAGGCGCCAGAGGACGGAGTAAAGTCTCAGCAATGGAAGGAGTTCATGCTATGTCACGCTAATCTGCTAAATCAAAGAGAGCAACACGCCATCCAAACCTACACACGTCGCGACAAAAAGCCTGTCGGGGACGACAGAGTTCAGGAGGAGGGACGTGTGGAAGGGGAATCAAGCAAAAAAAAAAGAAGAAGAAGATCAAAGTCAAAAACAACTCAATAAAGAATAAAACAATGATATCCGAAGACATATCTCTGCAGGAAGCCCCGTAGGGGCGCAACACCCATCTCTGCACAGAGCCCGCAGGGGCACACACACCAAGGAAAAGCACGCAGCTGAGAGGAGGAACCAGGGCCAACAAGTATTCCATATGAGGGTGCTTCAACCTCTTGAGTTATAGAGGATTCAGATCAAGGCTTACGAGCTACATCCGCATATGTGAACTAATGGCGTGCGTGGCAAACCGAATCAACCGGCTTGGAGTAATGCAACCAGGTCCGATGTGTGCAACCAGGACAAATCAGAGCGCCTCTAAAACGTAATGCAAGATCAAGAATCAGGCAAAACTGGCCACGGGATGCGTGCGGACAACAAACTGAGGACAAGAAGCAAAGCCTGTCAAGGGACGACAGAGACGAAGAGGGGGAGAGTGTTGTAGAGCTAAAGAAAGCACAAAGCAGAGAAAAAGACGGGCCCCAAAATTTTTCCGATTTGGACATCATATTTTTGTATCATAATCATTCTTATAAGATATTTTCCATTGTAAATGCACTAGAGGAGTCCTCTAGATGCATCCCCACAGAAGATTGGAGATTTACCCATGTAAAATAGTAGGAAATTAGTCTTTTAGTGAATAAAGTGCTGGTCTCTTGTGTGAAAGGACCATTTTTAGGGCACTAGTATATAAGTCAAATGTGACTCTTTGTAAAGAACTTTTTGCCATTGTGAGAATAGAGAGCACAGAAATTCGAATTTGTGTCTTGTTCACTCTGTATCTTCTTCTTCGTGAGCTTGTATGCATGTGTATTGCTTGGAAAGAGTGCTTGTGAGTGTTGTCTATCCATGAAAGTGTTTATTTGCTGTAGGTAAGGTGTGTGCGAAGTGTAGGAAGTGCTGAAGTGTAGGAAAGTATTTCCCGTGACTTAGTATTTTGCTCATAACTTGAAGTAGGAGCGTCGGAATTGAGTGAAACGACTGCCATTGGATGCATCTTCCCGAGAGCTTCGAAACGCATATGCTATTCGCTATATTTGGAGTTCGGAGCTGGAAGAAAAGTCCAAAATACTGACGGCTACTGCACCAAGTATCGTTTCGCCTTGACCAACAGTTGGAGCTTGTTTGGATAAGTCTTTGCTTTATTTACACTCTTTGAGTAGTTCATTTGCATTGATCATTACATGATTGCATGTACTCATACACTCGACTAGGTTTGTATACTCTTTGGATTGATAATTAAAAGCGTGTATCCCCACTATATGCACTTGAGAGGGGATTGAGGTATAGTCTCTTTCTCCGCAAGTCCCTAAGTTGGTACTTAGGTCAACAAGCACCCACAGTCTTGATAAGAAATGAAGACTCAGTACATAGGAATATCGAGGTAGTAAAGAACACTAAAGTACAGTGCAACCTCACTTTAGAAGAGCTATTCAAGGTTAAGCCCGAGTTGTGGAAACATGTAGTCAAACAAGTGTCAGATGTAGCAAAACCTCGTTCCCAGGTAGGATCTCATAGAACAGTGCAAGAAATAACCTTGGACAAGATAGGAGACATGAGGGAAGGAGAAGAAGGAAACATCTATCTCCCTATCACTCATCAGGGTTACACAACCAAGGCAATTTTGGACTCAGGTGCAAGAGTTGCAATTGCTACCATTTCCCTATGGAATCATTGGGGCAAGCCACCACTCGGGCCTAAGAGAATGAAGTTACAAATGGCTGATGGTCACATTGAGAGGCCCTTAGGATTGCTAGAAGGAATAACTCTCACCACTTGGGGTGTAGAGTTTGAACATACTTTTGCTATATGTGACTTTAGCAAGAATCAAGCCTACGAGATGATTATGGGAAAACCCTTCTTGAGGCAATTGCAAGTAGTGCAGGATTGGGGGACAAATTCTTTGTATATGCAACACTTGGGTGTAACAACCAAAGTGAATCTCAAAGATTTCTCTCATAGAGATGTGCCCCCCATTCAATGGAATCCCATCCATAGAGCCACAGATGATATAGAGTGAGTGCATGTAAGGAATTGAACTCACAACCTCTTGGTTAGGAATGTGATGGGCTAACCACTTGCCCCAAAAGCCATGGTTGAGGATTACTTCCTAATCCTCTCTCTTAGGGTGTGGTTCAACCATCTCCTACCAGGATTATGTTACATTCTTCCCCCCTTTGTCGATCATTGTCCTCAATGATCTACTCTTGTATCCCTCTAGCCTCGGTGATCAGTCCCTTGAACCCCTCGGTGCCCTTGAATTGATGTCCCTCAACCTTGCACAGTTTCTTGAACCTTGTTCGCAACCTTGGTCTCTTGAACCCTTGCTCTCAACCTTGGTGTCTTGAACCTTCTTGTTCGCAACCTTGGTGTCTCGAGCCCTTGTTCTCAACCTCAGTCTTGAACCTTGTTCTCACCCATGCTTGGTATCTTGAACACTCAGTCAAGTGACACCCAAGGATTCCCAAGGAATTCACACTTCCAAGCTAGCTCATTGGAAAGTTCGTTCCGAGAGCTTTCCAACGGTATATTACACGCCTCAATCCGACCTACGGATTGAGAGATACACCCGAATCATTGTAAGGTCCATTCTTGAAACCAACGCGCGCGCCTTCCACAATTCCTACCCTTTCACATAGAGGATGCCCAAGCGCCTTTTTTAGAGGCCATTGAGTCATTCCATCTTGCCCAAGCCTACTTCCTAGGCTCTGATACCAATGTAAGGAATTGAACTCACAACCTCTTGGTTAGGAATGTGATGGGCTAACCACTTGCCCCAAAAGCCATGGTTGAGGATTACTTCCTAATCCTCTCTCTTAGGGTGTGGTTCAACCATCTCCTACCAGGATTATGTTACAGTGCATTCCATAGGATCAGGATCCTCATGGATGCATGAAGACACTCACTTATGGATGTGTAAAGTGGCAGAAGAGGAAGAGAAAAGGGAAAAGGCTAGAGAGGTAGGTGCAAAGGAAACACATAGACCAATACAAGACTGAGCCTATGCACCTGTAGTATTTCCTGATGAAAAGTTTGAGCCTCATGGTTTTGCAGAAATCTTAGCAACTATGGATGTAGCCATCAATGAAGAGCAATGGACCCCCCACTGTGATGAGGATGTGCCATGTATTTAAAGAATTCTTGAGGAAGAATTTGGAAGTCTATGTTTATTATCTTTGCGCTCATTCCAGCATTAGACAGACCCATATACCTAAACTCAGACAAATCTTTGATAAATGTAGAGAATATCAAGTCTGCTTGAACCCAGAAAAGTGTGTTTTCATGGTCAGGCAAGGCAAGATTCTAGGACACATAGTGTCAGAGAACGGCATATCCACTAACGAAGAGAAAGTGAGAGCTATCACAAAACTACCTAGGCCAAAGAATGTCAAGGAAGTGCAAGCTTTCATGGGGCATTGTGGTTATTACGCACGTTTCATACACATGTATACCATCATTGCAAAGCCTCTATATGGACTTTTGACCAATTTTGAGTGGACTGATGAATGTGAGAAATCTTTCAATGAGCATAAATGGCGATTATGTTCAACACCAATCTTGACTACACCAGATTGGAACAAGCTATTCCATGTCCATGTGGATGCATCCAATTATGCTATTGGGTGTGTACTTGCATAACCTATGGGTGAAGGTAATATGGATCTTCCAATTGCCTATGCTAGTAGACAGTTAAATGCAGCTGAAAAAAATTATACCACTACTAAGAGAGAAGGGTTAGGCATGGTATATGAAGTTAAAAAGTTTAGACACTATTTGCTTGTAGATAAGTTTAAATTTTTTACTGATCATCAAGCTCTACTTTACTTGGTAAACAATCCATGCAATACAGGTAGATTAGTAAGATGGTTCCTCTTACTAATGGAATACGACTTTGAGGTAGTGGTGAGGAAGGGCAAGACTCACTTGAGAGCAGATCATGTCTCGAGGCTCACATCTGGAGAGGCCCCTCAAGGAGTATCAGATGACCTTCGTGATGCTTACTTGTTTAATTTAGAAGTTGTACACTGTGCGCCAAGACCTTAGTGCCCGTACTGACATATGGGTCTAAACATCCAGTAGTAAACACTCAAGATAGGGAGGTAGTAAAAGCCCAGAAGTACCATATCATGGCAGGGAGTATGTACAAGTACACGGATCAAGGAATATTATCTTGTTGTGTGGAGGAGATGAGTACGCAAAGTGGTCGCAATTAGCACATGTGGATGCATTAGGGCAACACTACTCGAGGCAAAGAACTTTACAGACACTAGAGAGACTCGGAGTGCACTAGCCAACTATGGAAGCAGATGTCCATAGGGTGTGCAAGGAGTGCCCAATATGCCGTACTAAGCCACCAATGGACCATGCCACTCTTTATCCAGTGTCTTTAGTGCCATATTGGAGTGAGCCATTAGTAGCCTTTTTGAGGACAAGAACCTTTCCCCAAGATATGACATTGGCTAGACAAAGGAGCTTAGAACAAGAAGCTTTGGACTATACTCTCATTGGAGATAATCTATACAGATGAGGAAAAGATGGGTATCTTTTGATTGTGTGTCCATGAGAGTGAATATCTTAGGATCTTGGAAACTGCTCACCAAGGTGTAGCAGGAGGAAACTTTGGACCAGATAGGGTGATCAAAGCAATACTATTTGCAGGCCTTTGGTGGCCAACCCTTCACATGGATGCACATACCTACGTGAAGAGGTGTGATGTTTGTCAACGAACTCAGTATCCTATACGCAAAGATGAGATGCCATTGAAACCTATGATGGGTGGACGTGCATTCTCTAAGTGGGGAATAGACTTTGTTGGTCCTATTAATCCCCCAACTAAGGGTTCCCATGTTGAATACATTATTACAACAAAGAACGACGCCCAGACGACAGCTAAGTTCTTATTCGAGAATGTGTTCACTAGATACGGATTACCAATAGAGTTAGTGAGTGATAGAGGCACACACTTCTTAAATGAAGTCATTGAGAACCTTCTCCAAGAAGTCTTGGTGATACATAAGAAGTCGGCTCCCTATCATCCACAAGCTAATGGACAGGCTGAGAGTACCAATAAGATTCTCTGCAATGTATTGACAAAATTGGTTAATAATAAACACTCTGATTGGGACAAACAATTACACCATGCTGTTTGGGCATACATAGTTGCCTATAAAACGGTACTCCAAGCCACACCCTTTCAGATGGTGTTTGGCAAAAATACAGTGCTACCATTGGACTTTTTGATACCTACATTGAAAGTAGCACAAGAGCATGACTAGACAGGCCATGAACTCTCCTCAAGAATTTTCGATCTTGAAAGACTAGGTGAAACAAGGTTGAGGGTAGCAGCAGGAATTTATGCAGCCAAGAAAAGACAAAAGGCATATTTTGATGCACATGTGAAGGATAAGGGCTTGAAAGCAGGAGACCTAGTCTTAGTCTACACCTTGAAGCAACATGCTCGAAAATTAGAGAAGAGGGGCTATGGACCAATGATTATCAATAGGATCTCCACAAGTGGAGCAGTTCAACTAGCCACTCTAGAAGGCAACATCCTACCAAGTTACATAAGTGGATGAAGAGTCAAGTTATATCAAGAACCCCTGACGGAGGAGGCTAAATCCACTCAATACTGCCAAGAAATGCAAGGAAGAAGAAAAACGAATTTGAGAAGCACATGCGGAAGCTTTAGAACACATTCGACAAATGAAATTATGAAGATAAGGTAGAGATCCACCTATGTCTGACACTCAAGAAGCTCTAACTTATCACATGGCCATGTGCGAAGTATTACGTGAACGTTACCATAGAATAGTTGATCGATGACCCTTTGTGACCCTAGAGCTAGGACAAGAAGAGAGTGCAAGGACTGTAAGGGCTTTAATCGACTAAGGAGCAGCCACTAGTGTTGTTAGAATTTCTTACTGCCACAAATTGAAATTGAAGATCAATCCTATGGAGGCATATCTCATAGGATTGGGAGGTGTGGAAACCCCTTACATGGGTGAGGTGGAACTTCCCCTCTACATTCAAGATGTTCTAATGATAGTTAAAGTGCTAGTATGTGAAGACGAGGATCTTACCGAACCTCTTGTCTTGGGCCAAGACTAGATCGATGATCATGCAGTCAACCTCAACCTAAGAAGTACACTTCTTCAGGCTTGGGTGGGCCAAAACCGCATCATGATTGAATTAGAGAACAAAGCACTCAAGCCACTAGGAAAGGCTCCAAATCTTGGTCCCTCCAGGAATCCACATGAAGATAACAATGCTATTCTTGTCCAAAGTTCTATGGTGTAGAAGATTGTCACTCTTGACAAAGGTGCAGAAGTCAATAAGGAGTTCCCTTCTTTTCCAAAGAAATTCCCAGGAAGGCAAGCAGGACATCACATGACACAGAGGAAGCATGATCAATGACTAGTGCAAAATAAAGTACCTCAGGGCATGAAGCAAATCTGGATACGTAAGGATGAAAAATCCTCTGCTTTGGAGATAGGATCCCAAAGATGCTCCAAACGAACTACAATGAAGGAGTATCCTAGGCATCAATCTAGACAAACCTTTCTTATTTGGGTCCCCAAACGGTCAGTGAAAGCTCACCCACATACCGGACAGATTTGGGTACCTAAGATTTGCTTACATGCTCAAATACCTCCACATAAGCTCACAAGTGAGGGTCATCATTCACCACCACTCACATCCTACACTCCACGCACATCTGAAATCAACATCTCCACACCTGAAGTCACTGCTAAAACTGTTTGGAAATGGGTACCCAAAAAGTCCCAAAGCCAACACAATCTAAACCAGAAACCTTTACATGACATCTCAACCAAAAGCCATAATCCCAAAATAAGAGTTTGGAGAATTAAAACCTGTCTCAAACCACCCGACCCAATTTTGTAAATCAATCCACTCTGATGTAGGTGCATTCCGAGTACATTGCACATCCAAAAGTATGCATCTAGGGTGAACCCTAACCTACTAACCAACATTCACACACATCACAAAAACTTACCCACTAACCCCTAACCACTTGGAATGTCATGTTAGTATTGTGGAGGGAACACTATAACATCATGTTTCCTATGCAATGCTAATGGACCTCTCTTCTTCTAGCAGATAAGCATCAACAACTACAAGCAGTCTCATCGCAGAAGCAGCAGGCTCGAGCTCACAGGCAGGAGTAAGTACTGCAGGGATTAATGTGGAGAGTCTACTTATTGATGTGCCACCAATGGAACGACCTATAGAGTTGCAACACCTCCAGAAAATACCTATACTGGACCCTCCCACAAGAATAACAGAGAGAGTCCATGCACATTCTCGTTGGTTCAATGGCATGCGAGGACCCTTAGGGGAGGCCAAGTATATCTGGGAGTCCAAGTGTGAGTATGACAAATCATGGGTCCGATTCCAATTCTTTTCCAAGGAGTTTGAGACTCTCCAGAACACACAAGATCTTTAGACCATATGGCAGCATGCAGGGCTAGCGAAGTACTTTGCAGCACCCTCACCCAAACCAGATCTCCTATGATGTTAGTACTTGGTCTCAACATTACAGGCGAATGAAGAAAAAGATAAACCAGGAACATTTGTCCTTCCTTCTCTGTTGGGCAATGTAGCTCAATGATGAGTAGCACCTCCTTTAATGTCAATCCGGGAAGACGTGAGGATGGTATGAAGACCTCGAGCAAGTGGCGGCACAAGTGCGTGAGTGAGAAGCACACAAGCATGCACACACATACACACACACGCGCACACAAGGCAGGACAAAGAGTGAGAATCAATGGAGCTTTTTAGATTACTTTCAAAATGCTCTTACAAGTTCGTTTCAATTACAATCTAGCCCCAAAAATGAGCTCTCTAGCTCCTTTTATAGTTTTTGACTAGCTTTTGGCCCTGTTCAGACCTAGTGTCCGGCCTAGTTAAAAATTAGGTTCTAGGGCTTATTTGGGGGTTCAAACGAGATCTAAAAATTATGAAAATTGGTACGCAACTACTTCTAAGGCTCCTCAAGCTCAAGGACTCCTTGGCTTGCACAAAATGGAGCTACAAAAATGTGAAATGAGATTTACAATGATTATTAGTGATAAAAATCACTGTTGTTGTAGGGATTTCTTCTAGTGATCTGCCATACATATCTTCAAGCTCCCTACTTGCTCTTCTTCCCTGCATGTCCCTCTCTCTGATTTGCATTAATGTCTTGAAAAAATATTGGCCTACTTGCCAGATCTTCTTTGACTGCCCTGTTTGCTTGTGCTGTCCCTTCGCTCTGACTCCCTTCTTTGACTTTCACGTCTTGTAGATCCTGATGTACCAAGGCTACTGCCAACACCCCCCCCACTCTCGCGTCTGTCGCCCCTGACAGACCCTTGTCTAGCTGCTTTTTGTACGTAGTATTGTACAACATCGGCGGCGAGGTGGTGTTCTTCTAACCTGAGTCCCCTTGCTAGATCTGTCAGCAATGCATCCCAATTGACTGGCCCTGGGACATCTGGATGTGGCACCCGTAGCTGCTCTGAGTGAATGGTTCGCTCCACAGCAAATAAATGGAGGAGATGTGAGGGTCTGGGTACAAATATTTCTGAGTGGTATTCCCAGAACCCTGTTATGAACATCTCTTCGAATGTTTGTTTAAAGCAAGCCGGGAGGTATTTTATTCTGGCGTGCCAAGCGTATATCACCTCTATGGAAGGAGTGGTGCTCATGTCATACACTAAATCTTGGTTTCCTGTAAGGAATCCGACGCCTGAGAAGTGTGGGTCCTTGATATTCTTGAATGTCCTGAATGTAATAAGCATTAACTCAAAAATTTTCATGCACATCTGGGCCATTACATCAGGGGTATTCTTTAATCGGAGGCTCCAGTGCCTTATAGTGGAGATCATGTAATTGACAGTGGGGGGCCCTTGAGGGGGTGCTAGATAGACGTAGTTTAACCATTTGGCGCATCCCTTGATATTCTTGACTGCAATGGTAAACTCTGGCCATGTACGTCTGCGGAGTACAGGAACATAACAAGGGTTATATTTAATAAAAAGAGGCATATTCGTCCAGGTGCGAACCATCTCCGGATAGGTTTCGAGGAGTCGGATCCTCCAAGTGGGTTGATGAATGGAGCCTTTTTTAGCACTCTCTGGGATGTCATCTGGCCCAAATTGTGTGGCAAACGTTGGAGGTTTGCCACATTTATGTTGGATTTCTGCATTGTAGTCCGCCAGGAGTATACAATAGGGCACATATTGATCATCATTGGTTCCGATCCATCTATGGTGGGACATGCTGCGGAAGTATTCTGATTTAATAATAGTGTCCTCTATCTTTGCCATGGATTGGATCTGAACTGCTACTCGATCTTCATGAGTTGATGCCGTTTTCTCTAGTGTCTGGAGCCACTCAGGTACTTCGATTTCTAGCGTATCCATTCCTTCTGCCGTTTGTTCACCACCTGGCATTGGCATAGGAACGTAAGGTTCCTCATACGTCTCATCTACCTCGATGGGTACCAAATCCTCGGGTTCTGGTTCGACAACTGGAGAGGGTTGCCTTTCATGTGTGAGTAATCTTGCTTGTAATTCGGCCACCTGCTCTTTCAATGCCTTGACTTCCTCTGAAGTCGTGGTCGTTTCCGTGACTTTGGGTGCTGTCTGTTGCTCTTGGAGTTGATTGCGCAGCGCATCCCGTTCCCTTTCCAAGTCATCATGAGCTTCTAATAGATCTGCATAGCTGTCCAAGATGGTCTTCATTGTCTCTGAGGGCACCGCTTTAAACTGCTCTGGATCAATTTCGTGTGGAGCGCCTTCCATTGCTGCTTCTAGATTAGCTTCATTTTGCTGCTGCAGCCTCTTGTTTTCTTCTAGGGCGGCCGCCATGTGTTTTCTAAGAAGTGCCAGGTTACGCCGGACTTTGAGATTATCGGCTTGATATACCTCGAGCAGAGCTTCTAGTTGTTTGGCACCTGATTCTGTCGATGGTTGGGGTGCTGCCAGTAATGTCTGGTGAGCCTGCTCAAGCGTCGCGTGGCGTTGATTCAGTTCTGCATTTTCCGTTTGTAGAATGTGAAATTGTGTTTGTAAATTCTGGTGGTGCGTTTCCAGTTGCTGATACCGGTTGTCCAGAGCTTTGTACTGATGTTGGAGCTGGTATACACATTGGTTTAATGCAAAAAATATGTTATTTACATTAAATAATGTTGGGAAAGGTGAAGATGCAGGGGGAATGGGGGCGGGAATGGGAGAGGTGAATGCTGTGGATGTAAGTGGAGATGTGGGTGGAGGGGGTATGGGTGATGAAGGTGGCATGGGGGGAGGGAGCGGTGCTGTGGCAGGTGATGTTTCCATCGTGTCAACTGTTTGAGTGACTGTGTAGATGGGAATCGTTGGTGGAGTGGATGTGACATCGGTGAACAGGGTGGTGAAGGTAGGCATGGTGACTCCCCCGAATTGGATTCCCGGGGAGAGTGGGATGCCCATGACAACGGTAGTGGTAGTGGATGTGGTAGTGTTAGTGTCCTGCGGTGGAGTGAATTGTGTAGTGTGAGGTGGGGATGGTGGTGATAACGGTGTTTCGTGATATTCTTCTGCTTGCGTTGACTCGCCAGGTGCTGATGTATTGATGTGAATTTGCTTTCCGGACCTCCTGGGACGAGTAGGAACTCTCTTTTCAAACCTGTGGATGTAGGCCATTGCTTCATGGATGGCCTCGTCCAGTCCTACAGCGTCGGCATGAAGGTTCATGGACTCAATGAACAAATCATCCACACCTTCCTCCGCTAGCAAGTCGTTCATGAGTCTTTTGCCCTGTTCGAGAGACATCTTATGCTGTTCCTGAACCAGTCGCATGGTTCGATATAGTCTCTTGATCTGTGCCGAATATGCTGGGGCACTTGCTAACTCGGAGAGTTCGTCATATCCTTGCTGTTGTTCTTCGTCGGCTTCTTCTTCGTCTCCTCCTGCCTCTTGTTCGTCTACATCGACTTCTACCACTCGGGGTTGGGTGGGGGCCGATGTTGTTTTGGGTCGTGGTTCCTGATCTCGCGCTGCTTCCGCTTCGAGGTTTGAGTCATAGATTAATCGGGCAATTTCTTCATCCGTGAGGTCCTCAAGAGTGAATCCCTGCGGGAATTCTAAATCGGATGGAATGGGTGGAAACACCAGATTAGGCCCCTCCGTGCTTGGTCGTGGTAGCCGGATTGTGAATGGCCTAACTCGTCGTGTCTGTGGAGGGGTGATTTCTGGTGTGGCGGTAGCTCCCCTTGGTTGGGCACAGGGTAGTTGGACTCCCCCTCTCATCTTCTTGGATGGGGGACCTGCTGTTGATAATCTTCTTTGGAATTCTTGGACTCGGGACCATACGAGTGCCCGCTGAACAGGCACGTCATAAGCCAAGCATCTGTAGATTATTCTGGTCAAAGCACAACACCCGTGGAGTACATTCTTCTGTTTCTTGTTCCACCTTTGATGTGCTAGGTGGATCTGGTCTATGATCCAGTGTGGCACATTGATGGGCAGGCTTTCGGTTTCTGCTAGATATAAACTGAACCATATTTTTTTCAGGGGCATTGTGAATCGTTCTTGGGCGGGAAACGCAAAATGCTGCATGACGGTTCGCAGGTGAAGCGCAATGGTAGGTGTCATCGCCACCATGTCCTTGAGCTTATTAAGATCCTTGTGCTTCATTCGACCTGGAACCATGGTTTCCTTTTCTGTTGGGATGTGCATGCCATACATAGCCAACGCTTCTCTTACCAGATTGAGGGTCAACTTGAATCTTTTGAGCTCATTACCCGGCAGCAGTGATGGCAACACAAAGGTGCTGTCGCCGCCCTTGACTCTGCTTGGCGTGATTGTACTGATCAGATATGAACATCGTAAAAAATCCGGCTTTGGTATGTGGGTCCTGAAATAACTTTCCACACCTGCTTTGACCCAAACTGATCTCATAACTTCAGCATTTTGGTAGCTTTCAAATTCGCGTGTGAAAAAGTGGTATCGACCCCATTTGCCATTGAACTCCAATTCTGCTTCCCAGAAGTAGGTTCCATCGCCCAGTGGTCCAGCAACATCACTGAACCAATGCGCATGCTTACCTACTTGAGAAGTGTGTCCTTGAGGAGGGTCCTGGATGGGGAGCACATGCACTTCTTGAAGCTCTTGTGGTCTTGCGGTGAGACGTGGCTCAAGGAGAAGTGTTTCTATGTCCACGATCTGGGGACCAGATCCGGCTTGAGAGCTGGTACCTGCTTCTGCCATGGCCCTGTTTGCTGATTGGTTCTGTGAGAATATAGAACCAAGTGTTAACATTGTAATGGACAAGATAAATCCGTTGTTGTCCTCGTTACAACATTAACATAAGGTAGATGGTGAGTTAGTGGTTAGTGAGTGCATTAAGACAGTGTGTGTAGTTAGTGATTGTGTTGTCCTAGGAAACTATTGCAGTTAGTAAGTGGGTTATGAATTTACAAATTGGGGTCGGGGGGTTTATTACAGACCCTAGGCTGCCAAATGCAGTGAGTGGGCTTGGCCTTCGGTTTCGGAGGGTCTCTACAGAGCCTTCTCGGTGTCGTGGTTTGAAGATGAGGCCTTTTTGGGACCCATTTACAATTGATTACATGTACGCTCTTGGGTTTTGGTGTGTACATGAGTGTTGAGAACGAGTGAAATCTGGCAGTATGCGTCGCTGCGTTATGCTGTTTAAGTTGTGGCCTCAGCGTAGCTACTTGTGCCATCAAGCAAGCCTTAGGCACCCAAATTTGTCTTGATTGTGGGCTTGCCTTCATCGACTTCTTGGGCACCCAAATAGATTTTATTTTAGCAGAAGAATTTCTGAAAGACTTCTTATTAGCGTCGCGTTGTTGGTCACTAATAAGAGGCTTTACCCCTGTAGTTGACGGTGGTGCAACTGGTCGTTCGCCTTTCCGCACCCATACCTGATCTATTTGCTGGGCTGTTCTGCTGCGCAGGTACTTTTGATCTCTGACATAGGTAGTACCCTGCTTCTTCTGCCTTTGATCCACCTTGGGTTGCTGCCTCTTTCCAGCCTTTGGAAAAGAAGGGAGTTCCTTTGCATTCCTGACTCCTTTTTTGCGAATATCATTCCTCTGCAACACATAGTTTTGGACAAGAACAGCATGGTCATCTTCATGTGTACCCCTGGAAGGACCAGGAGTCTGTGCCTTTCCTACTTCCTTGAGTGCTTGATTGTCTAATTCTATTGTAACTCGACTATGATTGACCCAAACCTGGAGAAGTCCACTTCTTAGGTTTAGATTGACTGCTTGGTCATAAATCCAATCTTGACCCAGGACAAGAGGCTCAGTGAGATCCTCATCCTGACACACTAGTACTTTAACTGTCATTGCTTCATCATGAATGTAGAGGGGAAGTTCCACCTCGCCCATGCAAGGGGTTTCCACGCCTCCCAATCCTATAAGATATGCCTCCACAGGATTGACAGTTAACTGTAACTCTTGACAGTAAGACATTCTAACAGCACTAGTGGCTGCACCTGAGTCAATCAAGGCTCTTACGGTCCTTGCACTCTTTCCTTGTCCTATATCTAAGGTTACGAAAGGACGTCTATCAATTATCCTATGCGAGCTTGTTCCTGCGACTTCACACATTGCTACATGATATCCTTGATCTGCGTAGTCAGTTGTCCTAGGTTGCTCTCTACCTTGCCTACGTAATTTCATTCTTCTAATGCGTTCTAAAGCTTCTGCTTGAGCTTCTTCTCGCACTCGCTTTTCTTCCTCTTTGCGTTTCTTAGCAGTATTGAGTCGGCTAAGCATTTCTTCTGTGAGGGGTTCCTGGTACAACTTGACTCTGCAACCGCTAATATAATTTGGGAGAACATCACCCTCTAATGTGGCCAATTGTACCGCTCCGCTTGTGGAGATCCTATTGATGATCATAGGTCCGTAGCCTCTCTTTTCTAGCTTCCTCGCGTGTTGTTTGAGTGTATAGACCAAGACTAGATCTCCTGCTTTCAGGCCTTTATCCTTCACATGGGCATCGAAATATGCCTTCTGTCTCTTCTTGGCTGCATATATCCCTGCAGCGGCTCTCAGTCTTGTCTCTCCTAATCGTTCAAGGTCAAAGATCCTAGAGGAGAGCTCATGACCTGTCCATTCGTGCTCTTGTGCTACTCTCAATGTAGGGATCAGGAAGTCCAAGGGTAGCACGGCGTTTTGGCCGAATACCATCTGAAAGGGGGTGGCTTGGAGCACCGTTTTGTAGGCAACTCGGTATGCCCAAACAGCATGGTGTAGCTGTTTGTCCCAATCAGAGCGTTTAGTGTTCACTAGTTTTGTCAGTACATTGCATAAAATCTTATTAGTACTCTCAGCTTGTCCATTAGCTTGAGGGTGATAAGGGGCAGACTTCTTGTGTATTACCAAGAATTCTTGGAGTAGGTTTTCAATCACTTCGTTCAAGAAATGAGTGCCTCTATCACTTACAAGCTCTATGGGTAGTCCATATCTCGTGAATACGTTCTCGAACAAGAATTTGGCAGTTGTTTGAGCATCGTTCTTGGTTGTAGCCTTTACCTCTACCCACTTGGTGAGATAATCTGTTGCAACAATGATGTACTCCGCATGAGAACCTTTAGCTGGGGGATTAATAGGACCTACGAAGTCTATTCCCCACTTAGAGAATGCACGTCCACCCATCATAGGTTTCAGTGGCATCTCATCTTTTCGTATAGGATACTGAGTCCTCTGACATACATCACACCGTTTCACATAGGTATGTGCATCCATGTGAAGGGTAGGCCACCAAAAGCCCGCAAATAGTATTGCCTTGATTACCCGATCTGGTCCAAAGTGTCCTCCTGCTACACCTTGGTGAGCAGTTTCTAAGATCTTAAGATATTCACTTTCATGGACACACAGTCTCAGGTAACCATCTTTACCGCGCTTATATAGATTATCACCTATGAGTGAATAATCCAGGGCTTCTTGTTCTAAACTCCTTTTCCTAGCTAGAGTCATGTCTGGGGGGAATGTGTTTGTCCGCAAGAATGATACTAGAGGTTCACTCCAATCTGGCACAATGGATATTTGATAGAGAGTGGCATGTTCCACTGGTGGTTTAGTGCAACAGCTTGGGCATTCTTTGCACAACTTTTGGACATCAGCTTCCATAGTTGGCCAATGCACTCCGAATCTCTTTAGAGTCTGTAAAGTTCGTTGCTTTGAATGGTGTTGCTCTAACGCACCTACATGTGCTAATTGCAACCATTTAGCGTACTCATCTTCTTCTACGCAACAAGCCAAGATCCCTTGATCTGTGTGCTTGTACATGCTTCCTGCCATGATATGGTACTTTTGGGCTTTTACGATCTCTCTATTTCGTGTGTTTACGACTGGATGATTAGGCCCGTATGTCAATACTGGTACCAATGGCTTAGCCCAATGCGGTACAACTTCCAAATTAAACAAGTAAGCATCAGGAAGGTCATCTGACACTCCTTGTGGGGCTTCTCCCGATGTGAGCCTAGAGAGGTGATCTGCTCTCAAGTGAGTCCTCCCTTTCCTTACCACAACCTCAAAATCATATTCCATTAGCAAGAGAAACCATCTCACTAATCTTCCTGTATTGCATGGCTTGTTTACAAGATATAACAATGCCTGATGATCAGTAAAAAATTTAAACTTGTTTGCAAGCAAATAGTGTCTAAATTTCTTGACTGCATATACCATGCCTAATCCTTCGCGCTCTGTGGTGGTGTAATTCCGTTCAGCCGCATTCAATTGTCTACTGGCATAGGCAATTGGAAGATCCATATTACCTTCACCAGTAGGTTGTGCAAGCACACATCCAATGGCGTAATTGGATGCATCCACATGAACATGGAATGGCTTATTCCAATCTGGTGTGGTCAAGATTGGTGCTGAACATAATCTTCGTTTGAGTTCTTGGAAGGAATTCTCACATTCATCCGTCCATTCAAAGTTTGTCAAGAGTCCGTACATGGGCTTTGCAATGACAGCATACATGTGTATAAATCGTCGATAATAACCGCAATGCCCCATGAAAGCTTGTACTTCCTTGACATTCTTTGGCCTAGGTAACTCCGCTATGGCTCTCACTTTTTCTTCGTCAGTAGATATGCCATTCTTTGACACTATATGTCCTAGGATCTTGCCTTGCCTGACCATAAAGACACACTTTTCGGGGTTCAGGCAGACTTGATATTCTCTACATTTGTCAAAGATTTGTCTGAGTTCAGGAATATGGGTTTGTCTAACATTGGAATGAGCACAGAGATCATCAACATAGACTTCTAAACTCTTTCTTAGGAACTCCTTAAACACATGGCACATCAGCCTCTGGAAGGTAGCTGGTGCATTGGTAAGCCCAAATGGCATTACTCTAAAAGCAAAAATGCCCCATTCTGTGGCAAAGGCTGTCTTATGCTGATCTTCTGGAGCTATGGCTACTTGATTGTAACCCGAAAATCCATCAAGGAAGCTGTACACTTCCTTGCCTGCCACTCTTTCTAAGAGATGCTCTGTGATGGGAAGCGGATAGTTATCTCGAATCGTGGCGGCATTAACCTTTTTCAAGTTAATGCACACACGCAGCTTGCCATTCTTCTTGGGCACCACTACGATGGGGGATACCCATTCAGTGTGCTCAATTTCATAGATAAATCCAGCTTCAACCAGTCTATCTATCTCTTCCTTGATCTTAGCAGCATAGTTATCGTTATATGTATATGGCTTTTGTTTAGAGGGTTTGGCATCTGAGGTCATGGGGATGGTGTGCGAGCATATGTCCGGGTCAACACCCTTCAAATCCTTGTAACTCCAAGCGAATACATCTCTGTATTCTCTTAGCAAGGCTATCAATTCGTACTCTTCTTCTTCTGTTAGGTCATGACCTATATACGTGCATCTCTCCTCTCCTTCTTCTATGGCCACTACGATTTTTTTGGTGGTTTCTTTGTTATCATAGGCCTCTCCTGATTGTGCCTCTCGTTTAGGCATTCTTATCATGACTCTCCTGTCATCTATCTCATACTTCTTAAAATTTTCTGGGACCTCAAACAAAGATTCCTCCTCTTCTGGCAAGGCTTCTCTTTTCTTTCGTTTCTTTCCTTCTTCCTTAGGGGTCATATGCGTTGCTAATCTTACATCATTTGTAACTTCTCCATGTCTCTGGGGTTGAAATCCTATTTCATGGAAGTATTCTTCATCTGATGCAAATGGAGGGTCCATGATGATCGACTCTAGATCGGAGTCACTTGCATCCTCAAATGCATCAGGGCTAGGTTCGCATTCTTCTAAAACTGCCTCTCCCATGATTGGCTCTATGGAGAAGACTGAAATATCATAGCCATCCTCATCACAGTGAGGTGTCCATTGTTCTTCGTTGATGGCTACGTCCATTGTTGCTAAGATTTCGGCCCAACCGTGAGGTTCAAATTCTTCGTCTGGAAAAACTACAGGTGCATAGGCTGGGTCTTGGATTGATCTATGGGTTTCTTTCGCACCTACTTCTCTGGCTTTCTCTCTCTTCTCTTCTTCTACTGCTACCTTGCACATCCATAAGTGAGTATCTTCATGCATCCATGAGGATCCCGACCCTATGGAATGCACCGACTCTGTATCATCTTTGGCTCTATGGATGGGGTTCCACTGGATAGGAGGTACATCCCTATGAGAGTAATCTTTGAGATTGACTTTGGTCGTAACACCCAAGTGTTGCAGGTACAAAGAATTGGTTCCCCAATCCTGTACCACTTGCAACTGTCGCATGAATGGTCTTCCCAAAATCATCTCATAGGCATGATTTTTGCTGAAGTCACATATGGCAAAGGTATGTTCAAACTCGACACCACAAGTGGTGAGAGTTATTCCTTCCAGCAATCCTAGGGGTCTCTCTATGTGACCATCGGCCATTTGCAATTTCATTCTCGTCGGCCTGAGTGCTGGCTTGCCCCAACGCTTCCATAAGGAGGTAGTGGCAATTGCAACTCCTGCACCTGAGTCCAAAATTGCCTTAGTGGTGTAGTCCTGGTAGGTAATGGGAAGGTATGTGTTCCCTTCTTCACCTTCACACATATCTCCTATCTTATCCAAGGGAATTTCTGGCACTGTCCTATGGGACCCTACCCTGGAACGAGGTTTGGCTATCTCTGGTACTTGTTTGGCTACATGTTTCCATAATTCAGGTCTAACCTTGAGTAGCTCTTCTAACTTGAGGTTACACTGCACATTAGTGTTCTTCACTACCTCTGTGTTCCTAGGAATGACTGAGTCGTCGTTCCTTACCATGACTGTGGGTGCTCTCATACATGTGGACTTTGCTTCCCATGGGCCTGTGAAGTGGGGTAGCTCTTGTATGGAATTAGACTCAAAGTCTAATCTCTCGTGAGACTGAACACTCTCATGCTCCCCGTAAATAGATGGGATGTCTTGTGGGAATTGGTCGTGTGCATCGTCCACAAGTTCAAAAGGAGGGGCGACCTCGCTTTCGTTATCCCATTTGTCTTCTTGAATCTCTCGTAGGAAGTCTGGTGCAAACCGATTCATAGAAGAAGAAGTGTCTGGCTCAGTAGAATTAGGCGCATAAGCAACCTGGGAAGGAGGGCTTATTCTTCCGTTGGCTCTCTCCTTGCTCTCATAAATGGCTGAAGCACAAGCTTCTTGGGGAGGATTACTTATTCTATTACTTTTCCGAGCAGGCTCATACGCTCTCTGGGAAGGAATGTGGGTTACCTGTGGAGGTACATATGCTTTCGAAGGAGGCTCCTGTGACCTTTGGGGAGGAAGATAGGCTCCTTGAGGAGGCACATGGGCTTCCTGAGGAGGCTGGCTTATCCGTTCTCTTGCCCTTTCCTTTCTTTGAGGGGTAGGCTCCTTTTCTGGCTGTGCAATTAGCCTCTCTAATCTTTCTAAGGAGGGAAAGGAGTCTGGTTTAGTGGAATTGGCCACATACACTTCTGACGGGGAATGGCTCAGGTTTTTGCTTGCTTTTCCTTTATCCTGATTTTTTTCTTCCTTGTCAGATCTTGCAATTATCCTCTCTAACTTTTCTAGGAATCCATCCAAGTGTAATTGCGTCTTGGCTGAGCCCGAGTAATTGAAAAGGCGACTGGCTTCAAACATAGTCTGGGCCAATGCGACCATTTTCGCGCACAGTTTGGTTCTTTCTATCTCTAGGTCAGCTCTAGGATAGCACTTGTCATGATCCGTGACGTTTGGCCCTTCTTGGATTCTGGCCTGATATGCTTTAAGCATCATGTTTAGGTCTTCAGGAGTGGGATCTGCTAGAACTGATCCTACTCTAGGGGGTGGTGGAATTTGATGAGGCGGTAGGGAAGGTGGTGAGTCGGACGGAGATGGAAGGGGTGGAGGCAGGGTATTGTGAGAGGGGATTTGAGAGGTGATTTCAGTTATCCTAGCTTTGGTTTCTCTTATGCTTTCCTCAAGTTCACTCATCTTTTTAGCCCATTGTCTTTTCATTCTTTCTCGACTATCTTTCCACGCTCTGGTCCTTTTCTTTGTCACGCTCTCGGTTTCACTAGCCTCTGAGTTCTTACTCTGGTTTGTTTCTTGGTTTTGCTGCAAAGCCTGAGCTCTAGTGACTACCTGCACTGGTGCAGTGGAAGTGACGCTTCCTGAGGAATCTACAACCAAACCAATCACATTGATCGGAGTGATTTTTGGCATATTATTTGGGTTCTTTGGGCAATCTCGTAAAAGATGCTCTTTTCCACAATCTTGGCAAAAACCTTGGATAGTCACTGACTGGGGTTGTGTAGGTGGGGGCAAGGGACAATCACGAATGAGATGATCTCCCTGGCATCTGTAGCACGGTCCTCTTGGGAATGGAGGTCTTACTTGCCTAGGTTGAGGCCTAGGGTTGGGGTTTGCATACATGACGTTCGTGTAATCTGACTCCCAACTAGGTTCACTTGGTTCCTCACTATAGTAAGACTCACCATGTTCTGGAGACTGCATGTAGTAAGCCTGGGGACTATCGACACGTGTAGAATCAAAGCTATGGTCACTTGGGTCATTTTCCGAGATCAATGGGGTTACTGGTACTATGGCCCTGTTCAGGTTTTCTTCCGCAACAGCATACTTTACTGGAATCACGTTAGCGGGGTTTGGGGGCTGTTGAGCTAGCACCGGTTGGGGTCTCTGTTGGGCCTGATATGGTTGCTGATAGGTTTGTTGGGGTCTAGCATATTGTGGTGGTGGATTTTGGTTTTGGTATCTGCCTTGTTGGTAGGGTTGCGGGTAGGGTTGCCTAACAGTCTGCTTGTTGTATGGGCAATCTTGCGCGGTGTGGTTGGTGTATCTCCGTTCTATGGTGCAGTACTGGCTACTAGGGTTTACTTGGGGTTGAGCCATAATGGGACAGACGTTCGCCATATGGTCACCACCGCATGTATAGCACCTTTTTACAGGAGCAAACCTTGGAATTTGTTTGCTAGTCACACCTAATTTCTGAGCTACCTTCTCAGCAAGCTCCTCGATTGATGTAGATTGCATAGAAGAGTGGCTAGATGCGCTATCTGAATCTTTATAGATTTTGGAAAGCTCTAGCTCTTCCCCTAGGTTATCTTCAATGTCAATGCACATGCGTACACACTCTTCTATAGTCCTAGGGTCCTTCAGATACACATAGGATCTCAATTTTGTACTCAGCAATCCATCAAGGAATAGGGCTACTTGTTTAGCAGATGTGGGTAGCTCCGAAATAGGGCACCTTTCAAGATATTGTCTAAATCTTCTTCCTGCAAGTCTCACAGTCTCTTGAGGGGTTTGCTTGAAGCTGTGAATCAATGAGGAAGTATTGTGTCTTATGCCACTCTTAGAGAACTCTACGATGAAAGCCTCTAGGAGTTGGTCTATGCTCCTGAACTGACGCTCATCTAACGGTTGAAACCATGTAAGTGCTGTGTTCCTAAGGGTTAGACCGAAGGCATTGTACTGCGTGAACAGATCCTCAACCTGTTCAGCTCTCAAGACCTGCTTGAATTCCGCCACATGATCATAGGGATCTCCTGTGCCGTCAAAGTAGTTCTTCATGGACTTAACTAGCTGGGTGGGTCTCAAAGTTCTTGCGTGCTCTCTAGGTCTCGGCAGAGGGAATCCATCTACATTTCTTTGGTTCCTGTGGGCTCTATGCATCTCAGGAGGTTCTACCCTATTCGTCTCCGTTCTCGTTCTTTCTCTGCCTACAGGGTTGGCAAAGCTTACTTCCGGTCTATCTCTACTTCTGTCTCTTTGCGTACCATGCGCTTGGGAAGTTCCAGCTCCAGGGTGACCATAGGATACATTTGATCTTGGTTGGGGGAAAATGAATTCACCCTTCCAAGTATAGGCATGCCTATCATTTTCTGTCACCATGAAGATCCGTTCTGAAGCATGATCTAAATAGGTCACTCTGCCTGGGCTATCCGGATCCTTAAGCTCATAGATCATGATATTTCCTATGTCTGTTGGCTGATTAGACTTATACCTCCAGAAGGCTTCATCAGTTTCTCGATTGAGGAGCAACTCTATGCTCTTGTTGTCTTGGGGGACCCATTCAGGCGTGATAATCCTAGTGAGAACTGATTTACCTCGAGGGGTTCTAGGTTCCGCACCCATGTTCCCTTGTTCCAGGTCACCTAAGTCTGCTTCTGAGATTACATTCCCGAAGTCATCTGTCCTATCAGGGTGACTAGTGACTACATATATAGTTCCTTCCTTGTCCAGGTATGCACCATTTTCAAACTTGACAGCTGGGTGTTCTAGTCCAATGGATTGATCAGGGTTTCTAATCTGGACCACAGATCTTCCTAAGCCGTCCTCATAGATGCTAGCACCTAATCGGTTGGTCCTAATGTACTCCAGCTGCGTTTTGTAAGGGCCTTCTACCCTGTACAAATAAGGCACTCCTGAACTTCCCGTAGGTCTGTCCATGCCTTGAGACATTGCTGACTCACTGGTCTCAGAGCTAGGGTAGTATGAGTGGTGGCTCAACTGCTGGGCCCAAGACCTTGCAGTGTGATTGACACTAGCCTCTGAAGACCTAAGGCTTTGTCTCTCCCTGGCTAAGTGTCGTCCTGATCTAAGGTTCATATGCCTAACCGATTATCCCAATTTTTTCCCGAGTACAACCTCGTTGCCAATCAATTGGTACCAGTCACTTGATTCTTTTTAGTTAATTATTGTGTTTATGGTCTTGTCTGATATCACGTCGTCGGAGTACTGGAGTGTTCTTCGTAATTTCAGGTTGATCGTTCCACGTTAGGTTCTTTTCCTTTAGGTTATCGACAGTACAGTAACTAAGTTTTTAGCTTGAACTTGAGCTCCTTAATAGTCTTCAACTTGATAACTGCCTATCGTTGCCCTGACTTACTCCTATCTCTACTCGTTCTTAGCTTGAGCTAGGAAATGACAGAGGGAGTTGAGAATAATCCAACCTTACTTGTTGATCCCTTGCTTTATGGTGCTCAAGAACCCGGTTCTCAAGCTCGCAAAGAAGCCTTGCTTTGTACGCTCTCAGTTGCTCTCAATGGACCTATAAAAGATCCACGGTTAGCTCAATGCTTATATTCAAAGGACAGAACCAACCACTTTCATTCATGTGACACAAACACACATTTGCCTTGTGACTTTTAGGAAAATAATTCTAAAGACCCCTGGCTTTGATCCTCCTGGGTATGGTCACCTTCAATTTACCCTCTCTGAAATTCAATGCATTATCTTTATAAAAAACAGTTGAGGGCGTGTAGTATATGCTACGAGCTTTCCAACAAGCCCAAGAGCTCAAAAATTGGATTTCGTATGAAAAAGTTAGGACAGTTCAGGGTTTAGGGAGTTAAATCATGGTTCAATACAAGCTAACAGTAGAGCAGGAATACTCGCATAGCTTGTGGCACGGCCGAACAATGCAATACTACACCTTAAAGCTTGCCCCACACTTAAACACAATTTAGACCAATCACTTTGCCTTAAAAATTTGACCTAATTTGCCCTTCTAACGTGTTCGCAAAGTCTGTCGGTCGCGATTGACAGGTCAGTCGCGATCGACGTGTCGATCGCGATTGACAGGTCCGTCGTGGCTGTCAGTCGCGATTGACTGGTCAGTCGCGATTGACAGGGGTTACGAAAAGTCAATCAGTCGTGGTCAAAGCGTCGTTGACTCTGTCGGTCGCGATTGATGAGTCGATCGCGATTGACAGGTTGGTCGCGAGGGTCTGTCGATCGTGGTCAAACAGTCGTTGACCGTGTCGGTCGCGATTGACAGAGGCGTCGTGGTCTGTCCGTCGTGGTCAAACCGTCGTTGACTGTGTCGGTCGCGATTGATGAGTCGATCGCGATTGATGACTCGATCGCGATTGACACGTGTCACGCGTATGGTCAGTCGGTCGTGGTCAATCGGTCGTTGACTCTGTCGGTCGCGATTGACAGAGCCGTCGTGGGCTGTCGGTCGCGATTGACGTGTCGATCGCGATTGACAGATCTGTCCGTCGTGGTTTGTCGATCGCGATTGACAGAGCGATCGCGATTGACAGAAATCTGTGGAATTTCAAAAAACTAAACACATTTTTGGGAAGCCCTTGGCCTGTAGGTCATGGATATGCACTTTGTTTAGCAATTAGAGCAATTTTTCAGTCGGTCGCGATTGACAGAGCTCGGCGACACACAGACAGTTACACAGATTTCCGTACCTGCGCAGCGTGCTGGGGATGATGATGCGGCCTGTACCTGCAGAATACTCACAAAACATGCAAAAAACAGCACATGCAAATTCGCTCTCTCGCTCTCTCTCACAAGTGAAATGAGGGAAATGAGGTGGAGATGGGGATATAGTCAAAAAACTGAAATTTTCGCGATGATGGAGATGGACGTGGGAGATGGTGATGATGATGATGGTGATGAAGATGGTGAAGAAAGTAAAAGAAAATCGATGAGAGTGAAGAAAATACCTACAACTCCGACGCGTCAACTCTACGTCTTACCATCACACGCTCGTCCTCAAAGCTCGATCCCCGGCAACGGCGCCAAAATTTGGTGTAGCTCAATGATGAGTAGCACCTCCTTTAATGTCAATCCGGGAAGACGTGAGGATGGTATGAAGACCTCGAGCAAGTGGCGGCACAAGTGCGTGAGTGAGAAGCACACAAGCATGCACACACATACACACACACGCGCACACAAGGCAGGACAAAGAGTGAGAATCAATGGAGCTTTTTAGATTACTTTCAAAATGCTCTTACAAGTTCGTTTCAATTACAATCTAGCCCCAAAAATGAGCTCTCTAGCTCCTTTTATAGTTTTTGACTAGCTTTTGGCCCTGTTCAGACCTAGTGTCCGGCCTAGTTAAAAATTAGGTTCCAGGGCTTATTTGGGGGTTCAAACGAGATCTAAAAATTATGAAAATTGGTACGCAACTACTTCTAAGGCTCCTCAAGCTCAAGGACTCCTTGGCTTGCACAAAATGGAGCTACAAAAATGTGAAATGAGATTTACAATGATTATTAGTGATAAAAATCACTGTTGTTGTAGGGATTTCTTCTAGTGATCTGCCATACATATCTTCAAGCTCCCTACTTGCTCTTCTTCCCTGCATGTCCCTCTCTCTGATTTGCATTAATGTCTTGAAAAAATATTGGCCTACTTGCCAGATCTTCTTTGACTGCCCTGTTTGCTTGTGCTGTCCCTTCGCTCTGACTCCCTTCTTTGACTTTCACGTCTTGTAGATCCTGATGTACCAAGGCTACTGCCAACAGGCAACAATGAGTTGAAAAGGTTCGAACTCACATTGGAATTGGTGAGCTCTGCTTTGAATATGCATGGCACGCATGTACCCTCTGAGAAGGATGCTCTCATTCCCACTAACATGAAGAACCGGAAGCTACAAAAGTTGAAAGATATGGTGGCACTCACACCAAACATGTCCATCCCTCTCCGTATGTGCATGCAACATTTTGCGTTTCCTGGGCAGGATCGATTCACACAACCCCACAAGCAAATATGGTTCGCTCTTTACTTGGAGGAGACAGGTGCATTACCGATTAAGCTTCTTGTATGGATTATGGAGCAACTATATGAAGCCAATAAAAGTTCATCTAGGAAGCTAGTGGTGAATGGTTGTTGTGCAATCACACACATCATCTACAGGTGCTCAGCATACGATGTACCCATTGAATGTGCTTTAACTTGGTCACAACTACAAATCTTTAAGAGACTCAAGACTGCCACACATCAATCCAAGCGTATGAGGCATTCAATTCCCTGTGTCCAAACACGTGAAGTTCTGACAACTCTGAAAGTCTCTCCACAAGGGGAGGCCACTCTGCCTCCCTTTACCATTAGAATACCTAGATCTGGATTTGAAGGTACATCACAAGCTGCCGCATCGGCTCCTCCTGTTCCATCTGAATTTGAATTTTCTACGACTGGAGATGTTGAAGGGATGAGCACCTTCGACTTCGAATCATTCTTGCAAAATACCCAACTCTTCGATGTCGAATTCTTCTCGGACACAAAAGAATAGGGCACCTCTTCCCAAAGACGGAGGAAATCCACAGAAGGCCGCCATGTACACTAGGATAACAATCAGCAGAGAACTTCATCTCAACAATCGGGACACCCAGAAGAAGAAGAAGTAGAAGAAGAAGAAGCAGAAGAAGAAGAAGCAGAAGAAGAAGAAGTAGAAGAAGAAGAAGTAGAAGAAGAAGAAGAAGAAGAAGAAGAAACTACTGGAGCCCCAACATATACCGTAGAACTGCGAAGGCTGTATCAGATCATGGAGCGAGTGCAGGCACAACAATTTCTCAACAAAAAAAAATAGTAGAATGCTCATGGCTCAGCTCTTGGAAGAAGCTGGAGTTGACTCTAAATACAGTGAGGGTCTCTTATTGATGGTAGAAACTTATGGTGTAGTGGAAGCAGTTCGATTAGTGATACAGAGACCTCATGCTCAATATGATCCGCAAAGATTCCAAATACGACCACGGTCCGATAAAAACATCCAGATTCCCATTACTACTGCGAAAGGACCTATTATTAAATCTGAACCAATTGAGACGACCTCCTAAGAAGCAAGAACTCTTGACCAAGAACACAGAGTCACTGCTGAAGAGTATACGGAGCCACTACCACTCACACCCCCACCATCACCTCCTCGAACTAAAGTTGGAGACACTACCTCGACTGCTCCACCCACCGAGAAAACCTTCATTTTTCGTAGTCCCACCTCCAGTTCCACTTTGTTTTCCTCCTTGGAAAACCCTCTATATAATACCACCACTGTCATAACAGAATCCTTCATAGAGCCTGCCATAGGACAACCAGCCCCCACGCCCTCGGTCATAGGCCATCCTGACACTAAATCCATATTCTTCAGATTCCCTGCCACCATTCTCCCTTTCATGACCTTCCCACCTCCGGTCTCTCACTTCCCACCCCCTATACCATCAGTCCTTCAACCCACCCATGACTACTTTTGTAGAATGTTTCAAGCCACCACCCAACCCCTCTCGTCGAGCGCAACATCAACACCACACTTATTCACCACGATGACACACACACCACCTACCATTCCGGTATACATGGTAGACACTACAATCATATCCACCCCTGAGGGTATGGAAATTTCACCACCGATGGCACCTCCACCTCCCCCACACTCCCACCTTCTCCCATTCCCCCTCCACCAATTTCACCTGCACACACACATCCCCAATAGACACAGCATTCACTCTTCCCATTCCCCAATCCACTCCTCTTGCATTTTCCATTGTAAAAAATACACCTTCATCTATAGGGAATGCATTTTACACCATGCTCGCATGTGTTGCACAATTAAGGACAGAATACAATCAGCTCCAGCAACATAACGAATGACTGCAAGAGCACTCTGAAGTGCTACAACATTGTCTTGCTACACTAGAAGAGGAGAATGCTCGCCTCTAGACACAATTTCAAAATTTACAAGAGGCTCATAGCATATTGGAAGTAAAGTTATAGAACGTAGAACAGGGAGAGATACAAGTGGTGGAAGGCCATCTACAGATAGAGCTGTAACACAACTCAAAACTTCAGCGAAATATGGCTCTACTCAAGCAACACCTTGCAGCTGCTCATGAAGAAAATTGACGTCTCCAATTACAAAATCAGGAAAACTTAGAGGCTACCATCGAAAGCACACACGGGGCAACGATCAATCCCTGAAAATTCCAAGCAGTGACCCTAGAAAACATAAAGATAATCCTCGAAGATTATGCTATACTTCTTGAGGCACATGACCAATTATCAGAGGAATTGGATCAACTGAAGCAGAAACTACAAAAAGACACTACAACTGCCCCTCAAACCACTACCTCCATTGCTTCACTTCTCACGGACTCATAGGCCCTAAAGGATCTCCAAAAACAGGTCACATAATTGCAAGCACGCCTACTACAATACAAAAGACCACCTTCCCCACCTGAGGCTCCCACCGATGAAGAAACAGTACAGATTCCTGTGGAACAGACATTTGAAGAGGATTATGAACCATAGCCCATCCCTAGGGGGACGACAAACAGAAGAAGGCCAGGATACTTTCGAAGCTCCATGACCTCCGTGGTTAAAATAGGTGGAAGAAATTGGCAGTTCTCATGAAGAGCGCATGGTGGTGCAGAATCAGGCCATGAGAGTCATAGAAGACACAGTATTACAATCTAGTTACTTCAAGAACTTGTCATCTAGACGTCTCATCATATCATCAGAAACTCCAATATAGGCCTTACTATGTCATTCTGGCAGATTACAATTTAGAAATACAAAGATTCACAGGAAAGATTCCATCCTTCACAACACAGTTTCGACCAGAAGACCTTCCTTCGGAAGCATAGAAAGGTAAGATCTATCAACCGACATGGTGGCAAAAGCTTCTAGAGATATATCCTGAAATGCTCCACACATGGAACCACGCTCCTTTACATCTACTGTACAATCCATGCTATGACCTAGTTCCACGACGCAGGTCATGGAAAACATTCAACATTAAAGTGCAGAACAACGCCCAACGTAAGGAATGGCTAAGCTATCTTTACATCGCGCCACCACAGGGACCACCATCAACAATGTACATGATGGCAACAATTCGACATTGGATGCATCGACTGAAGCCCATGCCAGATGTTGTAGCCCAAATGATGCTTAAATTTTGAACATGATGGAAGTTGTGCTCAAAACTTTTGGAAATGCAGAAGCACCACAGGTACGTCTATCGGGGTTTACCCATGGAAATTACGATTTGGTGTATGACATGAGCACCACCCCCAACATTCGTGTGGCTTACGCCTAGCATGCACGCATCAAATACCTCCCTGCATGCTATAAATAGACATTCGAAGACATGTTCAAATCAGGTTTCTGGGAGTATCACTCGGAGGTCTTCGCACCGAAGCCTATACACCTGTATCATCTCTTTGCATGTGAACAAGCTATGTACTCCGAGTACTACATGACACCGCAACCCAATGTCCCAGGTGCAATAAATTGGGATGCGCTGCAAGATGATCTAGCACGAGGATTACGGATAGGAGAACACGAGCTAGCCACCAATGTTATCCAATACTGTATTGACCACCCTATAGAACAGAGGTTTGTTAGAGGCGACAAACGCTAGGAAGGGGGGAGTGTTGGCATACAAGTAGAAAGAAGAGCATACCAGCACAAAGGAGCAATCATGCACAATCTGGTGACAAGGCCTAATCATTTTTCCCATGAACTATTTCCAACTTTAGTGATTTACAAACATTGTAAATTTTGTTTTTGGTAGAATAGACTCCATTTTGTTCAAGTCGAGGAGTCCTCGAGCTTGAAGGGTATTAGAATTAGCTACATACCAATTTTCATAATTTTTAGACTCCGTTTGAGCCCTCAAATAGGCTCTAGAACCTAATTTTTAACTAGGCCGGACACTAGGTCTGGAGAAGGCCAAAGCTAGTCAAAAAACTATAAAAAGAGCTAGAGAGCTCATTTTTGGGGTTGGATTGTTAGTGATTTGAGCTTATGCAAGAGAATTTTTTGACTAATGCAAAGAAATCCATTGTTCCTCTCCTTGTTCTTGCCTTGTGTGCGCGTGTGTGTATGTGTGTGCATGTTTGTGTGCTTCTCACTCACACACTTGTGCCATCACTTGCTCATAGTCTTCATACTAGTCCTCACGTCTCCACGGATTGATAATTATGAGGTGGATCTCCTCACGTTGGTACTTGCCATTGTGCTAGAGTGACAACTTCCGTATATAGTTTTTCCAAAGGTAGTTATGAGTTGATGATGTCATCGATGATATCATCAACTAGAAACAAGACCTCTAGGTGTCATAATTCAGCAAATAGACAATTTATCTTGGGGTTTTGGCACATTTTGGACACAATGGACGCATTACTTTCTCCAAAATATATACCAAACATGAGATATTGGAAATTCACATGGAATCTAAGGTTTAAGATGATTTTCTTTATGTCCATGACATCATCTCCCCCTCAAGCGACAAGTTGCACGAGGAATGGCCATGTTCTCTAGCTTGGGTTTCATTGGATAATCTTGAAAGGTGGTGACCGACTGGGTCTCCCTTGAGCTTCCTTAGCTTCATCACAAGATAGGTCCTTTGAGCTTTTAGTGGTGTGTTGTAGTGTTTCCAAGATCTTTGATGGA
Source organism: Ceratopteris richardii (assembly GCA_020310875.1). Taxonomy (NCBI): domain Eukaryota; kingdom Viridiplantae; phylum Streptophyta; class Polypodiopsida; order Polypodiales; family Pteridaceae; genus Ceratopteris; species Ceratopteris richardii. The sequence continues at coordinate 157,694,297 of CM035427.1, read as the reverse complement.
GTGCCTTGAGTAAGCACACATCCTTGATTGAACATGAACTCCTCCTTGTCCTTTATCTTATATAATTTATATGCTCCATATCATTCATAATGACTTCTTGGCCTTCAAAAGTTATTGATTTGAATTGTTGAGGAATAGTGTCTTGATTAGTCAACACTTCTAGCTCTTGGACTTGGCTTTCTTTGAATAATTGATTCTCACATTGAACTGCCTGATTGATAACATCCTCCAAGGTATTTTCTTGAGGCATGGATAGCAAGAGATATTTGACTTCAGGATTGAGGCCACTTCGAAATTGATTAATCATGTAGCTCCATGAAACAACATCTTGATATTCAATGCATAGCTTGAAACTGATCGACATCTTGTCATAGCAATCTTTTCATCTCTTGGACATGTTCAAGTCCTTTATGGTAGATTGAATCTCCTTGCATAGGGAATCCATTGTTCTTGGTCTTGGATAGGATCCTAGTCTTTCCAAAATGTTAGGTGTGCACTAGATTGTGCTCTCTGACTGCAATAGACAATATTTTGGAAATACACTTCTAATTACAAGAACACCACAAGGGAAAACGATACAAGAATACGTGATTGATACAAGACATCCCACGACCCAGGACTGATAGGTATGAATAACTTGACTAGAGATGATACAGGAGATCCCATAACCCGGGATCGTAAGTATGAAATAAGGTATTCGGATTACAAGAACTCACTTCTAGGAGATGAACTAGATACAGAAAGAACTCAACAAGATCTTGTACTATGAGATTACAAGAGGACAAGGCTAGATGTCCAAGATACAAGACTAGAGCAAAAGACAAGACTAGATCTCGAATTGGAACTTGAAAGTACTTACTTGGCAGTCACGACTCCTTGAGCTCCCAAGACTGGCATTGGCAAGAGTGAGAATGAATGTGGCCAACATCTCCTTATATAGTTTTTCCAAGGGCGTTTACGAGTTGATGATGTAATCGATGATATCATCAACTAGAAACAAGACCTCCAAGTGTCAGAATTTAGCAAATAGACAGTCGATCTTGGGGTTTTTGTATGTTCCAGACACAATGGATGCATTAGTTTCTCCAAAATCTAAACCAAACATGAGATATTGGAAATTCACATGGAATCTAAGGTTTAAGATGGTTTTCTTTGTGTCCATGATATCAATTGACCCTCATCTTGAGGAGTAGGCCAAGCTAGAATAAGTGAGACCTTCTTGGGATCCATATGAATCCCATCGAACCATACCACATGCCCTAAATACTCTATTTCTCCAAGGAACAATTGAGTCTTATCTAGATTACAAACAACTCATTTTCTTTTAACTTATTTAATACTAATCTCAAATGACTTTCATGCTCATGTACATACCTACTATGCACTAATAAATCATCAACAAAATCCACAATAAAATTTCCAATGAACGATCATAAAATATCATTCACTAACATCATGAAAGTAGCAAGTGGCATATCTAAATACTCATAATGCCCAAAATGGATCCTAAAAGTTGTTTTATACACATCTTGTTCCTTTACCCTAATCTCATGGTAGCCACTTTTCAATTCTATCTTACTATATACCACGGCTCCACCTAGAGCATCTAAAAGATCATCTATTCTAGGCATGGGATATCTGTGCTTGACGGTAATCTTATTGTGTTCTCTGTATTCAATGCATATCCTATAAGATCCATCTTTCTTCTTCACGAGAAGAAATGGTGCTGCAAAGGGAAAAACGATGGGTCTGATCAGCCCTTTCTACAACTAATCATCTAGGACCTTGTGGACTTCATTTTTCTCTTGCAAGCTCATTCAAAATGGTGGTTGAGCAATTACATTCGCTCCTGGTACTAATTCAATTCTATGCTCAATGTTCTTGCAAGGCGGTAAACTCGAAGGTAATTCTTTCAAAAACAACTCTTGGAATTCTGCTCTTACTTTATCTGAAAGTACTTGAACATTCCAACTAGAGTTTTCATGCCTGCATCAATCCATCACCACACATGATGAATACACAAAATAAAGAAATTAAATATACTTACAATTGATCTTGAGCAACTTGGTAGCAGTCACCAATCGTGTCTCTTAGAGATCTGGCTCTCCATGGATCAGTAGTCACCTCCCCTCATGCTGAAAATGATAAACATGTAAAGCAAAGTCTATGACTAGTCCTTTCCTAGCATGCCACTTTTTACTTAGGACTACATTAAAACGGACCAGTGGTGCTATCTCAAAATCCAATTTTTCTTCATAGGTCTGGATCTAAATGGATAGACTTACCACTCGTCAGTCCCATATCTCAATTCCCTTCTCGTTGGCTAACTCTATTCTGTAGGCATACTGTAATTACACAATCTCTAAGTGTAGCCTTCTGGCTAGTCGAGAAGTAATAACATTATGTGTAGACCCAGTGTCGAAGAGTACCTTGACAGATTGTCCTGCCACGACTCGTCTCATGACAATGAGCTCTGTGTTTGGGAACTGGTATCCTATGCCAAAGAGTGAAACCTCTCCTTCCTAACTAAAGGTCCAATAATTTCTCTAAGTCCCAAGACCAACTTTTGGACTTGGAGAAACTCCGAGATAGAGTCAAGTACTTTGGGAAGTACCTCTCTATAGTTATTTGCATACTCCTGAATGGTTTGTTTTTTTTTGGATGTGGTACAAAATTATTATAGAACAAGATTTTAAATTACTCCCATATCATGGGCTCTTTCTTGTCTTGCTCTATCTTACGCCACCACTTGTGGGTAACATCCATGAGATTACATGTGGCCTACTAAATTTTATGCCCATCATCCACGATATGGCATAAACGGAAGCACTGCTCCCAATTGTTGACCACTGCTCAACAACATCAGCAATCCTAGCACTAGTAGGGCTGTGATATCTTGGCGGCTTAAGGTCCTTAAGCTGCCATCGGGCCTCTCTAACTAGTATGCTCTCTCTAGGAATCTCTAGAGTTTGATGCTCATGTCACTTTAGCACAATGGCAAGTACCAACATGAGGAGATCCATCTCATAATTATCAATCCGAGAAGATTTGAGGAGGGTATGATGATCATGAGCAAGTAAGATGCACAAGTGCATGAGTGAGAAGCACACTAACATGCACACATGCACACACATGTGCACACATGGCAAGACAAAGAGATGGAGCAATGGAATCTTTAATTATCACAAAACAAGATTAGAATCTCTTTTTCACTTCAATTCCCAATTTTCTAACCTTATAAATGAGCTCTCTAGCTCCTTTTATAGTTTTTGACTAGTTTTTGGGCCTCTCCAGACCTAGTGTCCGGCCTAGTTAAATATTAGTTTCCTAGGCTATTTGGGGGCTCAAACAAACTCTTAAAATGATGAAAATTGGTGCATAGATAACTCTAATACTCCTCAAGCTTGAGGACTCCTTTACTTATAAAAAATGGAGTAGAAATAATTAAAAATGATATTTACAATGGTGTGAAGTGATGATAATCACTATTTCGAAAAGATTCCTCTTTGAAACATTATGTGGGACTACTTTCCAGATCTTTGTTGACTGCTCTACCTGCTTAGTCTTGCTTGAGTCTCCCTCTACTTTGACTCGTTTCGATAGCTTCCGTGTCTTGTAACACCATGGCTGCTTTAGCTGCTACTAACACCCCCACTCTCTTGCATCTGTTGTCCCTGAAAGACCCTTGTTGTAGGGAGTGTTTGACATAATATTTAATGACATCTGTGGTGAGATGATGTTCTTGTATGCACAATCCTCATGCTAGATCTATCATCAACTGATCCCAATCTACTAGACTTGGAACATTCATCAAATGTCTGCTTATAGCAAGCAGGTAAGTACTTGATGCACAAATGCCATGCATAGATTGTGTTGATGGAGGGGGTTTGACTCATATCATATACTAGATTGCAATTCCCTTCAAAAAACCGAGGAGCAAAAATATAGGGAGCTCGAATTTTGTGAAAAGTTTTTAACATTACCGTCATTAGCTCCAAAATCTTCATACACATCTTTACGGCAATGCTCGATACATTTTTGAATCGTGTAGACCCGTGGTGTATGGTCGAGATCATATATGTGACTATGGGTGGCGCTCTAGGTGTAGAAAAATAAGGATAATTAATCCAATCAGAGCACCCTTTATTGTTACGGACTTTGATTGGGAATGCTTGCTAGGATTTGCGACAGACAATAGGACAATAACATGGGTTATATTTAATATATAATGGCATGTTTGACCATGTGCTCATCATTTTAGGATAATCACTCAATAGTAACACACACCAATTGGGTTGAAAAATAGGTCCTGTTTGTGCCTTTTTGGATAGGTCATCTGGCTCGAATTGAGTAGCAAATGTTGGTTCCTTCCCAGTATGCCTCTTAATTTCTTCATTATAATCTATCAACAATACAAAATATGGCATGTATTGCATTTTTGATGTGGTGATGAGTCGTTGATGGGATAAATTCTGAAAATAAGAGGACTTGAGAATTGTTTCTTCAAGATTGGACAACAATTGGATTTGTACGGCTACTTTGTCATCATGGATTTGATCTATCTGCTCTATGCGCTTGAACCAATCTGGTACTTCAATTTCAAATGTATCTCTGCCCTCATCAGTGATGTGCCCTCCAAGTACTGGCAGAGGCTCATATAGCTCCTCAAAGCTTTCTTCGACCAGGATTTCTACCACTGTATCTGGCTCTAGGTCTTCAAGCCGAGAAGGTGGTCTCTCATATTGCAATAGCTTGGCTTGGAGTTCTTCAACCTATTTGCGGAGGGTTTCCATGTCCTCTGTAGTTTGTGGGAGTGTGACAACCTTCATCCTAGATATGCTTACTATGGTTAATTGTTGCTTGAGGTCAGCACATTCTATCTCTAGCATTTTGTATGATTCTAAAAAATTGGTGTGTTCCTCGAGTAAGATTTTGATGTCTTCGGAGGGAACAACTTGAAACGTTTTACTAATAGTTGTCCATGGTGTTCCTTCCAAAGCGGCTTCAAGATTATCGTGGTTTTATTGTTGTAGTCACTTATTCTCTCCCAATGCCGAGACATGTGCTTCTTGAGAAGCCCTAAGTTTCTTCGTAGCTTTGCAGCGGTGAGATTTTGCTCGTGAAGCATTGTCTCCAAGTCCTTGAGGGCTTGGGCATCCACATCAAGTACCTTGGACTCCAATTGTGCATGAGCTTGTTGTAAGGTGAAGTATTCTTCCTAGAGAGTTTCGTTGTCTGCTTCCAAGGTTGTGACTCTTGCTTGAAATCTTTGGGATTCTACTTAGAAGATAGCATTCCGATCTTCTATTCTTTGATAATATTGTTGTACTTGTGAGACACATTGAATTATTGTATTGAATGTATTATGTATAGTATGAAATGCAAGGGAGGCAGGGTGAAATGCAGGGGGAATGGGAATGAGGATGGGAATTGTCGATGTTGTTTCTAACAAGGAGGTGGGTGAAGGTGAAGTTGGTGGTAGGGGGATGGGAGATGGTGGAATCGTGGGGGTAGGGGAGCTGCGATGGGTGGTGAAATGTCCATAGGATTGGATAGTCTAGTGTGTGCGGGAGCTGCCATGTAAGTGGGGATAGTAGGTGAAGTGATCATGGTATGTGTGTATGTTGCAATCTTTCTCTTTTGGTAGTGGTATAATTTTGTTTAGCTGCATTCATTTATCTACAAGCATAAGCAATCGGAAGTTCCATATTACCTTCACTAGTAGGTTGTGCTAGGACACACCCGATAGCATAATTGGATGCATCCACATGAACATGAAATGGCTTGTTCGAATCTGGTGTAGTCGAGGTTGGTGCTGAACACAATTGTCTTTTAAGCTCATAAAAGGAGTTTTCACATTCATCCGTCTACTCAAAGTTAGTCAAAAGGGAGTACATCGGCTTTGCAATGATTACATACATGTGAATGAAGCCTCAATGATATCCGCAATGACCCATGAAAGCTTGTACTTCCTTGACATTCTTTGGCCTAGGTAGCTCTACTATAGCTCTAACTTTATCCTCTTCTGTGGAGATTCAATAATTTGACACTATGTGTCCTAGAATCTTGCCTTGCTTGACCATAAAAATACACTTTTTTGGGTTCAAGTAGACTTGATATTCTCTACATTTGTCAAAGATTTATCTGAACTCAGGTATATGTGTTTATCGAATATTAGAATGAGCACATAGGTCATCAACATAGACTTCCAAGTTTTTCCTCAAGAACTCTTTGAACACATGGCACATCAGTTGTTGGAAGGTTGTTGGTGCATTGATTAGCCCAAATGGCATTACCCAAAAAGTGAATATGCCCCACTTTGTGGCAACGACCATCTTATCCTGGTCCTCTGGGGAAATGTCCACTTGATTGTAGCCAGAGAACCCATCAAGGAAGTTGTAAAACTCCTTGCCTTCCACTCTTTCTAATAGATGCTCAGTGATAGGAAGCGGATAACTATCTCTAATAGTGGATGCATTAACCATTTTCAAGTTAATGTATACACGTAACTTTCCATTCTCTTTGGGCACCACTATGATGGGGGACACCCATTCAGTGTGCTCAATCTCATAGATAAATTTAGCTTCTACTAAACAATCTATCTCTTTCTTGATCTTGGCTGCATAATTGTCATTGTATGTATATGGCTCCTGCTTAGAAGGTTTGGTTTCTGAGGTCATGGGAATTGTATGCGAGCATATGTCAGGTTCTACACCTTTTAGTTCTTTATAACTCCATGTGAAAACGTCTTTTTATTCTCGTAGCAAGGTTATCAACTCTTGCTCCTCACCCTCTGTCAAATCATGTCCTATGTATGTGCATTGTTCTTCACCTTCCTCTATGGTCAGAATGATTTTATTAGTTTTCTCTTTGTTATCACATGCCTCTCCTGCTAATGCTTCATGTTTAGGCATCCTTATCATGACTTTTCTATCCTCTATCTCATACTTCTTAAAATTTTCAAGGACCTCAAACAAAGATTGCTCCTCATTTGAGAAGACTTCTCTCTTCTTTCTTTTCTTGCCTTCACTCTTGGTGGTTACCTGTGTAGTTAATCTCACATCATTTGTAAGCTCTTCTCATCCTTGAGGGTGAGCTTATACTTCATACATATATTCTTCTTTTGAAGCACAAAATGGATCCATAATGTTTGAATCTAAATATGAGTCACTTTCTTGTTCAAGTTCTATTGTGCTAGGGTCACATTCTTTGATAACTGAATCACACATGAGTGGTTCTATAGTGAAAATTGAAATGTCGCAGCCATCTTCATCATAGTGTGGTGTCCATTGTTCTTCATTGATAGCTACATCCATTGTGGCTAAGATTTTTGCCCAACCATGAGGTTCAAAATCTTTGTTCGAAAATACTACAGGTGCATAGGTTGGGTCACAAATAGATCAATGAGTTTCCTTCACACCTACCTCTCTAGCGTTTTCTCGTTTCTCTTCTTCTTTTGAAACTTTGCACATCCATAAGTGAGTGCCTTCATGCATCCATGAGGATCCTAAACATATGGAATGCACTAATTCCATATCATCTATGGCTCTATGGATGGGATTCCACTATATAGGGGGCACGTCTCTATGAGAGTAATATTTGAGATTGACTTTAGTTGTAACACCTAAGTGTTGCAAATACAAAGAATTGGTTCCCCAATCTTGTACTACTTGCAACTGTCTCATGAATGGTCTTCCCAAAATCGTATCATAGGCTTGGTTTTTGCTAAAGTCACATATAGCAAAAGTGTGATCAAACTCTACACCACAAGTAGTGAGAGTTATCCCTTCTAGCCATCCTAAAGGTCTCTCTATGTGATTGACCATCAGCCATTTGTAGTTTCATTCTTGTTGACCTGAGTGCTAGTTTACTGCAATGCTTCCATAGGGAATTGTTGACAATTGCAACTCTTGCCCGTAAGTCCAAAGTAGCCTTGGTTGTGTATCCTTGATGAGTGATTGGAAGATATGTGTTTCCTTCCTCTCCTTTGCTCATGTCTTCTATCTTATCCAAGGGTATTTCTGGTACTGTTCTATGTGATCCTACGTGGGAATGGGTTTTTGCTACTTCTAGCACTTGATTGGCTATGTGTTTCCACAATTCTGGCTTAACCTTGAGTAGCTCCTCTAAAATGGGATGGCATTGCACTTTAGTGTTCTTTACTAACTTCGTATTTCTAGGCAAGATTGATTCTTCATTTCTTATCATGATTCTGGGTGCTCTCATACACATGGACTTTACTTCCCATGGGCTTGTGAAATAGGGTAATTCTTGTAGGGGATTAGACTTGAAGTCTAATTGCTCACCAGACTCGATATCCTATGTTCTCCATAAATAGATGGAATTTCTTGTGGGAATCGATCATGTAATTCATCCACAAGTTCAATGGAGGATTTTCACTTTCTTTTGCCCATTTCTCTTCTTGAATCTCTCTTAGAAATTCTTGGGAATACCGATTCATAGAAGTAAAGGTGTCTAGTTCAGTGGAATTAGGCACATAATCTTCCTTTGGAGGAATGCTCATTCTTTCACTTGCCTTGTCCTTACCCTGGGAGGTGGCTTCCTTTTTAGATTTTGCAATTCACTCTCCAATCTTTCTAATAGTCCACCAAAATCCAACTGAGCCTTAGTTGAACTAGAGTAAATGAAGATTCAATTGGTTTCAAACATGGTTTGAGCCAATTCTACCATCTTTGCACAAAGCTTGGTTCGTTCAATCTCTATGTCAGCTCTAGAGTAACACTTTTCATGGTCTCTCACATTTGGCCCTTCTTGGATTCTGGCTTGATATGCTTTAAGCATCATGTCTAGGTCTTCAGGAGTGGGAGCTGCTAAGTCTAGTCCTACTCTAGGTGGTGGTGGGGTTACGTGAGGTTGAATAAATGGTGGTGGGGATGGAGAAGGTGGTATGTGTGAGAGTGCATTTGAGATGTGAGTTCAATTATTTTGGCCTTCATTTCTCTTAAGCTTTCCTCTAATTCTCTCATTTTCTTAGACCATTGTCTCTTCATTCGCTCACGACTATCTTCCCAAGCTCTTGTTCTTTTCTTAGTTAGACTCTTAGTCTCACTAACCTCAAAACTCTTGTCCTGACCTAACCCTTAGTTCTAGTGTAATAACTGAGCTCCGGTGACTACTTGCATTGGGGTAGTGGATGTCGCACTTCCGATAGAGTCTACTACTAATCCAATGATGTTAATAGAAGTGATCTTTGGCCCATTGTTTGGGTTCTTGGGACAATCTCCTAGGAGGTGCTCCTTCCCAAAATCTTGATAAAAACCTTGAATTGTCACCGATTGGGGTTGCATACGTGCAAGCATAGGGCAATCACAAATGAAGTGATCTCCTTGGCATCTATAGCATGGTCCTCTAGGTGCTGAGGGTCTTATCTGTCTATGTTGGGGCCTAGATTTAGGATTTTTGTACATTACATTGGCATATTCTATCTCCCAAATAGATTCACTAGGATTTTTGTAAGGGTAAATCTCATTATGTTCTGGTGATTCCATGTCGTAGGCTGGTGGACTATCCATTTGAGCTGAGTCAAAACTATGATTATTCACGTCACTTTCGGAGATCAATGGTGATGATGGCACTAAGGCTCTATTCAAATTCTCTTTAGCTACTGCATACTTCACTGGGATCACGTTGATCGGAGGTGGAGGTTGTTTTACTAATACTAGTTGAGGTCTTTATTGCGCTTGATAGGGTGGTTGGTAGGCTTGCTAGGGCCTAACATATTGCTATGGTGGGTACAAGTTTTGATATCTCCCCTGCTGTGGATATGATTGTGGATAATTTTTCCTACCTGCTTGCTTATTATATGGGGAATCTTGTGTTGTATGGTTAGTATACCTCTTTTCTATAGTGCAATATTGGCTGTTAGGGTTCACTTGGGTTTGAGCCATGATTGTGCATACATTAGCCATGTGGTCTCCTCCACAGGTATAGCATCATTTTGCTGGGGCGAATCTAGGTATCTATTTGCTAGAGACTCCCAACTTCTGAGTTACCTTCTCTACAAGTTCCTCTATAGATGTAGAAGGTTTGGAAATGAGGCTAGTATAGTTATCTTAATCTTTATAGATTTTTGAAAGCTCTAATTCGTCCCCTAGATTATCCTTAATGTCTATGCACATGCGGACACACTCTTCTATGGATCTAGGGTCTTTCAAGTACACATAAGATCTTAACTTGGTACTTAACAAACCATCTAGGAATAAAGTCACTTATTTGGTTGGTGTTTGTAATTCTGGCATAGGGCATCTCTCCAAATATTTCCTAAATCTTCTCCCTGTGAGTCTCATTGTCTATTGTGGTGTTTGTTTAAAGCTATGTATCAGTGATGAGGTATTGTGTCTTATGCTACTCTTAGAGAATTCAATAATGAATGCTTCTAGCAACTCGTCTATATTTCTAAATTGACCTTGATGTAGTGGTTGAAACCATGTTAAGGCAGTGTTTTTGAGAGTTAGATCAAAAGCATTGTACTGAGTGAACAAGTCCTCAACTTGCTTAGCTCTCAAGACTTGCCTAAACTCTGCTACATGATCATATGGATCTCCAGTGTCATCGAAGTAATTCTTCATGGATTTAACTAGTTGAGTAGGTCTCAAGATTCTAGGGTTTTCACTAAGCCTAGGCAAGGGATATTCATCCAAGCCTCTTTGATGTCTCAGATTTTTGTGTCTCTCCTGACCTATTCTTTCTACATCTAATCCTCATCGCTCTCCTCCAAGGGGTTTGCAAAGCTCACTTCAAGTCTCTCTCTAGCTCTTTCCCTTTGGTTTTCATGAATCTAGGAAGATCCTGCTCCTTGGTGCCCATGGGAAACATTAGATCTTGGAGGAGGGAAAATCAAAATTTCCTTCCAAGTATATGCATACCTACCATGCTTTGTTACCAAGAACATTCTCTCTGATGTATTATCCAAATAGACAACTTTACCTAGTATCTCTGGATCTTTGAACTCGTAGATGGTGACTCCGCCTATTTCACTAAGTTGATCTGTCTTGAATATCCAAAAAGCTTCCTCCATTTCTCTATTCAAGAACAGCTCTATACTTTTGTTGTCTTGGGGGACCTATTTTGGAGTAATAAGTCTAGACAAAACAGACTTGGCTCGAGGAGTCTTGAGTTATCATCCTAAGTCTCCTTGCTCTAGGTCTCTTATCTCATTCTCGGGAATGGAATTTCCAAACTCATATGTCCTATCTGGTAAGCTCGTGACCACATACATGGTTCCTTGTGTAAGGAATTCAACTTACAACCTCTTGGTTAGGAATGTGATGGGCTAACCACTTGCCCCAAAAGCCATGGTTGAGGATTACTTCCTAATCCTCCCTCTTGGGGTGTAGTTCAACCATCTTCTATCTATCAAGGGTGTGGTTCAACCATCTTCTAACTATCACTTTATTACATTCTTCCCCCTTAGTTGATCATTGTCCTCAATGATCTACTCATGTATCCCTCTAGCCTTAGTGATTAGTTCTTGAAATCCCTTGGTACCCTTGAATTGATGTCCTCAACCTTGCATAGTTTGTTGAACCTTATTCGCAACCTTGGTGTCTTGAACCCTGTTCTCAATCTTAGTATCTCGAACCTTGTTCTCACCCATGTTCGATATCTTGAACACTCAATCAAGTGCCATCCAAGGTTTCCCAAGGACTTCATGCTTACAAGCTATCTCATTAGATTTGGAAAGTTCATTCCAAGAGCTCTCCAATGGTATGCCTCAATTTGACCTACAGATTGAAAGATACACCTCAATCTCTCTTGGATAGAGTTATGAAAGTGCAACCTTCTCAATTCCTACCCTTTCACACAATAGAGTGCCCAAACGCCTTGTTTAGAGGCCATTAGGCCAATCCACCTTTCCCAAGCCTACTTCCTAGGCTCTGATACCAATGTAAGGAATTGAACTCACAAGCTCTTGGTTAGGAATGTGATGGGCTAACGACTTGCCCCGAAAGCCATGGTTTAGAATTACTTCCTAATCATCCCTATGGTTCAACCATTTTCTAACTATGAATTTATTACACCTTGCTTATCAATATATGAACCCTCTTCAAACTTAACCACTACGTGTTCAAGTCCAAAGGGTTGATCAAGATTTTTGAGTTGGATAATTGATCACCTTAAACCATCCTCATATATGCGTGCACCCATTTGGTTGATCCTAATATACTCCAACTATGTTTTATAGGGGCCTTCTAGTGTCTGTAAATAGGCTATGATTGCACTACCTGCCTATCATTCCATTTAAAAGGACATCTCTAAATCACTCATTTCCAAACTGAGTATGTAGGGATAATCACTCAGCTATTGGGCCCATGACTTAGTTATATGGTTGACACTAGCCTCAGATGATCTGATACTTTGTTGATCTCTCCCTAGGTGTTTGTTTGACGTAAGGTTCATATGCCCAACTGATTAGTGCAATGAACCTTGTACAATCACATTGCTAATTCCTTGATATCAATTACTTGTTCCTTTTAATTTCTTTACAATGTATTTCCTTGTCTTTAAATATGTGTCGTCAGGAGCACTTAGGTTTGTCGTAACTGATGTTCTTCGTTCAATCAAATTAACTTTTTTGCCCTTAAATTGTCCCTTGATTGCAATTAATCTATTCTTAAACTTGAGAATTTGAAGACGCTTAGAACTTGAGTGTTCCTATCATACCCTTAATCAATCCAAACATCTAATCGCACTTAACCTAAGATAGGAATGGACTGAGGGGGTTGAAAGATCTTCCAACCTCAAGTCGCTTCTCCTTGTTGCACTCGTATGCTTGGAAGCATGTTCCCAAGCTTGCACTCACTAGCATCTTGCTTTGGTCTCTCCAAGAGCTCTCAATGATCCTGTAAAAGTTCCAAGTTAGATCAAGAATTAAAGTTAATTGAACTAATAAACCATTTTCATTCATGTGTTTTAAAGACCAAATTTTCATTTGTCTTTATGAAAGACTACCCTAGAGATCCTTTAGTTTCCTCACCCCTATGAAAGTTCAACTTCAAAATACCATATCTAAAACTCAACATATGATTTTACCAAAAACAATCTAGATTCTTTTAGGATTCTAAACGAGATTTCCAATAACTCAATATCACTAGAAACAGATTTCAGATAAGAAAGTTATGTCTATTCAGATTCTAGGGGTCAAATCAGGCAAACAAGCAAACAAGATCTCTCAAATTATTTGCTTGGGGGCCTCACTATACTCCAATAACTTGATATTTATGATCAAACCTATGCATCATGATGGATAGGTTTAATGCCGAGATCAAGTGTCAATCACAATTTTTATGTCAATCACAAATGGACAGTGGTGTCTGTCGCAATGGATGTTGTTAGTCACGATTGATGGGGTGTCCGTCGGGGTCTGACGATGGCGATGGATAGGCGGTCTGTCGCGATGGATAGTGTCAATCACGATCAATGGTGTCAATCATGATGGACAGAGAAAATGCAATTTTCTTTGAAATTTTTGTGGATTTGTGATGTGCAGGTCTTCTACTCTATGGTGATGCACTTAGTTTTACCCAAAGAGTGTTTTTTCTATCAATCCCAATTGATAGAGCTCAATGCCTCAAGACCTGTTCATAAATTTTTTGTACCTCGTAGAGTTGTTGCAACTACTATGGATGCTCATACCTGCAAGAACACTCAAGAAACATGCAAAAACAACACATGCAAAATTGCTCCCTCTCTCTCTCATGCACACTATTGAAATGAGGAAATGGAGATGGAATGTGGGGATATGACCGAAATGGTGAAGATGATGATGGAAGGAGATGGAGAATAGAGATGGTGGTGATGATGATGAAGTAGGTAGAAAAGTAACAAGTAAGAGATTACCTATGATTCCAATATCACATCTCTGCGTCTTACCATCACACACTCATCCTCAAAGCTCAATCCCTGGCAACAATGCCAAATTTGGTGTCACTCTAGCACAATGGAAAGTACCAACATGAGGAGATCCACCTCATAATTGTCAATCTGGGAAGACGTGAGGAGGGTATGATGACTATGAGAAAGTGAGATGCACAAGTGCATGAGTGAGAAGCACAAGTGCATGAGTGAGAAGCACACTAACATACACACACATACACACATGTGCACACATGACAAGACAAAGAGATGGAGCAATGGAATCTTTAACTATCACAAAACAAGATTACAAGCTCTTTTTCACTTCAATTCCCAATTTTCTAACCCCAAAAATGAGCTCTCTAGCTCCTTTTATAGTTTTTGACTAGCTTTTGGGCCTACCTATCCAGACCTAGTGCCTGGCCTAGTTAAAAGTTGGGCTCCTAGGCTCTTTTGGGGGCTTAAACAAACTCTAAAAATTATGAAAATTGGTACATAGATACTCAAGCTCGAGGACTACTTGGCTTGCACAAAATGGAGTAGGAATAATAAAAAAGGTATTTAGAATGGTGTGAAGAGATTACAACCACTATTTGGAAAAGATTCCTCTTTGAAAAATTATGTGGGCCTACTTGTCAAATCTTTGTTGAATGCTCTACCTACTTGGTCTTGCTCGACTCTCCCTTTGCTCGACTCATTTTTGGTAGCTTCCCTGTCTTGTAGCACCTTGGCTGCTCTAGCTACTACCAACAGCTTGCATGGAGCATCTAACTCCATTCCTGGCAAGTCAATCACTAGCAAAACTTCCTCTTTCTTAGAGCCATGCACGTGCTTCAAGATATCATGAAGTGTGCCTCTCTAAGTGTGCTCTCCTGGCACTCATGGTCTCTATAGGATCCAAGGTATGGTCAGACATGAGTGTATTAGTCCTAGCTATTGAAGAAGGTTCTAATTCCATACTAGAATAAAGTGAAGGTCTCTCTTTATGTTTTCTGGTATTATGTTTTTTTCTTTTAAGTTTGTGTGCTTTCTGTACACCTAAGATAACAAAAGTGGCAGTGGAAATGAACTAATCACAAGCCTTTGCATAAAGAAATGACAAAAAAAAACTTTTAGTATGCTTTGCTTAGTTTTTATGCATATGCATGCTAAATTTTAAAAATTTTGGTAGCATTTTGGCAAGAAAATGGAAATTAAAAAAATTGAGTGCAGTACACACACTTCCAAACCAAAAGGTGCCAGTAGGCACAATATATACACAATGAAACCAAAGGGCATTACACGCCCTTGTAGAAAACCTTGTGCTTGTGGCACAATATAATAAATAATAACTCTAAGAATTTTTATTATCCTCTTGCATCCAAAATAGTACCGCCATGTGGCCATCATGCAACACTCATCCCCATTACCATTGCATACCTTAGGATATCCCTTGGAATGGTCTAGTACCGCCATGTGGCCATCATGCAACACTCATCCCCATTACCATTGCATACCTTAGGATATCCCTTGAGCTTGGGACCTTGGCTATGGCTAGCCCTTGTCCCGCACACACATGGAGTGGTCTCTATAGACCAATACCTGAAGACCTTGATAGTTACCCATAGATGTTGTAAGTACAATGAGTTGGTTTCCCAATTTTGCACTATTTGTAATTTCCTCATAATGTATTTAACCAAGATCTTTTCATATACATGATTCTTCTGAAACTCACATATCGCAAAAGTGTGCTCAAACTCTACACTGAAAAAATTTGGAGAAGCTTGTAGGAGGTAGAAAAGTAAGTTGTGAAGCGATGAAGCTTGGCCTAGCTAACCAACATAGGACCAACCCTTGAGTTTATGGAGACTGAAATGGAACTTATAGGCATGTGATAAGTGAAATAAAATCCATTATATAATTTAGACCATCAAGGAGAAAGAGTGGATACAATATAGATAGGTTTGCGCATTGACTAGCTCAAAAAACTTATTATCTTTGGATGAAACAATCAACTTCAAATGTTAATAGCATCCAACATGATTACAATTAAAAATAATCCTTCTCGAAGAATGACACACATAGGTTTGAGTGTATATAATGCACAAGATTACAAGAAATAAGCAAAATATGCTTTTGGAATGAACTTGACACTCAAGAGTGGTACCTCCTATTTTTCAGGGTTGCATAGAGATAGACCTCGATCTAGAAAAACTCAAATTTATCCAAATCTATTGAACCCAATGCTTTGAAATTAGTACACATAACATAAACACTAACAAATTTCCAATGAATGTTCACTCATGCAATTTGAAGCTCTGTAGGGAGAGCAATAGCCTCTGCAAGTTTATTGTTGTTGAAGAAGATGATGTAGAGAAATGAAGGAGCACGACAATGATAGCCACAAGTGTATGTATATTGCTTCCATGTAATGTACAAGTGATTTGAAGTCTTTATATAGATCTTGAAGTGCTTCATGACTTCTAGAAGTCGATTTTGAATTCAAATGAAGGCAAGATTAGTTATTGAAGAGAATCAATTCACTTTCCTATAATTTAGGAAAAACGAATATCTAATTTGATCTACTTTTAGGTGATTGATAATTCATTGATTGTGAAGCTCAACCACCTCAAATTCCTGGAACTTGAGCTCTTTTTTCTCCTTTATCGTTTGTAAAGCTCTAGGCTTTACATTGGTGAATTATCCATAAAAGATCTTTTAAAAAAATACAATAAATGAGCATAAGGAAAAGAAATCTCCAACGTACTTTTTTTAACGTAATACAAATGATAGATTTTTTATGTAGATAAAATCCACCTCAAGCATAGTGTAAGATTGATGTTCCAACAGCTCCCCCTCAGGCTAAAGTATGCTTGAGTCTTTGTTCTCTAATATGTTGAATAACTGCCATTGATTTAAATCTACAAAGCTTTATTTCGTGAAGTGCCTTTGTCATCATATCTGCTACTTGCTTTTAAATTGGAACAAAAGAAATGTCGATCTCTTTTGCCATGAATTTCTCCCTGATGAAGTGGTAATGAACCTCTATGTGTTTTGTTCTTGCACGGAAAATAGGGTTTGGTGCTAGATGCATGGAACTTACATTATCTCCAAATATGTGAGGTTTGGAACTCACAAGTCCCAAATCTGTATACAATGCTTTTAACCATATTGCCTCTTGAGTTGCTATGGTCAAACCTCTATATTGTGCTTCATTTGAGGATAAAACGAATGTTGATTGCTTCTTGGAACTCCATGACACTAGCTTTAAACTTGCAAATGGTGAGTAACCATAGGTACTTCTTTTATCATCCTTAGCTCCTGCCCAATCTGCATTTGAATAGATTTTGATATCCAAATCAAAAGAGTAAGGATAGAATATACCTTCATTAATTGTACCTTTGAGATACTTAAGTACTCTCTTAGCTGCATCCATGTGTGGTCTTCTTGGTGAGTGCATGAATCGTCTTAGCACTTCTACACTATATGAGATGTTTGCCCTTGTATGAGCTTTGATACTCTTTAATATCTTCATTTTTCTCACCTTCATGAACACTAAGTTTATTATTCATCTCCAAAGGTGTACCTACAAGTCTAATGTTCTCCATTTTGAACTTAAGAAGTAGATCTGAAATAAATCTCCTTTTAGTCAAATACATTCCTTCATCTATGTATATGACCTGCATACCTAAGAAGAATGTGAGCTCACCTAAATCATTGATTTTGAACTCCTCTTGCATGTGTCTCTTGATCCTTTGAATGCCATTGAGATCATCACCCATCACAATAATATCATCTACATATACATATAGATAGATAACCTCATTGTGATCCCTTTTGATGAATAGGGAAGGATCTCAGTTGCTAGGTATGAACCCTTGATCTTGAATGTAGGTAACCAACCTGTAATTCCAAGCTCTAGGAGCTTGTTTCAATCCATACCATGCTTTTTTATGTCCGCAAACATAAGATGTATGATTATGGTTTGCAAAACCTGGTGGTTGTAACATGTACACCTCTTCACTTATCCAACCATTTAGAAATGCATTTTTTGCATGAAGTTTGAGGAGTCTCCAATTTCTTGCAAGAGCTACACTTATCAATGTTCTGATTGTAGTCATCTTTGCAACTGGTGAGAATGTTTCCTCATAGTCTATACCATGCATTTGTGAGCATCCTTTGACAACTAATCTTGCCTTGTACCTGCAAACTGATCCATTTGAGTTTCTTTCAACTTTATATACCCATCTGCAACCAATTACCTTTTCATTTGGTGACATTGGAACCAAATCCCAAGTGTCCATCTCCTTCAATGCATCTATTTCTTCTTTCATGGCCTTTTCCCAATTAGGGTTTCCCTTTGCCTCTTCATAGGTTGTGGATTTCTCTCAAATTGAGTCTTTTGCCAAGTAGATTGAATGCTTTGTAAAAAATGTGAAATCATATGCATTCCTTTCTGGTTGTTTCTTGTCTCTTGTCGATCTTCTAGGAGCTTTCTTGGAGCATTCTCCACACTCTTGCATCTTTTCTTTGCCTCTTGACTTTCATAGTTTCTAATCCTTTTCCCTTTCATCTTGGTCTTTGTCTGTATCACTTCTTGGATCTTCGACCTGTGTATCATGTTTGCTTCCTAATTAATGAGAATAAGAATCAAGATCATTTGGTAAAGTTACCTTTTTTTGTCTTTATCATACCGAGACCTGTGTTCTTCAAACGCAACATCCCTACTTATAGTGAATTGCTTGGTTGAAGGATTATAGAACCTGTAACACATCTAAGTTAAGTCATACCCGATAAACACTAACTTTGTTGCCCTTTCATCTAGCTTACATCTTATTTGTGATGGCACATGAACATAAGCTAGACACCTTGCAATGTCCAAGACTAGGTTTTCTTCCATGCAATGCTTCATAAGGAGCCATACCTTGAAGTGATTTGGATGGTGGTCGATTGACAAGGTACACATCAGTTGAAATAGCCTTTGCCCATAGATAATGTGGCAACCTCTTCTCTTCAAGCATTGTGCTAGGTGATCCAACCAATGTCTTGTTTCTCCTCTCTGCAATTCCATTCAATTGAGGAGAGTACATGGTACACACTTCCCTTTTGATATGTTTATCCTACAAGAACTCATCAAAATCTTTGGAGAAGTATTCTCCTGCTCCATGAGATCTTAGCTTCTTGAGTGATCTGCTTGTATGATTCTCCACATGTGTTAGATACTTTTTGAAGCAATCAAATACTTCATTCTTTCTTTTGATAAAGTACAGAATAATCCATCTATTATGATCATCAATAAATGAGACATAATACCTTGATCCTACCAATGAAGTTTCTTGACTTGGCCCCCATATATCTGTATGTACTAAGTCCAATAAGTTGTTGCTAATGTAGCCTTTATGGTTGAATGGTTGCTTTGTGCCTTCCCAATCTGACATGCACCACACCTATTCATCATGTGTTGCTTTGATATGTTTGGCAGCCCTAGAACACTATGATCCCTACATATATCCTTCAAGGTTCTTTCATTTACATGAGAAAATATATTATGCCACACTTCAAGCTCACTTAGGGTTTGATACCCAAAGTTGAATAGAGCTATGTTCCTAGTCTCTCCTACTTCAAAAGTAAAGAGCCTACCATGCTTCTCACCCCTGGCTATCTTCTTGAAGCCTTGACATGGATCTTCCACAAAAGCTCCATGTTGGGTGAACCTAACTTGCAAGCCTTTTCAACTATTTGGCATACACTTATTAGGTTTTTAGTGATAGTGCGTACATAGAGAACCTTACTTAGAATGTTTGTCCTTCCATTGGAAGCTTTGGCATTACCAATCTTCTCTACATTGTGCTTAATATCATCCCCTATTTGTACTTCATGTCTATGCTTTGGACTTTCCAAGTTAGATAGAAGAAAAATGTTGCTTGCAACATGATTTGAACATCCTGAATCTATGTAAAACAAATGATCATCCTCTTTACCTTCTTTATGGCTTAGATTCATTAGAAGCAATGAGTCTTCATGTGCTTGATCTTCAGAATAATTGTTGTAGTCTTGTCTGCTATGACATCTATTGTTATTGTTGAAGTTGTGTCCACCTTTGCCTCTATTACTGCCATACCCACATGCTTTTGGAATGAACTTGACACTCAACAGTGGTACCTCTATTTTTTAGGGCTTCATAGAGATAGACCCCAAGATAGAAAAACTAAGATTTCTCCAAATCTACTAAGCCAAATTCTTTGTAAAAACGCTAATATCTTTCAAATGAATGCCCAATCATCCAATTTGGACCTCTATAGATAGAGTAACATCCTTTGCAAGTTTATTGTTGTTGAAGAAGATGATACAAAGAAATGAAGGAGCAAGACAATGATGGCCACAAGTGTATGTATATTGATTCCATGTAATGTACAAGTGATTTGAAGTCTTTATATAGACTCTTGATGTGATCAAAAACTTCCAAAAGTGGATTTTGAATTCAAATGAAGGCGGGATTAGTTGTTGAAGAGAGTCGATTCACTTTCCTACAATCTTGGAAAAGTGAAGATCTAACTTGATCTGCTTTTAGGTGATTGATTGATTCATTGATTCTGAAGCTCAACCACCTCAAATTCTTGGAATTTGAGCTTGCTTTTTTTTTTTACATTTTTAAAGCTCTAGTCTTTACACTGGTAAATTATCCATAAAAGATCTTTTAAAAAAATATAATAAACGGGCATAAGTAAAATAACTCTCCAATGGATTTTTTTTTACGTAATCCAAACGATAGATTTTTGATATAGATCAAATCCATCTCAAGCATAGTGTAAGCTTGATATCCAACATACACGACAAGTAGTGAGAATGATTCCTTCCAAAAATCCTAACAGCTTTTCTATGTGTCCATATGTAATCTGTAGTTTCATTCACATGGTTCTCAAAGTTGGTTTGCCCCAATGTTTTCCATAAGGAAGTGGTGGCAATGGAAACTCTTGCTCTTGAATCTAGGATTGCCTTCATCATGTATCCTTGATAGGTGATTGGAAGATACGTGTTTCCTTCTTCTCCTTCACTCATATCTCCTATTTTGTCTATGCATATCCTAGAAACTTTTCTATTGGATTCTATTTATGATTGGGAACTAGAAATTTCTAGTAGTGACCTTCAGATTCTATCTATTTTGCAAGTTTTATCCTAGATTTTGTGCCACTAAGTGATCTGATTCCTCCACTGAAGATGTAGGTCTAGATGTGACACTAGCATAGAATTTTGATCCTTTATAGAGTTTTTACAACTCTAGCTCCTCTTTGAAGTTGTCCTCTATGTCTATGCACATTCTCACACACTGGTCTAAGGTGTTTGGCTCTTTCAAGTACACATAGGATCGTAGATTTCCACTTAAGAGGCATCTAAAAAGAAGGAAAACTACTTGGCTTAAGTACGTATCTCTAGCACTAGACATCTTTCTATGTATTGCTTGAATCTATGCCTTTTGCTAACTTTCCCATCTCTTGGGGGGTCTGCTTGAAACTATGGAATAAGGATGAGGTATTGTGCTTGATTCCACCCTTAGAGAACTCAACGATGAAGGATTCCATCAATCGCATGATGTTTTTGTAGTGACCTCATTGCAAGGGGTAAAACCATGCTAGGGATGTACCCTTCAAGGTTAGCCCAAAAGCCTCATATTGAGTGAATAAGTCCTCTACTTGTTCTACTGTCAATGTGTGCTTGAATTCGGATACATGATCAAAAGGGTCTCCTATTCCATCAAAACTATAGGTCTTCATGGTTTTAACTACCTGCAAGGGTCTCAATGTTCTTGAATGTTCTCTTTGACTAGGCAAAGGGAAGTCATCATCATCGCTGTGTGAATTATGTCCGCTAGTCCTCTCTCTTTGTGGTCTACTTGTACCTTGTTCTCACCTGTCTCTCCCTAGGTTGTGTATGAAGCTTACTTATGGAGCTTCTCTTGTATTCTCTCTTTGAACTCTTGAGGAGTTTGTTTGGCTTGCACTGAGTGATGGTTTGTGTAATAGAAAAACCTTGGAGCGTCTCGGTCTTTGAACTCATGCAATAGGTAATCCTACTTGGTATGGGTTTTCTTCGACTTGAATTTCTAGAAGACCTCTTGAGTAGCCATATTAACATAAAGCTCTATGGTGGCATTGTCTTTAGGTATCTTGATCGTGGCTATGATTTTTCTTAGTATCGACTTATTCCTAGCTAGGAGTGGTTGGAATCCTCTCCAAATCATCCTCATCTAAATTTCTAACTTCTGACTATGAGAGAACATTCCCAAAGTCTTCCATTCTATTAAGGTGACTAGTAACCATGTACATAATTCCTTATTTATCTATGTATGAACCATTCAAAAATTCAACCACTAGATGATCTAGGGTGTAGAGTTGCTCTATGTTTCTCAATTATACCAAAGGTCTTCTCAAATCATCCTCATAGATATGAGCACCTAAGTAGTTGGTTTGGATACACTCTAGTTATGTTTTATACGGACCTTCTGGAGCCTCTAGATAGGCTATGCTATTTCTCAAAGTAGGTGTCTCCATGCTATAGGATTTTTCTAACTCACTCGCTTCTTGACTTCCATTAGATGGGTGGTTGCCTAGCTGCTTGGACCATGACTTGGTTGTGTGGTTGAAACTAGATTCAGATGATCTTAGGGTTTGTCGATACACTTTGCCAAGGTATTTGCTTAATCTAAGGTTCATGTATTTGTATACTTTCCTTTTCTTATTCCCCTTAGACTATTCGTGGTTTAATGGTTGTCCACTTAGCAATCAATTATTGAATTATTTACTTATTCAATTCTTGTCTTAGTATATCATCGTCAGGAATACTTGAGCTAATCGACTTGATCATGGAATCTTCTGAATGAGTTCTTTTACCTTTATGTTTCTCTGGAGATTTCAATTAGTTAGAAGCCTTGATTTTGATCCCTTAAAATATCTTGGACTTGAGGATTCTTATCGTAAACCTAAGTCTTACTTTAAAAGCTAAGCTTCTTAGCCTAGGCTAGATGAGATAGATGGGGTTTATAGTTTTCCAACCTCATGAATGGAGCTTTTTCTCACCTAGGAAGATCTCCCAAGCCTTCACTTTGATAATTGGAACCCTTGTGAGAGTGCTACACATGTGCACTTTAACTTTAATAGCTCTTAAAAATCACCAAAAGACCATTAAATATGACTAATTTTTTTCCCAAAAATTTAAACCCTAATTTTTTCAAAGTAGGTGGTCTGTTGTGATAGGCAAGGTCTATCATGATACTCCATTCTATCATGATAGATGAGGTCTATCACAGTAGAGGGTGTCTATCATGGGGTTCTATCGCATGAGTGGGTGGTCTATGGTGATAGATGAGGCCTATCGTGGGAGTGGTTTATTGTGATAGGATGGGGGTCCGTCCTAATAGACTAGCGTGTCGTGACACAGGGTGATCTATTGCAACAAACAAGTGTCTATCATGAATTTTATCTGTTATGGAATCAATGTATCACAATAGATAGGTGTCTATCGTGATAGATGGACCTTGTGGAACCTTTGTTCTATCAAAATAGAGGTGGGTTTTGTCATGATAGAGGGGTCCTTATCGCAATAGATGGTGTCTATCATGATAGAGGGACTTTGTTCAGCTCTTCAGGTGTCACCACAAATGGGTGTCTGTCACGATAGATTGGTCTCGCATGACAGATGTGTGGTTAGTCATGATAGAAAATATCTTTTGGGGGGTAGTTTTTCACAACAAATGGAGTGGTTTATCGTGATAGAGCCAGTCTATCACAATACATAGGGTATGTCGTGATAGGTGTGGTTTCTCATTTGTCATGTTTTTTGGCCTTTCATGATAGAGCCAAAAACACATAATTTATCTTATGCATCTAGTGTGAAAAGATGGCATTGGAGAGTGCTAGGTTGTTTTGTATATGCAAATGCAAAAAACCAACTTTTTCAACCTATCATGATAGAGTGAATTCATGACATAGATCCTGAAAAAGCTTTGTGTCATACTTGTGTAGGCCTAAAGCTAATGATGACGCCGTACCTACAAGAAATCACCAAAAATAGGGGGAAAAAAGCACATGCAAACTTGCTTTCTTTCTCTCTCATGAATGCAAATGAGGGAGAAGAGATAGGTATACAAAAATGATAAAAAAACAACAAAATAATGTATTTTATCTTCCCACATCAATACTTTAACACTCTTACCATCATACATTCATCCCCAAGTGTGTGTCCCTAACAACGATGCCAAATTTGGTGTCACTCTAGACAAGGATGAACACCACTTCTCAAGAAGCTTCACCTCCTTAATTCTCAATATGCGAAGACATGAGGATGATATGACAATTGTGAAGGAGTGAAGTGCAAAAAGCTGATGGTAAGAAGCGCACACACATAAATTAGAGACAAGAAGTAGATCAAAGGAAGGAATTGGATTCTTTATTATCAATGATCTTATACACAATACAAGCTTTCTTGCCTTGAAATTCCAACCTCAAAAATTAACTCTATAGCTCTTTTTTTAGTTTTCCTACTATTCTTGGCTAGTTTTAGACATAGTGTCCAACATAGTCAAAATTAGGTTCTATGACTACTTTAAGGTATCTAATGGGATCCAAAAGTTATGAAAATTTGTATGTGCTAAGCTCCTCATGCTTGAGGACTCCTTGGATTGCACAAAATGGGCATTTAGATACAAAATTGGATGTTTATAATAGAAACATAGTGATAAAAATCATTGTTTGGGTATTTGGTGGAATCTTTGATATTTTATATTTGATTATTTTGAAAAAAAGTGGCTCAATACCACTTATCCTTGCATAGACCTTGCTTCATATGCTTCTTTGCCTTGATATTTGCTTCCTCCTCTAGCCAGAACTTGTCCTTGTGCGTTGCCAACACTATGCCCACTAGGTTATTAGGTGGTGCTTTTTACTTTTTTCACTTTCATAGATGATTGTTGAAAGCTCAAGGTCAAGGACAAGCATAATAAGCACATCAGAGAAGTGGACACACAAGAAGAAGGAGCACGTAGGGAGGTCCAAGATGTGTATGTCAAATTTTTAGAAGAAATTCCTATAAAATAGTGATTTTCATCACTAAAAACCATTGTAAATATCATTTCACCTTTTTGTAGCTGCATTTTGTGCAAGCCGAGGGGTCCCCAAGCTTGAAGAGCATTAGAAGTATCATCCTACCAATTTTCATAATTTTTAGATTCCGTTTGAGCCCTCAAATAAGCCCTAGAACCTAATTTTTAACTAGGCCGAACACTAGGTCTAGACAAGGCCAAAACTACTCAAAAACTATAAAAAGAGCTAGAAAGCTCATTTTTGGGGTTAGCTTGTTGTAGATTGGAGCTTTTGTAAGAGAACTCTTTTGCAATCGAAGTCCTTCCATTGTTCCTCTCTTTGCTCTTACCTTGTGCATGTGTGTGTATGTGTGTGTATGCTTGTGTGCTTTCACTCGTTTGTGGTCTTCATAACGGTCCTCACATCTCCATGGATTGAAAAGTAAAGGAGGTGGTGCTTACGCTTCCGCTACACCAAATTTTGGCACCGTTGCTGGGGAGATAGCTTTGAGGACGAGCATTGTGATGGTAAGATCATAGATTTGCGACGTTGGAAGGTAAAAAAATTGTCATTTCTATTCATTTTCTGTTTTTTCCTCTTCATCTTCATCTCCATCTTCATCTTCATGGAAATTTTCTTGCTTTTTAGTGCATTTTCACCATTTTCATACCATCTTTCATGCATTATTGTGCGAGAAAGAGTTAAGTGCAAGGGAGAGGAAGTGCCTATGTTTTTTCAGGATTTTCTGCACATACGGAGCTCGCCATTGCTCGGTGCTCAAAAATTTGAATTTCCCACTAAAAAATGCGATTCTGATTGAGAATTGCCATTTTCATTAAATTCAAATTATAAAAAAAAATACGATTTTCAGTTCCCACCTAAGTCGCACAAAAACACGATTCTCGAGATGTCATGGAAACTTGAGTTTTAGAAAAAAAAATAGGATTTTCAGTTGGCTCAAAATCACGAGTTTCACAAATCACAATTTTTAGCCAAAAACACAATTTTGGGAAAACACGATTCTCTCTAGGCTCCAAAATTGTGATTTTCAAAAAACACGACTTTCATCCAAAATCCCACTTTTCATGATTTTAAGAAAACACAATTTCATTAAAGCACAAAATTGCAATTTTCAAAACATGATTTTCAAAAATGCAATTTTCAATAAAAATTATGATTTTCAGGCAAAAACACGATTTTCAATCAAAATCGCGATTTTCTAGTCATTTTCAAAATCGCGATTTTCATGCCAAAAACACGATTTTGACGAAACACATTTTTCAATCAAAATCATGATTTTCTGATTGTTCTCAAAATTGCGATTTTCACAAAAACATGATTTTCTATCAGAATCGCGTTTTTTACGATTCTCACTCAAAATCACATTTTTCACAATTCTCACCCAAAATCGTGTTTTTCATGATTCTCACTCAAAATTGCCTTTTTCACGATTTTTAGCCAAAATCGCATTTTTTGGGGATTGCTGAGATTCACGATTCTCACTCAAAATCGTGATTTCTAAGGTTGTTCAAGATGACCACTTTCAGTCAAAATTGTGATTTTCCAATACCTTCCTGTTTGCCTGTTTTGACCCCTAGGAGCCTAATTTGACATAACTTTTTCATCAAAAGTCCATTTTTTGAGCTCTATAGCTCATTGATTTTTAGATAGACTAATTTGAAGTTGACTCTCAAGTGGGACTAGGAAACCAAGGGGGCTCCAAAGGATTTTGAGCAATACATAGGGGAATTCGGGACCAGAAGGCAAATCTTATGAACTTGAGATCTGGTAGACACCTAGGCAAGGATAGACAAAGCAGTAGATCTTTTGAGGAAAGTGTCAACCATACAATTAAGTCTTGGGCACAACAACTAAGTGGTTATCCTTACGTGCTAAGTTCAGGCACAAGTGATTCAAAAATGTCTTCTAGCATGGGGAAACCTATAGGGGCTTAGGCACTGCCTATCTACAAACACCAGAATGTCCATATAAGACACAATTGGAATATGTTCGGACCAACCAATTAGGTGCTCACATCTATGAGGATGGTCTAAGGCAATCAGTGGTCCAACTCAAAAATCCAGATCAACCCTTTGGAGTTGAATACCCAATAGTCAAGTTCCAAGAAGGTTCATACATTGATAAGGAACCATGTATGTGGTTATGGGCTTACCAGATAGGACAGATGAGTTTGGAAATGTTATTCTCGAGAACAAGATAGGAGACCTAGAACAAGGAGATGTAGGACGAGAACCCAAGACTCCTAGAGGTAAGTCAGTTTTGACCAGAGTGATCACTCCAGATTGGATCCCTTACGACAACAAAAGCATAGAACTATTCTTAAATAGAGAAATGGAGGAAGCCTTTTGGAGATTCAAGCGAGATCAACCTAGCCAATTGGGCATAGTCATCATCTCCGAGTTCAAGGATCCGGAGACACTAGGCAACGTTTCCTACCTGAACAACACATCACAGAAAATGTTCTTGGTAACAAAACATGATAGACATGCATATACTTGGAAGAGTGAATTGATTTTCCCTCCACCAAGATCCAATGTTTCCCATGGCCTCCAAGGAGTAGGATCATCCCAAGCTCATGAAACCTAGAGGGAAAGAGCTAGAGAGAGACCTGAGGTAATCTTTGCACACAATATGGGTAGAGATAGATCAAGACTTGAAAGTGAAAGAGTTGAAAGAGAAAGACAAAGATCACATAGGCAACAACGAGATGAACATGATTTTCCATTGCCTAGACCCCAAGAGCACCCAAGGACCCTTAGACCCTCTCAAGTGGTCAAGACAATGAAAAACTACTTTGATGGTTTAGGAGATCCTTATGATCATGTGGCCAAGTTCAAACAAGTCTTAAGTGTTGAACAGGTTGAGGACTTGTTCACCCAGTTTGAGGCATTTGGTTTGACTCTCAAGGGCACTGTCTTAGCTTGGTTTCAACCCCTAAACAGTTGCAACTATTGCGATATAGGCCAACTGCTAGAGGAATTCATTGTAGAATTTTCCAAGAGTGATGTGAGGCATAACACATCATCCTTGATCCATAGCTTCAAGTAGACACCCCAAGAAATAGTGCAACTTGCAGGAAGACGGTTCATATAGTACTTAGAAAGATGCCCTAATCCAGAGTTATGTGAAGAGAGATGGTGGATGCAATCCAAAGATGAGTAGGTACTGCTACAACCAGCTTCACACCAGCCAACTGAGACTTCAGAGTTGATTAGTAGACCCTTTGAGCTTCCTAAATCCACCAAAATATCAGCCAAGTACTTTGGAACATGTATCCCAAAAGTTTAAGTCAAGACAGACTAGTTGCGAAATGACTAGCTCCCAAAACTTGCTATTTTTGGACATACACCTGCTGGAAAAAATGAACAGTGCTCTCAACCTGGTAGGAATTAGAAATATTCCTTTTGGGCATATCAAATAGACTTAACAAGCTTGCTATTCCAAGTTAAAACACTTCAAATGATGGACTGAGCACTGAGAACAAGTTTCATCAATTTCTGGAACCTCCCCACAATTCTCGGGGCTGTGTAGAGATAGACCAGTAAGCAGTAAAATGCAGATATCTCCAAACCTTCTGAAGTTACTGCTCTGAGTGAGTATAGCAGAGAACAAAACAGAGAAGTAGATGATGATAAATGTATAGATTCACATATGATTACAACCACATTGGCAATGAATCTTTGCACAATAGGAGTAGAATGATAGAGCTATGGATTAAGCTCTTCAATCTCTACAAAATGACATGAAGGGGTCACTTACAAGGCTTGCTAATCGCCTCTTCCTTCTTGCTCCTTTTATAGCTATTCTTGGAGGGAGTTTTGAATTCGAATTCGAATGGCTCCACCTAAAAGTGATCCTCAAAGTTAGGAGAGATTCCCTCAGCTCTAAATTTCGTGGTTTTAGGTAGTTAGAGCCACGAATTTGCTTTTATATCATGGATGAGGTAAGCCATCCTTTTCCTTTTCTCTTTTTCCATTTACAAGAGATAAAATGTACTCTTTTACAAGAGGTGTTCACATGACTACTCATGTGACTTACAAATAAGGATGATATCAAATATATCAAGCATGTAGGCTTGGGAAAAATGCACCAACAAGTTACCCACACCAGCCAAACAAGTGGCCTTGTTTTTAGATGGCTTACTAAGCACAAAGTTAAGGTCATATGTGTACTTGAAAGAGCTTAGATTCATAGAAGAGTGTATGCGGATGTGCATTGACATAGAAGATAACTTGGGTGAGGAGTTAGGATTATCCAAACTCTATAAGGATTCCGATAGTTCTACTAGTCATACTTCGAGAATCTCCACGAAAATAGATGAGATAGTTGAGCAAGTTGCCAAGAAGTTAGGAGCTCTAAATAGACAAACACCAAGGGTCACCTCATTGAGCCGATGTTAACCACATGGCTAACGTATGCCCAATGCAAAACCAGAACGTGAGAGAAAGAAACACCCCATATTGCACTATTGAAAGAAAATACACAAATCATACGGCTCAAGATTGTCCATACAATAGGTAGGCTGTTAGATAGAATTATCAGCAACCTTACCCATAGGGTAGGTATCAGAACCAAGACCAACAGCCATATTATAGACCACAACAGCAATATCAAGCACCATATAGGGCACAACCAATCATAGGAAACCAACCATTAGCTCTTGCCAATGTAATTCCAGTTAAGTATGCAGTGGTAGAAGAGAACCTTTATAGAGCATTGGTGCTAGTGACCCCACTGGTCTTAGAGAATGACCATCATGCTCAGAGTCTTGACTACTCCTATGAAGATAGTCCACAACCTTATTACACATAGTCACCTGAGCATAGTGAGACTTATCCATATCAGTATGAGGCACCACCTTGGGAGCCAGAATACTCCAATGTCTTGTACACAAATCCTAACCCTAGGCCCCAATTGAGACAAATCAGACCACAAGCCTCTAGAGGACCATGTTTTCAATGCCAGGGCGACCATTTCATTCGTGGATGCCCCCATTAACCAACTCTAGGACAAGGACAGGCTATCACAATACAAGCCTTTGGAACATACAAATCATCGGATGTGCCAATCCACCGATGATGGGAGAGGTTTCTGAAGTAATCTGATTTAATGACCACTTCTTCCAATCGAGACATAGATGCTATCTGCAATGCGACTCTCTCATCATGGGTTGCAGCAACCTTTTCTAGCCTCTGCATCCATTCAGGGGCTTCAATCTCAATCGTGTCCATTCCTTCTTCTGTTTGCTTACCTCCGGGTGCTGGAATGGGAACATATGGGTCTTCAAAATTCTCTTCCACTTCAATTGGCACTAAGTCTTCAGGTTCCGGTTCCACCAGGGGAGAGGGTTGACGCTCGTATTGCAGAACTTTATTTCGTAGTTCTTCTAGTTCTGTTCTGAGTTCTGCGACTTCTTTAGATGTGTCGGCTGCGGTTGTGACTTTGCTTGGTGACTCTTGCTGAGTTGCCAGTTGCTTTAGTAGGTCATCTCTTTCTCTTTCTAATGCTGTGTGGGCTTCCAGGAGGTCGGCATGGGTTTCCAAGACGATTTGCATATTTTCAGATGGGATAGTCTTGAATTTCTCTGGGTCGATTTCCTGCAGTGAACCCTCCATTGCTGCTTCGAGGTTTTCCTTGTTCTGTTTCTGTAGTCGTTTGTTTTCTTCAAGTGCTGCGGACATGTGCTTCCGTAATAAGGCGAGGTTGCGTTGAAGCTTGAGATTGTCCTTTATCTGGGCATGTAAAATGTCATCAAGTTGTTGTTTTTCTTCAGTATCTGACTGGGGTGGATTGGCAACTAATTGATCATGTTGTGCTTGCAATGTAGTATACTGCTGTTGTAATAGCCGCTTCTCCTTCTCTAAATCAATGAATCTTGCTTGGAGCGTTTCATGGTCTCTGAAGAGGCTCGT
This sequence comes from Ceratopteris richardii, assembly GCA_020310875.1. Lineage (NCBI taxonomy): Eukaryota > Viridiplantae > Streptophyta > Polypodiopsida > Polypodiales > Pteridaceae > Ceratopteris > Ceratopteris richardii. The sequence goes on along the minus strand of CM035427.1, from coordinate 157,663,435 downwards.
ATGTTGTGCGTCTAGGTGCTGGTAATGCTGTTGTAGTTGAGATATACACTGGTACATATTATTAAATACATTATTAATGGGAGTGGATGCGGGAAAGGTGTTGAATGCAGAAGGGAAGGGAAAAGGGAGTGGGAGCGTGTATGCTGTGCTTGAAAAGGGCGAAGTTGGTGGTGGGGGAATGGGGGATTGTGGACGTATGGGGGGAGGGAGAGGTGCGGAGGTGGGTGATATGTCCATGACATCAAAAGTGGATGCAGTCATGGGAGTGATTGTGAACATGGGAATTGTGGGTGCGGTGATGGTGGTGAAGGTGTAAATTGGTGTGTGTAGTTGTGAATATGAACCGCCAGGAAGTGTGATCGGGAGAACGGGGTTTTCCTTCGCTACAGTTAGAATTACAGTGTCAGTGGTAGTGTATACAAGAGAGGTGGTGATAGGTTGTGCCGGTTGTGTGGGTTGACTGACGGTTTGTGCTTCAGTATGGGGAGTGGACCCTGAAGCGGTGACAATAGTAGTTTCACTGGTAGTGGGAGGTGAAGGTGGTGGAGTTGGAGGGAGGGGGGGTGAGGGGGGTGACGGGGGTGCACTGGAGGTATGGGCTTCCTCAGTGTCATGAATAGTATGAGTTGTGCCCGTGGTTGTGGATGTGGTGCCATGTGGTTCTGATACTAATACATTCATTTGTTTTCCTGATCGAGCGGGGCGTCTGCCATATCTTCGCTCTGATCTTCGCGAGTGTGCAAGGGTGGTATGCACCGTTTCAGGTTCCCCCAATGCATCAGCAATCATATCAAGGGTTGCCCTGTATTGCTCATCTACGCCTTCGTCTTCCAGGATCTGATTCATCAGGGCCTTTCCTGGTGCCAAGGATAATTTGTGTTGTTCTTGACCTCGATTGATGGTATCATACAGTCTCTTTAATTGCTTTGTATAATCCGGGGCTCCTTCAAGTTCCTGTACCACTACTTTCTCATATTCCTGCCTTTCTTTGTCGGTCAGTCCTTGTTCATCCTCTTGCTCTTCTTCTGTCGTCTCTTCTTCATCTTGATCGACTTCGACTACTTCTGGTTGGACTGGATGGGGTTGGTCAGCGACTGTCTGTTGCCCACTTGCCTGCTCTGCTTCCACTTCTAAATTTGTAGCATTAATTATCCTGGCCACCTCCTCATCAGTTAGATCTTCCAATGTAAAGCCATGAGGAAACTCTAAGTCGGTGGGTATAGGTGGAAATACTAGATTCGGTCCTTCCGCGCTATGCCTCGGCAACCTAATAGTGAATGGCTGCACTCACCTTGGAAGCCGTGGAGTGGTTTTTGGTGTCAGCGTAGCACCTCGGGCCTAGGCACAAGGCATCTGAACTGCTCCTCTCATTTTCTTGGATGGAGGCCCTACAGTTGATAGTCTGCGTTGAAATTCTTGCACCCTGGTCCAAACAAGTGCCCGTTGAATCGGCACGTCATAAGCCAAGCATCGGTAAACAATCCTTGTGAGAGCACAGCAACCATGAAGCACTGACTTTTGCTTCTTATACCATCGTTGATGCACTAAGTGTATCTTGTCAATAATCCAATGTGGCATGTTGATTGTCAAATTGAAAGCATCTGCTAAGTATAAACTGAACCAGAACTTCTTAGGTGGCATTGTGAATCTCTCTTGACCCGGGAACGCGAAATGCTGCATGCACATTCGAAGGTGAATGGCAATAGTCGGCGTCATTGCCACCATGTCCTTTAGTTTCGTCAGATTCTGGTTCTTCATGTTGTCGGGGACCATAGTCTCTTTCTCGGTAGGGATATGCATGCCTTTCATGTCGAGAGCTTCTCTTACCAAATTTTTTGTCAACTTGAAGCGCTTCAGCTCATTACCTCTTGTGAGAGATGGTAAGACAAAGGTGCTATACCCCTTTTTCTCTTTACTAGGAGTGAGGGTGCTAATCAGATATGAGCATCTTAGAAAGTCGGGCTTTGGTAACTGGGCTTTGAAGTAATCATATAAGCCCGCCTTCTTCCATATCGGTTTCAGCCCTTCATTATTTTGAAGTCTCTCAAATTCCCTGGTGAAGAAGTGATACCTGCCCCAGCGCCGTTGAACTCTATCTCTGCCTCCCACAGGTAAGTGCCTTCTCTGAGAGGTCCTGCCACCTCACTAAACCAATGTGAGTTTTTGCTGACTAGCATTGTGTGCCCCTGTGGAGGATTCTGAATCGGTATGGCATGTAATGCTCTCAATGCCACTGGGCGCTCCTTCAATTCCTCCTCAATGGGAAGACTTTCAATGTCCATGATTTGAGGGCTGGTGCCTGCCTGGGAACTAGGTCTTGCTATATCTGCCATGTTACTTCTTGCCTGCTGACTCTGTGAGAATATAGAAACATGTGTTAACATTGTAATGGACATGATAGAAAAATTTTTGTCCCCGTTACAACATTAACATGAGGTTAGTGAGAGGTGAGTAGATCAATACATGCTAGGTGATCCAGTGTGCCATTAGTGGATGGATAGTCTTGTGAGCTAAATGGAAAAGTGCAGTGTAAGGGTGATGCAGTTAGTCAATGGGAATGAATTTACAAATGGGGTCGGGGGGTTTGTTACACGCTTTGGGCTGCCAAACAAATTGATTGGTTGTTGTTCTTGATTTTGTGGAGACTCTGGAGGGCTTTATAAGAGTGTCCGCTTGGAGCTGAGGCTTTTTAGGGACCCATTTACAAGTGATTCTGCTCGTGCTCATGGGCCAATGTGTGTTCGTGCATGTTGAATACAAGTGAGTATTGGCTTTGTGAGTGAGTGAACCATGTTGTACAGGGTGTGGTCTGGGTGTAGCTATTTGAGCTCGCAAGCAAGCCTTAGGCACCCAAATTTGTCTTGATTGTGGGCTAGCCTTCATCAACTTCTTGGGTACCCAAATAGACTTCATTTTCACAGAAGGATTTTTGGAGGACTTCTTATTAGTGTCGTGTCGTTGATCACTAATAAGAAGTTGAGCCGGTTGGGGTGGCTTGACCGCAATAGGATGCTCGCTTTTCCATACCCATACTTGTTTTGGTGGTTGAGACACCGTGCATCGTATTTTCTTTGTGCCTCGAGCATAAGTCGTCTGCTTCTTCTACCTTTTATCTGTCTTTGGTTGCTGCATCCCGATGGCCTTTGGAAAAGAAGGGAGTTCCATTGCATCCTTGACTTCTATGTTGCGATAATCATCCCTCTACATCACATAGTTTTGGACAAGAATAGCATGGTCATCTTCATGTGTACTCCTGGAAGGACCAGGAGTTTGTGCCTTTCCTAGTTCCTTGAGTGCTTCATTTTCTAGCCCAATTGTAATACGATTCTGATTTACCCAGACCTGAAGAAGTCCACTTCTTAGGTTTAAGTTGACTGCATGATCATAGATCCAGTCTTGACCCAAGAAAGAGGCTCAGTGAGATCCTCATCTTGACACACCAGTACTTTAACTGTCACTAAAGAATCTTGAATGTAGAGGGGAAGTTCCACCTCGCCCATGCAAGGGGTTTCCACACCTCCCAATCCTATGAGATAGGCTTCTATAGGATTGACAATTAAATTCAACTCTTGATAGTATGAAAGTTTAACAGCACTAGTGGCTGCACCTGAGTCAATCAAGGCTCTTACAATCCTTGCACTTGTCCCTTATCCTAGCTCTAAGGTCACAAAAGGACGCCGATCAATTATTCTATGAGATCTAATACCTGAAGCTTCACACGTTGCCATATGATACCCTTGGTCTGCATATGCCTCTATCCTAGGCTGATCTCTACCTTGTCATCTCAACTGCATCCTTCGGATGCGTTCCAAGGCTTCTGCCTGTGCTTCTCCTCGAATTCGTTTTTCTTCTTCCTTGCGTTTCTTGGCAGTGTTGAGTCGATTTAGCATCTCTTCAGTCAGGGGTTCCTGATATAACTTGACTCTGCATCCGCTAATGTAACTAGGAAGAACATCACCTTCTAGTGTAGCTAATTGAACTGCTCCACTCGTTGAGATCCTATTGATAATCATGGGTCCATAGCCTCTTTTCTCTAATTTCCGTGCATGTTGTTTCACGGTATACACCAAAACTAAGTCTCCGACCTTCAAGCCTTTATCCTTAACATGGACATCAAAGTACGCTTTCTGTCTTTTCTTAGCTGCATATATCCCTGGAGCAGCCCTCAGTCTTGTTTCTCCTAATCGTTCAAGGTCAAAGAGTCTAGATCCATTCTTCTTGGGCACCACTACAATGGGGGATACCCACTCAGTGTGCTCAATTTCATAAATAAATCCAGCTTCCACCAGTCTATTTATCTCCTCCTTGATCTTAGCAACGTAGTTATCGTTATAGGTGTATGGCTTTTGCTTAGAGGGTTTCGCGTCTGAGGTCATGGGAATTGTGTGTGAGCATATGTCTGGGTCAACACCCTTCAAGTCCTTGTAACTCCAAGCAAATACATCTCTGTATTCTCTTAGCAAAGCTATTAACTCATGCTCTTCTTCCTCTGTTAGGTCATGGCCTATTTACGTGCATCTTTCTTCTCCTTCTTCAACGGCTACAACCACTTTCCTGGTGGTTTCTTTGTTATCATAGGCCTCCCCTGATTGCGCCTCACGTTTTGGCATCCTTACCATGACTCTTCTATCGTCTATCTCATACTTTTTAAAGTTCTCAGGGACCTCAAACAAAGATTCTTCCTCTTCTTGTGTGGCTTCTCTCTTCTTCCTCTTCTTGCCTTCACTCTTGGCGACCACTTGTGTGGCTAATCTCACCTCGTTCATAATTTCTGTGTGTCTCTGAGGGTGAGCTTCTACCTCATAGAAGTATTCCTCATCTGATGCAAAGGGTGGGTCCACAATGATTGACTCTAGATCGGAGTCACTTGCATCCTCAAATGCATCAGGGGTAGGTTCGCATTCTTCTAGAACTGCCTCTCCCATGATTGGCTCTATTGAGAAAATTGAAATGTCATAGCCATCCTCATCACAGTGGGGTGTCCATTGTTCTTCATGTTGGTGCAACACAAGCCTTCACATTTGGCTTGGATATCTACCTTGAAGACTACACATGAAGCGTAGACCATAGGAACTTATGCCTATGATTTCTTACCATTTTATCTCGTGTAAAAATATGAATGACTTGGCGTATTACGCAATCACGCCTAATTGATTGAAAGTTGTGAAAAGGCGGTTGATTGATCGAGAGAATATCTCAATCAACTTTTTTAGGTGAAAGATTTTTGGAGATTGATTTGAATTCTAATTCAAGTCATCACTCAATTCCTATAAAAGCTACAAGGAAAAATGTCGCGGTTGGTTCTTCACTCATCCCGAGGCATTACTGTATTAATCACTGAGTGTGTGAGGTCTACTTTATAGCCTACACCTCTGAGTACCATTGAGCTATGTTTATCATGCCAGTGGGGATGTACATTTACATGATCTAATACAAATACTTACATTCATTTACTCTGTGATTCTCTGAGTCATTATCTTCAAGTCTGTCAACCTTGAAGAAGTATATCTCAGGATCTACTGAATCAAATCAAGTGATTCAAAGCTTGATAGATTCAGCTCAAAGCATACCACAAACATACAAAGTTTGAAGCAACTTGATTCACTCAATTTCGAGAAATCAAGAAATTACAGTCAAAGTGCTCACTGTTGCAATTCTTATAGTAAACGAGTAATTTTCCGGTAGAAGAACAAAATAGATCTTGCTGAGTAATGCAAAGCTTTGTATGAGAAATAGCTCACTCTATAGCTAGACATCTCTACTTTTAGTTGATCAATCTTTCCGGTGAAAAAGATATCTATACACTGTACAAAGTCTGACCGAAAAGAGGCTGTCTGAACTAGAGAAGTTTTTTTCTTAAACTTCAGAAAAAGTTATGTTAGTTAAGAGAGTTCATGTGTCACTTCCTTACTTCATGTATGTTCACTTGAAGTAATTATAAACAAAATTATAGTTCATTCCGGTACAATTCCGGTACAATTACGGTGACAGTACAGTGGCAGTCTGGTGAAATTTCGGTGAAATTTTTTTCGGAAAAGTTAGAACACAGTCTTATATCAGTTTCCACAAGACTCAGTCTTCGCTGCATCATCAAGGAGTAGAAACAAAGAAAAAGATCAAAGAGGGCTGGTGCAAAGCAGGATTAGCTGTACCAACTCAATCTTCTGAGTGCATCCAACCATCACTCCCAACAGTGGTATCAGAGCAAATAAGGTAATCATGGGTGATGGTTTTCCTTCATTCATTGACAAATTGGACAGGAACAATTACCAAGCTTGGTCTCTAAGGATGAAGACCTATCTACAAGGAAGGAGCTTATTTGGATACATATCAGGAGATGAGGAATTGCCCTCATTCAAGACTAGAGGACTACCCACAAAGGATGAACATGAGAGACTCAACCAATGGTGTGCAAAAGATGCTTTGGCAAGGTCTTACCTTCTTAACTCTATATCTGACTTTCTTTTACCACATGTAAGGAATTGTAAGACTTCCCAAGAGACTTGGGAAATCTTGTCAAATTATTTTTCTTCCAACACAAGGGCCAGGAAGAATCAACTATGGATTGAATTCACCACTCTTAGGAAGCAATCAAAACAATCAGTTTCAGATTTTGTCACTAGGGTCAAAGACATTGCAGACCAACTGGCAAGTATTGGAGAAGAGATTGAAGAGGAACAAATAGTAAGGCAGGTAATCAATGGACTAAAGGCTGATGACAAATGGGAGAGCTTTACCACAGCAATGGACTTATACATGGACATCCAAACACCTGATCTAACAACCCTGATTGGTCATCTCTTCACACATGAAGCAAAGTTTACAAAGAATGGAGAACAATCAAAAGGTAACAACTCCTCTGCCTTATACACTGATAAAAAGGTTAAAGATAAAGGTAAAAGTAAGAAGGTTGATGAAGAAGGCTCTACCTCCCAAGCAAACTATGCAGGGAGAGGTAGATCTTCAAGAGGTAGAGGCAGAGGAAGTAAGCAAGGTAGGGGGAGACCCTACAACTCATCACCATGCAACATTTGTGGATTGTCTAACCATACCACAGATGAGTGCTACAGAAATTATAAGAATCAGAGAGGAAGAGGCTACTCTAGAGGAGGATACTCTCAAGGTAGAGGCAGATTCAATCAACATCAAAGCTACAATGGATACAACAATCAATACAACAATAATTACAACAATAACCACAATGGAAATTACCAAGGTGGATTCAGAAATAGAAGAGATTACAACAACTATGCAGAGGAGCAAGATGACTCTTTATTGATCATGAATATGACTTCTAAGTCAGGTATCAATGATGATCACTTATTCTATATTGATTCAGGTTGTTTTAACCATGTAGCTGGTAATATGGCACTACTCTCTGATTTGGAAGAACCCAAGGGCAAACATCAGGTACAGACAGGTGATGATACTAAGCATTCTGTTGTAAAGGTTGGTAATGTAAAGACTAGTGATGGTAATCAGAATTTATTGAGCAGAGTATTGTATGTTCCAACAATCACCAAGAACCTAATGAGTGTAGGTCAAATTGTGGAAAAAGGTTTGCAGGTCAGATTCACAAAACATGGAGCATATGTGGAGGACCCAAGACATGGATTCAGAAGAATAGCCAAGGGAGAAAAATCAGGTAGGTTATTTACTTTTGAGCTTGAAGACACCAAAAACATTGCTCTGTACAATTACAAGGATCAAACGCTATCGGAATTGGAAATTTGGCACAAGAGGTTAGGTCACATTGGTGAAAGGACCTTAAAGCAAATGTGCAGGGATCAATGTGTGCTTGGGATACCTAATATATCCAAGCAACACATGATATACAAGTGTGGAGCTTGTCAATTTGGTAAGTCACATAGATTGCCTTATAACAAGAAAGGTTTTATGCATGAAGATTATCTGGAATTAGTGCATACAGATGTTTGGGGACCTAGCAAGGAGCCATCCATATCTGGATCGAGGTACTATGTGTCCTTCATTGATGACTATAGCAAGTGGACTGTCTTATACTACATGAAACATAAAGATGAAGTGTTTAATTGTTTCAAGAAGTATCTTGCACTGGTTGAAAGCCAAACATGAAGAAACTTGAAGAAGCTAAGGTTAGATGGAGGAGGAGAATACTTCTCAAATGAGTTTGAAGAATTCTTGCAGGAAAGAGGCATCAAGAGGGAGATTACTACAAGGTACTCACCTGAACAAAATGGGGTAGCTGAAAGAAGGAATAGACTCATTGTAGAAACAGCGAGGTCTATGCTTAATGAAAAGAAGTTGCCAAATTATCTTTGGGCAGAGAGTGTATCTACTGCCACATATCTCATTAACAGGTTGCCATCAAAGACACTTGATGGAATGACACCTTATGAAGCTTGGCATGGTAAGAGACCATCTTTGGATCATTGCAAAATCTTTGGTTGTATTGCATATGTGCATATACCTTCACAAGTAAGAGGAAAGCTAGATCCTAAAGCTGAAAAATGTATCTTCATTGGTTATGACTTGAACCAGAAAGGGTACAGATTCTAAAACCCCTCAAACAAAGGTTTCAAGGTAAGCAGAGATGTTATCTTTGATGAGAATGACTCATGGTATGAGAATGAGTGCAGGAAGGTTAGTCTACCTTATGATATAGAAGAAGACTTCCCAAAGCCTACCAAGGAGGAACCAGTCCAGAAAGAAGACTCAAGTTCAGATGATGATGTTACAATAGATCTTGAGGAGTTCAAGGCTTGGAAATCCAAAGGGAAGATGAAGATGAAGAAGCTAGAGAATATACCAGAATCCTCAACTCAAGCAATGAGGAGATCTCAGAGAGAAAGTAAGAAGCCTATCAGATATGGGTATGATACTTCTCTTGTAACTAAGCATTCTGTATACCTTGCAAAGGATCTATTGAATGAAGAACCAGGTTCATTTGAAGAAGCAATCACTAAACCAGAATGGAAGGAAGCAATGGATGAAGAAATGCAGGCTCTCAAAGAGAGTGATACTTGGGACTTGGTACCCAAGAAGGACTCCATGAAGGTGATAGGATCCAGATGGATCTACAAACTCAAAAGGAATTCAGATGGTACAATAAACAGGTATAAAGCTAGGTTGGTAGCCAAGGGTTTTGCACAAACCCAAGGCATTGATTATGAGGAGACATTTTCTCCTGTGGCAAAGATGCCAACAATCAGAATATTGGTGAGTGTAGCTGCATCCAAGAACTGGAACATGTACCAATTGGATGTGAAGAATGCATTCTTGAATGGATGGATATCGGAAGAAGTCTACATGTCACAACCACCTGGCTATGAAGAACCCAATAAGGTAAATCATGTTTGTAAATTGAAGAAGGCTCTGTATGGTTTAAAGCAGGCACCTAGAGCATGGAATTACAGGTTGACAACCTACCTCCAAGACCAAGGATTTGTGATGAGTAAAGCAGACACTTCTCTGTTTATAAAGAGAAGTAGTACAGAGGTAATATATTTATGTGTCTATGTTGATGACATCATTATTACAGGAAATGATGTTCAGGGAATTAGACATATCAAAGGACAGATGATGAAGGAATTCAAGATCAATGATCTTGGATTATTAAAGTATTTCTTAGGTCTTGAATTGGTCTACACAAATTCAGGTATCTACATCACTCAAAAGAAGTATGTGCAGGATATGGTCAAGAAGTTTGGCTTGCAGGATGCTAAAGTATCTACTACTCCAATGGAAGTCAATCTAAAGCTAAGTGCTCATGAAGGAGAAGAAGTCCAAGACATCACAGGATACCAAAGTATGGTAGGTAGCTTGAACTATGCTACCTTGACAAGAATTGACATAGCATATGGAGTTAGTGTGCTTAGTCAATTCATGCACAAACCAAGGATACCTCACCTAGAGGCAGCAAAGAAAATCTTGAAGTACCTCAAAGGAACTCAAAGTCATGGTTTGTACTTTCCTTATACATCAGACATTGATATTAAAGTGTATTCAGATGCAGATTGGGCAGGTTGCAAGGATGATAGGAGGAGCACATCAGGATACATATGTTTTGCAGGTGATAAACCTATTTCTTGGTCAGCCAAGAAACAACCTACAGTAGCTTTGTCATCTACTGAAGCAGAGTATAGAGGGCTAGCAAATGCCACTCAAGAAGCTATCTGGTTGAAGCTTTTGTATACAGAGTTAGGCTTATATACTAGACCACCAATTATCTTTGGAGATAATACAAGTTCTCTTCACCTTGCAGCTAATCCAATATATCATGCTAGGACAAAACACATAGAGGTTCATTACCACTATGTGAGAGAGAAGTTGCTTAGTAAAGACATTCAGTTGACTTATGTGTCCACTAATATGCAATGTGCAGATTTACTCACTAAAGCTTTGGATGGAACTAAGTTATGCAGATTCAAATCCATGATTGGATTGCAGGATGTGATTGAAGAATGAAGCTAAAGACTTGAGCCAAAATGTTTGGCTTGAGGGGGAGCTGTTGGTGCAACACAAGCCTTCACATTTGGCTTGGATATCTACCTTGAAGACTACACATGAAGCGTAGACCATAGGAACTTATGCCTATGATTTCTTACCATTTTATCTCGTGTAAAAATATGAATGACTTGGCGTATTACACAATCACGCCTAATTGATTGAAAGTCGTGAAAAGGCGGTTGATTGATCGAGAGAATATCTCAATCAACTTTTTTAGGTGAAAGATTTTTGGAGATTGATTTGAATTCTAATTCAAGTCATCACTCAATTCCTATAAAAGCTACAAGGAAAAATGTCGCGGTTGGTTCTTCACTCATCCCGAGGCATTACTGTATTAATCACTGAGTGTGTGAGGTCTACTTTATAGCCTACACCTCTGAGTACCATTGAGCTATGTTTATCATGCCAGTGGGGATGTACATTTACATGATCTAATACAAATACTTACATTCATTTACTCTCTGATTCTCTGAGTCATTATCTTCAAGTCTGTCAACCTTGAAGAAGTATATCTCAGGATCTACTGAATCAAATCAAGTGATTCAAAGCTTGATAGATTCAGCTCAAAGCATACCACAAACATACAAAGTTTGAAGCAACTTGATTCACTCAATTTCGAGAAATCAAGAAATTACAGTCAAAGTGCTCACTATTGCAATTCTTATAGTAAACGAGTAATTTTCCGGTAGAAGAACAAAATAGATCTTGCTGAGTAATGCAAAGCTTTGTATGAGAAATAGCTCACTCTATAGCTAGACATCTCTACTTTTAGTTGATCAATCTTTCCGGTGAAAAAGATATCTATACACTGTACAAAGTCTGACCGAAAAGAGGCTGTCTGAACTAGAGAAGTTTTTTTCTTAAACTTCAGAAAAAGTTCTGTTAGTTAAGAGAGTTCATGTGTCACTTCCTTACTTCATGTATGTTCACTTGAAGTAATTATAAACAAAATTATAGTTCATTCCGGTACAATTCCGGTACAATTACGGTGACAGTACAGTGGCAGTCTGGTGAAATTTCGGTGAAATTTTTTTCGGAAAAGTTAGAACACAGTCTTATATCAGTTTCCACAAGACTCAGTCTTCGCTGCATCATCAAGGAGTAGAAACAAAGAAAAAGATCAAAGAGGGCTGGTGCAAAGCAGGATTAGGTGTACCAACTCAATCTTCTGAGTGCATCCAACCATCACTCCCAACACTTCATTGATGGCTACATCCATTGTTGCTAAAATTTCTGCCCAGCCGTGAGGTTCAAATTCTTCGTCCGGAAATACTACAGGTGCATAGGCTGGGTCTTGAATTGATCTATGTGTTTCCTTCGCACCTACCTCTCTAGCTTTTTCTCTCTTCTCTTCTTCTACCGCTACTTTGCACATCCATAAATGGGTGTCTTCATGCATCCATGAGGATCCTGATCCTATGGAATGCACCGACTCGGTATGATCTTTAGCTCTATGGATGGGATTCCATTGGATAGGAGGGACATCTCTATGAGAGTAATCTTTGAGATTGACTTTGGTCGTAACACCTAAGTGTTGCAAGTACAATAAGTTGGTTCCCCAATCCTGTACCACTTGCAACTATCGCATAAATGTTCTTCCCAAAATCATCTCATAGGCATGGTTCTTGCTAAAATCACAGATAGCAAATGTATGCTCAAACTCTACACCACATGTAGTGAGAGTTATTCCTTCTAGAAAGCCTAAGGGTCTTTCTATGTGACCATCGGCCATCTGCAATTTCATTCTCGTCGGCCTGAGTGCTGGCTTGCCCCAACGCTTCCATAGGGAAGTGGTAGCAATAGCAACTCCTGCACCTGAGTCTAGAATTGCCTTGGTTGTGTACCCCTGATGGGTAATGGGAAGATAGGTGTTTCCTTCTTCATCTTCACTCATATCTCCTATCTTGTCTAAAGGAATTTCTGGCACTGTCCTATGAGAACCTACGTGGGAACGAGATTTCGCTACTTCTGGCACTTGGTTAGCTACATGTTTCCATAACTCTGGCCTAACTTTGAGTAGCTCTTCTAAAGTGAGGTTGCACTGCACTTTAGTGTTTTTCACTACCTCCGTATTCCTAGGTATGACTGAGTCTTCGTTTCTTACCATGACCGTGGGTGCTCTCATACAAGTAGACTTAGCTTCCCGTGGGCCTGTGAAGTGGGGTAATTCATGTAGAGAATTAGACTCAAAGTCTAATCTCTCTTGAGATTGTGCACTCTCCTGCTCTCCATAAATGGAGGGAATATCTTGTGGGAATTGATCATGTGCGTCATCCACAAGTTCAAAGGGAGGTTCCTCCATGAACATTTCCATGCATGTTTTTTTTAACATGGAACATTCTTATTTTCATTCATTGATGGAACATGTGACTGGCCATCCATGTTTATTTTACTTTATCAACAAAGGTCAGCTGCTTTTTCAACGAAGGGGCATGTTATAACTTATGGAATATGTTGAAAAATGCATTGTTAGAGTGTTAATTTATTAATGTATTAATGTGTTTTGGTGTTTTTGATATAGCAGATGAAGGTTTGTGAGGGTGTGAAAGCCTGAAAGGGCGGACATCAATAATCGAACTTTAGGGTGGACATCATTTAATCCAATTTATAATTTAGTTTGTAAATAATCCTGCGTAGACGGTTCTATTGTTAGAAATAGTTAGAAAAGTAGTGGTTAGAATAAGGTCATTGTAGACCGCAATTTCTGATATTAAAAGCAAAGGCTTTCTACAAAATTCACCAACTTTTACTTTCACGCATGCTTTTCCAATCCATTCTCATGTAACCACTCTTTCGACGTAATAAAAAATTTGTATAAATACATGTACTCTGTGGACTGTAGAAACAAAGTGTATGGGGGCATATTGCACCCAATACTACGTTTGGTCTCGTCTCTTGGCGTCTCTATTTTTCTATGTGTTTTTTGCATCCGTAACCTGTGTGTGCGTGTGAGCAAGATCCTAATAACAATTTCATTTCAAAGTGCAATGATGAGTTGGATGTAGTAGGTGAGCACTGTGCATTTTTTGAACTTTGCATTGGGTGAGAGGTGCAACTTGTTATCAACCCAACATATATTGTTGCATAGCTCATGATCAACAATAATGGAATTACTGCTCTTGCAACATTAGTTCCAACCGACGAGATGGAAAAGATGTTTGACAAGGCTTACTCGAGAGAGTACAAGTATGGATGGATTCTCAACATTTTTCCTTGGAAGTTGGGCTTGCATCTAGAAACATTGACAATTTGTATTCAAGTAAGCATTATAGTGTCTCTTAGACTTTATATTGGTTAACGGTTGATGCTATGACAACAAACGACCAAGTCAATTGGGCCAAAATTATATTTTGATGCTTGAAAAAGGAGGTATGATGACTATGTCGAGTGACAAAGAAGGTACATTAGTTAGATACAAAAATGGGTGTTCTATTTTCATAATTAATTTTGGCAAGATCTCTTCCTAACCGATGGGAATTTGAGGTAGTGGAAGAAGTAATTTTCTTGAGAGAGAGTAAGCTGCAAGGTAAACAACTTGCCCTAAATGATAACAATCCATTGAATGTAGAGAACCATGATCATGTAAGACTTGTCTAGAAAGCACTGAGATGTGCTGAAGAAGAGCAAATACATCAGATGTAGGAACAAACAAATGTTCAAAGGAATATTTGACTATAGTTGAGGAAGATGAGAGATGATGCAAAATTGCAGAAGATGAAGTTGAACAACACAGAATGGATAGAAGAACAACTAGAGCAGTAGTAGCAACAACAAGTTCTAGAGTCACAACACACTCAAACAAATCAAACCCAACCATCAACTTCATAATGGACTGAAATAGATGAGTTTTTGTAGACATGACAATCCACGAGGAACATTTGTTTCCCTACTTTACCAATAGATGTCCTAATCCCTAGAATATGTAGCTGTGTAGAGTACAACTACCAATGGTATAATGTTCCTTGATTATTTACCCATGGTTCATGAAGGAATATCATATTCAATCAAGTACTCTGGCAGATGCGGCCAGAATTTTGACTTTATGCTCATTGCATATGGAAAAGGATGAACAGAGTAGGTAGAACAAAATTGTTGCAATGGAGAAGATGCAAGAGAAATTGCTTCTATTGAAGCAAAAAAATATTGAAATGCAAGATGCGCTAGTTGGCAAAGCTATTATTTTGTAAGAATAGGCTCAAGCACTTAGAACTAAAGTCAATGATTTAGAAATTCATATTGAAGAAATTATAGACGACCATCAGGATACCAGAAAACAACTCTAGGTGGTTGAAGATGAGTTAAGGAAAGTGTAGGCAGACAAAGATGATCTGCAGAATCAAGCTGCAACATTGATGATGGAAAAGGATGCACCATCAAATTAGGTGGTATCTGTATCAGATAATTTACAAGTACCTTTGGGAAAATTTAATGGAATAAAAGAGTTAGAGCTTCAGTTGCAAGATGCTAAGCAGATTATTGCAGAACATACATAGATTTTAGTTGATAAAGAAGCAAAGACAATAGAGCTTAAATAGGCTCAAACAAAATTGCAAGAAACCCATGATAATAAAGTGGTGTAAGTAATGCAAAAGAATATGGAAATTCAAGAACTACGGACATGGATTGAAGATGGGAATGCGGCTACTCAAGCATTTTTGGAAAAGATGTTTGAGGATTTTTCCAAGGCTAAGCTAGAAGTAGCAACCTGGAAAGCATAACTAACTAATGATCCTAATGATGAACATTTGCAGGAAATAGTCGATTTTGGAGTAGCTCAACTGTGCGAAGTCTTTTATGAATTTTTGTATGATTTAGCTAGAATAAAAAATCTATCTTTGGATATAAAAGGCCTGTAACTTGATGGGTTCAAGTACACCATAGGTGCTAGTGTTAGGCTATCCCTGATAGTAAAACCAAATTTGTAAATCATCCAAATATTGTAATTTTGTAAATTTAGTATCCTTAGAATTCCAAGGAAGACCAACCGCCAAGCAGTATGCTCATTTGTAATTGATAAAGGCAGTTAAAGGGGTTCATTGGTATTCTGTGAATCTCGGCAAGGCAGAGATAGAGACCTAATGTAGGCAGTAAAAGACAAAACCTATATTTTGTAATTGGATTGTAGTTTGTTGTTTGTAATGAAGAGTTCTTAACTTGTCATATTCTTTGTGCATTTTATCGGACCTGAATTCAATAGACTTTGTACCATTTTCTTTTGCTAGATGTCCGTGTTAGTTGTGTACTGAGGTAACAAACATGCACTGGATTCATTTTGGTTTCCCCCATTTCCCAAACTCTTAGTTGTTGTAGAAGTTAAAGAATTAGGAAACAACATCCACATGTGCAGTTTATTCTAAGAAGTAGTTCATGTTCCAAAATCACATGATGAATATGATATCTATTGATCTTTCAAAACTGAATGGTAATGTCTGGTATTTCGATTTAGGTGCTTCTAATCACATGACCAGTCATGTGGAATGGTTTCATCGGTTGTAGAAATTGCTAGCTCCTAAATATGGTAAAACAGGCAACGACACATCACATCCTATCAAACATACAAGAAACATAGCATTGTCTATGGAGGATGGGAAGCTAAAGCATCTTGTTGATGTGCTACATGCTCCAAATATAACAAAGAATCTGATTTTTATTGGATAAATGGTTGATCAAGGGTTACAAGTCAGGTTCAATGTTGATGGGTTATATGTAGAATAGTACAAATAGGATGGAAGATTGATTGCCAAAGGAAACAAAGTAAGTAGGATGTTGGTGTAGCTCAGTGATGAGTAGCACCTCCTTTAATGTCAATCCGGGAAGACATGAGGATGGTATGAAGACCTCTAGCAAGTGAAGGCACAAATGTGTGAGTGCGAAGCACACTAACATGCACACACATACACACACACGCACACACACAGCAAGAACAAAGAGAGTAAGACAATGGAATCACTTCTATTGCAACAAAGTTCTCATACAAGCTCAAAACTACAAGAAGCTCCCCAAAAATGAGCTCTCTACCTCTATTTATAGTTTTTGACTAGCTTTGGCCCTGTCCAGACCTAGTGTCCGGCCTAGTTAAAAATTAGGTTCCAGGGCTTATTTGAGGGCTCAAACGAGATCTAAAAAATATGAAAATTGGCAGGCAACTACTTCTAAGGCTCCCCAAGCTCGAGGACTCCTCAGCTTGTACAAAATGGAGCTACAAAAAGGTGAAATGATATTTACAAGGGTTTTTAGTGATAAGAATCACTTTTAAATGGTGTTAGGGGTTTGGAAAAAAATAAAGGGTTGCCTTAGTGCTAGATCTGCATGTATGTCCGTATTTGCTTCTTCCCGTATACTGCCAACACTCTCCCCCCCCTAGCGTCTTTTGCCTCTGACAGACCTTTGATCTGCGGGTTGATCAATATAGTCCTGGAGAATGTCAACTGCCACATCATGTTCTTTGATTCGCAGCCCTCGGATCAGGTCTCTCTGCAGGGTATCCCAATTGACTGGGCCCCGTATGTCCGGCTGTGGCATTGTGTAGAGTTTTGAGTGCATCGTTTGTTCGTATGCAAAGAGGTGTAACAAATGGGTGGGCCGTGGCGCGAACACCTCTGAGTGTGCTTCCTAGAACCCTGTGGTGAACATTTCATCGAAAGTTTGCTTGTAGCAGGCAGGGAGATATCTGATGCGTGCGTGCCATGCATAAGCAACTCGTATGCTCGGGGTGGTGCTCATATCATATAGCAGGTCGTAATTACCATTAACAAACCCACGAATCGGAGGTTGAATATGACATACATTGCGGAAAGTTTTGAGCACAACCTGCATCATATCGAAGATCTTGAGCATCATCTGGGCACCCACATCTGGCATGGGGTGGAGGCGTGGAAGCCAATGTCTGATGGTAGCCATCATGTAGGCTACAGTAGGCGTGTCGTTTGGGGGTGCAATGGCAGGGTAATTGAGCCATTCTTTGCAATTGGCGTTGTTCTTGACTTTGATGGCAAATGACTTCCATGTTCTTCTCCGTTGCACTGGTCCATAGCAATTGTTATACTTCAAATGCATGGGCGCGTGGTCCCATGTCTGTAGCATCTCGGGATAGGTTTCCAATAGCTTTTGCCTCCAGATGGGTTGGTGTATTTTCCCTTTGCGCGCCTCCTCTGGAATGTCCTCAGGTTCAAATTGTGTTTCGAAAGTTGGGTACTTGTTGGTCTTACGTTTGATCTTGGCATTGTAGTCTGCCAACAGTACAAAGTATGGTTTATATTGTAATTCTGAGCTGGTTATTAGTCTTCTAGGGGCCAGATGTCTGAAGTAGTTTGATTGAAGTATGGTTTCTTCAATTGTCTTCATGGCCAACATTTGGTAGGAGATACGTTCTTCATGAGTCTGCCCCATTTCTTCTACCTGTTTCATCCATGCCGATGGGGGTTCCTCATAAGTGTCCTGTCCCTCCTCAGTGATTGTGCCTCTTGGAAAAGGTTGAGGCTCATAGTTCGCTTCAAATGCTTCCTCCACTGGAATAATAACTTCTTCTTCTTCTATAGGTTGCTCAGGTGGGGAAGGAGGTCGTTCATATTGTAACAACTTGATTTGCAACTCTGCAATCTGTTGCCGTAGCTCAAGTACTCCACTGTTTGTTGCAGGTTCAGGTTCTGGCGAAGTAGCGGCATCGACCGTCTCTTTAGGTGTGGGTGGGTGTGTTGTCGATACTTTGGATCCTTGTAGTTCCTTTATCTGGTCTGCCAACTGATCATGGGCTTCCAAAAGGGTTGCATAACCTTCTAAAACCTGTTGAATATGCTCTAAGGGGACAGCTTGGAATTTTGCAGGGTCTATAGGTGCTCTCGGGGTGTTTTCCATGGCCGCTTCTAGGTTCTCCTGGTTTTGTTGTTGTAGCCTTCTGTTCTCTTCTTGAGCCGCTGCTAGATGGCGGCGTAGGAGGGCCATGTTGCGTTGAAGTCTCGCATTGCGGCCCATTTGTTCTCTGAGTTGTTCCTCCATAGCTTTGCATGTCTCTGCATACTTAGCTTCGAGTTCTGTCTTCGATTGTTGGAGGTCAGTCACCTGGTGTTGTAGTGCTGTATTACCTAGTTCCAAGGCATCGACTCATGCCTGGAGTTGAGCCGAGAGATTGCACAGCTCTAAGTTATTTTCCTCCAATAACTTATATTCTTGCTTCAGCTGAGTGGCCGCTTCAACCATGGTATCTAGTGCATTACTAAATGATGTGGGTGCATGGGTAGAGGTGGAACATGCAACGGGTCGGGAAATGGGAAAGGGAACAGTGGATGACGTGCCTATGAGTGAAGTGAGATGTGATGATAGTGGAACAGACGTGGTGGTGGGTGCTCCTGTGGATGGTGAAATATCCATGGGATCGGATGTGATAGTGTGTGACGTGTGAATTGTGAACACGGGAACGGTAGGTGGTGTGTTAGTGGTGGCAGTGAATGTGGGGGAGTGGGGTTGGAAAGGGACTTTTTATTATAGTTCTCAACCTATTGGAGTATATTTACAAGGTTTGTCCAGAATGATGGTTGTGTGACTTGGGTTGAGCCTGCGGCAGTTACAAGGGAAGTGGTGGATAGGGTTTGGGAGAGGGGAAATGTGTGGGTGAATGGAAAAGGATGGGATAAGGTCTGGCTAGTGTCAAGTGGTTGTCCAAGGGCGGGGAGATAGGAAGGGTGACCTATTATGGTTTGATCGGTGGCCGGATGACCGGTGTGAGGTTCAAAAATTTGGGCGGAAGTGATGGATGTGGATAAAGGGAAGAATGTAAAAACGGAGGTGTGTACAATGGTTTCATGTTGGGTGGATATTGGTTGTTCAGAAAGACTAGTGGAGAAGGGTTCTGAGGGTTGAATGGGAGGTGACGGTGGAGATGGTACCTGTGTATTTACATCTTGTTCGTCAGTGGGACTTGGGCTAGTCATGTGAACATCCTCTGAAATTGTGGTAGGCCAGGCAGTAGGCACTTCCATTTGAATCATTTTTCCCCGCCGTGGCCGTGTATCAATCCTTCGTTGATCATAGGTAGGGTTCTCCCGATAGACCATAGTCCTCAATGCTTCCCCGATCCCACATGTGTCCGCCAATAGATTCAATGATTCAACAAAATGTGAGTCTACGTTCTCGGCTTGAAGCATTTGGTTCACTAGAGCTCTATTCGCCTCTTCTGTCATCTTATGTCTTCTCTGTACCTACTTGATTGTCTTGTATAGCCGTTTGAGTTGTGCCGTGTAGGCAGGGGCCTCCTCTTCACTCTCCTCTGGTTCATCTCCCCGTTCTTCTTCCTGATTTTGTGTGCTTGGATCATGAGGATGTTGTGCCTCACCTTCCCAATGTACCCTGCTTGTCTTGCCCTGTGGCTGTTCTCTTTGGAATGATGATCCCGGATCGGCATTGTCAGGAAAATCTTCACTATCAGATAAGTGGGCCATCTTTCAAAATCAAAATTGGGATCCTCAGTTAAGGTGGCCATAGATGCAAACTCGGCATCGGTCGGTAGTGGAGGGGCGGATGGAGTGGGCTGTACTACGCCCCCTCATTGAGTTCCTTGGAGATGTACCGTGAAAGGTGCTACATGGGCTTCTTCTCTAGGGGAAGCTTCGGCTGTGGCCTCGTGAGGGATCATGACCTGGGAGAGTGATCCACGCATTCGTTTCGCAGGTTGATTCCCTGAGTTCCGCCCCTTGAAAAACTCCAGTTGTGAATATTTAAGGGCCCTGGCAATTGGCACGTCATATGCAAGACATCTATAAATAATTCTGGTAATCGCACAGCAGCCGTGTAATGTATGCTTCCTCACACCCCGCTTGCCTGCTTCATACAATTGATCCAGAATCCATACAGGCATCTTAATTGGCAAGCTTCCAGTCTCTGCTAAATATAATCCATACCATATTTTCTTGTGAGGTTGGGTAAAGCGGTCTTGAGCTGGAAATGCGAAGTGTTGAAGGCACATTCTTGATTCTATTGCTCTTCATTGACTCTCGTATCAAGGGATCGCGATCGAAAGGCACATGGGTGCCATACATCTGAAGAGCTTCCCTGATTAAAGTAACATTTAACTCAAACTTCTTCATTTCCTCCTGGTTTGATAGGGAGGGCACCCAGAATGTGTCTGAATGATCTTTATCTCCTGTCGGCTTCAGTGTGGCAATCAAGTAGTAGCACCTAAGAAAGTCTGGTCTAGGCAAAGTTGCACTAAAGTAATCTTGCAATCCCGCTTTTTGCCAAATATCCTGAAGAGCAGCTGCATTTTGCAATGCTTCAAATTCTCGTGAGAAGAACTGGAAGGTCCACCACACTCCTCCACATTCCATCTTGGATTCCCAGATATGATCAGCGTCTCCCAAATCTCCTGGCATCTCATTGAACCAGTGAGAATGCCCCTTTACGCTTTCTATTAGGCCACTTGGTGGATCCGGAATGGGAATTCTTCTTACGTTCAAAAGCTCCTCTGGCCTAGCTGTCAGTGAGCTTATCTGCTAGAAGAAGAAAGGCACATTAGTGTTGCATAGGAAACAGGATGTAATGGTGTTCCCTTCACAATACTAACATGACAATCCCGAAGGTTAGTGGTCAGAGGTGAAGTGCTTGTGATAGATGTGAGTGGTGATTAGAGGTCAGTATCATCCTAGATGCCTACTTTGGTTATGCCATGGACTCCGAATGCACCTATGTCAGAGTGGATGGATTTACAAAAATTGGGTCAGGGGTTTTGATACATGGTTTAAGTCTCCAAACTTTGCCAGAGGGTTCGTAGCTCTTAGAGCTAAAGACAGGTAGAGAGTTATGAACTAGAGTGTGATGGATTTGGGACCTTTTGGGCACCCATTTCCAGACATTCCTCGGTTTGACTAAGTGTGGTTCAGGGTGGTATTTAGGTAGAGTCCTACGTTGTTAGCCGAGAGGACTTGTGAGTGTTGAATTATGCCAGTAACTAGAGTTGGAGCTATTTGGGCTCGTAAACAAGCCTTGGGCACCCATATGTGTCTAGCATTGGGGCTAGCCTTCCTTGACCGCTTAGGGACCCAAATAGACATGGTGTGTCCGTGATGGTGTGGCTTGTTTGTTGTCTCCTCGAGAGTCTGCTATTAGAGTTGTGGGTTTTCCATCCTTGCGTATCCAGATCTGCTTCGCGCCACGAGGTGCTCCGTGTTGCATGGGTTGGCGCTCCTGCCTCTTGATCAGTGGCCTCCTTCGTGTCGAGTGATGTTCGGTCTGCCCGTTTAGAATCTTCTTAGGATCAGTTGGGAACTCCTTATTGGCTCCTGTACCTTCGGTAAGATTGACAATCCTCTACACCATAGAAGTTTGGACAAGAACAACATTGTTATCTTCATGTGGATTCCTGGAGGGACCAGGAGTTGGTGCTTGTTCTATTGGTTTGAGTGCTTGATTTTCTAATTCAATCGTAAGACGGCTTTGGCCTACCCAGGCCTGAAGAAGTCCACTTCTTAGGTTGAGGTTGACTGCGTGATCGTAGATCCAGTCTTGGCACAGGACCAGAGGTTCGGTCAGATCCTCGTCTTCACACACTAGCACTTTTGCTGGCATGAGGACCTCTTGTATGTAGAGGGGAAGTTCCACCTCTCCCATGCAAGGGGTCTCAACACCTCCTAATCCTATCAGATATGCTTCTAGGGGTTTTACCTCCAATTGCAGCTGCTGGCAATAAGAAAGCCGAACTGCACTTGTGGCTGCTCCTGAATCAATTAAAGCTCTCACGCTTGTTGTGTTGTCTCTTTGTCCTATTTCTAGGGTCACAAAAGGTCGTCGATCCACTATCTTATGGGTATGTTCACCTGAAGCCTCACACATGGCCATGTGATAGCCTGGAGACTCTTGAGTGTCAATCATAGGCTGATCCCTCCCTTGTCTCCTCAACTTCATTCGTCTGATGCGCTCTAAGGCCTCTGCCTGTGCTTCTTCTCGAATTCGTTTTTCCTCCTCTTTACGTTGCTTAGCAGTATTGAGTCGACTTAGCATTTCCTCCGTGAGGGGTTCCTGATACAACTTGACTCTGCATCCGCTAATATAGTTTGGGAGAACATCACCCTCTAAAGTGGCTAGTTGTACTGCTCCACTCGTGGAGATCCTATTGATGATCATAGGTCCATAGCCTCTCTTTTCTAGCTTCCTTGCGTGTTGTTTCAATGTGTAGACTAAAACTAGATCTCCTGCTTTCAAGCCCTTATCCTTCACATGGGCATCAAAGTATGCCTTCTGTCTCTTCTTAGCTGCATATATCCCTGCAGCTGCTCTCAGTCTTGTTTCTCCTAATCGTTCAAGGTCAAAAAGTCTAGAGGAGAGTTCATGACCCGTCCATTCGTGCTCTTGTGCTACTTTCAATGTAGGTATTAAGAAGTCCAACGGTAGCACGGCGTTTTGGCCAAATACCATCTGAAAGGGGGTGGCTTGGAGTACCGTTTTGTAGGCGACTCGGTATGCCCAAACAGCATGGTGTAGCTATTTGTCCCAATCAGAGCGTTTATTGTTCACTAATTTTGTCAATACTTTGCATAGGATTTTATTGGTGCTTTCGGCTTGCCCATTGGCTTGAGGGTGATAGGGGGCAGACTTCTTATGCACTACCAAGAATTCTTGGAGCAGATTTTCAATAACTTCATTCAAGAAGTGAGTGCCTCTATCACTAACTAGCTCTATAGGTAGCCCGTATCTTGTGAATACATTCTCAAACAAGAATTTAGCAGTTGTCTGAGCGTCGTTCTTCGTTGTGGCTTTTACCTCTTCCCACTTGGTTAGATAGTCCGTCGCAACGATGATATACTCAGCATGGGAACCCTTAGCTGGGGGATTGATAGGACCTAGAAAGTCTATTCCCCACTTAGAGAATGCACATCCGCCCATCATAGGCTTCAATGGCATCTCATCTTTGCGTATAGGAGGCTGGGTTCGCTGAAAAATCTCACACCTCTTCACATAGGTATGTGCATCCATGTGAAGGGTGGGCCACCAAAATCCTGCAAATAGAATTGCTTTGATCACCCTATCTGGACCAAAATGTCCTCATGCTACACCCTGGTGAGCTGTTTCCAAGATCTTTAGATATTCACTCTCATGAACACATAGTCTCAGATAACCATCTTTTCCGCGCTTGTATAGATTATCACCAATGAGTGAGTAATCTAGGGCCTCTTGTTCTAGACTTCTTTGTCTCGTCAGGGTCATATCTTGAGGGAATGTTTTCGTCCTCAGAAACGCCACTAGTGGCTCGCTCCAATCTGGCACTAGAGACACGCGATAAAGGGTGGCATGGTCCACTGGTGGCTTAGTGCGGCAAATTGGGCATTCCTTGCACATTCTATGGACGTCTGCTTCCATAGTTGGCCAGTACACTCCAAGTCTCCTCAATGTTTGTAGGGTTCGTTGTTTTGAGTAGTGTTGCTCTAATGCACCTACATGTGCTAATTGCAACCACTTCGCGTGCTCGTCCTCTTCCACACAACAAGCCAAGATCCCTTGATCCGTGTGCTTGTACATACTTCCTGCCATGATGTGATACTTTTGGGCTTTTACTACCTCTCTATCCTGTGTGGCCATTACTGAGTGGTTAGGCCCGTAGGTTAACACTGGCACTAATGGCTTAGCCCACTGCGGTACCACTTCCAAGTTAAACAAGTAAGCATCAGGTAAGTCATCTGACACTCCTTGTGGGGCTTCTCCTGATGTGAGCCTTGAGAGATGATCTGCTCTTAGGTGAGTTCTGCCTTTTCTCACTACTACCTCAAAGTCATACTCCATTAGTAAGAGAAACCATCTTACTAATCTGCCTGTATTACATGGCTTGTTTACCAGGTACACTAGAGCTTGGTGATCAATAAAAAAATTGAACTTATTTGCAAGCAAATAATGTCTAAACTTTTTAACTGCATATACCATGCCTAATCCCTCTCGTTCGGTGGTTGTATAGTTCCGTTCAGCAGCATTCAATTGTCTACTGGCATAGGCAATAGGGAGATCCATGTTCCCTTCACCCGTAGGTTGTGCAAGTACACATCCAATAGCATAATTGAAGGCATCCACATGAACATGGAATGGCTTGCTCCAATCTGGTGTGGTCAAGATTGGTGCTGAACATAATCTTTGTTTAAGCTCCTGGAAGGAATTCTCACATTCCTCAGTCCACTCAAAGTTAGTTAGAAGTCCGTACATGGGCTTTGCGATGACAGCATACATGTGGATGAACCGACGGTAGTAACCACAATGTCCCATGAAAGCCTGTACTTCCTTGATGTTCTTTGGCCTAGGTAATTCTGCGATGGCTCTCACTTTCTCTTCGTCAGTGGATATGCCGTTCTTAGACACTATGTGCCCTAGAATTTTGCCTTGCCTGACCATGAAAACACACTTTTCTGGGTTCAGGCAGTCTTGATATTCTCTGCATTTATCAAAGATCTGTCTGAGTTCGGGTATATGGGTCTGTCTAATGTTGGAATGAGCGCAAAGATCATCAACATAGACTTCCAAATTCTTCCTCAAGAACTCTTTAAACACGTGACACATTAATCTTTGAAAGGTAGCCGGTGCATTGGTAAGCCCGAACGGCATTACCCGAAAGGCAAATATGCCCCACTCCGTGGCAAAAGCCGTCTTATGTTGATCCTCTGGAGCAATGGCTACTTGATTGTAGCTCGAAAACCCATTTAGGAAGATGTACACTTCCTTGACTGCTACCCTTTCTAATAGATGCTCAGTGATAGGAAGCGGATAACTGTCTCTAATCGTGGCGGCATTACCTTTTTTAAGGTTAATACACACACGCAGCTTTCCATTTTTCTTGGGCACCACTAGAATGGGGGATACCCACTCAGTGTGCTCAATTTCATAGATGAATCCGGCTTCAACCAGTCGATCTATCTCCTCTTTGATCTTAGCAGCATAGTTATCGTTGTATGTGTAGGGCTTCTGTTTCCACGGTCTGGCGTCTGAGGTCATGGGGATTGTATGTGAACATATATCAGGGTCTACCACTTTCAAGTCCTTATAACTCCAAGCAAATACATCTCGGTATTCTCTTAGCAAGGCTATCAGCTCTTGTTCTTCCTCTTCTGTCAGGTCATGACCTATGTATGTGCATCTTTCTTCTCCTTCCTCGATGGCGACAACTATTTTCTTGGTAGTTTCCTTGCTATCATAGGCTTCTCCTGCTTGTGCCTCATGTTTAGGCATTCTTATCATGACCCTCCTATCGTCTATCTCATATTTTTTAAAGTTTTCAGGGACCTCAAACAAGGATTCTTCTGCCTCCAGAGTGACTTCCTTCTTCTTTCTTTTCTTTCCTCCGCTCTTAGTAGCTACTTGTGTGGCTAACCTCACCTCATTTGTAAGCTCTCCGTGCCTCTGGGGTTGAAATTCTACTTCATAGAAGTATTCTTCATCTGATGCAAAAGGTGGGTCCATGATGATTGACTCTAGATCGGAGTCACTCGCATCCTCAAATGCATCAAGGATAGGTTCGCATTCTTCTAAAACTGCATCTCCCATGATTGGCTCTATTGAAAAGACTGAAATGTCATAGCCATCCTCATCACAGTGAGGTGTCCACTGCTCTTCATTGATGGCTACATCCATTGTTGCTAGGATTTCTGCCCAGCCATGGGGTTCAAATTCCTCATCAGGAAAGACTACAGGTGCATAGGCTGGGTCTTGAATTGATCTACGTGTTTCTTTTGCACCTATCTCTCTGGCTTTTTCTCTTTTCTCTTCTTCTACTGCCACTTTGCACATCCATAAGTGGGTGTCTTCATGCATCCACGAGGATCCGGATCCTATGGAATGCACAGACTCAGTCTCATCTTTGGCTCTATGGATGGGATTTCATTGAATAGGTGGTACGTCTCTATGAGAGTAATCCTTAAGATTGACTTTGGTTGTAACACCTAGATGTTGCAAATACAAGGAATTGGTTCCCCAATCCTGGACTACTTGCAATTGCCGCATAAATGGCCTTCCCAAAATCATCTCGTAGGCCCTTGGTTTTTGCTAAAGTCGCATATAGCAAAAGTATGCTCAAACTCCACCCCACATGTAGTGAGAGTTATTCCTTCTAGCAATCCTAAGGGCCTTTCAATATGACCATCGGCCATCTGCAATTTCAATCTTGTTGGTCGGAGTGCTGGATTGCCCCAACGCTTCCAAAGGGAAGTTGTAGCAATTGCAACTCGTGCACCAGAGTCCAAAATCGCCTTGGTTGTGTAACCCTGATGGGTAACTGGGAGATAGGTATTTCCTTCTTCTCCTTCACTCATGTCTCCTATCTTATCCAATGGTATTTCAGGCACTGTTCTATGAGATCGTACTTGGGAGCGCGATTTCGCTATGTCTGGCACTTGTTTGGCTACATGTTTCCACACTTCTGGCTTAACTTTGAGTAGCTCTTCTAAAGTGAGATTGCACTGCACTTTAGTGTTCTTTACTACCTCTGTATTCCTAGGTATGATAGAAGCTTCATTTCTTATCATGACTGTGGGCGCTCTCAGACAAGTAGACTTGGTTTCCCATGGGCCTGTGAAATGTGGTAATTCTTGTAGAGAATTAGACTCAAAGTCTAATCTCTCTTGAGAGTGGGTGCTCTCATGCTCCTCATAGATGGATGGGATGTCTTGTGGGAATTGATCGTGTGCATCATCCACAAGTTCAATGGGAGGGGGGACTTCACTTTCTTTAGCCCATTTGTCTTCTTGAATCTCGCGTAGGAATATTGTGTGAATCGATTCATAGAAGATGATGTTATCTGGCTCCGTAGAGTTAGGAATGTAGGCTTCCTGGGGAGGTAGGCTCACGTTCTCACTTGCCTTGCCCTTATTTTGAGAGGCGGGTTCCTTTTCTGATTGTGCAATTAGCCTCTCTATTCGTTCTAGCAGTCCATCAAAGTGTAACTGCGTCTTAGCTGAACTAGAGATGTTAAAGAGGCGACTGGCTTCAAACATAGTCTGAGCCAATTCCACCATCTTAGCACAAATTTTGGTTCGTTCTA
The DNA here is from genome assembly GCA_020310875.1 of Ceratopteris richardii. NCBI lineage: Eukaryota > Viridiplantae > Streptophyta > Polypodiopsida > Polypodiales > Pteridaceae > Ceratopteris > Ceratopteris richardii. The sequence continues at coordinate 157,635,948 of CM035427.1, read as the reverse complement.
GCTCTAGTTCTGCTCTAGGGTAACACTTTTCATGATCAGTTACGTTTGGCCCTTCTTGGATTCTAGCCTGATATGCTCTAAGCATCATGTTTAGGTCCTCGAGAGTGGGATCGGCTAGGACGGATCCTACTCTGGGTGGTGGGTGGGTTAAGGGTGGTGTATTGAAAGGTTGGGGAATGGAAGAAGGTGGATTGGCGGGTAAAGGGAGAGGTAGTGGAGGGATGGTGTGAGAGTGGTTTTGAGATGCGAGTTCACTTATCTTTGCTTTGGTTTCTCTCAAGCTTTCTTCAAGTTCGCTCATCTTTTTTGCCCATTGCCTTTTCATTCTTTCACGACTATCCTTCCAGGCTCTAGTCCTTTTTTTGGTTATGCTCTCTGTTTCACTCACCTCGGGGCTCTTTTCCTGACCAACACCTTGGTTTTGCTGTAGTGCTTGGGCTCTTGTGATCACTTGCATAGGTGCAGTGGAAGTCACACTCCCTGTGGAGTCTACAACTAACCCAACAACATTGATAGGAGTGATTTTAGGCATGTTATTAGGGTTCTTTGGGCAATCTCGTAGGAGATGCTCTTTCCCGCAGTCTTGACAGAAACCCTGAATTGTTACTGGTTGAGGTTGTGTAGGGGTAGGCAATGGACAATCCCGTATAAGGTGATCTCCCTGACATCTGAAGCATGGTCCTCTAGGAAATAGGGGTCGTACCTGCCTAGGTTGAGGTCTAGAGTTGGGGTTTGTATACATGAACATTAGCATACTCAGGCTCCCCACTATTTTCACTTGGGTCCTCATAATAGTATGAATCGTTATGCTCGGGTGACTGCATGTAGTAAGCCTGTGGGCTATCAATATGTGTGGAGTCAAAACTATGGTCACTTGGATCACTGTCTGATAGCAATGGGGTGACTGGGACTATGGCTCTGTTCGGATTTTCTTCAGCAGATGCATATTTCACTGGGATCACATTGGTTGGAGCAGGGGGTTGCTTCACTAGGACTGGTTGAGGTCTCTGGTGCCCTTGATAAGGTGGCTGATAAGTTTGTTGTAGTCTGTTGTATTGTTGTGGTGGGTACTGATTCTGGTATCTACCCTGTTGTGGATATGGCTGAGGGTAATTTTGCCTAACAGTTTGTTTGTTATATGGGTAGTCTTGTGCAGTGTGGTTGGTGTACATGTGCTCTATGGTGCAGTACTGGCTACTAGGATTCGCCTGGGGTTGGGCCATAATGGGACATACATTTGCCATATGGTCACCGCCACAAGTGTAACACCGCTTAACTAGGGCAAATCCCGGAATTTGTTTGCTAGAGACACCTAGTTTTTGAGATACCTTCTCTGCAAGTTCCTCAATGGATGTGGATTGACCAGATGTGAGGCTACTAGAGCTATCAGAATCCTTATAGATTTTTGATAGTTCTAATTCCTCACCTAGATTGTCCTCAATGTCTATGCACATGCGCATGCACTCTTCTATCGTTCTGGGGTCCTTCAGATACACATATGACCTGAGCTTGGTGCTCAACAATCCATCTAAGAACAAGGCCACTTGTTTGGCTGGTGTGGGTAACTCCGGCATCGGGCATCTCTCCAGGTATTGCCTAAATCTTCTTCCAGCTAGTCTGACCGTCTCTTGAGGTGTTTGTTTGAAGCTATGAATTAGTGAGGAAGTGTTGTGCCTGATTCCACTCTTAGAAAACTCAATGATAAATGCCTCTAAGAGCTGGTCTATGTTTCTAAAATGCCTCTCGTTCAGTGGTTGAAACCAGGTAAGGGCAGTGTTCCTAAGGGTTAGACCAAAAGCATTATATTGTGTGAATAGGTCCTCTACCTGTTCAGCTTTCAATACTTGCCGAAATTTTGCCACATGGTCATAAGGGTCTCCAGTGCCATCGAAGTAATTCTTCATGGACTTCACCAGTTGAGTTGGTCGCAGGGTCCTAGTGTGTTCTCTCGGCCTTGGCAAAGGAAAATCGTCAGCATTCCTCTGATTCCATGGGGTTCTATGTCCCTCAAGTTCCACTCTATTCCTTTCCGTTCACGTTCTTTCTCTTCCCAGGGAGTTGGCAAAACTTACCTCAGGTTTGTCTCTACTTCTATCTCTTTGAGCTCCATGAGCTTGAGAGGTCCCAGCTCCTTGGTGATTGTATGACACATTAGTCCGAGGTTGGGGAAAAACAAATTCACCCTTCCATGTGTAGGCATGTCTACCATGCTCGGTGACCACGAAGATCCTCTCTGATGTATTGTCTAAGTAGGCTACTTTGCCTGGGCTATCAGGGTCTTTAAACTCATAGATTGTGAGAGCACCTACTTCATGAGACAAGGTAGGCTTATACCTCCAAAAGGCCTCATCAGTTTCTCGGTTTAAAAGCAAATCTATGCTTTTATTATCCTGTGGAATCAATTATAGAGTCATGATTCTGGTCAAGACAGATTTACCACGGGGGGTTCTTGGCTCTCTCTCTTCATTCCCTTGCTCTATATCACCCATGTCGGTCTCTGCGATCACATTTCCAAACTCATCTGTTCTATCAGGAAGAGTGGTGACTACATATATAGTCCCCTCTTTATCTAGGTATGCTCCATTCTCAAACTTGACTACTGGGTGTTCTAGTCCATGGGGTTGATCGGGGTTCTTAATCTGGACCACCGATCTTCTCAGGCCATCTTCGTAGATGCGAGCACCTAGACGATTAGTCCTGATGTATTCCAATTGAGTCTTGTAAGGTCCTTCTGGCTTTTCTAAATAAGCCAACCCTCAACTACCTACTGGTCTCTCCATGTGATAGGACATTTCAGAATCACTCGTTTCTGATCGTGGAGTGTATGGGTAATCACTCAACTGCTGGGCCCAAGACCTAGCAGTGTGATTGACACTAGCTTCAGAAGATCTGAGGCTTTGTCTGTCTCTGCCTAAGTGTCTACCTGACCTAAGGTTCATATGCCTGGTTTCTCTACCCCCTTGATCCCAAGTACACTCTCGTTGCGGGTTAATTGACACCAATCACTTTGTTCTTTTTAGTTGATTATTATGTTTATGATCTTCTCTGGTATCACGTCGTCAGGAATGCTTAAGTGAATTTCGCACTTGCTAAGTGATCGATTCAAGTTTACTTTTATCCCTTAGGGTTTTCGCACTTAAGTCCTACTTAATGCTTGCACTTAGTTGCTTAGTTCTCTTGGACTTGATGTGTGCCTAGCGTTGTCCTAATTAATTAACACACCTAAGTCGTACTTAGCTGAGGCTAGGAATTGACAAAGGAGGGTTGAGAGATCTTCCAACCTCAATTAGCTGGTTGACCAGACTGCTACACAAGCCAAGGAAGCCTTCTCCCAAGCTTGGTACTCACCCTTGCTAGCTTTCCTTGGAATTCCTTGCTTGCACACAATGTTCCTGCAAAAGTTCACAAATCAATATAGCTCTATTACCACAAGGAATTGAAAGACACACATCAACATTTACAGGCCCCCCCTTGGAGTAACTCACTGTACCCCCAAATCCTTATGACCACTTAGTTCAACCTAAAGGGCAACTTAAAAATACATGTTCAAACGAGACCAAAACTCATCAATCGGAGTTCGTATGGCGAAGTTATGACCATTCAGGCACTTAGGGGTCAAAACAGGCTCTCAGGGTTCAAGAGATCCCTCTCTGGTTTCTAGGTCTTTTGCCCACTCCTAAGGCTCTAATGTGATATTAAGGTGCCTACAATTAAGCCCAACTATACCTCACTTCACTCAAAATTAACCCTAAAATTTTCATGCGTTAAGGCCGTGTATCGCGATAGGTCGGGTCGAGGTGTCATGATAGGTCGAAGTGTCGCGATACTTGGGAGTGTCGCGATACTCCGAGGTGTCGCGATAGGTGGAAGTGTCGCGATACTTGGAAGTGTCGCGATACTTGGGAGTGTCGCGATACTTGGGAGTGTCGCGATACTTGGGAGTGTCGCGATACTTGGGAGTGTCGCGATACCTAGGAGTGTCGCGATACCTGGGAGTGTCGCGATACTCCGAGGTGTCGCGATAGGTGGGGTCGGTGTGTCGCGATACTCCGAGGTGTCGCGATAAGTCGTGAGTGTCGCGATACCTCGAGGTGTCGCGATAGGTCGAGCTATGGTGAATTCTGTGGTTCTGTCTTGTGATCCTAGGTGCTCTCGGCCTGCGCAGTGTCGTGGTGCACTCAGAAACGTGATTCGTCGAAATTTTTGAAGTGTCACGATAGCTCAAGCTCAACGCCTCGGGGCCTGTGCAGAGGGATTCTATACCTACTGAGCTTGCTGGAGAGGGTGATGGAGCTGGTACCTGCAAGAAACATGCAAAAAACACACAACACAAAAGCACGCGCTCGCTCTCTCTCAAACTCGCACACAACAAATGATGGGAATGACAAGGAAGAGGGAATATGTAGTGAAGAAGGAGGTGGAGGTGGAGATGAAGAAGGAGGTGAAGATGGAGATGGAGATGGAGAAAAATCAGAAATTTACCGACTACTTACCATTCTAGCGCGTCCTCTCTACGTCTTACCATCACACACTCGTCCTCAAAGCTCGAATCCCCGGCAACGGCTCCAAAATTTGGTGTAGCTCAGTGATGAGTAGCACCTCCTTTAATGTCAATCCGGGAAGACATGAGGATGGTATGAAGACCTCTAGCAAGTGAAGGCACAAATGTGTGAGTGCGAAGCACACTAACATGCACACACATACACACACACGCGCACACACAGCAAGAACAAAGAGAGTAAGACAATGGAATCACTTCTATTGCAACAAAGTTCTCATACAAGCTCAAAACTACAAGAAGCTCCCCAAAAATGAGCTCTCTACCTCTATTTATAGTTTTTGACTAGCTTTGGCCCTGTCCAGACCTAGTGTCCGGCCTAATTAAAAATTAGGTTCCAGGGATTATTTGAGGGCTCAAACGAGATCTAAAAAATATGAAAATTGGCAGGCAACTACTTCTAAGGCTCCCCAAGCTCGAGGACTCCTCGGCTTGTACAAAATGGAGCTACAAAAAGGTGAAATGATATTTACAAGGGTTTTTAGTGATAAGAATCACTTTTAAATGGTGTTAGGGGTTTGAAAAAAAATAAAGGGTTGCCTTAGTGCTAGATCTGCATGTATGTCCGTATTTGCTTCTTCCCGTATACTGCCAACAGATGTTCACTTTAAGTGTGAAAATTCATGAAATGAATGTAGCCATGCTTGCAAAAGGTGTAGGAGTTATTGTTGATATAGAGATCTAGCATAAACAAATCAGACATGCAAATTTGCAAAGGCTGAAATTGATGCAATCAAAGGAGATTCTCAATGGACTACCAAATTTCAAGGTTTTAGAGATGCAAAAGGTATGTGTCGCATGTAAATTTGTAAACAATCAAGAACATAATTCTTGCATTACAAGCATGTTAGTGAGAATGTGCTATAAATAGTACATACAGATGTTGGGGATCCCACAAAGACCACATCTATGGGCGATTGTAGGTTTTATGTTTCTTTCATTGATGATCATACACAGAAAGCGTGGATATATTTCATGAAAGAGAAAATTGAGGTGTAGAATTTTAAGGCTATGGTGGAAAATTAGATAAGGAATTATATTCAAACACTAAGATGTGATGGAGGAGGTGAATACATGTCCTCCCCAAAAATAGTACAAAAAATGTGTGTATTGGACTTGCAAGGTCCTTATACAAGTGAAAAGTGAGACCTGGTAGGTGCTACATGTCCTACAACTACACTATAGTGGTGGTTTGACATGCGCACACATGAAATTATCGAACCAAGAGTAGGACCCGATCAAGTGCATAGAAGCATGTGCTCCATATGATGGTTCTTGATACACAAATATGGTCAATAGCAGGTTCCTTTCAAAGCTCTCGATGAGACACATGTGTTGGAATTTTCTTGGACTGGATAGAACTTTTCTGCACAAAGTTACAACCTAAGAACCAAGTGTTGGGAATCATCTACTTACACCTAATGATTGCCTATGCTTCACACACAGGAGATAACAGTGGAAAAGGTGGGGAAAGGGTAGACAACACATCCAAACACACATTACAAACCTTAAACGCACACATAAGCTCATGAAGAAGGAGATACGCATGCAAGAAAAAGAAGTTAAAATATTTCTTGAAGTTATTCTTTGCAAAATGGCAAAAAGTCTTTACAAATGAGTCACAAAGTGACTTATATTTATGTGCACTTGATTTGGTCCTTTCACACAAGCGATCAACACTTTCAAGGAGTCTCCAAAGAAACTACTATTGTATAAAGTTTTTTCTTCAATCTCTAAGGAATATGCAACTAGAAAAATTCTCTAGTGCATTTACATGGCTTCCATATACTCAATGATGTAATGTGAAAAATGAAAAATGGCTATTTCTTTGAAAACATTTTGGGGCCTTACTCTTCTAATTTTCTTCTCTTTAGTTCTTCCCTTCTTAGCCTCTGAGTCTCTGCAACAATGAGCTTAAAGGAATCCTAGAGGATTCTTGAGACTTGGAATCAATTTGAAGAACTCTTCAAAAAGGAGTTCTTATTGGAAATTGAAGATGAATGCAGCTCAAAAGAATCGAACAAGGTCCTGCAATGAGGAGGCCCCTCTCCTCATACATTTCTCATTATCAAAAAATAGTTCTTAAAAATTTAGATGGCTTCCACAAGGTTGGATATTTTATCCATGGCCTTGATAAGAAAATTAAACATGAACTAAAGAGAAGTGCCCCTAAAAGTTTAGAAGACACCACAAAATTATCACAGATCTATGAAGATCATGCCAAGAATGGGGCATAACCACTTCATGTTATTAGGAAAAATAGAAGCTTTAAAGGAAATAAATGAAAATTAGGCACTTTCAAAAGAGAACACTTCAAGACTCCTTGATTTTCATGGCTGAGACTTGATCTTGAAGTTTGGGAGAAAGTAAAGAATGATAATATTTTCTTGAGGTGGTTTAACTCAAGACATTTAAGTAAAAATTGTGTTGCAAGGGGCCAACAAAAAGCCATCCATGAGCATAAAAGGAAGGAAAAGGAATGAATCCACTTGGTCCAGAAACGTTGAAAATAGTAAATCTTGAAAAAAGTAGAAGTCTTGCACAAAGATTGCACACATCAATGCTATTTTTGTAATTCTATCTGTGTCAAAAATAAGTTTTGATTGCATGACTTAGTCAGAATCCATGCTTGCATAAGAGAGGAAAGGCCTAGAGTCATCATAGATAACTCTTCTACCCATAATTTCCTAAACTTCTCATTGATGAAGAGATTAAAGTTGCCTCGTAGAAGTCTCCACATCATTATAAATTGAGTTCCAAGGATATTAAAGATAAACTTGACTTCTAAATCATGCACATGCAAAGAATTGATGTGGTGTTGGGTAAGGAGTGGCTTTGGGGTCCATGTAGATCATTTAAAAGTAGTTAATTATTGAATACTTTGGAATTTAAAAGGAAAAAAATCTATTATTTGATTCAAGGGGAACATGATGTGTTGAGTACCCCCTTAATCTCAAGTATGGAACTAAAGAAACTTGTAAATATTCAGAAAATGAAAGTTTATATGATACTTCCAACTGATATAAATGATGTATATAATATAAATCTTGTTCCATATGTCTTGCCTCCTTTGTCTAATCACAAAACATTTAAAGTTAAGTTTTTAATGAGTAACTACCACGATGTTTTTCAAGATGGACTTTGTCATGGTTTGCTTCCTTCTTATGGGCAAGTCCATCATGCTATAGACTTTCTATGTAAACCTTGTCACAAGGAAGGAGATAAGGAAGAGAGCTCACTTGCACACTCACACTCAAAGAGGAGCACACACACATATTGAGGCAAGGAAGAATGATCTTCTTCTTCTTCTTCTATTACATAAAAGGAATATACAAAAATGACCTTATACAATAGTACAGATAGTGCAACATATAAAGTACATAAGGAAAAACCCAATGTTTGCAAATGAGTGAGCTTAGAAGAAGCAAGTGTGCAATCACTCTTAGTAGATGACTCTAGTAAATCTGACTAAATTTTACTTGACATATAGCAATGTGACCATTATACATGTCAGAGAAATGAAAAAAGTGATATGTGTCATCCTCCAACATCACATGTTGAGCTTGATATCTCAATACTCCCCCTCAAGCTCAATGTCGTGTCCTCTAATCCAAGCATCTTTTGAAACTTCTTTAGCTTCTCTAATCAAAGTGCTTTAGTGAATATATCAGCAACCTAGTCATCTGTCCTCACATAAATAAGATCAATATCAATTGCTTATACATTCTCTCTTATGAAGTGATAATGTACCTCCATATGCTTTGTTATAGCATGAAAAATAGGATTTTGTGCTAAGTGAATGTTGCTAAGTGTTGGAACATCAAGCTTACACTATTCTTAAGGTGGATTTGTCTACATCAAAAAACCTATGGTTTCGACTATGCCAAAATATCCATTGAAGTGTTCTTTTACCTATGCTCATTTATTGTATTTTTTTAAAGGATTTTTTGTGGATCATTTACCATTTAAAAGCCTAGAGATTTACACATAAAAAAAGAGAAAAAAGATCTAAAATCTACGAATTTGAGGTGGTTGAATTGCAATCAATGAACCAAGTGATCACCTAAAAGTAGATCAAACTAGATCTTCACTTTTCCTAGATTATAGGAAAGTGAACTGATTCTCTTCAACAACCTTTCATGCCTTCATTTGAAATCAAAATCAACTTGCAGAAGTTGTGGAGCACTTCAAGAGTCTATATAAAGACTTCAAATCACTTGTACATTACATGGAAGCAATATACATATACTTGTGGCAATCATTGTCTTGTTCCTTCATTTTTCTGCATTATCTTGTTCAACAACAATAAGTTTGCAGAGGCTGCTACTCTCTAAAGCTGCAAACTGGATAAATGAGAACCCATTCAAAAGCTATTAGTGTCTAGTTACATATATAGATTTTCAAAGCATTTGTTTTAGTAGATTGGGAGAAATTGCACATTTTCTATCTCATGTTCTATCTCTGTGCATTCCTAAAAAATAGGAGGTATGACTATTGAGTGTTAGGTTCATTCCAAAATCATATTTTGATTTTTTCTTGTAATCTTGTGCATACACTCAATCCTATGTGTATCACACCTCCAAAAGGATTTTTTTCAATTTTAATCATGTTGGCTGCTACGAGCATTTGAAGTTGATTGTCTTGTCCAAAGATAGTAAGTTTTTTTGTGCTAGTCAATATGCAAACCTATTTGTTTTGTATCAACTCTTTCTTCTTGATGCTCCAAAGTACATAGTGCATTTTATTGCACTTATCGCATGCCTATAATTTCTATTGCAGTCTCCATAAGTTCAAGTTATGGTCTTCTACCAGTTGACTAGACTGAACTTCATCGATTTACAACTCACTTTTCTACCTCCTAGAAGCTTCTCCAAGTTCTTTCAATGGTATCAGAGCTAGATCAAGATGGGTGACAACTTTCCCTCAATGATTGAGAAGGTTGATCAACACAACTATGCGGATTGGAAAATCAGAATGGAGGACTATTTGCAAGGTAGAAGTCTTTATGTAATTATAGCAGGTGATGAAGCTATGCCTATTCCAAGATCCAAAGGAGGACCTACACAAGACGAGATAGATAAGCTCACACTGTGGTGTGGAAGGGATTCTCAAACAAGGTTGTACATACTAAACTCTATCTCTGACGTTTTATTACCACATATTAGAGGATGGAAGAGATCTTAAGAGACTTGGGATGCCCTAGAGACTTTTTGTTCTAGTAGTACCAAAGCAAGAAAGAATCACCTTTGGAACAAGTTCAACCAAATGAAGAAGACACCTAAAAAAACCATCACAGAGTTTGTTACCAAGGTCAAGGAGGTTGTGGATCAGTTAGCATCCATTGGACAGCTGATTGAAGAAGAGGCCATCATGAGACAACTTCTCAAAGGGATTAGAAGTGATAAGCAATGGAAATATTTCAACATCTTTCTTGGAAAACTCTTCAATCAAGAGGCCAACAATAGCATAAAGGAAGGTAACTCCTATCATGGTAATTCAAGTAGTTCTCTATATGTATATAAGAAGGACAAGAAGTTGAAAGGCAAGAAGAAGGAAGAAGATGAAGAGGAGACTTCCCAAGCCAACTTCACAAGCAAGAGCAAGTGGAAAGGGAAGAAGAAAGGACTAAAGCATGACAAAGCGAAAGGTCAGAATCTTCAACCTTGTGCCATCTATGATAAGACCAACCACACCACTCAAAATTGCTAGTTCAAAGGGAAGACCTATAAAGGAAGTGGAAGGTGGATATGGCAACAACAGACGCAGATGTGGACACAACTTCAACAATAACAATAGAGGCCATAATAGAAGGGAATTCAACAATTATTCAGAAGATCAAGCACATGAAGAATCATTTCTTCTAATGAATTTAAGACACAAAGAAGGTAAAGAAGATGATCATTTGTTCTACATAGATTCCAGAAGTTCAATTCATGTTGCATGCAACATTGCTTTTCAATCTGATTTGGAAAGTCCAAAGCATAGATATGAAGTTCAAATAGGGGATGACACAAAGCACAATGTGGGCAAGATTGGTAATGCCAATGATTTGAATGGCACGACAAACATTCCAAGTAACGTTCTCTATGTATCCACTATCACTAAAAACATAGTGAGTGTAGGCCAAATAGTTTAAAAAGGCTTGCAAGTTAGGTTCACCCAACATGGAGCTTTTGTGGAAGATCCATGCCAAGGCTTCAAGAAGATATCTAGAGGTGAGAAGCATGGTAGGGTCTTTACTTTTGAATTAGGAGAAACCAAAAGCATAGCTCTATTCAACTTTGGGTCTCAAACCCTAAGTGAGCTTGAAGTGTGGCATAAGAGGCTAGCTCATGTGAATGAAAGAACCTTAAAGGATGTATGCAGGGATCAAAGTGTTCTTGGATTGCCAAACATATCAAAGAAACACATGATCAACAGGTGTGATGCATGTCAGATTGGGAAGGCACAAAGACAACCATTCAACCACAAAGGATACATCCAAAACAATGTAATGGACTTAGTACATACAGATGTATGGGGACCAAGTCAAGAACCTTCATTGGTAGGATCAATGTATTATGTCTCATTTATTGATGATCATAGTAGATGGACTATTCTATACTTTATCAAGAGTAAGAATGAAGTGTTTGATTGCTTCAAAAAGTATCTAGCACATGTGGAGAGTCACATAGGTAGATCATTCAAGAAGCTTAGATCTGATGGAGGGGGAGAATACTTCTCCAAAGAATTTGATGCATTCTTGTAGGATAAAGGTATCAAAGGGGAAGTAACTACCAAGTATTCTCCTCAACTAAATGGAATTGCAGAGAGAAGAAACAAGACATTTGTTGGATCAGCCAGAACAATGCTTGAAGAGAAGATGTTGCCACATTATCTACAAGAAGAGGCTATTTCAACTGTTGTGTACCTTGTGAATAGACTAGCATCCAAATCACTCCAACGTATGACTCCTTATGAAGCATGGCATGGAAGAAAACCTAGTCTTGGACATTGCAAGATGCGTGGTTGTTTAGCTTATGTTCATGTACCATCACAAATAAGAGGTAAGCTAGATAGAAGGGCAACAAAGGTAGTGTTTATTGGGTATGAATCAACTCATATGGGTTAAAGGTTCTATAATCCTTCAACCAAGCAATTCACTACAAGTAGAGATGTTGTGTTTGAAGAACATAAGTCTTGGTATGATGAAGCAAACAAAAGGTAATTGTACCATATGATCTTGATTTTGATTCTCATCAATCAGGAAGCAAGCATGATACACAGGTCGAGGATCCAAGAAGTGATACAGATGATGAACAAGATGAAAGGGAAAAGGATTACAAAGTATGGAAGTCAAGGGGAAAAGTAAAGATGCTGGAGTGTGGAGAATGCTCTAAGCAAGCTCCTAGAAGATCAAGAAGAGAGAAGAAACAACCCAAAAGGTATGGATATGATTCCACATTTGTTTCAAAGCATTCAATCTACTTGGAAAAAGACTTAATTTTAGAAGAACCCTCAAGCTATGAGGAGGCAAAGGGAACCCCTAATTGGGAAAATGCCATGAAAGAAGTAATAAATGCATTAAAGGAGATGGACACTTAGGATTTGGTTCCAATGTCATCCAATCAAAAGTTAATTGGTTACAGATGGGTATATAAAGTTAAAAGAAACATAGATTGATTAGTTTGCAGGTACAAGGCAAGATTAGTTGCCAAAGGATGCTCACAAACTTGTGGCATAGATTATGAGGAAACATTCTCACCACTTGCAAAGATGACTACAATCAAAACATTGATAATTGTCGTTGCTTGCAAGAAGTTGGAGACTCCTCCAACTTTATGTAAAAGATGCATTTCTAAATGGTTAGATAAGTGAAGAGGTATACATGTCATAACCTCTAGGTTTTGAAAACCCTAATCATGCATCTTATGTTTGTAGACTTAAGAAAGCATTGTATCGATTGAAACAAGCTCCTAGAGCTTGGAATTTTAGGTTGGTTACATACCTTCAAGATCAAGGGCTCAAACCTAGCAACTCAGATCCTTCTCTATTCACCAAACGGGATCACAATGAGGTTATCTATGTATGTGTATATGTAGATGAGATTATTGTGATAGGTTATGATCTGAATGCCATCCAAAGGATCAAGAGACACATGCAAGAGGACTTCAAAATCAATGACTTAAGTGAGCTCACATATTTCCTAGGTACGCAAGTGATTTATACAGATGAAGGGATGTATCTAACTCATAGAAGATACATTAAAGATCTACTTCTCAAGTTCAAAATGGAGAACACAAAGCTTGTAGGTACACCTTTGGAGATGAATCATAAAGTTAGTGTTTATGAAGGTGAGAAAATTGAAGACATTAAAGAATATCAAAGTATCGCATTTTCCATTCATGGAGTGAGTCCACCATAGAGTTCGAGGTCCAAATTTCATAGATGACATAGAAAACGCTTCCTCATGGAGATCAATGCTTCAGATGATTTGCCCAACTGTGTACCCATCTTCTATAGATTCCCTCCTTAAATGGAGTCATTAAGGTGGCATCTCATAGGAATGCCACATGGCACTCATTTGTGTGCCCTTCTAGTGGAATCTAAGAGATGGTTCATACCACCCCTTCTCTAGTGACTTCCCACTTGACATTTCCATCCTCTTAATGCCATTTTTGTCCTCAAAAATGGTATTGGAAGTTGTTAAAGCAAGAGAGAATCAATAGAATGGTACTCCCACTTTATCCCCATGTATTACAATGCATGGTCATTTTTCTGTGTTGTTTCCCCATATCCTTGCCCTTAAGAAGACTCCTGGGAAGGTAATCTGAAGTTGGGAAATCGTCTCTAAAGGGTGCTAACCTGCTCTCATGTGGCACTATCTTCTAAACTATCTTTCCACTTTACTAGACATTCTTTATGTAAGTGCCTTCTTGTCCGTTTCTCTCGAGTGCATAGTATGCTCCCAGGCTCATGTGGAATATATTGAATAGAAATAGGCTCTACTACCTCACTATCCAGAATGAGCTTGTCAGATTCGCCCAGCCTTTTCTTAAGCCAACTAACATGAAAAACTGGATGGATTTGACTATTCTCTAGAAGTTGGAGCTTGCAAAACGTCTTTCCTATTCTCTTAAGTATTTGGAAAGGTCCACAATACCTAAGAGATAGTTTTGGACAATGTCCTGTCTTCATGGTTTCACATCTAGATGGAACTCTAAGATAGACTTGCTATCCTACCTCAAAGTTGATGTCTTTGCATTCATGATCAGCATAGGCTCTAGTCCCATCCTGAGCTCTCCTAATATTGTCCTTAACAAGTCTAAGCATATCGTTCATCTCTTCCAAGAAGTCCTGTGCAGCTTGCACTTTCACATTCTGCAATCCTAGTGCATAAGGAACCCTTGGCTGAAATCCATACATAAGCATAAATGGACTATGCCCGGTGGAATAGTGCTTGGCGCTATTATATGAAAACTCTACTATATGTAAGTACTCTTCCCAGTTAGTTTGCCTTTCATTCACATATGCTCAAAGCATATCCTCTAAGATTTGGTTAACCCTTTCTATTTGCCCATCCGACTATGGATGCTCGGCCGTACTCATGCTAAGTTTCATATCCAAACTTTTGAAGACCACTCTCCAAAAGTGGCTAGTAAACTTCCTATCTTGATCAAAAATTATGTCTAAAGGAAGACCATATAACCGGTATAGGTTCTCCAAAAAAACTCTACCCAACTCACGTGTCATCACTATAGTACATGTTGGAATAAACCTAGCCATTTTGGTTAACCTATCCATAATTGCCCAGATAGAGTTGTGCCCTCTCTGTGTCTTAGGTAGTCCAACTATAAAATCCATGGAGATACTCTCCCACTTCCCATTGGGAATGTCCAATGGGTGGAGTAGCCCTCCAATCCTCAACCTTTCAACTTTATTGACCTAGCATTTAGTGCACTTAAGCACATACTCTTGGAAGTCCTTATGAAGTCCAAGCCAGTAAAACTGCCTCTTAACAAGATCATAAGTCTTGCTAACTCCTGGGTGTCCCGCACTAGGTGTGTCATGACACTCATAAAAAATGTTCCATCTCATCTCAAAATCTCTAGGGACACACATCTTACCTTTTTATAATAGATATCCATCATGGATACTGTAATTCTTGTACTTGAATCCTTCTTGAGTACTCGTCGATACTCCATCCTCATTGGAAACCCATGTATCATGATCCCCATTCTCTATGGCTTCCCAAATCTTAGAATATGCACGATCAAGCCTACATTTCCCTCTAATGGACTCAAGTACCTCACTAGTGATTTGAGTCAAACTCACTCCATTGAGCATAGGCATGCAGCTAAGTGAATCAGCCACTACATTAAACTTTCCCTTCCTATACCTAAGCTCATAATCAAATTCCTGAAGGGTCTCTACCCATTAGGCCTTACAACCTTTAAGGTATGTTTGATTGGAGAGCCACTTAATGCTCTCTTGATCAAACACTATCGTAACTTTGACACCATATAAATAATGATGCCACTTCTTCAAAGCATGGACAATTGCGTACAACTCCTTCTCATAGATGGAGTAATTCTTTTGAGCCAATTCTAGTTTCTTACTCTCAAAAGCTACTGGTCAACCGTCCTAAACTAAAACAGCTCCTATAGCAAAATCATTCATGTCAGTCTCAACCACAAAGGGTTTATTAGGATCTACTATATGTAAAAGTGGAGCTGTTGCAATTGCTCTATTTCTCGATACCTTTCTTCTACTCCTCTCTCTAATGAACGGCTTTCACTTTCCCTTTAAGCTATTCCGTCATCGGGACAACAATTTTGGCATAATTTTTAATGAATCTTTCATAGAAGCCTGATAAACCCAAGAAGGTCTGCAGCTCTTCCAGGTTCCTGAGATGTGAGCATTCCATAATAGCCCTTACTTTTTCAGGATCCATCTAGATTCCATTTGGGAGACTATATGGCCAAGGTATCTAAACATTGTTTTGAAAAAATCACACTTTGACTCCTTAGCAAAGAGTGAATTTTCCCTTAGCAATTGGCATACTTTTCTTAAGTGTTCCAAGTGCTCTTGTTCTAATCTACTATAGATCAGAATATCATCTAGGAAGTCTACTACAAACTGCCCCAGATAAGTTTGTAGTACACTATTCATGAGCTTCATGAAAGTAGCAGGAGCATTGGTGAGACCAAAAGGCATCACCAAAAACTCATAGTGCCCATATCTAGTTCTAAATGTAATTTTAGGGATATCCTCTGCCCTAATCCTAATCTGATGATATCCTAATCTAAGGTCAAGCTTGGTAAAATACCTAGCTTGGTGTACCTGATGAAATAATTCTTCCAACCTAGGCATTGGAAACCTATTTTTGATACTTACCTTATTTAGTGCTCTATAATCTATGCATATTCTCATAGAGCCTAGCTTGATGTACCTGATGAAATAATTCTTCCAACCTAGGCATTGGAAACCTATTTTTGATAGTTACCTTATTTAGTGCTCTATAATCTATGCATATTCTTAACTAGGAGCATTGGCAATGCCCAAAGTGAGTTACGAGGTCTAATGAAGCCTTATCTAAATAATTCTATAGTTGCCTCTCAACCTCCTCATGCTGAGAAACACTAAGTCTATAAGGTGGCTTACAAATAGGGTTGCTGTTAGTAACACCTCAATAGCATGGTCAATTTCCCCTCTCTCAGGTGGTAGCCCTCTAGGTAAGTCATTGGAAAAAACATCTCTAAACTATAGATCTCATGCACATGTTGAAAATGACAAGGACTATACAACTCTAAAGATGAGATGAGAGGTGCACTAGGTACATCTGTCTCTCCTTGTAGACAATAAATCAAGGGTGTTGTTTTGATAACTGCATTTAAGTGTGTCTCCCAACCCTCATAGTCACTCTCTTCCTAACACAAGTTTTGTCCTCTCCATATTCATAATTTGGAAGTCCATGTGGTCAGGATAATCCTGCATCTTGACTTCCAAATTGGATACCATAGTATCTCATATCCTCTTTTCTTCCCCTTGCATCATAGACACTATGTATTTATGTGTAGTGGGATGCTAGGGAGTCTTTATATTTCTGACTAGAGCATATTTTATGAAGTTATGGGTGGTGGATTCATCTATCATGACTCACACCTTGGACCCATATATACTACCATGAAGTTTAGCCAAGTCATGTGGTCCAAACTAGGGTGACCACAATGATTGATTCAAACAAAAGGAGTGATCAATATCCTTGTGCATCACCTCCACTCTCTTGCAGCTAGATCTACCATGAATAAGAAGTGCCTGCACTAGGTGGACCACCTTTTTTCCCTTATCAGGGGCCGTACTACTTTCTAGTCCTCTCTTCTTTTCTTCCCCCTTCTTGAGTGGACAGTTCCACTGTGAATGGCTAGGAGACAAACACCTAAAGCACAGGTTCTCTCTCTTTGCCCTCTCAAATTGCTCTGTAGGTAACCTAGGCCCTTGCGATCTTTGTTTCTTAATGAAGATTTTATTTTTCCCTAATGGAACTTTCTTCGTGAACTTAGTCGTACTAAGAGGTTTGAGGGGCTGATCCATCTCCATAGGAGTATATTGAGGACAGTTATGGTCCTCATAAATCTAGGCATACTTGATCGCCTCCTCAAACCTCTTTGGTGCATTTCTTCTTTCCTCTCTGTTGATGGCTTTATCGAAGCCCCTAACAAACCCTCTAGTTCTCCGAAAGTCATCCAATCCCTTAAGTTTCAAAATGATCCCCCTATAGTGGGATATGTAGACTATCAAAGGCCCATCTCTCTAGTTAATCCTATCCCACTCATCCCAGCTCCTCTCTTCCTCATTCTCTAGAAGAAACTCCCTTAGAAAAAGATTCAAACTGAGCCCAACCTGTAGGGATAGAATTAGCCTCCATGAGACTCATCCACCACTTATAAGCACGCGGGCCAAGCAAGAGACTCGCCTCTAGCATACGGTACTTATGTGGGGTGCCCTTAAGTTGATGCAAATCATTCCACCTTTGCAAAAAATTGTAGATTGCATCGTTGTTTCTATCACAATCATCCCCCATAAAGGTAGGTGTCTTTAATTCTTTTAGGAGGGGAGCTTCCCTAGAGCTCTCTCCTTTATGTTTACTAGGAAAGGAAAAATATTTCCTAGCCATGTCTACAGTAAGAGTAGGAGTTTCTCTTTCCTTCCTAGCTAGGAAAGAGGTGACATGTGTCTCAAGTGAGATCATTTGAGAGTTAAGTTGCTCAATGAGAGACCTCATGCTACCTATGTCTCTCTCTAACTTAAGGGTGTGTTCTTTTAAGTCTGTGAATTGTTCATGAGTAAAAAACTCATTGAAAAGTTCCACATAAGTATACTATTCTTGTTGAGGCTCTTTTCCTTCTAGCTTTCTCTCAACTTCCTCCTCAAGATCTACCTCTTCCATCCTATGGTCAGGGTCCTCTAGTTGTTCTTTAAATGGAGAAGTGTGTTTTACAATTTGTTTCCCCTTGGCATCTATGTTTCACTCCTCCCGTTTACTAACTAGCGTATGTGAAAAGAATGTAAGTATATTTAAATATGCAAGAAGAAGAGAAATATAATATTAGAGCACTTTCCTGGTAGAAAATAAAGTTGCCAAAGTAGAATTGAAGAAATCTTTGAAGTGTGAAGTGAAGATCTTCAATCCTCTGCAGGGTCAAATGAAAATTCAAAATGTTTGATTGGCCCGAGGAGGTTCTAATCACCAAAAACCAACAAGAACGATGCCAAAAACATATAACAATAGCTTCAAATGAGCAAAATGAGTCAAAATGAAGCACTTTTTGAGTTTCATTAGTCCTCACTAGTCCGAAATAGGTAGCCCAACACCTCTACATCAAAGTTATAAAGCTATTTCAAGTGAAAAGAGTTGATTCAGATGCAAATGATGAACAATTAGGGCTAGAAGTGGCCACCTAGTTTCTGCTGAAGTGCTGCAGAGGAATTTTGGTTGACCAAACATTCTCCAAATCAGTCATATTGTTCAACAAAGCTTAAGAGCACAGCTTCATAATATGACAAAAATTTCTCAAATCGGATATCGGATCACCAAGTTATAGTCTAGAGAAGGTAGGTATGTCAAAGTCTTGCGTTCATCTTATTCCTTTTATCGCCTCGTCTTCTCTCGAGCTACCGACACCCGCGCACACACAGAGTTGTGCTCGTTGTACCTCCCAACCACGTCCGAGCTGATATCCTTTCAGTTCTCATATGAGCGACTACTCAAAGTAGTATCATAATATCATATATATTCTTACTCAATCTTCTACCTTATAAACTTTCCCATGTGGTAATACACCATGATATGCCATAGGCCATGATGTGAATAACCCATGATGTGACATTTCCTTCCCCTTGAAAGCATTTTTGTCCTCGAAAATGTAGATGAAATGTCTGTATTGGTAGAAGAAAGTGCTCGGACTCCCCTGAACCCCATGTACTCTATGTACATGGTCATCTCTGTGTGTTGTTTTCCCATATCCTTCCCCTTAAGAAGCCTCATATGAGATCATCTCAATGGTGGGAAACCGTCTAAATGGTGTTTACTATCTCCCATGTACTTTCTACTTCCACACTAGCACTCCCATGTCATACAACTCATGACCTAAGTCCATATGATGTATACTCTATGGAGTAATAGTATAAGAAGCAAGTGTAAAGTGCCAAACTTATAAGCTTGACCGTACCATAATGGAGATAATAAACCATAGAATCCTCTGAAATATAGAACAAAGTCCCATAACAAGTGACTCCAAACCCATCTAAAACTAACTGATAGATTGCCCTCATACCACTCTAGGTCTTCCCAACCTTGAGTGTAATCACAAGTAATAGTTTAACTTAACAATCTTGTGAACTATGCAAATCCATCATCTAGCTCATGGTAGTAAAATGCAATCTCTACATTTCACCAACCAAGAAGTCTGTGGTTTTTCATCCATTACATGCGGACTAAGTTCTATTGGAAGAGCATCTATAGGCACTAGTGCAAACTCTAATACTTGTCTTCCCTATAGTTTGCCATATGAATGCAAAAAACATTCTCTTTGAGATTCAGATAATCCATAAGTACCCATTCTCCTAATTGATGCTCACACATCATCCTCATGATGAAGCATCAACTAAGAGTTTGGTATCCCAATAGGTTAGATATATCCCTATATCCTAGAAACTCTACAGAGAGGTATCATCAATCTACTCCCAATGTAACTAATGTCAATGTATCAGTGAAACCAGTCACTCTTTGGGTATTCCTGATAATACTCCATAGTCTCCTAATCATACTGTGAGACTCTTGTGAAGATAAAGTAAATCTTCAATTGTTTGGAGATTATCACATATGTATCTCCCGTGTCTATATGCAACTTCCTAAAAACTATAGGATTGCTTGTGCACAATACTAATGGTGAAGGTGTAGCTTCTTCCCTTAGCAATCCTATGGTCTAAATCCATAAGGATTATATGTGGGAATCCTATTTACTACTGAAGTTGCCTTAGGTATAATATTCTGATGGTACTAAGTCCATGAAATACATGCTTACAAGCATGCCTACATCTTATTGATGTTTGCAGAAGAGACATGTTACCATGCCATAACATTCCTACCTAAAGGCAAGTGTGTATATAATGCTATGCGGTAGGAAAAAATTCGACAGCGTTTCCCCAGGAAATGGAATCCCAAAAAAATTTAAACCATAGCTCAGTGGCACACAGGCCACCCAACAACATAGGGCTTGACAGGCCCATGGCATGCACGCCATAATCTTATATGTGGACTCCATAACCTGCAAAACATAAAATGCTAGCAACACAATATGTGTTGCATAACCTTGTATTTCCTGGAATCCTCTTTCCTGCAAACAATCAAAAAGTATACTTCTTGCCTGTCGATCCATACTTTTAGAATTTAAATAATGATCAACATTTGGTGTATGCAATCCAATCTGTGCATGTACATAGAGAATATGCCATGACATAAAATAAAATACCTGAAGCATAAAATATACGTCCCTGAGTAGTTTGATTTTGGAATTGCATGCATCCAATCGTTCTCCACAAGCTTCGAGACCTCTACACCTTCCTCCTCAGGTCCTAACATAAACTTTCAAGTGTCTGAAAACATCGAAGCACTCCCCAAAACATAAAGCATGGTCAAATGATTACTAAAATAATGCAAATTTAGTCAAAAAATGCATTAGTAATCCTTCTTTAGACCTGCAAAAACCACTTTAGGACCTGAAAATGTTCATAAAATGAAATATATAGCATGTGCAAAGAAATCGAAGTGAAATTACTCAAATCGCCTTCCTGGTTTGTAAAATATGGCTCCCGGAAGGTCGTCGCCGAAAACTGTTCAGACTTTGCAGAGCTGTAGAGACCTGCAAAAATACTTATTTTCCAAAATTTCTTTTCATAAACTGAAAGTAGACCTTGTGCTCTTCGAAAGGAGCCATAGCACATCCAATTTGGAGTTTTCTAGCCCAAGATATGTCCATTCCAAGCGGGACATGCCTAACTAGTGAACTGTTGAAGGGGTTGGAAAAAGTGTAAAAATGTGATTTTTGAGGTGCCCAAAAGCATTCTTCCATCATGCAAATTCTAAAATTCTCTCCATAATCTCCGAGAGAAACATATGAAGAGGCTTGGGCCTATTTTCACTTTTTCAAATCCTCCCTTAGTGCATGCTAATTCGCTCCCCAAAAGAGGCCTAAATCAAGATTTTTGCTTTTATGCAAAAACTCGCAAGCTTCTAATCCACTCTAAATGTGGATTTCTCTTGGATTTTATACAATAATCCATGGGAATCCTCTTAAATGATCTTTATTCTTACTCTCAGAAGTGGATTTTGGCAAAAGTTAAGATTCGATTTTTTTCCAAAAAGTGCGGGAAGGGGGTCTTTGAGGAAGTAAAATTCCTCCTTAACTTATCACTTTGATGAATCTAATGATTCGCCTAAGAATTCCATACACCGTACTCTCAGTACATATACTTTTTCCCATCCATCCATAGCTATTGCACCTCTTTTTCCTTCTTCCAAAATGGGAATTTCTTAAATTTAGGTGTTGAAATTTTTGTCAAACTATGATGGAAGGGGGTCTTGTGGAGCTTCAAACTCCCATCAAACTGAGGTATCTTTTGGATTTCTCAATCTTATATGGAATTCCATATGCTAGACTATAGGTGTGCATGGTTTTTCCATAAATCCATGAAAAAGCCCACTTCATTTACCCTTCCCGAAATGGCTACTTATGAAAAATGGCCCCTGAAATTTATATGAAAATTATGATAGTAAACTATTCTAGAGGTGCCCAAAGCTTCTGCTTTCTTGTAATTTGAGGGAATATTTGATTCTAGATGAGAGTATATATCTTATTCTCTCCATATACATGATTTCCCTCCTTCCTTGCTAGAGAATCACCCTTGTCTCTTAATTCTTAAAAACAGTAAAAATTCTCATACTTGAAACTTGAGGCCGTAACTCCTCCTTGCTAAATCGTGTAGAGGAAAGTGTCATCTTTGATTGCTCCTTGTTACTTTAAGGATCATCTCGCCCCTTTCACATCCGTGTGTGGGCATCACTTATGTCTTTCATCAATGTAGACATCATCGTTCTTCTCCCTCGAATAAAATTTTTAGCCCCGCTTCATGGCATCCATAGTTGAGAAGTTTTTTCTGTAATATTATGAGGGAGATACTATGAGAAGAACAAAGCTTTTCTTTGCTCCAATGCACTTGGGCATCCACTCTTCCCCGAATCGGACCTGTGTGGGTGAAAAGATACAATATCTAAATATCGAAACAATATTTGATCACGAAGGCGACATGGCATCTTGGATAGACTATTCGCCTCTTACGCTTGAGATGTGGGTTCAATTCCCAGCCAGCGCAACACCGTGAACGTCCTGCGGCTTCGATACCAATTCTTGCGTTCATCTTATTCCTTTTATCGCCTCGTCTTCTCTCGAGCTGCCAACGCCCGCGCACACACAGAGTTGTGCTCATTGTACCTCCCAGCCACGTCCGAGCTGATATCCTTTCAGTTCTCATAGGAGCGACTACTCAAAGTAGTATCATAATATCATATATATTCTTACTCAATCTTCTACCTTATAAACTTTCCCATGTGGTAATACACCATGATATGCCATAGGCCATGATGTGACACAAAGGTAGGGAGTGGAAGAGGAATTCTTCAAGACGGGATGACTTTGGAAGGTCCAAACTCATATCCTTTCAGTTCTCATAGGAGCGACTACTCAAAGTAGTATCATAATATCATATATATTCTTACTCAATCTTCTACCTTATAAACTTTCTCATGTGATAATACACCATGATATGCCATAGGCCATGATGTGACACAAAGGTAGGGAGTGGAAGAGGAATTCTTCAAGACGGGATGACTTTGGAAGGTCCAAACTCATATCCTTTCAGTTCTCATAGGAGCGACTACTCAAAGTAGTATCATAATATCATATATATTCTTACTCAATCTTCTACCTTATAAACTTTCTCATGTGATAATACACCATGATATGCCATAGGCCATGATGTGACACAAAGGTAGGGAGTGGAAGAGGAATTCTTCAAGACGGGATGACTTTGGAAGGTCCAAACTCAGAACTGGCAGCTTTTCAAGCTAATCCAATGACTCATGCACCATAATCATAGCCCATAATACATGTGTGCTTCAATATTTTCCCAAACTCTTGATCCATAGCTTCACTTTTATCCCCCAAAACTTGAAAGAAAACTCAATTTTTAATAGTTATATTACCTCGTTAGACTTCAATTAAGTTTTGTCTCACCAGTGGCCATCAATTAGAAGTCTTTTATCCCATAAATGGGAATACAATGGACAGTTTGGAGTATAAGAGGAGGGCTCAAGTTCTTCATTCTTCAACCAAGAGGGAGGATGGAGGGTAAGGCCTTGTGGGTTGCCCTTCTCTACGCGCACAACTCTATAAGCTCATGTGTGAAGCATTAATCGTGGGCATCCATCCTCAGGCACATTCATTTATGGCCTAGCTCTGATGTCAATATCGTGTTGTTTGGTTCATCTCAATGAAGCCCTCCATTTTTGGAGTGAGTGCAGCACAGAGTTCGAGTTCTGAATTTCATAGACCACATAGAAAATGCTTACTCATGGAGATCAATGCTTCAGATGCTCCGCCTAGTCACATACCCATCTTCTATAGATTCCCTCCTTAAATGGAGTCACTAAGGTGGCATCTCATAGGATTGCCACCTAGCACTCATGTGTGTGCCCTTCTAGTGGAATCTAAGGGATGGTTCATACCCTCCCTTCTCTAGTGACTTCCCACATGACAAAAATCTTGGTAGGTAGCTTGATATATGCTACTCATACAAGGGTAGACATCTCATAAATGTAGGAGTGCTTCGTCAATTCATGCACTCACATAGAAGACCACACATGGGGCAACTAAGAGAGTACTTAAGTATCGCAAAGGTACAATCAATGAAGGTATATTCTATCCTTACTCTTCAGAGTTGGATATCAAAATCTATTCGATTGCAGATTGGGCAGGAGCTAAGGATGATAGAAGAAGTACCTCTGGTTACTTTACATTTGCAAGTTCAAAGCTAGTTTCATGGAGTTCCAAGAAACAACCAATAGTTTCTTTATCCTCAACTGAAGCAGCGTATAGAGGTTTCACCATAGCAACTCAAGAGGCAATATGGTTAAAAGCATTGTATATAGATTTAGGACTTGAGAGTTATAAACCTCACATATTTAGAGATAATGTAAGTTCCATGCATCTAGAAGCAAACCCTATTTTCAATGCAAGAACCAAATACATAGAGGTTCATTACCACTTCATCAAGGAGAAGCTCATGGCAAAGGAAATTGAAATTTCTTTTATTTCAACTAAAAAGCAAGTAGCAGATATGATGATGAAGGCACTTGATGGAATAAAGCTTTGCAAATTTAAATCAATGGCAGATATTCAACCTATTAGAGAATGAAGACTCAAGCATACTTTAGCTTCAGGGGGAGCTCTTGGAACATCAAGTTTACACTATGCTTGAGGTGGATTTGATCTACATCAAAAAATCTATGGTTTGGATCATGCCAAAATATTCATTGAAGCATTCTTTTTCCTATGCTCATTTATTGTATTTTTCTAAAAGGTTTTTTATGGATCATTTACAATTGTAAAAGACTATAGATTTAAATATGTAAAAGGATAAAAGAAGAGCTAAACTTCCATGAATTTGAGGTGAATTTAGTTGCAATCAATGAATCAAGCAATCACCTAAAAGTATATCAAAGTAGATCTTCACTTTTCTTAGATTGTAGGAAAGTGAATTGATTCTCTTCAACAAGCTTTACCACCTTCTTTTGAACTCAAAATCCACTTGTAGAAGTTGTGGAGCACTTCAAGAGTCTATATAAAGACTTAAAATCACTTGTACATTACATGGAAGCAATATACATACACTTGTGGCCATCATTGTCCTAAGTCAAGGTGCCTATGTGATGGTTAGAGTGTCATTGTGGAGATAGTGTACATGAAAAAGGAGTTGATCATAGTGGCAAGTCATCAATCACTTGCACTTTTTTTCTCATAGTGTGTATGTTTGTTTGTGTAACAAGTTCTTTAAGAGTAGATTAGCATTGGGAGATTAGGGTTTAGGAATTAGGAAAAAAATTGCATTTGTAGACTTACCGGTATTGTGAGAGTGCTATAGATGATGTGTATCACTAGAAATTATCACCTTTGTTATGGCATACATAGTGAGAGTTAGGAGCTAAATTTTGGGGAAAAGGACCTTTGAGGTAACCCTACACACTGGTGTTATCATATTTGCATACACACTTGCATGTGGGAATATACTACACATCCAGGTGTTGTCAGAGCCATTTTAGACCAAACAATAAGATTTGTTGTAATTGAAGCAAAGCATATAGGGAACAAGAGAAGAGCACAAAGAGCACAAAGAGCACAAACATTAAGTCAAAATTTGATATTAGATAGGAAAATTCAAAGTATCAAGATTGGTTGAGTCAGACATTGTGACATCAGATTCTCGTGTGTCGCTGCTACCTTGACAGGTGTCGTGTATCATCAACACCTCACTCCCAATTGGGTATAACTAATACTCACATATTATGTGTCATGATTGGTTGAGTGTTAGTACATGGTACTCGTATATTGAGAATCATGTGTCACCCTTACATAGGTATTGTATATCACCAGTATCTGTAAGTGTTGACACATGACTAGGAGTATTGTGTATCATTTTGATCTTGTGCCATGTATCATTGTTCAAGTATCATGTGTCACTGACACTCTCAAGTGATGTGTATTGCCGATTTCTTGATGTGTATCATGTATCATGTATCATGTATCATGTATCATGTATCATGTATCATATATCATGTATCATGTATCATGCACCTTAGATGTTATGTATCACTACCCTTATGTATCGTGTATCACCTAGTCTAGGTACCATTGTGAGGAGATGGGTGGATGCACTCCAAAGATGAGGTGGAGTTACAATAATCCTGCTCTACACCTGCCAATGTGACTTCAAAGTTTATTAGACACCTTTAGCTTCCCAAATATTCATTTAGAACCACTATGTAACTTGGAACATAATTTGCAAATAGTTATGCAAAAATAGATAACTTTCAAGATTGAAGAGCTTCAGAAAAATTGTTATTTTTTGACTTGAACCTCTCAAAGCAAAGCTCAATTTTCACATAGCAATTGACTGGAGAGCTTTTGGAAACATCTAATGATAACCTTAGCTAACTATATCAAGTTATTTCACTAATTTAGAGTGAGTATATGATGAGAAATGATATTAAGAAGTTAGGGGTGTAATCTTGACTTTTTGGGAGGATGACAGTATGCAAACATGGGTTGCTTGCAGAAAACATATCTTAAGATATAATGATCTAAATGAAGTGAAAATTTTTATCTAGGAACTAGACTCATCATGCTACTCATCCCAAGTTAAAGAAAGTCAAATGATTAAGTACATGCTGAGAACTTGACTGATCAAATTCATTGAAATAATGAGATAGCAGCAAACAACAGTAGATAGAGATTAACTTGCACTAACGACTCAAAATGTATACGATTGTGAATGTATGATGCAAGGGAGATGAAGTAGAATCACTCATAAATATGTGAGCTAAGTGTAAGCTCAGCCTTGAGGTTCAATGGCTCATCCTTCTTTGTCATAACGTGCGACTAAGAGTCACCCATATTTATACTCATAAGATGAATTTGAATTTTTGAAATTCTACCATGTAAAAGTGCTCCTATCCTTTGGGTAGTGATTGATTTGATTCCAACCAAGAGGTAGTTTGGATGCATGACTCATAATGCCACGATATTCTCTCAATAACTTTCTTTTACTTTTATATCAAGATTTAAGGTCTATGACTTTTACAAGGGGTGTTCATGTGTACTTTACAAGTGGTCAATAGTGGATATGTGAGAAGTCCTTGCTATTTGGTCAAGCATCAAGGCTTGCCAAATGTACCAATAGCTCCCCCTCAAGATTGAGATGCTTGAGTATTCAATTCTTTGGTATTTCCTGCAATCCAATCATGGATTTAAAATTGTTTAGCTTGCTTCCATCCAATGATTTGGTGATCATATGTGCACATTGCATATGAGTGGATACATAGGAGAGTTGTATCTCCTTACTCATAATCCTTTCTTTAACAAAATGATTATGGAATTGTATATGCTTAGTCGTGGCATGAAAGATAGGATTAGCAACTAAATGGAGTGAGCTCATGTTATCTCCAAATATAAATGAAGTGCCAAAATCCAACCCCAGATCTGTGTCTTGATCCACATGGCTTCTTGTGTTGCATTTGCTAACCCTCTATATTCAGCTTCAATTGTGGAAAGAGCAAATGTAGATTGCTTCTTTGAAGACCAAGATATGAGCTTTGTACCTGCAAATGATAAGTATCCTGATGTGCTTCTTCTATCATTTTTTGAACGTGTCCAATCTGCATCAGTGAATAGCTTTACATTCAAATCCAATATGTAGGGGTAGTATAGACCTTCATTGATTGTTCCTTTCAAGTACTTCAATATCCTTTTGGCTGCATCCATGTGAGGTTTCATAGGAGTGTGCATGAATTGGCTAAGCAAACTTACTCCATAGCAAATATCCACCCTAGTTAAGGAGGAAGCTTTATGATTACCTTTCTAGAGATGAGATGATGCCAATCCTTAGAAGCAAAGGACAACCAACTCAAGAAGAACAAGAGACGTTAACCACATGGTGCCCAAAGGATGCTCTAGCCAGGTCCTGCATCCTTAAATCAATCTCTGATTTTTTTTTATTTCCACACATTAGGAGCTTCCAGACTTCACAAGAGACATGGAATGCTCTTGATGCATTCTTTTCATCAAGTACTAAAGCTAGGAAGAACCAACTCTGGATGGAGTTTACCACACTCAAGAAGATGCCCAAGCAAAGTGTGACTGATTTTGTCACCAGATGAAGGACTTAGCAGACCAACTTGGGAGCATTTGGAGAAGTCATAGATGAAGAGAAAATGGTAAGGCAATTTATTAATGGAATCAAAAGATGATAAAGGGAATCTTTCACTACAGTAATGGACCTATACATGGACGTGCAGGTTCTTGACTTCAACACCATCATGGGACAACTGTTCACACATGAGGCCAAGTTTATGAAGAATGGAGACAACTCAAAAGGTAATCAATCCAGAAGAACTCAGATGGATCAATCAACAAGTATAAAGCAAGGCTTGTGGCTAAAGTATTTACTCAAACCCAAGGTATAGATTATGAAGCGACCTTCTCTCTTGTGGCAAAGATGCCTACAATCAAAGTACACATGAGTGTAGCTGCCTCAAAGAATTCGAGCATCTATCATATGGATGTAAAAAATGCATTCTTAAATGGATGGATTTCAGAGGAGCTGTACATGGCACAACCTTTTGGATTTGAAGATGAATCACATCTTGAGTATGTGTGTAAAATCAAGAAAGCACTATATGGATTGAAGCAAGCTCCTAGAACTTGCAAGCATAGACTAGTTACTTTCTTGCAAGACAAAGGATTTCAATCGAGCAAAGCCGATCTTTCACTTTTCATTAAGAAAAGTAAATATGAAATTATTTACTTATGTGTGTATGTAGATGATATAATCCTTATAGGTGATGATGTTGATGGGATCACAAAGATCAAAGCACAAATGAAGGAGGAGTTTAAGATAAGTGATCTTGGATTGCTTACTTCCTTGAATTACAAGAAGTCTATACATATCAAAGGATGTTCCTTACACAAAGGAAGTATATGAAGGATATGCTTGCAAAGCTTAAAATGCAAGAAGCTAAAGTTGGAGGTACTCCCATGGAATTCAATCACAAATTGAGTGCTCATGAAGGAGAACTCATTGAAGATATCACATGCTATCAAAACCTAGTCAGGAGTTTAAAGTATGCTACTCTCACTAGGGTTGATATGTGCTATGGATTAAGTGTGCTTAGTCAATTCATGCACACCCCAAGAAAACCTCACATGGATGCAGCAAAGAGGATATTGAAGTACTTGAAAGGAACAATAAATGAAGTTTTATGTTACCCTTACACATCTGATTTAAAGGTAAAGCTATTCAATGATGTAGATTGGGCAGGTTCCAAAGATGACAGAAGAAGCAAATCAAGATATCTCTCATTTTTAGGTACAAATCTCATATCTTGGTCTTCAAAGAAGCAACTTCTTTCCTCAACTGAGGCTGAATACAGAGGGTTAGCAAATGCAACACAAGAGCCTATGTTGATCAAGACCATATACACAAATTTAGGGTTGGATTTTGACACTTCATATATATTTGGAGATAATATGAGTTCACTTCATCTAGCTAATAATCCTATCTTTCATTCCAAGATCAATCTTATAGAAGTTCATTATCATTTTGTTAGGGAAAAGATTGTAAGGAGATACAACCCTCTTATGTATCTACTCATATGCAATCTCTGAATATAATGACCAAATCTTTGGATGGAAGCAAATTAAACATGTTTAAATCCATGGTTGGATTACAAGAGATACTAAAGGATTGAAGACTCAAGCATCTTAGGCTTGAGGGGGAGCTGTTGGTACATTTGGCAAGCCTAGATGCTAGAACCAAATGATCAGGACTTAGGAACCAAGAACCACGACTATTTGGTAGTTGGAATCAAATCAATTAAGGGAAATTCAAATTTCATATTCTGTTTATGTGTATAAATAGAGGTGACTTTTAGTTGAGGGATATGAAAAAGAAGAGAGAGCCATTGAGCCTCATGCTTGTGCATATCGTGAGCTCACTTACGTATGAGTAAGTCCACTTCACCTCCGTTGTATCATACATTCATTAGCACATAAAATTTGATTCATTAGTTCATGATAATCTCTGTTCATTGTTCAACCCTACAACCTCTTCATTTCAGTGATATTGCTTGATTGATTTCTCTATGTGTACTTGATTATTTGATTTATTTTAATTTCTATAGTTAGCTTGATCAGTCTAGTTGCTAGATAAAAAATTTCATTAGATTTGGTTCATTGGATCTTGAGTTATGAATCAAATAATCTACCTATGCCTACACACTTTCTTCCTCTTGAAAAGTCAAGATTACACCCCTGAGTTCTTAAACTCATTTTTTAGTGCACACTCACTCTAAATTAGTGAAATAACTTGGAATAGTTAGCTAAGCTCTTGAATTAGATGTCTCTAAAATTTCTTGGGTCAATTAATATCAGAGAGTGAGAACTAACCATTTTCTTAAGGGGTCAAGTCCAAAAGTAGCAACTTTTTCATAGTGCTTCTATGTGCAAGTTATCTGTTTTGGTATAAACATTTGAAAATGATGCTCCAAAGCGCATAGTGAGTCTAAATGCATATTTGGGAAGCTGAAGGAGTCTACTAAGGTTCCTTGAAGTCACATTGGCATGTGTATTATTGCAACACTAGCTCATCTCTAGATTGTATCCAATCATCTCCTCACTCAGAACTCAGTCAAAGACCAATCATATGAAATTTGAAGGTGGATTCTATGTGGATAGTCCAGGTACCTTATACTTAGTAACCAAACAACCTAAGAGAATCAATGACATTGGAGAGATTGAGGAACCTAGTAATCTTATCACTGTGGGAAATGGAGAGACAATGGAAACCCTAGAGGGAAGTCAATACTAGTGAATGCCTTGAGACAAAATAGAATTGCTCAAGATGATGACCTGATGGACTTCTACCTAATTGCTAGCACTGATAAGTTGTTGCAAGCAACTATGCCCATATCAAGAGAAAAGCCAACCTTGCTACCATCTATGAGTTGCATGATTTAGAGGAATCCTTAAGAGTCACTTAATTGTATCAAGATAAAAGAAGGTATTGGGAAGTGACACACTCAGAATGTTCAAGTCTACAATTCATGGGATTAGTTGTGTTTCCTCCTAGGGAATAGGAAATTGCATCTCACAATCCCTAGAATCAACACCAATACCAAGGAAACCCTAACCTAGGGGAATATAGTTGGAAGAATGTCCCTCAGAGACCTGATGTGCATTTTTGAATGCCAAGTAATAGCATTATGTCTAACCCTCAAATTGGAGTTGAGACTATGAGTAGAACACCTTTTCTCAAAGACCTCCAAAAGGAAGACAATAAGGTGTGCATCTTGTAGTTCAACTTATTCCTGGACTACCAAATGTGGGTAGAAGGCTAATACTTGATCAGGTTGTGAAATGCATGAAGAACCAGTATGATGGTTCTAGATATCATAATGATCACATGGCTGAGTTTAAACAAGTATTGTGAGCTGATAAAGTAGATGAATTCTTTATTCAATATGAAGCATTTGGACTCACATTGCTTAGACTAGATTTGGCATGGTTTCAACCTTTGAATCGTGATTGATTTACCAATACTGAGAAATTATTTGATGAATTCATTGTTGAGTTTGTGAAATTATTTGATGAATTCATTGTTGAGTTTGTAAAGAGAGGAACTAAGCATAATACCTCTTCTTTAATTCATAGCTTCAAGCAAGTGAATATAAGGCTACAAACCAAAAGTTTTAAACAATATGTTGATGGATGCCTAGCAGTTGAAAGGCATGTACAACCAAAAATGATCTCATGATTTTGAATGGATTATCTAATGGAGGATTGAGAGCCTTGGTGTATGTCAAATGACTAAACGCATTGGATGCTTGTCTTAAAGACTGTATAGATACAAAACACAACAGTATCGCTATGAAAGATCACTCATGCAAGGATCACACTTTTATTGCCACATTGAGCAAAAATTCACTATTCATAACAGTGAGTGTCATGGACAAACAAAAACCATTTTGAACCTCATATTTCATTTAAATTTCTATATCTCATGATCGGTAAAGAAACTAATGCTTCCATTGCATCCAAAACATGAAAAAACCTAAGATCGATTGTGTATTTTCTTATTCTGATACCTAAAGGTCTTGTTTTGAATTGATGAAATCATCTTTTTCTAACCACCATTGATGAACTACCCTTGAAAACCTATATAAGGAGGGGTTGGCCACATAAATAATGAGTCTTGCCAATGTGTCCTGAGAGCTCAAGGAATAAGGATCTCCAATTAAGTACTCTCTAAGTTCTAGTTCAAGTTCTAGTCTTGTCCTTTGTTTTAGTCTAGTTTAGTCTTGTATCTTGGACATCCTATCTTTTCCTATTGTAATCTCATAGTATGAGATCATTTCGAGTTATTCCTTGTATCTAGCTCATCTCCTTGAAGGGAGTTCTTGTAATTGAGATATCTTGCTTCATACCTATGGACCGGGGTTGTGGGATCTCCTGTATCATCTCTAGTTGAATCATCCATACCTATCAATCCTAGGTTGTGGGACTTCTTGTATTAGTTACATATTCTTGTATTATTTCCCTAGGGAGATGATCTTGTAATCGTAATTATTATTCCAAAATCTTTTCTAGTCTAGCCAAAGAGCACAATCTAGTGCTCCCCTAACATTTTGGAAAGACTAACTTCTATCCAAGAGTAGGCATCATGGGGAACACAAAATGGATTGTGGCATTGCTTCAAAGTATCCAACAATGAGTAGAGGACCTAACTCATCAAGAGACACAAGTCAAGATGAAACATCCTCTACATATAGGTGCACTCCTCCAAGAGTTACAACGAAATCGGGAATCCTCAAGCAAATCAAAAAGACATTGAAGTGAACAAATGTTCTAGTTCATCCTTCATGAAGAAACCCAAGATTTGCATTCCAGAAAAGTCCCATTGGTTCCTACAACAAGTCGGATTGTACATACCTATGCAGCTTGATAGATACCATGATTGCACAAAGTTCCATCGGTTCCTACAACAAGTCAAATTGTACATCCCTATGCAGATTGATAGGTACCATGATGATGCATCCAAGGTTGGTTTTATTGGAACCCTGCTCTATGGTCAAGCATTATCATGGTTTGCCTCGATCTTGGACAAGGACATGGTAGCACTTTATGACTATGAGGGGTTTCTTTGAGACCTCACCTCCATGTTTGGAGATGTAGACATGAGTCAAGTGGTAGAAACAAAACTTTGGAAGTGACATCAAGGTAATTGCGCTACCTCTACCTATGCATCAAAATTCAAGCAATCGATATGCGATCTCACTTGGCATGAAGATTATTTCATAAGAAAATTTAGATGGGGTTTAAGAGATGATGTGAAGGACTTTTTCTCATGATGTCGGAGGTCAAGACATTGAGTGAATACATCACCCAAGCTATTCAATGTGATAATCTATTTTAAGAAAAACAAGTAGAAGGAAGAATTAACCAATGGAAACCCTTCCAAACCACTCCTATAGAAGATTCTATGCAAGAACCTATGCAGATAGATGTAACTAGGTTCCAACCTCTAACCCCACAAGAGAAACAAAGAAGAAGAGATAACAATTTATGCCTCTATTGTGGAAACCCTGGCCATATTACAATTAATTTTCCCAACAAGAGAACAAACTCTAGAGTCACAATCACCCTTATACAGTAGGGAAATTAGAAAGTCTAATTGTAAAAGAGACCATACATCAGGACCATGATATAAGAAAGGGTCTCATAATTCTAGCAACACCCATAGAAACATGTCTTGCACCTATCAAGTTAATCATGCCTAAGAAGACCCTTTCCCTTACAACCCTAGTAGATTCAAGAGCCTCTTCATGTTTAATCGATGAAGGATTGGTTAAGAAACACAAGATTCTAGTACTTCAAAAGAACAAACTAGTACTAGCTGAAGTAGTAGATGGAAAACCTCTAGCATCTAGGAATATTACCATGGAAACCACACCATTAAGAGTACACCTTGGCGAATGTGATTCCCACATATGTTTCAAGGTAATATCTAGTAGAGTAAATCCTATTATCATTGGAATGCCCTGGCTAAAGAAACAAAATCTAGACATTAATTGGGAAAAGAATAAAATTATTCGTCGAGATATCTAAAAAAATGCGACATATGTAGAAGCCAAAGCCTTCATACATGCAGTAAGGAAGGAACCGTCATCTGTGATCTATGTCCTACCAACTCAAGAGTCTGAGAAAGATGATCTAGTGAAGCTACCCAACCAATACCAATATTTTGAAGATGTTTTTGAAAAGAAGAATGCAAATATCCTCCCAAGGCATAGACCTTATCATTGCACCATAGAACTTCAAGAGGGAGCACAACCACCCTTTGGACCGATCTACAGACTATCCTCAGAGGAGCTTATAGAATTACACAACAATATCGATGAGAATCTAGCCAACGGGTTTATCAAACACTCAAAGTCTCTAGTAGGAGCCCCTATTCTATTTGTAAAGAAGAAGGATGGGACTCTCCAAATGTGTGTAGACTATCGTGGACTGAATAAGTTCACTATAAAAAATAGATATCCTCTACCACTTATAGCATAACTCTTGGAATGCCTTGGAAAATCAAATTTCTTTCAAAGATCGACCTTTGAGGAGGTTACAATCTTGTCAGGATCAAAGAAGGAGATGAATGGAAGATAACATTTCAAACAAGGTGCGGACATTTTGACTATGTAGTTATGCCATTCAAACTTACAAATGCTCAAGCCATCTTTCATCATATAATGAATGATACACTTTTGAGAATATTTAGATGATTTTGTGGTAATATACCTCGATGATATCTCGATATTCTCCAAAAATCTAGAGGATCACAAATGTCATGTGAAGATAGTTCTAGAGAAGTTAAGAGAAATCTTATATATGCTAAATTGTAGAAGTGCTCCTTCCATCAAACAAAAGTGGAGTTTTTAGGGTACATTGTCATAGAGAAAGGAATCTTTATGGACCCTAAGAAGATCGAGACAATCCTTGATTGGCAAAAACCTTCATCTGTTCGAGATGTACAATGTTTTCTTGGGTTTTCTAATTTTTATAGGACATTCATCAAAGATTACTTCAAGATAGTGACACCTCTTACAAACCTTATAGGAAATGCAAAATTCTCATGGACTAAAGAAGTAGAAAAAGCCTTTCAGACCTTGAAATCAACATTCATGATTGCTCCAATTCTAGTTCATCCTGACTCTAGCAAGACTTTCTTCCTAGAGATAGCTACATTAGACTTCATCTTAGGGGCCATTCTATACCAACATGGAGATGATGGACACCTATATCTAGTTGCATATCATTCAAGGAAAATTTCCCTCTCAAGTTTAATTATGTCCATGATAAAGAACTTTTTGCAATAGTGGATGTGTTTGATATTTAGCATCACCATCTAGAAGGAGTAGCTCATAAAGTTACATTGTATACAATTCATAACAATTTAGAGTATTCTATGACCACCCACATCCTCAATAGAAGGTGATATTGATGGATTAACATTTTACCCAGGTTTGACCTTACCTTGCATCAAAGAAAGGCTAAGAGTTCTTTGATCAAGAAGAGAGTGTATAACTCAAACTTGAACATCTCTAGTTAGCAGCTATCTCTTCAAGCCATCATGAAGATTTAGCCTTGAATCATTTGATTCGTGAGATTGTACCACATGATGAATTGTTTTGTAATGTCAAGTAGAAAATTCAAGAAGGAAGAGTTCAAAAGGTAATTGAGTTCCAAGAAAAGGATGGGTTACTATTCTATAAAAACCTATTGTATGTCCCTTCAAGAAAGCCTAGGATCCAAGTACTTCAACAACATCATGATAATCTTGGAGTAGGATATTTTGGAGTGAATAAAACAATATAACTCATATCAAGGGATTTTTGCTTGGTCTCAAATGTGAAAGAAATTCAAAGAACGACCACTACAACAAGGGTCTGTCAGGGACGACAGACTCAAGAGGGGGGGGAGTGTTGAAGCTTAAGGTCAAGGACAAAGCATGGAAGTGCATCAAGGAAGTGGACAAACAAGAAGAAGGAGCAAGTAGGGAGCTCCAAGAAGCACATGTCAAATTTTCAAAAGAAATCCCTACAAAAATAGTGATTTTTATCACTAAAAACCATTGTAAATACCATTTTTCATTTTTGTAACTCCATTTTGTTCAAGCCGAGGAGTCCTTGAGCTTGAGGAGTATTAGATCTACCATCCTACCAATTTTCATGATTTTTAGACTCCGTTTGAGCCCCCAAATAAGCCCTGGAACCTATTTTTTAACTAGGCCGGACACTAGGTCTGGACAGGGCCAAAACCACTCAAAAACTATAAAAAGGGCTGGAGAGCTCATTTTTGAGGTTGGCTTGTTGTAGATTTCAGTTTTGTAAGAGAGCTCTTTGGTAATCGAAGCTTTCCATTGTTCCACTCTTTGCTCTTACCTTGTGCGCGTGTGTGTGTATGTGTGTGCATGCTTGTGTGCTTTCACTCACGCACTTGTGCCATCACTTGCTCGCGGTCTTCATACCGGTCCTCACGTCTCCACGGATTAACATTTATGAGGTGTATCTCCTCACGTTGGTACTCACCATTGTGCTAGAGTGACAAGAGTCGTAGTACCTTGTCTAAAGTTGTTTTTCGGCTTTTATTTAGCAAAAAAGTAGATAAAAGTAGAAAGGAAAGTAGGAAGGTGCACACATGCTTAAATTTAGAGAAAAAGTAGAAAAAAAAGTAGAGATCTCTATTTATTGCTAGGTGCTTTTGGTGACAACCTCTTAATAAAAAGAGTGGTTCTCTTAGTGTAGGTGGAAAAATTGAGTCATTCTTGTTGTAGTAGGAAGCTTGATATATATATATATATATATATATATATATATATATATATATATATATATATATATATATATATATATATATATATATATATATATATATATATATATATATATATATATATATATATATATAGAGAGAGAGAGAGAGAGAGAGAGAGAGAGAGAGAGAGAGAGATCATTTTTCTACAAAAAGTAATCAGAGACCTCATGCAAAGAGGTGTTTTCATATATCTAGTATCTATTGGGTATCCGATGTCTCATCAGAGACATACCTCTCTTCACACTTTCATATCTCAGCCAGCATGAGGTCTTTTTGAGTGTTTTAACTTGAAGATGATTACTTGTCTTGGATATTTTCATTATATATTAGACTATTCCATTTGTTTTGGAGTTTTCCATCTTCTATATTTCAATCTCCAAGTCAGATAGTTATGCATATCTTGTTGTAGTAGGTCTTGAAAAGCTTTTGATACCTTGATTTCAAACTACTAGTTTGTGAGTTATAGTCTAGAGTTTTTTATGATTTGTGCTTCTAAAGTATGATATAAAAATTCTAAGTTCATTTTCTGTAACTGGTTTTAACCATATTGGTTTTAAGTAATTTTATGCAAAGAATTTTTGTGATTATTTTTCCACATTCACTTCTCTATTTTCTCGACAATTTGCAAGCAAATTTGATCTTTGAAGTTTGGCAATGTATTTTGAAGATCTTATGAGGTCCCATCACTTCTATTTGTTCACTTTTATGTTTAAAAGTTTGTAAATGTAGAATTGTGGTAGCAGAACTATTTTTCTATCATATCTTTCATAAAGCTTATAGGATTATCTACTTGGCGATTAGCAATTCATCGTGGAAGATTTGAGTGCATCTATTGAAAAGTTATCGGATGGGAGAAATTATCCCATGTGGAAATTTTGAATGGAGTCATATCTCATGTCTAAAGTTCTTTGAGGATTAACAAGAGGTACATAAGTGAAGCGAGGATTACCAAAAGTTCCTACACAAGCAGACCAAACAAAAGAGAAAGAATGGATCGAAAGAGATAGAAGAGTTCTATTTATTATATCAGAAATAGTTTTTAATATTATGCTTGGACATATAAGAGGTTTGAATACTAGTAGAGAATCTTGGGAGCCTCTAGAAAGGTTATTTGCAACTTCAAACAAAGTGAGGCAAAGAAAACTTATTGGTGAGCTGACAAGAGTAAAAAAGAATCCACAACAATCAATTAATGATTATATTCTTGAGGTAAAATCTCTTATTGAAGCATTAGCCTCTATTGATGCATCTCATAGTGAGGATATAAATTTTAATAACATGTGAAATGGCTTGACCTAAGATGAAAGATGAATTCTTTCAATGTAGTGCAAGAGGAGGCTCAGACATAAAAACAAAAACATTCTGATGGATATAGATACAAAGACACATGAGGAAGGTATGTAGATAGTGGTTTCACAACCACATGAGTCCTAATATATATTTCTTTGAACTTACACAATCTAGAGTCAAGATTCACAGTTGCTATAGGAGATAGTAGTGAGCATGAAGTAGTGTATATTGATGATTGTCCACTTAATGCACACATAACTCTTAGAGATGTTCTATTTGTTCCTACTATTACAAGGAAATTGATTTCAATTGGAGAGATGGAAAACAATGGAGTAAAAGTGGATTTTGATAATAATCAATGATAGGCCTATCAAAAGAACAATCGTAATTTTCTTATAAGAGGACAAAAGGTGAATAGATTATATACTTATGAAGTTGAAGTTTCAAATTATGCAGGTTATACAATGATCAATGGGACTCAAGACATATCATGTTGGTAGATTGAAGGATATTGCAAAGGAATCCTTGGTTGAAGGTCTACCACAACTACCTGAGCAATATTTGGATTATATTTGTGAGGCATGTCAATTTGGAAAATAAGTATGAAGTTCTTTTTCATAAGTAGGATTGCAAAGTAGAGTTCTTTTGTTCTTGATTCATATTGATGTATTGGGTCCATCTCAAGAAGAGTCGATGGCAAGTAGCAAGTTCTTTCTAACACTTATTGATGACTTCTCAAAGTTTAAATTTGATTACTTTATGAAATACAAATTGAAAGTGTTTGATATATTCATGAAGCTTGAATCATTGCTTGAAAAGCAAACTAGTAGAAGCATAAGAAGATTGAGAACTGATGGAGAAGGTGAGTATTTTTCTCATCAGTTTCTTGCATATTTGGAGGAATAAGGAATTAATAATGAGACTACAAAAAGATACACACCTCAACAAAATGTTCTGCCCGAAAGAAGAAACAGGTCTATCTTGGATATGGGTAGGTGTGTGTTAAATGAGAAGGACTTACTACTTAATTTTGGGATGACGCATGCAATATGGCAGTTTATGTGATGAACATGATTCCACCTACTCAAATTCATGTACAAAAAGCACTTTTATGAAGTGTTTTATGGATCAAAACCAGATGTTTCTAATTGTAGAATTTCTAGAAGCATATGCTTTATTCATGTTCCACAATAATTAAAGATAAAGTTGGATCCAAGCTCACAAAAAATGACTTTCATTGGTATTGTTGTATTTCATGAAGATAAATCTTGGTATAAGCATAAAGTGTAGGTAGAGGAGAAAATACAAAAATTCATGAAGAAGATCCAAGTTCTTCAATGTAGCTCAGTGATGAGCAGCACCTCCTTTAATGTCAATCCGGGAAGACGTGAGGATGGTATGAAGACCTCGAACAAGTGATGGCACAAGTGTGTGAGTGAGAAGCACACTAACATGCACACACATACACACACACACACACACAAGGCAAGAGCAAAGAGAGAAACAATGGAGTTCTTTAGATGACTCAAAAAGTCTCATGTACAAGCTCAAATCACTAACAAGCTAACCTCAAAAATGAGCTCTCTAGCTCTTTTTATAGTTTTTGACTAGCTTTGGTCTTGTCCAGACCTAGTGTCCAGCTTGGTTAAAAATTAGGTTCCTAGGCTATTTTGGAGGCTCAAACAAGCTCTAAAAATTATGAAAATTGATACATAAATACTTCTAATAGTCCTCAAGCTTGAGGAATCCTCAGCTTGAACAAAATGAGTCAAATCTACCAAAAATGGTATTTACAATGTTCATGTAGTGATGAAAATCACAGTTGAAAGGAGATTGGGTTGGAAAATTTGACTCGCCTACTTGCCGGATCTACGTTGACTGCTTTGCCTACTTGTGCCTTCTCTCTGCTCTGACTCCCTTCGTTGGCTTCCCTATCGTGTAGGTCTTTGAGTGCCCTAACTACTACCAACACCCCCCTTCTCTCATGTCTGTCGTCTTAGACAGACCCTTGGTGGGTTGAACATTTGACATAATATTCGATGACATCCGTAGCCATGTGATGCTCTTCTAGCCTTTTTCCTTTGCTAAATACACTCTTGCTTATGGAGAGGTTATTAGCAGCTTGGTGGTGTGGATCAGCCATTCACATGATGTATTTGAAGATTGTCTTCTACATGAAGATTTCGGTTTACTTCAAAGACATTGGATGGAGATTAAAATAAGATTTGCATCTTATGTTAAGAATTCAGGTACACGTTCTCTTTATGCACACAGGTACTACTTGGAGTTTATGGAAGGAGTAGCATCCATATCAAGAGGAGTCCTATTCAGCATAGGTACACGAGAATCAGTACATATATGCTTTATGCATATTTGGATGAGGTGTTAGAGAAGATATGTTCATATGAGTTTGAGGATTTTTGGCAGCAAGCTTGGTTAGCAGTCTTTGCTACTTTTGTAAGTATGTGATCTTTTCACACACATGTCTAACTTAGGGTCTTCCACAGCCTAAGTTCAAATGAGGGTTTGTTGATTATCAGTTTTAGACTGATTCTTCCTCTTTCTATCACTCACATTCACTCTTCTACAACCTATCAGGTCACACATCTCATGTATATTCAGATTTCTATCCATACATCTGAATATGTTTGTTACATTTGTACATTCACTCATCCATCTATTTTTGTTCACATAGAGTGGTTGAGAGTTTTTCTCCCACATTGTACATTGAACATTGGTATATATGATAGTGTGAGTAAGCAGTGGCTTACGTAACACTTTACACATGTTGTCTAGTCTCTCTCTATCTTTGTCTCATCATTTGTATGATTAAATGTGGTATGTTCATGTTTTGTCAATACTGGAAGATTGCTAGATTCTATGTTGTATATGTTGGACCTATGGAACCTTGGAGCTCTGGTATTAGTAATGGGCCTACCTCATTTCCAACATTTGGTATCAGAGCTTTAGGGCTTTGGCATCAGAGCACTCAGGCTCTCAAATTCCCAGGTTCCTAGATTCCTAAGGTTACAACATATAATTTAAGAGCATCTTCTAACATTTGACATTTAAAATACACACTTAATCTTGATGAGTAAAGATTTGAGAATTAGACAATTCAATCACATGTTTAATCATCGGTGTGGAGTATGAAGTTGGTGATCTATTAGCAGCTGAATACTTTTGGAGAAGTATGAAAATACTTTACAGAAAGTATTGTTTGAAGACCAAGACTTGATGAAGAAAAGGCTACTTCAAATTCAAGGAAAAACAATGGTTTGGAGAAGATGAAGGAATCATATTACATCAAATCACAGGTATCAGTTTCTAATATCAGATTATCATTTGTAGGTCACATCTTAGAAGAGCAGTTATGAAGAGATTTGAAGGTTTCAAGGAGTGCTTTTAAACACTTTCATTATTTGAAAGTTAAAGGCTACATCAAAATAGGTATCTAGAGGTTTTTCTAGAGAGTTTTGAGAGATCTCTTTCATGGCAAGAAAGCTCATCTAAGAAGACAAATGTGGAGAGCATCAGTTTTGTTTTTAGCCAATCTTGTAAGTTGGTTGGAAGGTTTTTATCTAGATACAAAATGTGATCTAGGTTTCTAGAGAGGTAACTCTAGAAAGGTAATTCATCATTCAATCAAAAGGTTGGTGAATTCAAATCATATATCAGTCATTTGAAGCAAAATTTTGATTCAGAGATATGAGGAGATTATAAAACATGATTCTATGTTCACTTCTATTTGTATACCATGTTTGGTTTGTCTCTTACTCTTAGCGCTAGAGGAAGAGAACCGTTCATTTGAAGAAGTTAAGAGTGCTTGCTACTTCAAGATGAAGAAAACAAAAGGTATGGAAGAGAAGTATGAAGATGTCAACATCATCATCAGGTGGAAGAAAGATGCAGAAGAAGAAAGTCCAACAATATTTCCAAAAGAAAAGCAGCTTATATGTTCCCTCAAAGAATTCTTGGAGTGTCAATACAGAGCTACTTGGTATATGACAAGTTGCAGAGAAGTATATTTCTTTTTTATCTAACTCTTTAGGTAAAATAGTTTTCTGTAGTAGATGTTGGAGACTTGGGTTGAGGTTTTGTGGAAAAGCTACCTCATATTCAAAAAATTCAGATTCTTGATGTACTAGTTAGTTGGAGAATCTACTTTCTATGATTGTCTTGATTTTTGGATACATGCTTGTATTCAAAAATGTGTTCCATCAGATCCTATTACTTGATTGAGAAGTGCAGTTAGCCAAAAGAAAGGAAAGCAGGTACTGTCACATTTCACGCGGGTAGAATATGAAAAGATGAAGTATCAACTTGCAGCTTTTGGAGTTCTCAAGGTGAGAAGTTTGTCCACTTATGTTTCAAGTAGGAATTCCAGATTCTTGAGAAAGATTTGTTTGAAGAAAAGTTTTACAACTTTGTAAAAAGCATGGACACTTGGATACATTCAGGTAACAAATCAAACATTCAGTCATGAAGGTTTGATGAGAGTAGATTCTACACAGGTATTTTGTTGGAGAGATCTTGGTAAGATCTAGATAGATCTTGAATGATCTTGAGTATTTATGATTCAGTTGTCTATCCTTTGTTTGAGAAAGTTCTTAGTATTGGAAGAAGGAAGTCAAAGATTCAGATTCTATCAGATTTGTGTTGCACAAAGATAGAAGAAGATACTTGTTATGTTGCAGAAGATTATGAATCCTAAATGCTTTCAGAAAGGTTTTTGTTATATAGATCAACTAACCTTATTCTAGATTTTGGAAAGCTGAAAAGTAAACAGTTAAAGCCATTAATGGGTTTAGATATTTTGTCTCAAGACACAGGTATTGATGTTAAAGAAGCAATGCTAAATCACTGAAGATCAAATTTATTGAAAGAAGAAGGACGTCCAAGATTTCATAAAGTCTGATATACTTTGAAGAATACTGGATACTGGTATTAAGTCATCCAGCGGGGTGATGAAACATGAAGACTTATTTTCAGCCATATGTAAAAGAATGCAGAGTCATACCTATAGGTATTCCTATTTCAAGTATTCCTATATTTCCTTTGTCAGGCTCTCTTTATGTTCCAACTTTGAAAGAAGAAGGAAGAAGGAGAATGTTTGGAGAAAGTTCCTATTAGGATGTTCCTGTTCAGGAGAAGGTTCCAGAGTTCTATTGAAAAGAATCTTAATATTTCAGAGAGGTATGTTTGAGAAGTGCACACATATATGTTTATACCAGGTTCTGAAGGAAAGAGGTATGAAAGACTTTTAGATTGAACAAAGATGAAGACATGATGACATCATAATATGATATTTTGATGAGACTCATAAGTTGAGTTGATTTGACTTGACTTGAGTATAGTCAAAGATGAACCAGCAGTGTTCATAATACACTAAGTTGTGAGTTGTCAGTCATAGGTTCTAGGATTCAATTCTTGATTTTTTTTAGTGTATCCACATTACACAACAGAAGTACATTGAGAAAACTTTCGTAAGGTAAATGCAAATATGTGGATCCTAGTGTATGTTTTCAGGTTTGAGAAGATAGGAGATAGCAGGTTTAGAGTCAATACTTGCTACATTTGTTGTCAAGCAGTGATTGGTTGATGAGAACACCATTGGATATCTAGATTGCATATTTTCTCAAGTATTATGGTTCATATTCACCAAGTTCAGGTTTTTTGAAGGAAAGTCAAATTCAATTTTGAAGAAGACTTTTGAAGAAAAGATTTGAAGGCCAATTCAAGAGTACAATTTTGTAGCTTTGATACTTTGCAGTTCCAGTTCAGTTTGTACCAATATGACATTGCAGGGGGGATTGTTGGAAACAATGTCCATTGGTCAAAAGTTTGCTCACAGCTCACAACATCTGTAGCTATTGTTATTAGCTCTTGTACAAGCAAAGGCGTTGGCGCATTGGTTAAGTCATGATCCTCTCATCTTTATGATCTCGGTTTGAATCCCTCTGGCAGCGATGCATCGCGATTTTTCTAGTTTGGCATGATTTTGGGAAAAAGTATCGGACGGTGATAGATTAGGCGACAGACAGTGTTTTCGAATATTTTTTCTCTATTGTGATCATAGATAAGATCGTAGATCATTGTGCTTTATTATTGCTTTTGATGGATCTTTTCAACATACACACACTATTATTTAAGAAGAGTTATGGGCTCATTGTAAATCATCCTTCACCTATTCCAACACAAGCTTTGGAAGCTTGGTCCCTCACTAGAGGTGGTGCTTCTTAGCACATGGGGCAGCCATGGTGCTATGTTGAAGCATGTTGAGGAGCGGCTATGGAGTTCTTCTTGGAGAAGAAGAGTGTGCTCACACTCTTGCTTATGGAGAGGCTATTAGCAACTTGGTGGTGTGGATCGGCCATTCACATGATGTATTTGAAGATTGTCTTCTACATGAAGATTTCGGTTTACTTCAAAGACATTGGATGGAGGTTAACATAAGATTTGCATCTTAGGTTAAGAATTCAGGTACATGTTCTCTTTATGCACATAGGTACTACTTGGAGTTTATGGAAGGAGTAACATCCATATCAAGAGGAGTCCTATTCAGCATAGGTACAAGAGAATCAGTACGTATATGCTTTATGCATAATT
The DNA here is from genome assembly GCA_020310875.1 of Ceratopteris richardii. Taxonomy (NCBI): domain Eukaryota; kingdom Viridiplantae; phylum Streptophyta; class Polypodiopsida; order Polypodiales; family Pteridaceae; genus Ceratopteris; species Ceratopteris richardii. Next base: position 157,591,197 of record CM035427.1, on the reverse strand, counting down.
GGATGAGGTGTTAGAGAAGATGTGTTCATATGAGTTTGAGGATTTTTGGTAGCAAACGTATTAGCATTCTTTGCTACTTTTGTAAGTATGTGATCTTTTCACACATGTGTCTAACTTAGGGTCTTTCAGAGCCTAAGTTCAAATGAGGGTTTGTTGATTATCAGTTTTAGACTGATCCTTCCTCTTTCTATCACTCATATTCACTCTTCTACAACCTATCAGGTCACACATCTCATGTATATTCAGATTTTCGTCCATACATATGAATATGTTTGTTACATTTGTACATTCACTCATCCACCTATTTTTGTTCACATAGAGTGGTTGAGAGTTTTGCTCCCACATTGTACATTGAACATTGGTATATATGATAGTGTGAGTAAGCATTGGCTTACGTAACACTTTACGCATGTTGTCTAGTCTCTCTCTATCTTTATCTCATCATTTGTATGATTAAATGTGGTATGTTCATGTTTTTTCAATATTGGGAGATTGCTAGATTCTATGTTGTATATGATGCACCTATGGAACCTTGGACCTGTGGTATTAGTAATGGGCCTACCTCATTTCCCAACAATGGGTACGCATTCTTCTATGGTTCTAGGGTCCTTCAAGTATACATATGATCTTAACTTGGTACTCAGCAATCCATCTAAGAATAAAGCCACCTGTTTGGTTGGAGTGGGTAACTCAAGAACATGACATCTCTTTAGGTATTGCCTAAACCTTCTTCCTGCAAGTCCAATCGTTGCTTGAGGTGTCTGCTTAAAACTATGAATCAGTGAGGAAGTATTATGCCATATACCACTCTTAGAGAATTCGGTATTGAAGGCCTCTAGAAGTTGGTCTATGTTCTTGAATTGTCGCTCATGGAGTGGTTGAAACAATGTAAGGGCTATGTTCCTAAGGGTTAGACCAAAAGCATTGTACTGCGTGAATAGGTCCTCAAATTGTTCAGCTCTCAAGACTTGCCTAAACTCGGCCACAAATCGTATGGGTCTCTAGTGCCATCGAAGTAATTCTTCATGGAATTCACTAGCGAGGTTGGCCTCAAGGTGCTAGTGTGTTCTCTAGGCCTTGGCAAAGGAAAATCATCAGCATTTCTTTGGTTTCTTGGGGCTCTAGGTCTCTCAGTTTCCACTCTATCCATCTTTGTTCTCATCCTTTCTCTTCCCAAGGGGTTGGCAAAACTTACTTCTGGCCTATCTCTACTTCTGTCCCTATGGGCTCCATGAGCTTGGGATGTCCCAGCTCCTTGGTGACTATAGGAGACATTAGATCTTGGATGGGGAAAAAAAACTCTCCTTTCCAAGTGTAGGCATGCCTACCATGCTCTGTGACCACAAAGATCCTCTCTAAAGTATTGTCTAGGTAGGTTACTTTGCCTGGACTCTCAGGATCTTTAAACTCATATATCATGAGTGTTCTTACCTCGGCTAGTGAGGCTTATACCTCCAAAAAGCTTTGTTAGTCTCTCGATTTAAGAGAAGGTCTATGCTCTTATTGTCCTAGGGAACCCACTTTGGAGTGATGATTCTCATCAGGACTGACTTACCTCGAGGGGTTCTAGGCTCTCCACCTATGTTCCCTTGCTCTAGGTCACCTATATCTATTTTTCGGATCACATTACCAAGTTCGTCTATCCTATCTGGGTTGGTGGTGACCACATACATGGTTCCTTCTTTGTCCAGGTATGCACCATTTTTGAACTTGACTGTTGGATGGGATAATAAATTAGTGCATAGTGCCGTATATACCTCAAAAAAATGGAGTTGTTGAAAGGAATAATAGGTCACTGTTGGAAGCAGCCAGAGGCATAGAAGACGCGGAAGTATGTAAAGATGGAGCAGGGAGCCCGTCAAATCTCTTTTCAAAGAATCATGTTTTAAAAATACTTTTCAAAAACCTCCAACAGTGATTTTTATCACTATTGTAACATATGTAACATAGAAAACCCCATTTTGTAATCCATAGCTCCATTTTGTGCAAGACGAGGAGTCCTCGAGCTTGAGGAGCTTAGGTAGAACAAGCGTATCAATTTTTGTTATTTTTAGACACCGTTTACCCTTCCAAATAGCATCTAGGACCTAATTTTTAACTATGCCGATCACTAGATGTGAAACCAGTCAAAACTAGTCTAGAAACTATAAAAAGAGCTAGAGAGCTCATTTTTGAGGTTGGTTAGTGTGAGCTTAGAGCTATTTTGAGCTTGTAAGAGTGTTCTTGAGTAATAGAGTTGATTTCTCACCTTCCATTGTGTCTTGCTTGTCTCTTCGTAGTGTGTGTGTATGTGTGTGTGCATTTCTATGCTTCTCACCTTCACTCTCACTTCATCTCACATTCACGATCTTCATATCACTCCTATCTCTTCGGCGGATTGACATTAAGGAGGTGGAGCTTCTTAATGTGGTTCTCACCATTGTGCTAGAGCAACACCAAATTTGGCGCCGTTGCCGGGGATCAAGTCTAGGACGAATGTGTGATGGTAAGAGTATAGCAAGAAGTGGCGTTGGAAGGTAAAATTTTCAGTTTTAGTTGTTGTTTTTACTTAGTTTTTAGTGTTTTTCACCTCCCCCACACTCCATCTTCATCACCGCATCATCATCTTCATCTCCAAAAAAATCAGAAAATTCATCATATCCACCCAATCTCCTCATTTCCCCTCATTTGTGCATGCGAGAGAGTGAGAGAGAGCTTTTGTGCTTGCATGTGCTTTTGTTTTCTTGAGTTTTCTTGCAGGTACAGAGCTCCAGTGCATCAAGAAAGCTTGGAAAAGGTAAAATTTTCAGTTTTTGTCAGAAATTTCTGACTGTGTCAGACCATCGCGATGGTCTACAAAGTTCGGAATTTGAAGAAGGCGACCACACCAGCGTGAAGATCACACTTGCGCCTCTAGGAATCCATACTTGCATTGCAAAAAATCATACTTTGGTGGACCATCGCGACGGTCTCAGACCATCGCGATTGTGTCACACCATCGCGATAGGCTCACGCCATCGCGACGGCTCGGCCGGACCATCGCGACGGTTCATTTGGACCATTGCAATTGTTCGCGGACCATCGCGATTGTTCGGTTGACCCCACGCCATCGCGATAGGCACAAGCCATCGCGCCCTGACCATCGCGATTGGCTCACGCCATCGCATCTGTGACCATCGCGACGGTTCACTTTGGACCATCGCGATTGTTCACGTTGACCGTTGACTGACGCCATCGCGATTGTCCGCCTGATCGAGCCATCGCGACGGTTCACACTCACGCCATCGCGACTGTGCACTTCAGACCATTGCGACGGTTCGCGCATCACGCCATCGCGATTGCTCACCTTCACGCCATCGCGACGGTCCCAGACCATCGCGATTGTCTCACGCCATCGCGACCGTGCACTTCAGCCCATCGCGATTGCTCACCTTCACGCCATCGCGATCATTCACGTCTAGACCATCGCGACGGTTCACCTTCACGCCATCGCGACGGTCCCAGACCATCGCGATCATCTCAGACCATCGCGATTGTCCATCCCAAACGCAAATTTTAGGGTTTCATTTTTTGGCCAATTTTGGGGCTATTTTTGGGAAATTTTTGGGTGATTAGACTCATAGGAGACCCCTTAGCTCATATTTGGAGAAAAACCTGTTTGTCAGTTTTGACTCTCCAGAGCCTGAACGGTCTTAACTTTTTCATCCGAAGTCTGTTTTTTGAGCTTAATAGCTCGTTAGAAAGCTCTTTACGAGTACTACGTGACCTCAACTGTTTTTTTTTCTTAAAGGATACGTCTATTTTTAGACAAGCTATTTTGAGGTTGACCTAGTTTGGGACTAGAAAGCCAGGGGGCAAGCATTGAAAAGTTGGGCAAAAGGGAAGGGATTTAAAAGGTGTATATACTCAAGTGCTTGATCATCCAACTGTGAATTGGTCTAATATTGGATTTTTCCAGGTCTAGCAAGGGCAATCAAAGGCAACCAAAGCAAGGCAGAAGGGGCATAAAGCTTGGGAAGCGCGGCTTCTTGGGCATCAGAGCAACCAGAAAAGCTGACTCGAGGTTGGAAGATTACTCAACCACCTCAGTCAATTCTTAGCTTAGGATAAACGGTAGCATTGTGGAGTAAAGACGATAGGAACGCCTCAAGTTCAAGAGAATTAAATTTATCAAGTTCAAGACTAAAGATAAAGGTGTGTGACACGAAAACCTAAAGGAAAGAACATAAGTCTGACGGAACGAGAACTCAAAGTACCACGGAAAGTCGAATTCCTGACGCATACATTAAGACAAGAATCTAGAGAAATTTAAAAGGAATCAAGAAAGTAATAACAAAGAATCATTGATGATCTGAGAGTGTACTGAGTGTGCAAGGAAGAAAATTAATGAACCTTAGATCGGGCAAACATATAGGTAAGTCAGACCGATGAAGCCTTAGATCATCAGAGGCAAGTGTAAGAACTACTGCACGATCGTGGGCTCAACAATTGAACACTAGTTATCCCTACGAGAGCTCAGATACTAGTGATTCAGAAATGGCATTTAGCACAGAAAGACCAGAAGGAGGGTCGAATGTAGCCTATTTAGAAAAACCAGGACCCTATAGAACACAACTAGAGTTTCTCCAAACCAACCGATTAGGTGCTCGCATCTATGAGGATGATTTGCGAAGGCAAGTGGTGCAAATGCACAACCCCGATCAACCCATTGGATTGGAACATCCAGTGGTGAAATTTGAGAGAGACGCGTACATAGACAAGGAAGGAACAATGTACATCTTAAGTACGCAGCCAAACAATACCAACGAGTTTGGCGTGATTCAGCCAGAGACGGAAAATAAATCTCAAGGAAAAGAACCATTAGAAGAACCTAGAACACCTAGAGGGAAATCTGTACTGACACGAGTACTAATCCCTGAATGGATCCCTCAGGACAACAGAAGCATCGAGTTGTTTGTAAATAAAGAAATTGATGAAGTCTTTTGGAGATACAAGACAGAACTACTTAGTGAGGTAGGTATCATCACGATATACGAGTTCAGGGACCCGGATACACCTGGAAAGGTTGTATACCTGGATGAGACTTCAGAAAGAGTCTTTGTGGTGCCTGACCACGCTAAAAATACATACACATGGAGAGGTGAATTGGTATTCCCTCCATCTAGAACGAACATGAATACAAGTAAACAAGGGGCAGGAACATCATCAGCCCATGGAAATCAAAGAGAAAAGAATAAAGAAAGACGCGAAGTAAGCTTCACTCATCCCATAGGGAGAGATAGAACAACAACGGACACTAATAGAGCGGATAGACAAAGAGATCATGGAATACCAGGTGGTAGAGATGATTTTCCTCTACCTAGACCACGTGAACATGCAAGAATATTGAGACCCACTCAGTTAGTGAAATCCATGAAAAATTACTTTGATGGGACAGGAGATCCCTATGACCATGTTGCAGAATTCAAGCAAGTACTAAGAGCCGAACAAGTCGAAGACATGTTCACGCAATATAATGCATTTGGACTAACGTTAAAGAATACAGCTTTAACTTGGTTCCAACCTTTGCAACAAAGGCAATTTAGAGACATCCATCACTTTTTAGAGTCATTCATCACTGAATTCTCTAAAAGTGGGATTAGACATGACACGTCTTCATTGATTCATAGCTTCAAACAGACCCCGCAAGAAACGGTTAGACTGGCAGGATGTAGGTTTAGAAAATATGTTGCACGATGTCCAATGCAAGAGCTACCCTCACAAGCTAAACAAGTGTCATTGTTTCTAGATGGCTTGTTGAGTGCTAAACTACGCTCCTATGTGTACCTAAAAGAACCCAGAACGCTAGAGCAATGTGTGAGAATATGCACAGACATTGAGGACAACTTAGGAGACGACTTAGAACTCTCAAAGGTCTATAAGGACTCAGACTGTTCATCTCTAGCATCCACAAAATTGTCTAACTCGATAGAAGACCTAGCAGAAAAGTGGCCCAGAAACTAGGAGTTTCTGGTAAACCTAGGGTGCTAACAAACAAGCATTTTTACACCTGTGGTGGAAATCATATGGCAAATGTTTGCCCCAATGCACCAAAACCTCAAGCCAACCCTAGTGGTCAATACTGTACAATTGAGAGAAGATACACGAATCATACGGCTCAGGACTGCCCATACAACAAACAGACCGTGAGATAGAACTACCCGCAAGCATACGCACAGCCAGGTAGGTATCAAGGCCAATACAATGCTCAGCCTTATTACCATAGGCCTCCTCAGAACTACCCATACCAGGCTCAACAGAGACCTCAACCTATCTTAGCTCAGCAGCCACCACCACCAGCGAATGTCATCTCAGTCAAATACGCTGCTGCAGAAGAGAACCTAAGTAGGGCCTTAGTGCCTTCTTCACCTTTGATCATAGAGAGTGACCCAAACTCAAATAGTTTTGACTCTACGCATGTAGATAGTCCACCCGCATATTACACAGAGTCACCAGAACATGTGGAGACCTATCTTTATGATAGTCCACCAGTGAATAGTCCACCAGTGGAACCTTGTTGGGAGCCAGACTATGCTAATGTGATGTACACAAACCCAAATTCACGGCCCCAATTGAGACAACAAAGACCACAGGGCCCTAGAGGACCATGCTTTAGATGCCAAGGAGAACATTTCATAAAGGATTGTCCACATCCCCCGATATCAGGACAATCACAGTACTATAACATCCAAGGCTTTTGTGCCGATTGTGGCAAAGAGCACATAATCAAAGATTGTCCTAAGAACCCTGTTAATGCTTCGAATGTGACACCGATCAACGTGATAGGTATTGTAAACAACGCAGATGGATCCAACCCTACATACGTGCCTATCCAAGCTATAACAAGAGCCCAGGCGCTCTTACAGAACCAACAGCTTAATCAGGAGAAAGTAGCCGGAAGTAGTGAAGTTGCAGAATATAGCAGTAAAAAGACAAAATCTTGGAAATATTCTAGAGAAAGAATAAAGAGAAAGTGGAGTAAAAAGATAACTGAGTTGGAAGGAAGTTTGAAGGAATCTAGAGCCAAAATCCTAGAATTGACTTCTCAGGAATTAAATCAAGAGAATCCAGCTCAGAAATCAGGATCAGTTTTAGCAGAACCCATACCAGAAGATCTAGACATGATGTTTCGTGCATATCAAGCTAGATTAAAAGAGGGACCTCAGGTGGCTGAAATGAGTAAAAACTACCCTCGAGCTTATCTAGAAATTCGAGAGAACTAAACTTTGCATGAAGATGGTAGAATTAGCACAAGCTTTGTTCGAAGCCTCTAGATATATTAATTGGAATAACATGGCAAAACCGGAACTACACTTTCAAGGACTAATGGAGAGGCTAGAATACTTGATAGAGAGCAAAGAGAAAAAGGATCAGCCTAGGAACCCTATTGTCCCAGAGACACAAGAAAATAATGCACCATCCCTGTCTCAAGTACCCAATACAGAAAGTCAAGACAATCTGTCTTCCATACATAGGTACTCACATGAATTTTTGAGAGAAATCCAAGAAGAGAAATGGAGAAAAGAACAAGGAACTCATCCTCCTATTCAAGAAATAGATGACTTGCAGGAACAATTTCCCCAAGATATCCCCTCTATTTACGATGGTGTAGAGGAGGAACAACTGAGTGAACACACAGGATTTGAATCTAATTCTTTACAAGAATTACCTCAGTTCACAGGACCTTGGGAAGCAAAGTCTATTAATATGAGAGCACCCACGATAATAGTGAGGAATGAAGAATCAGTAATCCCTAGAAACACGGAAGTGATCAAGAATACCAAAGTACAATGTAACCTTACTTTAGAGGAGTTGTTAAAGGTAAAACCAGAATTGTGGAAACATGTAGCAAATCAATTCCTCGAGCTTGCTACTACTCCCTCACAAATAGGATCACAAAATAAGGTACCAGAGATACCCGTGGAAAAGATTGGAGATGTGAGCGAAGGAGAGGAAGGTAACACTTATCTTCCGATAACCCATCAGGGCTACACCACGAAAGCCATCTTAGATTCAGGAGCCGGAGTAGCCATAGCTACCATCGCTTTATGGAAACGTTGGGGTAAGCCAGCATTAAGACCCACCAAGATGAAGCTACAAATGGCTGACGGACACATAGAAAAACCATTAGGCTTACTAGAAGGAATATCTCTCACCACTTGTGGTGTAGAGTTTGAGCATACCTTTGCCATTTGTGATTTTAGTAAAAATCATGCATATGAGATGATATTGGGACGACCATTCATGCGTCAGTTGCAAATTGTACAAGATTGGGGAACTAATTCCTTGTACTTGCAACATTTAGGAGTGACTACTAAAGTCAATCTTAAAGACTATTCATATCGAGATGTACCCCCAATAAAATGGAATACCATCCATAAGACACCAGTAGAAACAGAATCAGTGCACTCTTTGGAGTCAGACCCCTCATAGTTACACGAGGACACTCATTTATGGATGTATAAAGTTGCAAAACAAGAGGAAGAAATATTAGAAGCAAGGACCTTAGGTGCAGAACAACATCCACGAACCCTTCAAGATCCAGCCTACCCACCTGTAGTATTCCCTGACGAAGAGTTTGAACCCCATGGTTGGGCTAGAAATCCTAGCAACCATGGATGTAGCCATCGATGAAGAACAATGGACACCCCACTGTGACGAGGATGGCTATGACATTTCAGTTTTTACGATAGAACCAATCATGTGCGATGCAATTTTAGAAGAGTGTGAACCTAACACTGATGCATTTGAGGATGCGAGTGATTTCGATTTAGAATCAATTATCATGGACTCACCCTTTGCATCAGAGGAAGAATATTTTTTCGAAGTAGAAACTCACCCTCAGAGACAGGAAGAAGTTCTGAATGATGTGAGAATCACCACTCAAGTGACTAACAAAAGTGAAGGCAAGAAAAGAAAGAAGAAAGAAACCATGTCAGAAAAAGAAGAATCTTTGTTTGAAGTACCCGAGAACTTCAAGAAATATGAAATCGAAGATAGAAGAATCATGGTACGAATGCCTAATAGAAAGGCGAATGATGGACAAGTATATGATAACCGAGAGAAAACCAAGAAAATAATAGTTGCTATAGAAGGAGAAGAAGAAAAATGTACATACATAGGGCATGATTTGACGAAGGAAGAAGAAGAAGAGCTAGTTGCCCTATTGCGCGAATATAGAGATGTGTTCGCTTGGAGTTACAAAGATTTGAAAGGAGTAGATCCAGATATATGTTCTCATAGAATCCCTATGACTCCAGATGCAAAACCGGCAAAACAGAAACCTTACACGTACAATGATAACTACGCTGCGAAGATTAAAGAGGAGATAGATCGCTTGATAGAAACAGGATTCATTTATGAAATTGAGCATACCGAATGGGTATCCCCTATTGTGGTAGTGCCCAAGAAGAATGGAAAATTGCTTGTGTGTATTAACCTTAAAAAAGTTAATGCCGCCACGATTAGAGACAGTTATCCTCTTCCTATCACAGAACATCTATTGGAAAGAGTTGCGGGCAAGGAAGTTTACAGCTTTCTTGATGGATTTTCAAGCTATAATCAAGTAGTCATTGCTCTAGAGGACCAACACAAGACGGCATTTGCCACCGAATGGGGCATATTTGCATTTCGTGTGATGCCATTTGGCTTAACAAATGCACCCGCCACTTTCTAGCGACTCATGTGTCATGTTTTTAAGGAATTCTTACGCAAGAGTTTGGAAGTATATGTCGATGACATATGTGCTCATTCAAAACTAAGACAGACACATATCCCTGAGTTAAGACAAATATTTGACAAATGTCGAGAATATCAGGTTTGTTTGAACCCAGAAAAATGTGTTTTCAAGGAAAAATTCTAGGACACATTGTGTCAAAAAATGGAATCTCTACGAATGAAGAAAAGGTGAAGGTAATTGCAGAATTACCTAGACCAACTAATGTGAAAGAGGTACAGGCATTTATGGGCCATTGTGGTTATTATAGGAGATTCATACACACAACCCACGAATGAAGGTAACATAGATCTCCCCATAGCTTACGCGAGCAGACAATTGAACGCAGCAGAAAGAAATTACACCACGACGGAACAAGAAGGATTAGGGATGATCTACGCGGTACAGAAGTTTAGGCACTATTTGTTGGCAAATAAATTCAAGTTCTTTACAATCATCAAGCCCTATTGTACCTAGTCAACAAACGCTGTAACACAGGATGACTAATACGTTGGTTTCTATTACTCATGGAGTATGATTTTGAAGTAGTAGTCAGGAAAGGAAAGACACATCTTAGAGCTGACCACCTTTCAAGATTAACCTCAGGAGAAGCTCCTCAAGGAGTAATGGATGATCTACCACATGCATACTTGTTTAACCTTGAGATAGCACCAGAATGGGCTAAGCCTATAGTCCCTATTCTCACATATGGACCAAAGAATCCTAGGATAAAGATCAAAGAAGGAGAGATTACCAAATCTCAGAGATATCAAATCATAGCAGGAAGCATATATGAACAGGATAATCAAAAGATTCTTGCTTGTTGTGTAGATGAATCAGAACATGCAAATTGTTGCATATAGCACACGTAGGTGCATTAAAGCAACAGCATTACAGACTCTGCATAGACTAGGAGTATATTGGCCTTCAATGGAAGCAGATGTCTACAAGCTGTGTAAAGAATGCCATGTTTGTTGTGAAAGACCACCAGTAGAGCATGCTACATTATATCACATGTCTCTCACACCAGACTGGAGTGAACCTTTAGTGACATACTTGAGGACGAAGACATTCCCTCAAGGAATGACCTTAGCACGACAACGCAGTCTGGAGCAGGAAGCTCAAGACTATTCACTTATTGGCGATAATCTATACAAAAGAGGACCAGATGGATATCTAAGACAATGCGTTCATGAAAGTGATTATCTAAGCATATTAGAGACTGCACACCAAGGTGTTGTAGAAGGTCATTTTGGACCCGATAGGATAATCAAAGCCATCCTCTTTGTAGGATTATGGTGGCCCACTCTTCACATGGATGCTCATACCTATGTTAAGAGATGTGATGTGTGCCAAAGAACTCAATTTCCTACTCGCTGTTGCTCTAGCACGATGGTGAGAACCACGTTAAGAAGCTTCACCTCCTTAATGTCAATCCGAGGGAGAGGTAGGAGTGATATGAAGATCGTGAACGTGAGATGATGTGAGAGTGAAGGTGAGAAGCACAAAGATGCACACACACATACACACACACAATGAAGAGACAAGCAAGACACAATGGAAGGTGGAAATTAGCTCTATTACTCAAGAATACTCTTACAAGCTCCAACTAGCTCTATGCTCACACTAACCAAAATGAACCAACCTCAAAAATGAGCTCTCTAGCTCTTTTTATAGTTTCTAGACTAGTTTTGACCGGTTTCACATCTAGTGACCGGCCTAGTTAAAAAATAGGTCCTAGAGGCTATTTGGAAGGGTAAACGATGTCTAAAAATAACGAAATTTGGTACGAGCATTCTACCTAAGCTCCTCAAGCTCGAGGACTCCTCGGCTTGCACAAAATGGAGCTATGGATTACAAAATGGGGTTTTCTTATGATACATATGTTACAATTAGTGATAATAATCACTGTTGAATGTTTGGAGAATTAATAAGAAATATATTTGTTTTAAAAAATTGATCCGCCTGGCTCCCTGCTTCGTCTTCACATGCTTCCGTGGCGTCTGTGCCTCTGACTGCTTCCAACACCCCCCTCCCTCTCGCTTCTGTCGTCCCTGACAGAACCTTGTTGTGAGGTCTGCCGGATGTAATTCTGTAGGAGGTCTTGAGCGAGGGTGTGCTCTGATACACGAATACCTCGGGCTAGATCAGCCTCGAGTTTCTCCCAGTCGATAGGTTGCGGCTCGTCTGGTGGTGGGAGCTGATAATGTGTGGAGTACACCATTCGTTCACAGGCGAATAATTGCAATAAGTGTGTGGGCCTGCTTATGAATACTTCGGAATGGTACTCCCAAAAACCGGTGGTGAACATTTCTTCGAATGTTTGCTTGTAACATGCCGGTAGATATTTGATCCTGCAGTGCCAGGCGTAACACACCCGTAGCGATGGCGTTGTGCTCATATCATAGACTAAATCAAAGTTGCCATGCTCAAAGCCCGGGGTGTTAACATGGGGAGCCTTGATGCGTCGGAAGACTTTAAAGACCATCTGCATCATGTCAAAGATTTTGACAGTCATGTGCGCGGCAATATCATCCATGTGTTTTAATCGAGGGAGCCAGTGGCGGATCGTCGCCATCATGTAGCCTACTGTGGGTAACGCGACTGGTGGCTTGAGGTAGGGATAGTTCAACCAGTCTTGGCACTGCTTATTGTTCTGTAGCTTTATAGCGAAGGCAGTCCAAGAGCGGCGTCGTGGTACTGGTCCCCAGCACGGATTAAATTTTAAGTGAAGCGGCGCTTTTACCCACGTGCTCATCATCTCTGGATAATTTTGCAGTAAATCTTTGCGCCAGTCGGGTTGAAGGATTTCACCTCTCTGCGCCCTTGGTGGCAAGTCCTCTGGCTCGAATTGAGTGGCATGCGTTGGTTTCATGCCGGTTTCTTTCTCTATGGTTAACTGATATTCTGCCATTAACATGAAGTATGGTTTATACTGAAGCTCATGCCCAGATATATATCGTCGCGGGGCCATTTGAGCAAAGAATGGTGATTGTAAAATTTTCTCTTCAATTATGGCCATGGCATGTAGCTGTGCCTCTACTCTAGCCGAGTGTGTCGTTCCGAGTTCTTCAACTGTCTTCATCCACGCGGGGGTAGGTAATTCGTAGGTCATCTGGCCTTCGGCCGTGACACGTCCACCTGGGATGGGTATCGGTTCATAAGCCTCTTCGAAGGTCTCCTCCACCGGGATAGTGACGGTTTCTTCCTCAGCTGGTAGCTCAGGTGGGGAGTCTGACCTTGGTGGTGCTTCATAGATGGCAATCCTAGATTCAAGATTTGTTACCTGGGCCCGGAGTGCGTTGAGTTCCTCTAAAACTTCAGGGGCAGGGTCCACAGGCGCTGGTAATTCCGCTGCTACTGGTACCTGTTGTGTTGCTAGTTCTCTGAGTTGTAGCAGTTTGTGGTCTTCCTTTAACTTCTGATGTTCTTCGTTCATACGATCATAGTCCTCGAGCAATCTGACATGGTCGTCTAGCAGCATCCGCATCGACTCAGATGGGATTGCCTTGAATTTGCTCGGACTTAGTGGCTGTTCTGGATGATCTAAAGCCGCTTCCAAGTTCTCTCTGTTCTGCTCTTGGAGTCTCTGGTTCTCCTCTTTTGCTGCGGCTAAGTGTCTTCTTAGTAAGCCCATATTTCTAGTGAGCGTTGCATTGCGGACAGTCTGGGCTCTAAGTAGGTTATCCAAATCCGCGGTGGCCTCTTTGGTTTTCTCCTCACTTTCTAGTTCTAACTTATGATAGGCCTCTCTTAATTCTTGGTATCGGGTATTCAGTGAGGCATTCTCAATTGATAGTGAGTTAAGCTGCGTTTGTAGTTCATTCGTTGTCGCCTGCAGCTGTTGATAGTTGGTGCCGAGTGATGCAAACTCCTCGCGGACTTGCGTCATGCATGCGAACATGTGTTGGAATGCGGTGTCTATGGTGGGCGATAGTAGTAGTGAAGTGCTAAATGAGGATGCCGTGAGAGTAGATGCAGTGGGAATGGGAAGTGGGGTTGGGACAGTGGGTGCAGTGGTGATTGTGGAAAATTGTGAAGTGCCTAAATATGAGGGTGCTGTGAGTGGAGTGGGTGGTGGTGAGGTGGATGGTGATATGTCCATGCCATTGGACGTGTTTAGTGTTGTGACTGCGAAAAGTGGTGTGATTGTGGGTGGTTGTGTAGGTGTGAATACGGGATTTACAAACGAAGAGTAGTTTACAGGGGGGATGGTTGGAACAGCTTGGTGAAACGGGGAAATAGGGGTTATGGTAGGCTGGGGAGGTGAGACTGGTGAGAAGGTTAGTGGGGTTAGGAAGGGGAATGGGGGTCTTAGAGGTGGGGGAAACGCTGGGAAGGATGAAGGGGTGAAGGGGTTAACATAGGGATGCAGAGGGTTGGGTGTGGGCAGGGTGGTATGAATGGGTAAGGAAGAGGTTGTGGCTATGTTGCTTTGTACAGGTGTGGATGTGGGGAAAGCAGGTGGGTGTGCGGGTGATACAGGATGGGTTGGTGAAAGATGAGGTGAAAGAGGAGTCGAAGGGGTGGAGGTTATTTCGAGGATTGTAGTGGTATGTACAATGGTGGTACGGGGTGGCGAATCTACAAGAATGGTTTCTGCGGTTACTGAACGTTCGGGGGTGAGGCGTGCCTCCCTGGCTTGTGCTGAAGATTGGGCTCCTGTTGGTACACGAATATACTCCCCAGGTTTTGAGAGTAGTCGCACTCGGCGGGGATCAAACTGTGGTAGTTGCTTTCTTTGTAAAAACCTGAGTGCTTCATGGGAGCCTACTGATTTGACTAACTCTCTGAACCCTCTGATATAGGCGTCTTCGAATCCTCCGGAGATGAGTTCCTGTTCAATTAATGCCTGGCTCTCCTCTTCAGTTAACCTCTTTCGTGCCCAGACTTTCTCCATGGTACGATATAATTTCTTTATGGCCAATGTGTACGCTGCGGCTTCGAAAGTTTCATCTTCATATGTGCTGGTGTCGCCGTGCGTGTCGGTTTGTTGGCCTTGCCCCTCTGTCTGGTCGTCATGTGAACCCTGGCTGGCTTCATCGTCGCCTTGATCGTCGTCTGTTTCGGTTCTTTCTTCTTCAGAGCCCGACACAGCTTGTCCCTGTGGCGAGTCTCGCGGCGTAGTCGGGTAGCTGGGACGTTCATATTCCTGGGAGAACAGTTGTGCTTCTGAATACTGAAATTCGTTTGAGAATGCATCAGGCATCTCAAAATCGAATGTCGTGTTTATGGGGTCGGCCTCCATATGTGGTATCGGGAAAGAAAACGCTTCCGCACCAATGGTGGTGGGAGCTTCTGCTGTTGTGGTGGCGGGTTCTGAGGTGGCAGTTGCCTGGGGTGCAGCGGTACTAGTGGTGGCCTCTGTAATCACTGGTCTGGACAATCGTATGCGAATAGGTTGTACAGTGGGAGCAGCTTCTGTCTGTGGTCGCTCTGGAGAGGGTTGTGGTGATGGCGACTCTGGCACTTGGAGGCAAGGGATGGTGCCTCGCATGCGCTTACCTGCCCGTGTCCTACTGGGCTTCCTAGCTTTCTTCGCTGTGCTCTTGAATGCCTTTAATTCCTCTCCTGTTAATGCACGCTCGATGGGCAAGTCATAAGCCAAACACATATACACAATTCTTGTGAGTGCACAACATCCGTTAAGCACTTTTTTACGCTCCCATCTGTGCTGTGCCAGGTACATTTGGTCTATGATCCAGCTTGCCAGATCAACTGTTTGAGGTCCCGTACATGCCAAATATAATCCGAACCATATTCTTTTGTGTGGCATGGTAAATCTGTCCTGAGCTGGAAATGCAAAATGTTGCATGCATATTCTTAGTGGCTTTGACAACTCAGGTGTAATGGCCGAAATCTCTTCCCACTTCGTGACATCCCCACGTTTCATCGGTTCTGGAATTAATCTCTCGCGGTCTGTGGGAGTGTGGGTTCCATGAATCTTGATGGCTGCTCTGATTAGGTCCTTAGAGAGATAAAATCTCTTGTAAGGTGGATCATCCACTAGGGTAGGCAAGATGAAGGTTCCTGGGATGTCCTTATTCTCTGATGCCAGTAAGGTAGTGATCAAGTAATAGCACCTATAAAAATCCGGTTTGGGTAGAGGATCACTGAAATATTCTGTGAAACCGGCTCTGGCCCAAACATGAGTTAAATCCTGGGTGCTTTGTAGGGCTTCGAATTCTCTGGAGAAAAACTGGTACTTTCCCCACGTGCGGTCATCAAAAGTCAGAGAGGATTCAAATATAAAGTCCGCGTCCGCAAGGGGTCCTGCAAGGCCCTGAAACCAATGAGAGTTCCTGTGTATCTTTTCGGTGTATCCCATAGGGGGGTTATCGATAGGCATGGGTCCTGGAAATCCCTGAAATTCCGGCGGTGGAGCAGTCGGGTGGGACTCTGCTCGTAGCACGTTGAGGGGCACAGCCGCTACACTGGGGCCTGCTCCTGATGTTCCTTCGTCGGTTTGCATGGTGGCTGGTGCGCTAGTGAGAAAGATCTGCTACAAAAGATTAACACATTAGCATGGAAATTAATCATGATCCCATTAAAGTGAGACCGCAATCCCTTTCCATAACTGATGCGTAACCCGTGTAGCCAAGTGCTGTGATGTGATAGATGCAATGTTTCTTGCAGCACTAGTGCAGGTCTCTAGACACCTATACGTTTCAGATCATGCATACATTTCTTGATGAGATGAGATTACGAGTGGTGTGTGATGATGGTGGGTGAATTTATACAAGGTTTAAAGGTTAGTAATTGAGTACAAGGTTGTATGTTAGTCGGGGGGTAGTTAGACAACGGGTTAGGGGAAGATGGTTGGACAAGCTTTGGTATCCATCTCCTAAGAGTTTTCGAATGGGTGGTGGGTTTCTGCTGAGGGGCAAAAGGTGGTAACGGTTGTGGTGGTATCGAAGGATGAAACGGTTTGTGAGGATTATATATTACATGGCTTATGGGTTGAGCTATGATACATGGTTTGGGTACCCAAATCTGCGTGGGCGTGGGTCTATGAGTAAGGTACTTCTTGGCGATCCAAATTTGTCGAATGGTCGGACCTATAGAAGGAGGTCGAGGGGATGGTGGATATCGATTCTGTTTCTGTTCTGCCTTTTTCTTGTTGATCTCTGCTTGGTTGGAGATCTTTGGTGCTTTTTGTCCTTTTGGCACCCGTATTTGTCTGGTACCACTTCCTTTGGGTGGCCTAAACTGCTTTCTTTGTTGTTTCCTCTGATACTGCAATCGGTCTGGGTTCCTTTGTCGTGGTTGACTCTGTTGTTGCTGGGGTTGAGAGGTCGGATGGACACTCTGCTTTGGAAAAGAAGGGAGTTCCAACACTTGCGTGACCTGCCCATTAGGAAGTGATGCCTTATTTAACTTTAATCTAGGCCAGTCTGCAACAAGTTTGGAAAGATGAGCACCGCAGGGTGTCGTGCTCATTTGGCCGCTGATGCAACCCACCTGACCTCTGATTGTGCCCTTCTGCCCTTGCTGTTGGGTAACTGTCGCTTCTAGTTTGCAGGAAGTCCCAGGGAAGATCTCCTGTCGTTCTTCTGACTGACAACTGTCTATAGCCAAGCCCGAGTGGGTTGGTGTAGATGTAACGTGACTGGTCGGATTAAAGATCTTCCGGTCTTCCGTCGCATGCGTTTCATAGGGTCTAGGGTCACAACCGTCAAGCGGAATGCCGTTAGGGAAGTCAAGCGGTATCACTCGCTTCTGCTCTAAGGTTCCAATCTGTAAGGAGCCTTGTCTAAGATTTAGGTCCACTGAGTGATCGTATAGCCAATCTTGGCCAAGGATTAGGGGTTCTATCAGGTCGTCATCATGGCACACTAATAGCTTCGCTGTCATGGTCACATCCTTAACGAGGATAGGAAGGTCCACCTCACCCATGCAAGGGGTTTCCATGCCTCCTAGGCCTATGAGGTATGCCTCAATTGGCCGCATTTCTATTCCTGAATCCTTATAGTGGGACCATCTAATCGCACTAGTCGCAGCACCTGAGTCAATCAAAGCCCTGAGTTCTTGGCTATGGTTGCCGTGCGCTAGCCTTACTGTAATGAATGGCCTCTTGTCCACTATGCTAGGATGAGTGGTTGACTTTACTTGACACATGGCCATGGGATATCTGGGTGGTGTTTCCAGATGGTTATAATGTTCTCTCCCTAGTCCTTGTCTTCTTAGCTTCATGCGCTTAATGCGTTCTATGGCTTCTGCCTGAGCTTCTGCTCGTATTCTATTTTCTTCCTCCTTACGCTTCTTTGCCGACGTGAGTCGTCTAAGCATATCCTCAGTAAGAGGTTCTTGATATAGCCTGACTCTACAGCCACTAATGTAATTAGGCATTATATCTCCTTCTAAGGTGGCTAACTGTACTGCTCCACTAGTCGAGAGTCTGTTAATGATCATAGGTCCATAACCTCGCTTTTCTAACTTGCGTGCATGCTGTTTCAGCGTATACACTAGAACTAAATCTCCTTCTTTTAGGCCTTTATCTTTCACGTGTGCATCAAAATATGCTTTCTGTCGCTTCTTCGCTGCGTATATTCCTGCTGCTGCTTTCAGCCTTGTTTCTCCTAATCGTTCCAAGTCCATTATTCTTGCTGATAATTCATGGCCGGTCCACTGATGTTCCTGTGCAACCTTAAGGGTCGGTATCAAGAAGTCCAAAGGAAGCACTGCATTCTGACCAAAAACCATCTGAAAGGGAGTTGCATTGAGTACGGTCTTGTAGGCCACTCGATATGCCCAAACAGCGTGGTGTAGCTGTTTGTCCCAATCTGAACGTTTATTGTTCACGAGTTTCGTCAGTACAGTACAAAGTATCTTGTTAGTGCTTTCAGCCTGACCATTGGCCTGAGGATGATATGGTGCAGATTTCTTGTGAATCACCATAAAATCCTGTAACAAATATTCAATGACTTGGTTTAGAAAGTGAGTGCCTCGATCGCTCACTAACTCTATAGGCAATCCATATCTTGTAAAGACATTTTCAAATAAGAATTTTGCAGTCGTGTGTGCATCATTTTTTTTTGTGGCTTTTGCCTCTACCCATTTTGTAAGATAATCTGTGGCAACAATAATGTATTCTGCATGTGTACCTTTTGCAGGGGGGTTAATGGGTCCTACAAAGTCTATACCCCACTTAGAAAATGCACGTCCGCCCATCATGGGTTTCAATGGCATTTCATCTCTGCGAGTAGGAAACTGAGTTCTTTGGCACACGTCACATCTCTTTACATAGGTATGTGCATCCATGTGAAGAGTGGGCCACCATAATCCTGCAAAGAGAATGGCTTTGATTATCCTATCTGGTCCAAAATGACCTCCTGCAACACCTTGGTGTGCAGTCTCTAGTATGCTAAGATAATCGCTCTCATGAACACATTGTCTTAGATATCCATCTCGTCCTCTTTTGTATAGATTATCGCCAATAAGTGAATAGTCGTGAGCTTCCTGCTCTAGACTACGTTGTCGAGCTAAGGTCATTCCTTGAGGGAATGTGTTCGTCCTCAAGTAGGTCACTAATGGTTCACTCCAGTCTGGTGTGAGAGACACATGATATAATGTCGCATGCTCTACTGGTGGTCTTTCACAACACACCTGACATTCTTTACACAACTTGTGGACATCTGCTTCCATAGAAGGCCAATATACTCCTAATCTATGCAGAGTCTGTAGTGTTCTATGTTTTGAATGATGTTGCTTTAGTGCACCTAAGTGTGCTAATTGCAACCAATTCGCATGTTCTGATTCATCTACACAACAAGCAAGAATCTTTTGATTATCTTGTTTATATATGCTTCCTGCTATTATTTGGTACCTCTGAGATTTGGTAATCTCTCCTTCTTTGATCTTTATCCTAGGACTCTTGGGTCCGTATGTCAGAATAGGGACTAACGGCTTAGCCCATTCTGGTGCTATCTCAAGGTTGAATAAGTATGCATCTGGTAGATCATCAGCTACTCCTTGAGGAGCTTCTCCTGAGGTTAATCTTGAGAGGTGGTCAGCTCTAAGATGCATCTTTCCTTTCCTAACTACCACTTCAAAATCATACTCCATGAGCAGTAGAAACCAACGTATCAGTCGTCCTGTGTTACATGGTTTGTTGACTAAATATAATAGGGCTTGATGATCCGTAAAGAACTTGAACTTGTTGGCCAACAAGTAGTGCCTGAATTTCTTTACTGCGTAGATCATCCCTAATCCTTCTCGTTCCGTCGTGGTATAATTTCTCTCTGCTGCGTTCAGTTGTCTGCTAGCGTAAGCTATGGGGAGATCTATGTTACCTTCATTCGTGGGTTGTGCTAATACACATCCTATGGCGTAATTGGATGCATCCACATGTACATGAAATGGCTTACTCCAATCTGGAGTGGTTAATATAGGTGCTGAGCACAAGCGTCGTTTAAGTTCATTGAATGAATGTTCACATTCATCTGTCCACTCAAAATTGGTTAAAAGAGAGTACAGAGGCTTGGCTATGATTGCATACATGTGTATGAATCTCCTATAATAACCGCAATGGCCCATAAATGCCTGTACCTCTTTCACATTAGTTGGTCTAGGTAATTCTGCAATTACCTTCACCTTTTCCTCGTCCGTAGAGATTCCATTTTTTGACACAATGTGTCCTAGAATTTTGCCTTGTCTGACCATGAAAACGCATTTTTCTGGGTTCAAACAAACCTGATATTCTCGACATTTGTCAAATATTTGTCTTAACTCTGGAATATGTGTCTGTCTTACATTTGAATGCGCACATAGGTCATCGACATAAACTTCCAAGCTCTTGCGTAAAAATTCCTTAAAAACATGACACATGAGTCGCTGGAAAGTAGCGGGTGCATTTGTCAAGCCAAATGGCATTACACGAAATGCAAATATGCCCCATTCTGTGGCAAAAGCCGTCTTGTGTTGGTCTTCTGGAGCAATGGCTACTTGGTTATAGCCTGAGAATCCATCAAGAAAACTGTAAACTTCCTTGCCTGCAACTCTTTCCAATAGGTGTTCCGTGATAGGAAGAGGATAACTATCTCTAATCGTGGCGGCATTAACTTTTTTAAGGTTAATACACACACGCAATTTTCCATTCTTCTTGGGCACAACCACAATGGGGGATACCCATTCGGTATGCTCAATTTCGTAAATGAATCCTGCTTCTATCAACCGATCTATCTCCTCTTTAATCTTCGCAGCGTAATTATCATTGTACGTGTAAGGTTTCTGTTTTGTCGGTTTCGCATCTGGAGTCATAGGGATTCTATGAGAACATATATCTGGGTCTACTCCTTTCAAATCTTTGTAACTCCAAGCAAAAACATCTCTATATTCGCGCAATAGGGCAACTAGCTCTTCTTCTTCTTCTGTCGTCAAATCATGCCCTATGTATGTACATTTTTCTTCTTCTCCTTCGATAGCAACTATTATTTTCTTGGTTTTCTCTCGGTTATCATATGCTTGTCCATCATTCTCTTTTCTATTAGGCCTTCGTACCATGATTCTTCTATCGTCGATTTCATATTTCTTGAAATTCTCGGGTACTTCAAATAAAGATTCCTCTTTTTCCGACATGGTTTCTTTCTTCTTTCTCTTCTTGCCTTCACTCTTATCAGTCACTTGAGTGGCTAACCTTACCTCGTTCGTAATTTCCTCGTGACTCTGAGTGTGAGTCTCTACTTCGTAGAAATATTCTTCCTCTGATGCAAAGGGTGGGTCCATGATAATTGATTCTAAATCAAAATCACTTGCGTCCTCAAATGCATCAGTGTTTGGTTCGCACTCTTCTAAAATTGCATCGCCCATGATTGGCTCTATCGTAAAAACTGAAATGTCATAGCCATCCTCGTCACAGTGGGGTGTCCATTGTTCTTCATTGATGGCTACATCCATGGTTGCTAGTATTTCCGCCCAACCATGGGGTTCAAACTCCTCGTCAGGGAATACTACAGGTGCGTAGGCTGGATCTTGAAGGGTTCGTGGATGTTGTTCCGCACCTAAGGTCCTGGTTTCTAATCGTTCTTCCTCTTGTTTGGCTACTTTACACATCCATAAATGGGTGTCCTCATGCAACCAAGAAGGATCTGATTCTAATGAGTGCACGGATTCCGTCTCTGCTGGTGTCTTATGGATGGTATTCCATTGTATTGGGGGTACATCTCTATGTGAATAGTCTTTAAGGTTGACTTTGGTAGTCACTCCTAAATGTTGCAAGTACAAAGAATTAGTTCCCCAATCTTGTACAATTTGTAACTGACGCATGAATGGTCGTCCCAATATCATCTCATATGCATGATTTTTCGCAAAGTCGCAAATGGCAAAGGTATGCTCAAATTCTACACCACAAGTGGTGAGAGATATGCCTTCTAGTAAGCCTAACGGTTTTTCTATGTGTCCATCGGCCATTTGTAGCTTCATCCTGGTGGGTCTGAGTGCTGGCTTACCCCAACGTTTCCATAAAGCGGTGGTAGCGATGGCTACTCCGGCTCCTGAATCTAAGATGGCTTTCGTGGTGTAGCCCTGATGGGTTATAGGAAGATATGTGTTACCTTCCTCTCCTTCGCTTACATCTCCAATTTTCTCCACGGGTATCTCTGGTACCTTCTTCTGTGATCCTATCTGAGAGGGTGTGGTAGCTAGCTCAGGGAATTGATTTGCTACGTGCTTCCACAATTCTGGTTTTACCTTTAACAACTCCTCCAGAGTGAGATTACACTGTACTTTAGTATTCTTGATCACTTCCGTGTTCCTAGGGATCACTGATTCTTCATTCCTCACTATTATCGTGGGTGCTCTCATACTAATAGACTTAGCTTCCCAAGGTCCTGTGAACTGAGGTAATTCTTGTAAAGAATTAGATTCAAATCCTGTGGGTTCACTCAGTTGTTCCACCTCTACCTCATCATATATAGAGGGGATGTCTTGGGGAAATTGTTCCTGCAAGTCGTCTATTTCCTGAATAGGAGGATGAGTTCCTTGTTCTTTTCTCCATTTCTCTTCTTGGATTTCTCTTAAAAATTCATGTGAGTACTTATGTATGGAAGATAGGTTATCTTGACTCTCTGTATTGGGTACTTGAGACAGGGATGGTGGATTCCTTTCCTGTGTCTCTGGGACAGTAGGGTTCCTAGACTGATCCTTTTTCTCTTTGCTTTCAATCAAGTGTTCTAGCCTCTCCATTAGTCCTTGAAAGTGTAGTTCCGGTTTTGCCATGTTATTCCAATTAAGATATCTAGAGGCGTCGAACAACGCTTGGGCTAGTTCCACCATCTTCATGCAAAGTTTAGTTCTCTCAATTTCTAGATCCGCTCGAGGGTAGTTTTTACTCATTTCCGTGACTTGAGGTCCCTCTTTTATTCTAGCCTGATATGCACGAAACATCATGTCTAGATCTTCTGGTATTGGTTCCGCTAAAACTGATCCCGATTCTTGAGCTGGATTTTCTTGGTTTAATTCTTGTGAGGTCAATTCTTGTATTTTGGCTCTAGATTCTCTTAGACTTCCTTCCAACTCACTTATCTTTTTACTCCACTTTCTCTTTATTCTTTCTCTGGAATCTTTCCAAGATTTCGTCTTTTTACTACTCGATTCCGCAACTTCACTAATTTCGGCTATTTTCTCATGATTAAGCCGTTGGCTTTGTAAGAGCGCCTGGGCTCTGGTTATAGCTTGGATAGGCACGTATGTAGGGTTGGATCCATCTGCGTTGTTTACGATACCTATCACGTTGATTGGTGTCACATTTGTAGTGTTAACTGGGTTCTTAGGACAATCTTTGATTACGTGCTCTTTGCCACAGTCGGCACAAAAGCCTTGTATGCTATAGTACGGTGATTGCCTTGCTATTGGGGGATGTGGACAATCCTTTATGAAGTGATCTCCTTGACACCTAAAGCATGGTCCTCTAGGGCCCTGTGGTCTCTGTTGTCTCAGTTGGGGCCGTGGGTTTGGGTTTGGGTTTGTGTACATCACATTAGCATAATCTGGCTCCCAACTAGGTTCCATTGGTGGACTATCATAATGATATGTCTCCACATGTTCTGGTGACTCCGTGTAATAAGCGGGTGGACTAGTTACATGAGTAGAGTCAAAACTGTTTGAGTTCGGGTCACTTTCGGTGATCAAGGGTGAAGAAGGCACTAAGGCCCTACTTAGGTTCTCTTCTGCAGCAGCGTATTTGACTGAGATGACATTCGCTGGTGGGGGTGGCTGCTGAGCTAAGACGGGTTGAGGTCTCTGTTGAGCCTGGTATGGGTAGTTCTGGGGAGGCCTATAGTAATAAGGTTGAGCATTGTATTGGCCTTGATACCTACCTTGCTGCTGGTATGGTTGCGGGTAGTTCTGTCTCACGGTTTGTTTGTTGTATGGGCAGTCCTGAGCTGTATGATTTGTGTATCTTCTCTCAATTGTGCAATATTGGCCACTAGGGTTGGCTTGAGGTTGAGGTGCATTGGGGCACACATTTGCCAAATGATTTCCACCACAAGTGTAACAACGTACGTTTGTTGGTAGCTTGGGCACCTGTTTACTAGAAACTCCTAGTTTTTGGGCCACTTTTTCTGCTAGGTCCTCTATCGAATTAGACAATTTTGTGGATGCTAGAGAAGAACAATCTGAGTCCTTATAGACCTTTGAGAGTTCTAATTCATCTCCTAGGTTGTCCTCGATGTCTATACATATTCTTACACACTCCTCTAGCGTTCTGGGTTCTTTTAGATACACATAGGAGCGTAGTTTAGCGCTCAACAAGCCATCTAGGAACAGTGATACTTGTTTGGCTTGTGAGGGTAGCTCTTGCATTGGACATCGCTCAACGTATTGTCTGAATCTACGACCTGCCAGTCTTACTGTTTCCTGAGGGGTTTGCTTAAAACTATGAATCAACGAAGACGTGTCATGTCTAACCCCACTTTTAGAGAATTCAGTAATGAATGACTCTAAAAAGTGATGGATGTCTCTAAATTGCCTTTGTTGCAGTGGTTGGAACCAAGTTAAAGCTGTATTCTTTAACGTTAGTCCAAATGCATTGTACTGCGTGAACATGTCTTCAACTTGTTCTGCTCTTAGTACTTGCTTGAATTCTGCGACATGGTCATAGGGATCTCCTGTCCCATCAAAGTAATTCTTCATTGATTTTACTAACTGTGTGGGTCTCAATACTCTTGCATGTTCACGTGGTCTAGGTAGAGGAAAATCATCTCTACCACCTGGTATTCCATGTTCTCTTTGTCTATCCGTCCTATTAGTGTTCGTGGTTGTTCCATCTCTCCCTATGGGGTGAATGAAGCTTACTTCCGGTCTCTCGTGATTTCCTTCTCTTTGATTTCCATGGGCTGAGGATGTTCCTGCCCCTTGTTGATTTGCATTCATGTTTGTTCTGGATGGAGGGAATATCAATTCACCTCTCCAAGTGTAGGTGTTTTTAGCGCGCTCAGGCACCACAAAGACTCTTTCTGAAGTCTCATCCAGGTATACAACCTTTCCAGGTGTATCTGGGTCCTTGAATTCATAGATTGTGATGATGCCTACCTCACTGGGGTTTTCCTTTCTGTACCTCCAAAAGGCTTCATCTGTCTCTTTATTTACGAACAACTCTGTGCTCCTGTTATCTTGAGGGATCCACTCTGGGATGATTACTCTTGTTAATACGGATTTCCCTCTCGGTGTTCTAGGTTCTTCTAACGGTTCTTTTCCTTGAAATTTCCCTTCTGTCTCTAATTGGATTGTGCCAAACTCATTAGTATCGTTTGGCTGCGTACTCAAGACGTACATGGTTCCTTCTTTGTCTATGTAAGCGTCTCTCTCAAATTTCACCACTGGTCTTTCCAATCCAAAGGGTTGATCAGGGTTGTGCAGTTGCACCACTTGCCTTTGCAAACCATCCTCATAGATGCGAGCACCTAGTCGGTTGGTTCGGAGAAACTCTAACTGCGTTCTATAGGGTCCTTCAGGTTTTTCTAGGTATGCTACATGAGATCCTCCTGCTGGTCTGTCAGTGCTAAATGCCATTTCTGATTCACTTGATTCTGAGCTCAACTCGTAGGGATAACTACTGTTCAATTGCTGAGCCCAAGATCGTGCAGTGGTTCTTACACTAGCCTCCGATGATCTAAGGCTTCGTCGGTCTGACTTACCTATATGTTTGCCTGATCTAAGGTTCATTAATTTCCTTCCTTGCACGCTCAATTACACACTTAGATCGTCAATGGTTCTTTGTGATTAGTTCTTGGTTCTTTTTAATTTTTCTTTGGATTCTTGTCTTAATTTATGCGTCAGGAATTCGACTTTCGTTATGATTTTGAGTTCTCGTTCCGTCAGACTTATGTTCTTTTCTTTAGGTATTCGTCACGCACGCCTTTACTTTAAGTCTTAGACTTGAAATAATTAAGTATCTTGAACTTGAGGCGTTCCTATCGTCTTAAATCCACAATGCTAACGTTTAGCCTAAGCTAAGAATTGACTGAGGGGGTTGAGTAATCTTCCAACCTCGAGTCGGCTTTTCTGATTGCTCTGATGTCCTGTTGCCCAAGAAGCCGTGCTTCCCAAGCTCTGCTGTCCTCACCGCCTTGCTTGCTTGCCTTTGATTGCCCTTGCTGGACCTGGAAAATCCCAATATTAGACCAATTCACAAGATGATCAAACACTTGAGTATATTCACCGTTTAAGTCCCTTCCCTTTTTGCCCAAATTTTTAATACTTGCCCCCTGACTTTCTAGTCCCAAACTAGGTGAACCTCAAATTAGCCTATCCAAAAATAGACGTATACTTTATGAAAAAAACAGTTGAGGTCACGTAGTACTCGTCACGAGCTTTCTAACGAGCTATTAAGCTCAAAAAACGGACTTCGGATGAGAAGGTTACACGCGTTCAGGCCTTGGGGGGTAAAAATTGACAATCCAATTTTCCCTCAAATATGAGCTAAGGGGTCTCCTATGAGTCTAATGGTCCAAAAATTTTCCAAAAATACCCCCAAAATTGGTCAAAAATTGAAGTCCAAAATTTGCGATGGGGGTGGGCAATCGCGATGGTCTGGGACCGTCGCGATGGTCCAAGCGAACCGTCGCGATGGCGTGGAATTTGGACAATCGCGATGGCCCGAAAAGGCGAACCGTCGCGATGGCTCGAAGTGAACGATCGCGATGGCGTGAGGTCGAACCGTCGCGATGGTCCGAAAAACGAACCGTCGCGATGGCGTGAAGTTTGGACAATCGCGATGGCGCGAAAAGGTGAACAGTCGCGATGGCCCGATCAAGTGGACAATCGCGATGGCGCGAGTCAACGGTCAACGGGGAACAATCGCGATGGTCCGAAGTGAACCATCGCGATGGTCCACGATGCGATGGCTTGAGCCAATCGCGATGGTCCGATTTTGGGCTGTCGCGATGGTCCAAAAAATGAACCGTCGCGATGGTCTATCGTGACACGTGGCACTGTCGTGGCGATGGCCTGAGCCAATCGCGATGGTCCGGGGTCAGCTGAACAATCGCGATGGTCCAAGTGGACCGTCGCGATGGCTCAAGTGAACCGTCGCGATGGTCCGAAAAAGCGAACCGTCGCGATGGTCCGGCCGAGCCGTCGCGATGGCGTGAGCCTATCGCGATGGTGTGACACAATCGCGATGGTCCGAGCCAATCGCGATGGTCCACCAAACAACGAATTTTTGAAATGCGATTGTGGTTCCGTGAATGCGCAAGTATCGCCTATCTAGTGGTGTGGTCGCCTACCTCAAAAACCGAAATTTGCAGACCATCGCGATGGTCCGCCACACTCGGAAATCTCTGACAGAAAGCACATTTTTTACCTTTTGGAAGCTTTCCTGATGCTCTGAAGCTCTGTACCTGCAAGAAAACTCAAGAAAACACAAGTGCATACAAGCGCAAAAACTCTCTCTCGCTCTCTCGCACGCACAAATGAGGGGAAATGAGGTGAATGGGTGGATATGGTGAATTTTCTGATTTTTTTGGAAATGGAGATGATGATGCAATGATGAAGATGGAGTGTGGGGAAGGTGAAAAACGCTAAAAACTAAGTAAAAACAACAACAAAACTGAAATTTTTACCTTCCAACGCCACTTCTTGCTATACTCTTACCATCACACATTCGTCCTAGACTCGATCCCCGGCAACGGCGCCAAATTTGGTGTTGCTCTAGCACGATGGTGAGAACCACGTTAAGAAGCTTCACCTCCTTAATGTCAATCCGAGGGAGAGGTAGGAGTGATATGAAGATCGTGAACGTGAGATGATGTGAGAGTGAAGGTGAGAAGCACAAAGATGCACACACACATACACACACACAATGAAGAGACAAGCAAGACACAATGGAAGGTGGAAATTAGCTCTATTACTCAAGAATACTCTTACAAGCTCCAACTAGCTCTATGCTCACACTAACCAAAATGAACCAACCTCAAAAATGAGCTCTCTAGCTCTTTTTATAGTTTCTAGACTAGTTTTGACCGGTTTCACATCTAGTGACCGGCCTAGTTAAAAAATAGGTCCTAGAGGCTATTTGGAAGGGTAAACGATGTCTAAAAATAACGAAATTTGGTACGAGCATTCTACCTAAGCTCCTCAAGCTCGAGGACTCCTCGGCTTGCACAAAATGGAGCTATGGATTACAAAATGGGGTTTTCTTATGATACATATGTTACAATTAGTGATAATAATCACTGTTGAATGTTTGGAGAATTAATAAGAAATATATTTGTTTTAAAAAATTGATCCGCCTGGCTCCCTGCTTCGTCTTCACATGCTTCCGTGGCGTCTGTGCCTCTGACTGCTTCCAACACTCGCAGAGATGAAATGCCATTGAAACCCATGATGGGAGGACGTGCATTTTCAAAGTGGGGTATAGACTTTGTAGGACCCATCAACCCCCCTGCAAAAGGTACACATGCTGAATACATTATTGTCGCGACGGATTATCTAACCAAATGGGTAGAGGCAAAAGCCACAAAAAAGAATGATGCACACACAACTGCAAAATTCTTATTTGAAAATGTCTTTACAAGATATGGATTGCCTATAGAGT
The DNA here is from genome assembly GCA_020310875.1 of Ceratopteris richardii. Lineage (NCBI taxonomy): Eukaryota > Viridiplantae > Streptophyta > Polypodiopsida > Polypodiales > Pteridaceae > Ceratopteris > Ceratopteris richardii. The sequence goes on along the minus strand of CM035427.1, from coordinate 157,562,428 downwards.
TAGTGAGCGATGAGGAACTCACTTTCTAAACCAAGTCATTGAATATTTGTTACAAGATTTTATGGTGATTCACAAGAAATCCGCACCATATCATCCTCAGGCCAATGGTCAGGCTGAAAGCACTAATAAGATCCTTTGTAACGTACTGACGAAACTCGTGAACAACAAACGTTCAGATTGGGACAAACAGTTACACCACGCTGTTTGGGCATATCGAGTGGCCTACAAGACCGTATTCAATGCAACTCCCTTTCAGATGGTTTTTGGTCAGAATGCAGTGCTTCCTTTGGACTTCTTGATACCGATCCTTAAGGTTGCACAAGCACATCAGTGGACCGGCCATGAATTATCAGCAAGAATAATGGACTTGGAACGATTAGGAGAAACCAGGTTAAAGGCAGCAGCAGGCATATACGCGGCAAAGAAGCGACAGAAAGCATCTTTTGATGCACATGTGAAAGATAAAGGCCTAAAAGAAGGAGATTTAGTTCTAGTATATACGTTAAAGCAACATGCACGTAAGTTAGAAAAGCGAGGTTATGGACCTATGGTCATTAACAGACTCTCAACAAGTGGAGCAGTACAGTTAGCCACCTTAGAAGGAGACGTAATGCCTAATTATATTAGTGGTTGTAGAGTCAAGTTATATCAGGAACCTCTTACTGAGGATATGCTTAGACGACTCACGTTGGCAAAGAAGCGTAAGGAGGAAGAAAATAGAATACGAGCTGAAGCTCAGGCAGAAGCTATAGAACACATTAAGCGCATGAAGTTAAGAAGACAAGGACTAGGGAGTGAACATTATAACCATCTGAAAACTACACCCAGATATCCCATGGCCATGTGTCAAGTAAAGTCAACCACTCATCCTAGTATAGTGGACAGGAGACCATTCATTACAGTCAGGCTAGAGCACGACAACCCTTGCCAAGAGCTCAGGGCTTTAATTGACTCAGGCGCTGCGACTAGTGCGATTAGATGGTCCCACTATAAGGATTCGGGAGTAGAAATGCGGCCAATTGAGGCATATCTCATAGGGCTAGGAGGCATGGAAACCCCTTGCATGGGTGAGGTGGACCTTCCTATCCTCATTAAGGATGTGACCATGATAGCGAAGCTACTAGTGTGCCATGATGACGACCTGATAGAACCCCTAATCCTTGGCCAAGATTGGCTATATGATCACTCAGTGGACCTAAATCTTAGACAAGGCTCCTTACAGATTGGAACCTTAGAGCAGAAGCGAGTGATACCGCTTAGACAAGGCTCCTTACAGATTGGAACCTTAGAGCAGAAGCGAGTGATACCGCAAAAGCGAAGCTACTAGTGTGCCATGATGACGACCTGATAGAACCCCTAATCCTTGGCCAAGATTGGCTATATGATCACTCAGTGGACCTAAATCTTAGACAAGGCTCCTTACAGATTGGAACCTTAGAGCAGAAGCGAGTGATACCGCATTCCGACTGAGGTTTGTAACCCTAGACCCTATGAAATGCATGTGATGGAAGACCGGAAGATCTTGGGTCAGATCAATCATGTTACGTCTACACCAACCCACTCGGGCTTGGCTATAGACAGTTGTCAATCAGAAAGACGACAGGAGATTTTCACTGGGGCTTCCTGCAAACTAGAAGGGGCAGCTACCCAACCGCTAGGGCAGATGGACACAATCAGCGGTCAGGTGGGTTGCATCAGCGGCCAAATGAGCACAACACCCTGCGGTGCTCATCCTTCCAAACTTGCTGCGGACTGGCCTAGATTAAAGATAAAGAACGAATCACTTCCTAATGGGCAGGTCACGCAAGTGTTGGATCTCCCTTCTTTTCCAAAGTAGAGCGTCCAATGGACCTCTCAAACCCAACCACGAAGGAGTCAACCACAACAGAGGAACCCAGACCGACGACACCACCAGACAAGGCAAAGAAAGCAACAGTATCAACATCACAGAACAAGTGGCACGAGACAAATATGGATGCCAAAAGGACAGCAACCACAGGCTATTGGCAACACTGCAGACAAGAACAGGACAAAGTTTCAAAAGAAGCAGAGTCAATATTCAAAGTCCCCTCGATCTTCTTCTACAAGTACCAATACTCGACAGATTTGGATCGCCAAGAAGTATCTTATCAATCGACCCACACCCACGCAGATTTGGGTACCCGAACAATGTATTATAGCCCAACCCTCTAGCCATGTAATATATATCCCTCAAAAATCTTTCCATCCTTCAATACCACCAAACCCGATACCACTTTTTGTCCCTCAGCAGAAACACACCACCCACTCAAAGACTCTTAGGAAATGGATACCGAAACGTATCCAGACGTCTTCTTGTACCCCATTATCTAACAATTCTCCCACCCCGTTTAAACTCTACCCTTGTAATAATTCACCCTCAACCAAACCTTGTATGAATTCATACACCAAAACCCCACATCATGCATAATAAAAGCTCATCAAGAAATGTATGCATAATCTGAACCATGTAGGTGTCTAGAGACCTGCATTAGCTCTGCAAAAAAATCATAGCATCAATCACTTCACGACACTTGGCTACACGGGTTACACATCGGTTATGGAAAGGGATTGCGGTCTCACCTTAATGGGATCATAATTAATTTCCATGCTAATGTGTTAATCTTTTGTAGCAGATCTTTTCCATTAGCTCGTCAGTCATCATGCAAACCGAAGAAGGACCATCAGAAGCTGGCTCAAGCACACCAATGGCCAATATTGGAGAATAACTCGTGGAATCTTATCCTACGATGCAACCACCAGAGTTTCAAGGTTTTCCAGGACCCATGCCAATAGACGATCCTCCTAGAGGATACACTGAGAAGATTCATCGTAACTCTCACTGGTTTCAAGGCCTAGCAAGATCCTTAGCAGACGCTAATTTCATATTTGAGGCCAATTTGGCATTTGATCTTCGCACATGGGCCAAGTACCAGTTCTTTTCAAGAGAATTTGAAGGACTGCAGAATACACAAGATTTAACGCACGTTTGGGCACGGGCGGGATTTACAGAATATTTTAGTGACCCTCTGCCTAAACCTGATTTTTACAGATGCTTTTACTTAGTAACCACCTTGACAGCTTCAGAGAACAAGGATCTACCCGGCACATTCATGTTACCATCCTTGGTAAATGACCCTCCATTCAGAAGGTTTTATTTGTCTAAAGATTTAATTCGCACAGCTCTCAAAATACATGGAACGCATACTCCGACGGAGCGAGAACGGCTAGTCCTAGAGCAGATGAAACGTGGTGACGTAACTAAGTGGGAGGATATTTCATCTATAACCCCTGAGCTCTCCAAGCCCTTAAGGATATGCATGCAGCATTTTGCTTTCCCAGCTCAGGATCGTTTTACCATGCCCCACAAAAGAATCTGGTTTGGATTATACTTAGCATGTACTAGACCTCCACAGTTTGACCCCCGCAGAGTATGACTACTTTCAAAGCCCGGCGAATACATTTGTGTACCAACAGGAGCACAGTCTTCAGAACAAGCCAGGGAGGCATGCCTCGTCCCCGAAAGTTTGTTGGCCGCAGAAACCATCCTTGTAGATTCCCCATCCCGCGCTACAACTGCACATACCTCAGTAGTCACTGAAGTACCGACCACCCCAACCGCTCCTCCATCACCGCCCGTCCATCCAGCCTCCCCTCTTCACCCTCCTTCCCCCAGACCAACATCTTCATTCGCCGGTGGCGTAGCAGAAATCGTTTTTACCACCACTCACCCCACAATTCCTGCACCCATTAGACCCAGTCTACCCCCTCACACATCCACCTTTCTCTCCAACCCATTCCTCCATCCATCTTTTCCATCTTTCCCCACAACTCCAAGACCCCTTTTTCCATTCCCACCGCCATTAACCTTCTTCCCCGTCTCACCTCCCCGACCCACTATAACCCCTCTTTCCCCTTTCCACCAAGCTACTTCAGCCAGTCCCCATGTAAATTACTCCTCAACCTTTGTAAATCCCGTATTTACACCAGCACAAGCACTCACAGTCACACCCATATTCACAGTCACCGCACTGGACACGTCCAATGACATGGACATCTCACCACCCACAGCACCATCACTGATTTCACTCACGGCACAAACATATTTAGGCACCTCACAATTTTCCACAATCACCACAGCATCCACCTTCCCACCCCCATTCCCCGTTCCCTTTGCATCTACACCCACTGCATCTTCATTTAGCACCCCATTAATACTATCACCCACTGTAGATAATGCATTTCGACATATGTTCATGTGTATGACGCAAGTAAGAGATGAGTTCACATCTCTTGGCGATAATTATCAGCAGCTGCAGAGGACAACCACTGACTTACAGTCGCAGCTTAATTTATTGTCTATTGAGAATGCCTCACTGAACAGCCGCTACCAAGAATTACGAGAAGCCTATCATAAATTAGAACTAGAAAGCAAAGACAAGACCAAGGAAGCCACTGCTGACCTGGATAACTTATTAAGAGCCCAGACAGTCCGCAATGCAAAGGAGGAAAACCAGCGCCTACAGGATCAGAACCGAGAAAACTTAGAAGCAGCTCTTGACCACCCAGACCAACCTTTGAGTCCTAGTCGGTTCAAAGCCATTCCCTCAGACTCAATGAAGATGCTGCTAGAAGATCATGTAAGACTGCTAGATGAATACGATCGCATGAATGAGGAGTTACAGAAACTCAAAGAAGATCATAAATTACTCCAGTTACGAGCATCGGCACAACTAAACATACCAGCACCTGTGGACTCTTCTCCTGACATCTTAGAGGAACTCAACGCATTACGGGCCCAGGTATCAAACCTTGAATCAAGGATTGCAGTATATGAAGCACCACCCAGGCCAGATTCCCCACCTGAGCTTCTAGCTGAGGAAGAAACTGTCACCACCTCGGTGGAGGAAACGTTTGAAGAGGCGTACGAGCCACAACCCATCCCAGGCGAACGCGTCACGGCCGAAGGCCAGATGACTTACGAACTCCCGACCCCCGCGTGGATGAAGACTATTGAGGAACTTGGGACAACGCACTCAGCTAGAGTAGAGGCACAATTACATGCCATGGCGATGATAGAAGAAAGAATTTTACAATCTCCATTCTTTGCTCATTTGGCCTCGCGACGATACATATCTGGGCATGAGCTACAGTATAAACCGTATTTTATGTTAATGGCTGAATACCAGTTAGCCATTGAGAAAGAGACAGGTAAAAAACCATCGCATGCAACTCAATTCGAGGAGGACGATCTACCACTCGATGTGCAGCAAGGAGAGATCTATCAACCAGAGTGGCGAAAAGATTTACTACAGAAGTATCCAGAAATGATGAGTACATGGGTAAAGGCCCCTTTGCATTTAAAGTACAACCCATGTTGGGGACCAGTACCACGACGCCGCTCCTGGACAGCCTTTGCTATTAAGGTACAAAACAATAAGCAGTGCCAGGACTGGTTGAATTACCCCTATTTTAAGCCACCCATTGAGTTACCAACTGTAGGCTACATGATGGCTACAATTCGCCACTGGCTCCCTAGATTAAAGCATATGGATGATATAGCAGCGCACATGACTGTCAAAATCTTTGACATGATGCAAATGATTTTTAAAGTCTTCCGACGCGTCAAGGCACCTCATGTAAACACCCCGGGCTTTGAGCATGGCAATTTCGACCTGGTATATGATATGAGTACAACGCCATCGCTACGGGTGTGTTATGCCTGGCATTGCAGAATAAAGTACCTACCGGCGTGCTACAAGCAGACTTTCGAAGAGATGTTCACAACCGGCTTCTGGGAATACCATTCAGAGGTATTCATAAGCAGGCCTACACATTTATTACAATTATTTGCCTGTGAACGAATGGTCTATTCCACACACTATCAGCTCCCGCCACCGGAAGAACCGCAACCAATAGACTGGGAGAAACTCGAGGCCGATCTGGCCCGAGGCATTCGTATCTCCGAGCACACCCTCGCTCAAGACCTCCTACAGAACTATATCCAGCAAACCTCACAACAAGGTTCTGTCAGGGACGACAGAAGCAAGAGGCATAGAAGACGCGGAAGTATGTAAAGATGGAGCAGGGAGCCAGTCGAATCTCTTTTCAAAGAATCATGTTTTAAAAATACTTTTCAAAAACCTCCAACAGTGATTTTTATCACTATTGTAACATATGTAACATAGAAAACCCCATTTTGTAATCCATAGCTCCATTTTGTGCAAGCCGAGGCATAGAAGACGCGGAAGTATGTAAAGATGGAGCAGGGAGCCAGTCGAATCTCTTTTCAAAGAATCATGTTTTAAAAATACTTTTCAAAAACCTCCAACAGTGATTTTTATCACTATTGTAACATATGTAACATAGAAAACCCCATTTTGTAATCCATAGCTCCATTTTGTGCAAGCCGAGGAGTCCTCAAGCTTGAGGAGCTTAGGTAGAACAAGCGTATCAATTTTCGTTATTTTTAGACACCGTTTACCCTTCCAAATAGCATCTAGGACCTAATTTTTAACTATGCCGGTCACTAGATGTGAAACCGGTCAAAACTAGTCTAGAAACTATAAAAAGAGCTAGAGAGCTCATTTTTGAGGTTGGTTAGTGTGAGCTTAGAGCTATTTTGACCTTGTAAGAGTGTTCTTGAGTAATAGAGTTGATTTCTCACCTTCCATTGTGTCTTGCTTGTCTCTTCGTAGTGTGTGTGTATGTGTGTGTGCATTTCTATGCTTCTCACCTTCACTCTCACTTCATCTCACATTCACGATCTTCATATCACTCCTATCTCTTCGGCGGATTGACATTAAGGAGATGGAGCTTCTTAACGTGGTTCTCACCATTGTGCTAGAGCAACAGTCACTCATGGAGATGCTGAGGTGTATGGTTAAGAGTCAGGCTTTACCACATAGTTTTTGGCTTGATATTTTTATGTGTGCAACATATGTACTTAAAAGGTGAACCACTAAAGCATTGGAGTCTATCAATCCATATGAGGCTTGGCATGGTTGCAATCCATCTATTGCTCATCTATGTGTCTTTGGTTGTCTAGCATATGCATTAGCTCCTGAACAAAAATGCAAGAAATCGGATGATAAAGTAGTGAGATATATTTTTATTGGGTACAATTCTCAAACCAAAGGCTATCATCTGTATCATCCACAAACTAAATGCATTTTGGTTAGCCAGGATGTTGTTTGGTAGAAGATGCAATTCAACCATTACTTTCATGTACTAAGGAGACATCAGTTAGCTCCAAAGATGTGTATAGGTGGACAGTCTATTGCTGGCCCAAATGAGGAAATTTCTCAGCCTTTAGAGGTTCCATATGATTATGTAGATCACTCCATTTCTGATGCATATTTACATGATCCACTTGTTGATGAGAGGGCTGATATAGAGGAGTAAAAATCTATGCCCAAATGGATGGTGCAAACTTTGTGAAGTAGTAAATTAGATGCACCTTTGTCATATTATACTCGTTGAGGATCTCATAGTGCTTCTTTCACATCAGATTTTTATGTTATGGCTGCCTCTAGTCTTTGTGGTGAGAATGAGCTAAGAATGAGCCTGTTTTGTTTGATGAAGCACAAAAATTTGAAAATTGGATGATTGCTATGCAATCAGAATTTGATGCTATCACGAAAAATGGTAAGTCTTGGTCTTTATGTGACTTGCCTCCTGGCAAGAAGGCCATCGAGACTAAGTGGGTATACAAGCTAAAGCATAAGCCTGATGGAACAGTTTACAAGTATAAGGCTAGGCTTGTTGCAAAAGGTTATCCTCAAGAAAGAGGCATTGATTTTGATGGGACATTTGCACATACATGCCAAATGATTACTCTTGGTAGCATCTGTGCACTTGATGTACAGCAGTAGTCAAAGTTTTGTTCATGATGTATACAGCAGTATGCACAGCTTTTGCCTAATAACAATGAGGCATATTCTTCTCAGCCATCAAGGCTCTTTCTATTTCTGCAATATGTCTATTTTTGCATTCAGCAACGCCATTCTGTTGTGGTGTGTACCTCCATGAAAACTGATGCCGAATTCCATGATTTTTTAGAAAACTACTAAACTCATTTGACATGTATTCACCTCCTCCATCAGATCTTAATGTCTGAATGTACTTCCTTGTCTGCTTTTCCACCACAGCTTTAAAAATCTAGAAGTGAGTGAACACCTCACTCTTCTCTTTCATGAAATATACCCATACTTTGCGTGTATGGTCATCAATGAAAGAAACATAAAACTTGCAACTGCCCATAGATGTGGTCTTTGCTGGACCCCAAACATCTATATGTACTACTTCTAGTACATTCTCACTGACATGCTTGTCATGTGGAAATGATGCCCTTGACTGTTTACCAAATTGACATGTTGCACATACCTTTTGCATTTCTACAACTTTGAAATTTGGTAGTCCATGGACAATCTCCTTTGACTGCATCACTTTCAGCCTTTGCAAGTTTGCATGTCCAATCCGTTTGTGCCATATCTCTATATCTACAATAACTCCTCCACCTTTTGCAAACATGGCTGCATTCATTTTAGGAATCTTCACATTTAAGGTGAACATCCTACCCACTTTGTTTCCTTTTGCAACCAATCGTCCATCTTGCTTGTACTCTTCTACATATAATCCATCAGCATTGAACCTGACTTGTAATCTGTGGTCAACCATTTGTCCAACAGAAACCAGATTCTTTGTTATATTTGGAACATGCAACACATCAGCAAGATGTTTTACCTTCCCGTCCTCCATAGACAGTGCTATGTTTCCTATATGCTCAATAGGATGTGATGTATCATCACCTGTTTCAACATATCCAGGAACTGGCATTTTCTGCGAACTACTAAACCATTTTGCATGATTGGTCATGTGATTTGAAGCACCTGAATCAACATACCAGACATTATCATTCGATTTTGAAACACCAGCAGACATCGTATTCATCATATGATGTTGAACCATAAATAGCTTCTCACAATCATCTGCACTTGTGGATGCATAGTTGTTTTGCTGGCTTCTGTTATTTTGATTCTTCAACCTGCAATCACGTTCAAAGTGTCCAGGTTTACCACAATTCCAGCATCCTTTACCATCATTACCTAAATCATTTCTTTCGAAATTTTTGCGACCTCTTTGGCTCCCTCTGCCTCGAAACTGTCCTCTTCCTCCTACATGATTCTGTTGTTGACCTTGGTCTTGGTTACTGTTTCCTCTTCCACTTCCAGAACCTCTACCTCTGCCTCTTCCTCTGCGAGAGTAGAATACCTGCTCAAAACTGGGATTTCCTTGGGAGTTTGAATCCTCACCAAGATTCTTTTCTTCAATAATCAGCATAGATACCAGATCATCAAAATTCGGAATATTTTCCTTGGTCTGTATGGAAGTTCTGAACTGCTTATATGCAGCTCCTAAACCACGAAGGCACACTTCCACCTTATAATCATCATCTATATTCACGCCAATAGATGCAAGAGACTCACATATGCTTTTGATTTTTAGAGTGTAGTCACTTACCGACATGCTCTTCTTTTCCAATGTATGCAGCTCGTTCTTGAGTTGCAATTTCCGTGCCTTTGTATTAGTCTCATATAAAGTGACCAAATTGTTCCACGCCTCTTTTGGAGTCTTGGCATCCTGTATGTGTCCAATCATGCTATCCTATATGCTAACAGATATCCAATACATTACCTTTCGTGCTCCTTGATTCCATTCCTCATATGCTCTTAACTGGTCTGCAGTCCGGTTCCTTTCTGGTAACTGCGGAGCATTTTCATTCTCTCCTTCGATGTACTTCCAGTAGCCTTTTCCCTTCAGGAAATTCGTCATTCTGAATCTCCAAGCATGGAAGTTGTTCTTGTCTAGCTTATCGCTCATAGGTTGACTCATTCCATCTGCATTTGCCATTTCTGCAACAATTTACAACACTGCAAAACACTACAAGCAGCACTTCTGCTTGAACACTGTCGCACTATGACGCGACAGTTCGATCTCAGAAAAACACAGTTTTCATGTATCAACAGTACATGGAATCACTTGAAATTCTCGATCTGGAATATATGAGTGTCGCCGAACAGAACGCAAGTTATAGTTTCTGAAACTGACCTGGTTTTTCTGTGGGCCCCACCTTGCAGGCTCAAAACGGAAGAATGATCTTCTTCTTCTTCTTCTTCTTCTATTACATAAAAAGGAATGTACAAGAATGACCTAAAAAACAAGAATACAACAAGTTCAATATATAAAGATCAGTACATAAAGAAAAACCTAATGTCTGCGAATGAGTGAGCTGGCAAGAAACAAATGTGCCATCACTCTCGGTAGATAAATCTAATAAAGCTCAATGAAGTATCCCTGACATATACCGGCGTGACCACTATACATGTCATAGAAACTCAAAACTGGTACGTGTCATCCTGGATCATCACATGTTGAGCTTGATATCTCAAGACTCCCCCTCAAGCTCAACGCCATATCCTATAATCCAAACATCTCCCAAAACTTCTTCAACTTCTCAGCTCCAAGTGCTTTGGTGAAAATAGCAGCAACATGCTCATTTGTTCTTACATAAACAAGATCAATATCACCTGCTAATACCTTCTCTTTGATGAAGTGATAATATACCTTGATATGCTTTGTTCTAGCATGGAAAACAGGGTCCCATGCTAACTGTCTACTGCTAAGATTATCACAATAGATAGTGATAGGCTTTTGCACTTCCACACCTAAATCTGCAAGTAACATCTCCAGCCATGATGCCTCACATGCTGCCATTGTAGCACCTCCTTTGTACTCGACAAAGCAACAGTGGGTTGCTTCTTACTGCTCCATGTAATAGCTGCACCTCCAAGTGAGAAAAGAAAGCCACTAGTAGATCTTCTATTTGGAGTATTGCTAGCCCAATCTGCATCGGTGTATCCATGAACCTACAAATCTACACCAGCTTCATAAATCAATGCATAATCCAAAGTAGCACTCACATAACGTAGAGTGCGCCTCAGAGCATCCAAATGTGGCTTCCTGGGAACCTGCATAAACCGACTTTCAAGTCCAACAGCATAGCTTAAATCAAGCCTTGTAATTGTAAGATATATAAGACTTCCCACAATTTTCCTATACATAGTAGCATTTTCCAATGTTTCACCTGATGTAGTATCCAACTTCAAATTCTGATCTAATGGCATAGAAATTGGCTTACAACCAGGCATACCATACTTTTGCAGCATATTCAAGGCATATTGGCTTTGCAACATCCATATACCTGTTTCTGTATGTATAAACTCAATGCCCAAAAAATAGCGCAGCACACCAAGATCTTTCATGTCAAATTCCTGCATAAGAAGTTGCTTTACCTCTTTGATGCTTTCTTCATTATCGCCACCTACAATCAAGCCATCAACATAAATGGCCACAATAGTGATGCCATCATCAGCCTTCCTTGCATATAGTGAATGATCTGCATCACACATAGAAAACACAATGATGGTTAAGTAATCAGCAATCCTTGCATGCCATGCACACGGAGCTTGCTTCAGCCCATACAAAGCCTTTTGCAACTTGCAAACATATTATGGATGCTTTGAATCTTCATATCCTTGTGGTTGGTCCATATATACTTCTTCCTGTAACTCACCATGTAGGAAAGCATTCTTCACATCCATTTGATGCAAAGTCCATGCTTTTGTTGTAGCTAATGCAACAAGTGTCCTGACTGTAGACATTTTAGCTAGAGGGTTGAATGTTTCCTCCTAATCAATGCCATATGTCTGTGCATATCCTTTAGCTACCAATCGTGCTTTATACTTGCTTATGCTACCATCAGCATTATGCTTTACCTTGTAAACCCATTTATAGCCTATGGGTTTCTTTCCTTGCGGCAATGGAACCAGCTTCCATGTATCATTTCCATAAAGTGTAGCCATCTCCTCATCCATAGCTTTTTCCCAATCTGCAATTCCAATTGCATCTTCAAAGCAAGAAGGTTCAGCATCTTGTATTACCTTTGTCATGTAGACATAATGATCAGCCATGTAACTATCATATATCAATCGTTGCATTGAATTCCGCATCCTCCCATATCTTCTTGGCCCTGGGTCACTTCTCCTTGTATCATCTGCATGTGCCCTTCTTACTCCTGGAGTCTTCACAGAGGGCAGTCCAAGTTCCTCATCAAGACTCTTTTCTAAACCGCTTGAATCTCCATCAACGTCTTCAAGACCTGCACATGTTTTATGACCAATAGAAAAGCTTTTCTTTACCTTTCTTGGATGTATTTGATGAATTTGTTGGACTGAAATTTCCACGTAATCTTCCACTCCATGGATTTGAGTTGGAACTATTGCTTGGTGATGCATCCGGTCCACTCAAAACCTAAGATTGTGCACTTTATTTTTTAGCATTTCCTTTGTCATTTGGTTCAAGACTTAGTCCTTCTTTGGCATCTGCATAGAAGCTTGACATTTCATCAAATACCACATCTCTGCTCACCTTTACCTGTCGTGTCAGTGGGTTATAACGTTTATATCCCTTTTGCTCAATGGAGTATCCAATGAAGACACATTTTTCTACTTTTGGATCAAGCTTCGTCCTCAATTCATCTGGGACATGTACATATGCAATACAGCCAAACTTTTAGATGTGATAAGTTTGGCTTTTTACCTGTAAACTTCTCTTCAAGTGTAACTTGATGTACAACAGCAATCGGAGTTATGTTCATGATCTATACAGTAGTATGCACAGCTTCTGCCCAATAGTAATGAGGCATATTCTTCTCAATCATCAAGGCTCTTGCTATTTCTGCAATATGTCTATTTTTGCATTTAGCAACACCATTTTGTTGTGGGGTGTACCTGCATGAAAACTGACGCCGAATTCCATGATTTTTTAGAAAACTGTTGAACTCATTTGACATGTATTCACCTCCTCCATCAGATCTTAATGTCTAAATGTACTTCCCTGTCTCCTTTTCCACCATAGTTTTAAAATTCTGGACATGAGTAAACACCTCGCTCTTCTCTTTCATGAAATATACCCATACTTTGCGTGTATGGTCATCAATAAAAGTAACATTAAACCTGCAACCGCCCATAGATGTGGTCTTTGCTGGACCCCAAACATCTGTATGTACTACTTCTAGTACATTCTCACTAACATGCTTGTCATGTGGAAATGATGCTCTTGACTGATTACCAAATTGACATGCTGCACATACCTTTTGCATTTCTGCAACTTTGAAATTTGGTAGTCCATGGACAATCCTCCTTTGATTGCATCAGTTTCAGCCTTTGCAGATTTGCATGTCCAATTTGTTTGTGCCAGATCTCTATATCAGCAATAACTCCTGCACCATTTGCAAACATGGCTACATTCATTTCAGGAATCTTCACATTTAAGGTGAACATCCTACCCACTTTGTTTCCTTTGGCAACCAGTCATCCATCCTGCTTGTACTCTTCTACATATAATCCATCAGCATTGAACCTGACTTGTAATCCCTGGTCAACCATTTGTCCAACAGAAACCAGATTCTTTGTTATATTTGGAACATGCAGCACATCAGCAAGATGTTTTACCTTCCCGTCCTCCATAGACAATGCTATGTTTCATGTATGCTCAATAGGATGTGATGTATCATCACCTGTTTCAACATATCCAGGAACTGGCATTTTCTACAAACTACTAAACCATTCTGCATGACTATTCATATGATTTGAAGCACCTGAATCAAAATACGACACATTATCATTCGATTTTGAAACACCAGCAGGCATCGTATTCATCATGTGATGTTGAACCATGAATAGCTTCTGAGAATCATCTGCACTTGTGGATGCATAGTTATTCTATTGCCTTCTGTTATTTTGATTCTTCAACCTGCAATCACGTTCAAAGTGTCCAGGTTTACCACAGTTCCAACATCCTTTACTATTATTACCTGAATCATTTCTTTGGAAATTTCTACGACCTCTTTAGCTCCCCCTGCCTCGAAACTATCCTCTTCCTCCTGCATGATTCTGTTGTTGACCTTGGTCTTGGTTATTTTTTCCTCTTCCATGTCCAAAACCTCTACCTTTGCCTCTTCCTTTACCAGAGTAGAATACCTCCTCAGAACTGGGCTTTCCTTGGGAGTTTGAATCCTCACCAAAATTCTTTTCTTCAATAATCAGCATAGATACCATATCAACAAAATTCAAAATATTTTCCCTGGTCTATATGGAAGTTCTGAACTGCTTATATGCAGCTCCTAAACCACGAAGACACACTTGCACTTTATCATCATCATCTACATTCACGCCAGTAGATGCAAGTGACTCACATGCTCTTCTTCTCCAATGTATGCAGCTCGTTCTTGAGTTGCAATTTTCGTGCCTTTGTATTAGTCTCATACAAAGTGACCAAACTGTTCCAGGCCTCTTTTGGAGTCCTGGCATCCTGTATGTGTCCAATCATGCTATCCTATATGCTAACAGATAGCCAATACATTACCTTTCGTGCTCCTTGATTCCATTCCTCATATGCTCTTAACTGGTCTGCAGTCTGATTCCTTTCTGGTAATTGCAGAGCATTTTCATTCTCTCCTTTGATGTACTTCCAGTAGCCTTTTCCCATCAGGAAATTCGTCATTCTGAATCTCCAAGCATGGAAGTTGTTCTTCTCCAGCTTATTGCTCATATGTTGACTCATTCCATCTGTGTTTGCCATTTTTGCAGCAATTCACAACACTGCAAAACACTACAAGAAGCACTTCTACTTGAACACTGTCACACTATGACGTGAAAGTTTGATCTCAGAAAAACACAGTTTTCGTGTATCAACAGTACACGGAATCGCTTGAAATTCTAGATCTGGAATATATGAGTGTTGTCGAACAGAAGGCAAGTTACAGTTTCTAAAACTGACCTGGTTTTTCTATGGGCCCCACCTTGCGGGCTCAAAATGGTGGTCGAGATGGCTCTGAAACTTCGATCTGACAAAAACTAGTGACCCTAAAGGGATAACTCACAAAAATATTTTGAGGTCTTCTACCTTCATGCGGATTTTCGTAAAATGGAGGCCGTTTGTGAAATCGTGTTTTCTCCACGTCTTGTCGTGTAGTCCTCACCGTCCCCTTCTCCACGAGCTCTCTATAGCCATGCTGGCTCTGATACCATGTCACAGGGAAGGAGATAAGGAAGAGAGCTCACACACACACTCTCACTCTCAAGGAGAAGCACACACACAGATTGAGGCAAGGAAGAATGATCTTCTTCTTCTTCTTCTATTACATAAAAAGGAATGTACAAGAATGATCTAAAAACAAGAATACAACAAGTGCAATATATAAAGATCAGTACATAAGAAAAAACATAATGTCCGCGAATGAGTGAGCTGGCAAGAAACAAATGTGCCATCACTCTCGGTAGATAAATCTAATAAAGCTCAATGAGTGGCGTGACCACTATACATGTCAGAGAAACAAAAAACTGGTACGTGTCATCCTGGATCATCACATGTTGAGCTTGATATCTCAACAAAAAGCATATGACAATAAAGAAAAGACCAAAAAGATTGTAGTGACCATTGAAGAGAATGAAGAGAGATGTACATACATAGGAGATGACCTAAGTGCAAAAGAAGAAGCAGAGCTTGTAGCTCTATTAAGGGAATATAGGGATGTGTTTGCGTGGCACTATAGAGACTTGAAGGGAGTAGATCCTAGAATTTGCTCTCATGCTATCCCCATGACCGCTGATGCAAAGCCCACCAAACAGAAGCCCTACACCTATAATGACACTTATGTAGCTAAAATCAAAGAAGAAATTGATAGGTTGATTGAAGCTGGATTTATCTATGAGATTGAGCATACTCAATGGGTGTCCCCCATTGTGGTGGTGCCCAAGAAGAATGGAAAGTTGTGAGTGTGCATTAACCTTAAAAAAGTTAATGCTACTATGATTCGAGATAGCTATCCACTTCCAATCACTGAACATCTATTGGAGCGTGTTGCAGGCAAGGAAGTTTATAGCTTCCTTGATGGATTTTCAGGTTACAACCAAGTAGCCATTGCCCCAGAAGATCAACACAAAACGGCCTTTGCCACAGAGTGGCGAATCTTTGCATTCCACGTGATGCCATTTGGGCTCACCAATGCACCTCCATCATTCCAAAGGCTCATGTGTCATGTCTTCAAAGAGTTCTTGCAAAAGAGCTTAGAAGTATATGTGGATGATCTATGTGCTCATTCCCAAGAAAGAAGATACCACCTCCCTGAACTCAGACAGATCTTCAACAAGTGTAGAGAATATCGAGTGTGTCTAAACCCAGAGAAGTGTGTGTTCATGGTACGAGAAGGTAAGATCTTAGGTCATATTGTTTCTAAAAATGGAATATCAACAGATGAGGACAAGGTAAGAGCCATAGCAGAGTTGCCAAGGCCAAGGAATGTTAAAGAGGTACAAGCCTTTATGGGCCATTGTGGATATTACCAGAGGTTTATTCACATATATGCAATCATAACCAAACCTCTTTATGGTCTCTTGACAAATTTTGAGTGGACTAATGAATGCGAGAATTCTTTCAATGAGCTAAAGAGACGTTTGTGCACAGCACCAATACTGACCACTCTTGATTGGAATAAACCATTCCATGTCCATGTGGATGCATCCAATCATGCAATATGATGTCTGCTAGCACAACCCACAAGTGAAGGAAACCTAGATTTGCCGATAGCATATGCTAGTAGGCAATTAAATGCAGCTGAACAAAATTATACCACAACAGAAAGAGAAGGCTTAGGCATGGTGTATGCTGTGAAAAAGTTTAGACACTACTTACTGGCCAACAAGTTCAAGTTTTTCAGTGATCATCAAGCTTTATTATATTTGGTCAATAAACCTTGCAATATGGGATGCTTAGTAAGATGGTTCCTCTTACTAATGGAATATGACTTTGAAGTGGTTGTTAGGAAAGGTATGACCCATCTCAGGGTAGATCACGGTTCTCGCATCACTTGAGGAGTGTCACCGCAAGGAGTGTCAGATGAACTGCTTGACGCTTATCTGTTCAATTTAGAAGTTGTTCCTAAATGGGCAAATAAATTGGTACCTGTCCTAACCTTCGGACCTGCAAATAAAAACGTAAAAACAAATAGAGAAGAAATTGTAAAATCACAAAGATATCAAATATTGGCCAGAAGCATGTACAAACAAGATACAGAGGGAGTATTAGCTTGTTGTGTCAAGGATGACGAACATAGTAGTTGGTTGCAACAAGCCCATGAAGGAATGCTAGGAAATCACTATTCTAAACAACGGACATTGCAGAATCTAAAACGTTTAGGAGTGTATTGGCCTAGCATGGACAGAGAAATACAAGAATGGATCAAGAATTGTCCAGTGTGTCAGGAGAGACCCTCAGTGGAGCATGCCACCCTTTATCACGTGTCATTAATTCCAGACTGGAGTACTCCATTGGTGGACTTTATGAGATCAGGGACACTACCTCGTGAGGCTAGTCTAGCAAGAAGACGAAGCATGGAGCAAGAGGCTAAAGACTATGCCTTAGTAGGCGATAACCTATACCGGAGAGGCAAAGATGGATACTTAAGACTGTGCATTCATGAATCTGACTACTTGAAAGTCTTAGAAACTGCACATAGTGGGGTTGCAGGTGGACACTTTGGGGCTGACTGAGTAATTAAGACCATTCTATTCTCACGACTTTGGTGGCCCACTCTTCTTATGGATGCACATACTTATGTGAAGAAATGTGACACATGCCAATGTGCACAATATCCGATAAGAAAAGATGAGATGCCTTTGAGACCAATGATGGGAGGACGTGCATTCTCGAAGTGGGGTATAGACTTTGTAGGGCCTATTAACCCCCCAGCTAGAAACTCCCATGCAGAATACATTATTGTAGCCACAGATTACCTTACAGAGTGGATGGAAGTAAAAGCCACAACAAAGAATGATGCTCAAACAACAGCTAAGTTCTTATTCAAGAATGTGTTCACTAGATACGGGTTACCAATAGAGTTAGTAAGTAATAGAGGTACGCTCTTCTTGAATGAAGTCATTTAAAAACCTTCTCCAAGAATTCTTGGTGATACATAAGAAGTCCACCCCCTATCATCCACAAGCTAACGGACAAGCCGAGAGCACGAATAAGATCCTATGTAACATATTGACAAAACTCGTAAATAATAAACGCTCTGATTGGGACAAACAGCTTCATCATGTTGTTTGGGCTTACTGAGTTGCTTACAAAGCAGTGCTCAATGCTACCCCATTTCAGATGGTCTTTGGATAGAATGTTGTGCTACCATTGGACTTCCTAATCCCAGCATTAAAAGTAGCTTAAGAGCATGAGTGGAGTGGATATGAATTGTCCTCTAGGATCTTTGATCTAGAACGCTTAGGTGAGACGAGGCTATGAGCGGCAGCAGGCATTTATGCTGCAAAGAAAAGGCAAAAGGCATACTTTGATGCCCACATAAAGGATAAAGGACTGAAAGAAGGAGATCTAGTGCTGGTTTATACACGAAAGCAACATGCCCACAAATTGGAGAAACGAGGATATGGACCCATGATCATTAATAGAATCTCCACTAGTGGTGTGGTTCAATTGGCCACTTTAGAAGGTGATATCTTGCCAAACTATATAAGTGGTTGTCGAGTCAAGTTATATCAAGAACCTCTTATAGAGGATATGCTCATGAGACTCGACACTACTAAGAAGCGAAAAGAAGAGGAGTTAAGGATTAGAGAAGAAGCACAGGCAGAGGCTAGAGAGCGCATACGACGAAATAAGTTAAGACGACTAGGCCTAGATGTCAACCCGAAAGCCCCAAAATATCACATGGACATGTGCCAAAAATGGGGCGTAATTACTTCTCACATAACCAATTGACACCCCTTTGTGATCGTGGACGTAGGACGAGAAAAGAATGTAAGGTCTGTGAGAGCATTGGTTGACTCAGGTGCAGCAACTAGTGTAGTTAAACTTTCATACTGCCAAGACCTGCAATTGAATATCAAGCCCATAGAAGCCTATCTCATAGGTTTGGGAGGTGTGGAAACCCCTTGTCTGGGCGAGGTGGAACTTCCCATCTACCTTCAAGATATCCCAATGAAAGTCAAAATGCTAATGTGTCACGATAAGGACCTTACAGAGCCACTTGTCTTGGGTCAAGATTGGATTTATGACCATGCAGTCAACTTGAACCTATGAGTCAACTTCTTCAAGTTTGGGTACATGAACAATGCATTACATTAGAGTTAGAGAATTGCATGCTCACAAATCCACGTTTCACACATCCTCTTAGTTCTTCTAGCACTACTCTTAGCAAAAGAGGTTTTGTATGTGTCAAAAGCTCTATGTTCCAGAAGAACTCAATCTTGGAAGATCAAACTCAAAGACAAACGGACTCCTCCTCTTGCCCAAAGACTAAAGCAGTCACAACAACTCAACCAAAGAAGCAAGTAAAACATCCCAAGAGAACCGCTATATCAAATAGACAGACAGAATTCAAGAAGAAAGAAACTCTAGGCACGAAGCAGATCTAGGTTAGAAAAGGAGAGCAACCACCAGCTTTGCCACAATAAGTTCCATCCAAGCGGGCTAATCACGCCAAAAGAAGCACCAAGAAAGAAGGACAAGCTCAACCACAAGGTCTTCGACAAATGTGGGTATCGAAGCAATCGATGAAGGCCGACCACAATGACGTACAAATTTGGGTGCCTAAGAAATTAGCTGAAGCTCAACAAGGGCGATTATAGATGTGGGTACCTAAGAAGATCTTACATACACAAAAACCTCAGCTCTCCCACATGCAAAAGGTCTCAACAAAGGAGCCAAGGAGACAAAAGGTTCAGAACTGAGTACAGAGACCAAAAGCAGATAAACTCACCTCTTCGGCAAAAATAAGCAGACAATCATCAAGGATATGGGTTTGGAAGCCAAAAGCATTAGTCGCACCCACAAAACCAAAGAGCTAACCACGAGGGATAAAAAATTCAAGCAACCATCCACAGATGAAGAAGCCTAAGTTGATCTCTATGCAGTCAAACACTGTTCTCAAATGGATCCCTAAAGGGAGTAATGGTCAGTTGTCATTTAACCATCAACTTATCACATCATTTCAAGCCCCATTGGCTACCTCCAACAAAGACTGCATCAACATCCACCAATAGCATTGAAATCCTCGACGTGCAACAACCATGTGCCTTTGGCATAACCTTGTCTTTTGCACCATTCAAGTCATGCATTTCCAAAGTATGCATCAATATAGGGCCACATTACATGGCCGTGCAAAGACACAATTGAGAATCCCAAACACATGAGACACACTTGCTAAATGTAAAATATTTTATTGATGCTAACAGCTTTCTTCTTGTTTTATGCCATTGTTCCAAAAAAAGGGGGGGGGAGGAAAAAGAAAGAAACAAAGCAAGAAAAATAGACAAAAAAAGGAAGCAAAAAATACAAAGAGAAGAGACATGACCATGCACTTGAAGAATCTCTTCAGTGAACCATCAACAAAGACATCCATCAACAAGCGAGACAAGACAATGGTCAATTAGCCTGATGGGAGTACAACACGATGAGTGAAGATCCATGGATCTTTCACCATGGTAAGGATCGCCTACCCCAGCAACACCATAACCATGATAGATTAGGAAACCTCTTCGTCAGCATACCCTTGAGCACTTAGCTCAAGACCCCATTTCTTGCACCATACTTCTTCCAATGCATTTCTCAAGTATGCATGCATAGGGCTACATTACAAGGCCGTGCACAAGGCACCTATTTTTTTCCAACCCGTGCACTAATGCACTTAACCATCAATCATTATGGGTCACAAGTACTTGGTATCATACTATGAAGCTCATGTTTCAAAAATCAAGGACATCCACGGTACAACATCAGTACCCAGGAAACAATTCACAGTAGATAGCTGCTCAAGATCAACATCGACAACCTCTTTTGAGCAACTAACAACCTTTGAAAGCCAAGAAGTATACCCTCTAGCTCAAATCCAAGGAAGAAGTACATACATTGGGCACAACTCTCGAATAGGCTAGTAGTGGAAAACTAAAAAACCCGACAACCGACCAGGCTACATTGAGAACATGGACCGCTTCTGTTGATACATGAAGGACACTACCTCTCAACATACTACATGGAACAACCACTACAACAAGGGTCCATCAGGGAAGACAGACTCAAGAGGGGGGGGGAGTGTTGAAGCTCAAGGTCAAGGAAAAATCATGGAAGCGCATCAAGGAAGTGGACACACAAGAAGAAGGAGCAAGTAGGGAGCTCCAAGAAGCACCTGTCAAATTTTTAGAAGAAATCCCTATAAAAATAGTGATTTTTATCACTAAAAACCATTGTAAATAGCATTTTTCATTTTTGCAACTCCATTTTTTTCAAGCGAGGAGTCCTCAAGCTTGAGGAGTATTAAAACTATCATTCTACCAATTTTCATAATTTTTAGACTCCGTTTGAGCCCCCAAATAAGCCCTAGAACATAATTTTTAACTAGGCCAGACACTAGGTCTTGACAGGGCCAAAACCACTCAAAAAACTATAAAAAGGGTTAGAGAGCTTATTTTTGAGGTTAGCTTGTTGTAGATTTGAGCTTTGTAAGAGAGTTCTTTTGTAATCGAAGATCTTCCATTGTTCCACTCTTTGCTCTTACCTTGTGCACGTGTGTGTGTATGTGTGTGCATGCTTGTGTGCTTTCACTCACTCACTTGTGCACTTCACTTGCTCTTGGTCTTCATACGAAAAGAAATAAACCAAGGAATTCGTCCCTATGATGGAACAAGATGGATTTTAATAGATGTTCTTTATGTTGATATATTTAGGTAGTAATGTGTTTGAACACACTAGGATCGTTGGGGCACATTTTTCCCTCTTTAGGGGGTTTTTCCCCCTTGCTTCTATATACACCTATAGCCCTAACGGGTTACGTATCTTTGTACATTCTAGTGGTAATACATTTAATATTGTGTGTTGTGCTCCAAGCTTCTTCTTCTTCTTCCTTGTGTTGTTCACGTGCTTCCACAAACGTCTAACTCCAACTTCGACAATTGGTATCAGACTCAAACCTTCTCCATTATATAAAAATCATGTGTTCAAAGTCTTTTTACAAGTAAAATAAAAAGCATGCCAGCCTAATTCAAAGAAACATGATAAGAATCCCAAAAAACCTTGTGGAGAGTCAATATTCTAAGATATCTAAGGGGAATGAATCCAAAAGGTTGGTTTACCCCAAAAACCAATCCTTTAAACCAAAATTTTGGGCAATGGGAGGCTATTATGACATAGATACATCATGTCGTTAAATCAAGGGGTCCATTGGATATATCGAGAATGCTTGCAAATTCATCAAGATGTTCTCCTTGAATAATCCATTGGTCTCTCACAATATAGATCTAGAAGTTCACACTCAAACACTTCTAAGGGTTCCATGAATACCATAAGAAGTTCACGTGGCAATCACCTTGGTTCTATGGATATAGTCTATGGTTCTCATTGCTATTGCCCTTAGTACAGAACTAGAATGTAAAAGGGTAGTTGAGAAGTTAAGAAATACAAAGCAAAGGCTCAATGTTATGTGATGATCAAGCTGAAATATGGATGAGGATAAGGAAATCCAACCCCAAAAAAAGATGTTGTAAAACATGAGTTTAGAGCAGAAAGAATTAAAAACAAGGTTTCCCATTGTGGAAGTCTTTCATAGACTTGTCGTCTTCTTCATCTTGAAATTTACTTTGTCTTCATCATCAATTTCTTCATTATCTTTCGCTCCTTTATCCTTTATGTTGAAAGCCAATGAGTTTTCTCCTAAATCCATATATGCTTCATTGAATGAAGAGCTTCTTTCTTTTGTTAGGCAAACATTACTTTAACTTTAGTGTTGTACTTGGACACTTTAGTGTTGTACTTGGACACTTTAGTGTCCTAAAAAAGAGACATTAAATATAACTATGCAACCTGTTAGCATTAAGGGCTGAATATTTTTAGAAAAATATATTTAATTAAAGGATATAAAAACTAACATTTATTCACTAATTTTATGATGCGAGTTTCAGGATTGGCATAGAAATTACAATGATGTAAGTTAGTAGTTATTTTTTATTAAAACCATGAGTGTAAATGCAATCATATCTCTTATTTTATATATGTCAATATGTTTGTGTCCATAACTAGAGAATTATAATTATTTTTACTAGGTTTATGGCATAAAATTAATATCATATGTGATATGATAGTGTTATCATCTATGAATTATTTTCCAAAGTGTATGAATATGCATCATTTTTTATTATCAGAATACTATTTGATATTATTACTGCTAGAAATATTTTTTTGACAACCTTAGATGTAAAATTTCTATGTTGTTTCTTCAAGTTAAACAATACCACTATTTTTTTGTGCTTAGAAAAGGTCATTTTACGAGGAAATATTGCATATGGTACATGTTAATATGCTATTTTTTTCTATATGAAGTACATTATAATGTTTATAGAATTATTTTGATTGATAATATATACCTTATATCATTAAGGAAACCTAATTTTTTAGGATAAATTTTTATTCTCGACAAAGCGGAATATGGCTATGCAATGAAATATTGGGACTTTTAGTGGTACGTGAGATACATAAAAAATTTATTGGTTCAAAGACATGTAGCATATCTTTATGATACCATATGATGGTTTTTGAAATAAATCACCAACCATTTTAGTGTTTTTATGAATCAGTATCATATAGAAGGCTCTTAAAGTGTATAACTATATAATGAGCACCCTATATCATAATAAATTTTTTATTATAAAGATGATTTTTCTAGTTCCCAAGACTTGTCTTAAATGATTATGCAACAATAAATTAACAGTAGAAAATTGATTCCAATAGGAAGAAAATTCTTTTTATGGAGATATTTCTCTTTTCTAGTCTATAAGTCTACAAAAAAACTGTTTTTTTTAACCATATTCAATCATTTCTATATTTTGAGCTATCAAAAAAGGTTATTTTGTAAAATATATATTTTTTATATAACATCTAGGTATAGGTATTTATGGGCCTTTAAGGTTTTTTCAAAATTTTATTTGATTCGTATGTGTGATTTTTTTTGTTAGAAAAAAGGACAAACATATCTCTTCTGAGGTCTTCTTGCTTGAGTTATTGTATCTCCTTGGGCTTTAATATGTTGAGGTTGTCCTTGTAGAGGTGAAGAAGCCCAAATACTCTATCAAATGATCAAAACAAGGCTATAGAATCTTGGATTAAAGATAGACCCTCATGAAAATGAAACATGACTCACGTAGCAATTCTTGGGTGATGAAAAGAGAATAGAGAAAAGAGTAACTCTTAAAGAAAAGCATATACAGGATCATAACATCAACACTTTTTTTTACTATATCAAAATCATGAGCACAATAAGTTCTTATATGTGAAAATAAAGATGGTGTTTGTTATCCATTGCAACTTTCCTCTCCAATCATCATAGTATAAAGGAAAAACAACCTCAAACACTTAAAATTTTTTATTTGGGAAGTATTCTAAGACCATAGCCCCTTCTTCATCAATGGATCCAAGATTTGTCATAACATAATTAGTTTCATCAGAGATTTCACCAAAGTTATGGAAAATCCTATGATTTGTAACAGTTTTTTGAAAGGTTATGGAGACTTAAAATGTTGAGATAGAATTATTATAACATGAAATACTCAAATAACTACTGATCACTAAGGCAAATCTATTGAAAAAACTCAAAAAATCAACCCAAAATTACCATGAAAGCTTGATGATGAGATTATAAAGAAATGCAAGAGGGCTCAAGTTCTCATTAATCATCAAAATTACAAAATGATCCAACCTCTTAAAATGAGTCATAATTGACTTGGATAATACTTCAAGTGTCCCTTTTCACACTTGAAAATAAGTCCTCTCAACTTCTATTCTAAATTTCTACTCACTTGAGAGCTTTAAAAATTCTTCAAAAATTACATAATTTATATCACGTCATGAGAAAGACTCTTCCTCATTTTACATCAATCGGAATTATCTAAACTACTAAACTATAAGATTTTCTTTTTTCTTATAAAATTTTCTTTTTTGTTCTTAGATCAAAATTTTCTCCAACATCCTTCACCTCCTTGCCTTTTGTCATCGTGGACAAAACTTTGTGGTGGCCTTGTTAAATGTCCTTTTTCCTCTAATAGACGTGAGCCATTAGGTCATGGCTTTTCCTTTCTTTGACATTCAAATCATTTACCATTTCAAAAAGTTATTTCCTTCATTTTATTGCAACAGCGAGTTTGTCTATCACATCCTCACATGCTCTCATCACTCCACTTTTCAAAGATTCTTTTTGTGTTCATCACGATGAATCAAGGTCTCTTTCTCTTTATTGCCTAACTGCAGCTTGAAGGATTTAAAAGAAAAACATTAACACAAATAAAATAAAATAAATAAAAAATAAAACAAAATAAAATATAATGAAAGCAACTCACACACTCCTACTCCTTGCTTTGTGCTTCAAGAAAAATAACAAAACATTTGTATACGTATTTATATATTTTTCTTTTTTTCATAATTTTTTCTATATATTTTTTTCATTGTTTTTTCCATGTTTGTTTTGTTTTTTTGCAAGAGTATTTAGTGTAAGAGGATTATTTGGACTTTCTTCCTCTCCTAGCTCTTTTACTAATGTAAAAAGAGATTTTTTTTGGTGCATAGGTGATTTAACATCTCATGTCTAGTGAATGTGCGGCTTTGTAATGTAGCCCTACATATGCATACTTTAATCATGCAACATTTTTATGGTGCAAAAGGAGGGTCTTAAGTATTTCACTTAAGTGGTTTTCTAATGTTGATTCTTTTTGTATTTTTTATTTGTTTTTGAATTTTATTTTGTATTTTTTCTCTTGATTTCTTCCTCCAGTACCACCTTGATCTGTTTCCTTGATTTTCAAATTGTTTTAATGTTCTGCTCATTTGTATTTCTCATGAAACTAATTGATTTTGCCTTTTCATTGGTTGCTTTTGTCTCCAAATTTATTTTGTTTTGCTATGTTGATAGATTGGATTCTGATATTCCAATATTTCTTTAGGTCTCCATATTTGTTTCATCTTTTTCATGATTTGACTAAGTGGTTGTACTATTGAACTTAGATCTCTATTTGCTTTGTATTCCAATGATTTTTCTTATTGATATTGTATTGGTTCTTCTTCAAAGAAATCTCCAACCATGTTGAATCTTCTCCTACTAGAAATTTGAATGTTTCCATTTCAAACTTGTGTATATCTTCTTCTGATTCCTGCATATCATCTCTTACAAGCAAGATTCTCATCTTTTTATCTGTCATTTTTATATTAACCAATTGCTTATCAAATTCAATGGACACTATATGTTGTTTCATCCAAATTTGACCTAAAATTAAATTTTCATGCACCAATTTATCAGGTCGTTTCTCACATTCAACTATAGATTCTTCGTCCTACAAGTCTTTCTATTGATAATGTTGGAAGAATTTGTTCATTTATTTTTATGCGCAATGTATTATTTTCTTGTTTACTCTTTTGAAGCTGATTTAGAATTTTTGAATTAATTAGGTTTACATGTGATCTTGTGTCCAATAGAACCTTAATTTCAATTCCTTTGTAATGCATTGCAATTACTAGTAGGTGATTTCTATTTGCCTTTGGTTCTTTCTCACAAATCGTTAGATTTATTATCTCTTTGTGTCTCCTAATTGTTTCTTTTGCTTATTCCTGAGCTTCTTATCTTATTTGTTTATCTTCTTATTTCCTTCTTTGTGATTGTTGTAATGTTCTCCATACTTGAGTTGTTAAGGGTTTCATGTACCTCTTTATACTGCGTCCACTCACAAAGTTTTACATTACTTCTCCACACATGTTTGCCAATTGCACAACTTCACTAGGGCTAATATTATGAAGAATGTATGGTCCATGTCCTCTTTTTTCTAATTTCTTGTTATGTTCATTGAGTGTATATGCTAAGACTAGGTCTCCTTCTTGTAAATCCTTTTCTTTAATGTGTATGTCATGATATTCTTTTTGTCTTTTCTTATCTGCATAGATACTCATAACATCTTGTAATTTAGAAGTCCCCAATTGTTCCAACTCCAAAATTCTATAAGATAGCTCATGTCCTATCCATTGTCATGATAAGGGATTTTGTTCATGAATTCCTTTTCCTCATCTAATTTGGGGCAATGATCCTTTCTCAATTTCATATATGTGGGTAAAGGTTTATTTAGAGCCTTTCCACCCTGCACATTGAACATGTGAAGTACTTTGGATATGTACTCACTTTGAGACAAGTATATGCATCTTTTACTCCTATCACGAGTAATTCGCATGCCAAGAATATGTTTGGCATCCCCCAAATCCTTCATATCAAATGTATGACTCAACTTTTTTTTGAGAATTGACAAGTCATAAGAGGACTTCCTAGCAATCAACATATCATTGACACAAAGTATCAAGCATATCAAGCTACCATTGGAGCATCTCTTTGTGTAGAGATAATTATTCTCATTGCTTTGAGAATAGCCTTGAGACTTCACAAAAGCATCAATTTTTTGGTACCATTGTCTAGGGGGCTCTTTAAGTCCATATAATCTCTTCTTCAGCTTACAAACTAGACTTTATTTGCCATGAACTACATAACCCTTTGGTTGTTCCATATAGATTCTCATCTGTAAGATCTCCATGTAAGAAAGCAAATTTCACATCCATTAGCACTAGCTCTAAGTTCTCCATTGCAAAAAATCCAAGCAACATTTGCAAGGTAGTCATCTTGAACATTGGAGAGAAAATTTCCTTGAAATCAACGCCATGTTGTAGCTTACAAGCATTTGCAAAAATTTATGCTTTATACTTTGAAGAAGCACTATGTGATGTTCTGAACCATCAATGAACTGCACAACCACATCCCCAATCTCAACAACATCACACCGGTACAAGTCACCAAGTCTCACTATACCAAGAGACTTTGCTGCATAAGAAGAGAACCATTCTCTATGTGGTGTCACATTGAAAGAAGCACCAAAATCTAGCAGCCACATGTGGGAAAGAGGATCAGCCATAAGAGCCTCAGTAATCACAGTACTGTCAAGTGTCAACACATTAACATGATCAAAAATAGCATTGATTTCTTCAATCTTCACAATTGAAGTAGATCATGCAGATAGTTGTCTAACATGCCCATCAATATTATATCTTTTACCTTTAGCATTCTTTAATGCATAGCAGTCTTTCTTCAAGTGTCTTTCTTTTGACAATAATGCCATTCAATATCCCTCTTCCTTAATTTACTTCTACTCTTATTCCATTGGCCATTCTTTTCCTTGTTATTGGTGCCATGTTGTTGATTCTTTCCTTGGCAAGAATCATGAACATTATATGCATCTCCACTTTGAGCTCCAACCATAGATCTCCTACAAATCTCTTCACTCAAGAGAGCTCCACATATGTCATCATAGACCAATGTACCACGAAGTGCACTATTTCGAATAGCTCTAGAGAATGTATCCCATGATGATGGCAAGGTGCATAGCAAGAAGACTGCTTTCATTTCATTATCCATCTCCATTTTTTGAGTCTATAACTGAGATAATATAACATCAAACACATTTAGATGAGCATAAACACTATTTGTATCCTTCATGCAAAGGTCATATAACTTTTCTACCATGTGCATCGAATGATAGACCTAGCCATTTCATCCAACTCATCCCAATCATCTTCATCCATGTCAGTTGAGTGTTAGATTCTAAGAAAAGCTCAATAGTCTCCTCAAAAAAATGGATTAATGAATAGCAATGACCAACTAAAGGATTATGTGAGAATGTATGTGCTCACATGAATAGGTGTGTCAACGAGTAAAATCAACCACTCTATAGTTTAAAAAATTGAAATCTTGAAAAATTTTGCTAGAGTCTCCTCTACAAAATGAGCAATGATCAATGTTAGAAAAACTCACTTAACTATAATACTGACATGTAAACATGCATGGTGAATCACTGACTCCAATGCATATAACCACTTAACCGAAAGAATCCAATTAGGCTTACCAAGCACCTATGCACAACTATCATACATCTCCTATGGCAAGGTTGGGTAAGTCTTCCACTTGTATCACCGAAGAGAGCCCGACATCTAGGTATCTCCCAATTAAGAAAACCTCACCACAACCCTCTTTATCAACATCAAAGGCTTTATTCAAATATGTAACTGCTATATCAATGGCCACATGGATGTACATAAGCGATATCCATAGAATTGTACATAGTGTGTATGTGCTCAATATATGCAATAAAATGGCACTGAAAGGCTGGATTCATAGCCCAAACACTGGCCAACAAAACTCGCAAGTGTTTTTCAACTTTGTTCTTTAGGCTCAAAACCTGCATAAATTTGTGTTGGATGCTCCCACAACAATTGAAAACGTTTCAAGAAACCTGTAGATTTACTAGTGTGGCTAAAAAAACAGCCCCAAAGATGAATATTCATTGTTAGAAGTACAAAAGAGCATTGTTCGTGATGTTCTTGAACTTTTGTAATGAGAACTATGCACAAAATTACTCCAAAATCCACCCCAAAAATGCTTCAAAACAGGTTTTGAAAGCAAAGCCTAAAGCTTTGAGAGCCCAAAACATGTTCAAGGTAATTTGAACCTTAGTCTTTCCCCTTTCTCAAGTAGAAAAGAGATTGTCAGTTAAGCGAGCTCCGAGGGGAACAAACTAGGATGGGTGATCTCCTTGGAAGTATCGAGAACTTTTGTCTTCCTTGATCGTTGAGGTCCTCCCTCACATGCAGCCAACAGTGCCAATGGTGACTTCAATGATGCGAATGACAAGGTATGCCAATTTATATGCCTTGGTGCCCATCTTGGTCTCTTCCTTGGTTGTCGTCTTAGTCAAAAGCCTTGGGTGGGCGAGTGGGTGCTCGCTTTGCTCGCACAAAAAGAGCAAAGCTTTTGCCTCAAAATGCTCTAATACAAGTGAAGTATTTCAATGGAAATGCAGCACATTGGACTCTCCTCTCAAGAGCTCCATGATAATACCCTCGAAGTAGAAAATTGAGCTCCAGATGCAAGACATAGTACTCTACACAGAGGTTGCAGAATATGCAGAAAAATATGCACAAGGGGGCACGAACACAAATTTCTTAGGTTTTCCAAATGTGGTCAAACTTAAAATATGTGGCTGACCAAGACACTATATGTTTCATTAAAGAACATATACAAAAGTGTCCGACGACCATTTGCCCTTTCACATGGACACTAACGATAACACCTCCTACACCTGAGTGAGCCAATTCTAACATTTCTAAGTATTTTTCCTCAGGAACACAAATCCTTAGATATCCATCCATACCATTCTTGTATAATTGATCATTGATGAGTAAAAAGTCTTTATCTCCTGCATATTTCTTGTTTCTATATCTTCCTTCATTGGTTCTTTGAGAATATCTTATTTCAATTGTTCCACTATATGGTTACTCCACTTAGGATTTTCTTGAAACCAAAACAGAGTTATTAACTCACCTTGATTATTTGTCTTGCATTTTTCACATTCACCTATATATGATTTCACATCTTTTTCTTTCATTTGCCAATGAACTCCGGTTGTTGTCAGATTATTTAGAGTAACAATCTTTGAAGCATGAAAACATGGATTCCAAAGATGCACCTTCTCTAAATAATTATTTTGTTCTTCTTCAAGAACACAAAATTCCAAAAATCCAATGTTATTCACATGATACATTTAATGTCCTAATAACAAAATGAAGTTTCTACTTTGCAAGATCAAATGTGTAGGGTTTGATTTGAATTGTTTGGTCCAATTGATAGTATCGGTCCCAATGAATTTGCCCATCCTAGTATGCTCTCTATATTGAATAAATATGCATCATGCATCTCATCATCTATGAAATGTGGTTTGTCCCCAATATGAATTCTACCACCTCAATATCCTTCCTATTTGACAAGGTTTGTTTACCAGGTACAATAAAGCATGATGATCCACAAAAAGTTTGAGCTTCTTAGCCAACAAATAATGTCTATATTTCTTTATTGTTAACACCATTTTGAGTCCCTCTCTCTCAATTGTGGTGTGATTTTTTTTAGCCTAATTCAATTTTCTAATTGCATAGGATATGGGAAAAATCTAATTTTCTTTCTTCTATAGGTTGTGCCAAACCACATTCTAAAGAAAATTTAGAAGCATCCACATGTACATGGAATATTACATCCCATTGAGGTGTTTTCAATATAGGTGTTGTGACTAGACAAGTCTTTAGAGTTTCAAAAGATTTCTCACATTCATGAGTCCACTCAAACTTAGTGATCAATGCATACAAAGGTTTAGCAAAATTTGAAAACTTGTATACAAATTTCTTATAATACCCATAGTAGGTCACCAATATTGTGGGTATCAAAGCAGGTCGCTGCTTCATCTAGGGCATCATTGACACCCCTCCGATCACAATCTCAAAATCGCATGAAAATTGGTGAGCATACTCACGGCGAATAGAAGTTCAAATGGCTCCACTTTGTGCTGTCGAAATCGCAATCTAAGCTTGTTTTTGCATCCAAATGCACTATCATAGTGCATGTGCAAGCCATTTTGTCTTTTTGTGCCAAAGATATATACAAGTTTTGGTTCGCTAGTATAAGCAGCTCAAAGTCTACTACATGTTTAGCAAAGCTTGACAGGGTATTTCTATTCAACTTTTTGAGATACAATCATTTTTCTGCATCAGGGTATTTTAGTCAAGGGCCATGGCTAAAAGCAATGATGTATTCCGTATGTTGGTTGTTGACGATAAGTTGGATGGTACCAATTATCCTTCATGTTCTTATATGATGTGTCATGTATTGGTTGCAAAAGGATTGTTGAACATTATGCAGGGTGTTGAAAAATGTCCTATTTCACTTGCAAACATAGTTGTTGAAGTTGATGCAAATGGCATTGAAGATGGGGATATTCTTTAGGTTCTTGTTCATGGTCTTGTTGCACCTACTATAGAGAAAAAAATTTGGGATGGTAGAAATGCTCAGGCACATGCATTGATCGCCTTGTCTGTCAAACATGCCGTTATTTCTCACATTCGCTTTTGCAATGCAAAGGATGCTTGGGATACACTTACCACTTTATACCATGAAAGGAATGAGGCTCATGTTGCTTACCTCCAAAAATAGTTAAAGAGCAAGCACATGAACGAAGGAGATTCCATGGACAATTTTTTGACAAAGATCAAAGATTTGAAGGAGCAATTGATTTTTGCTCATGAACTCTTTCCTAACAATTCACTTGTGTAGATTGTTTTGAATGGTCTTTCATATTCATATCAAATGTTTCCTTCGACTCTTTGACTGATGATGAAAGGCAATCCAAATGTCTTAACATTTGATGAGTTAGTCTTTGTTCTGTTGCAGGAAGATCAGTCTAGACAGAACAGGTCCATTACGAATGTTGCAAATCAAGCTTCTTGGCTAGTCAAAAGGGCAAAGCTAAATGGAGCTCTTTTGCAACTAAGTAGAAATCTGCTAATTTTGCACAATCAAAGAAGGATGATAGCGACGAGAAGAAAATAGAAAAGCAGACATTGTTTTGCAAATATTGTAAAGGAAATGATCATGTGATAAAGAGTTGTCCAAAACTAACCGCTAAAGAGGCAAGGAAGAAAGAGGTTCGAATGGTTGTTGCAGACACTTCTACACCCAAAATAGAGTCTGCTAATATTGTGCAAAACGAAGAATGGGCATTTACCACTGCTTGCAATTATTTCTCATCTTGTCATGAATAGTGTATGTCTGCAGTAGACTCAGATGTTTGGTACTTTGATAGTGGGGCAACCAAACATATTACCTCACACCACAGTTTGTTCACTTCACTCGAGCCTACCCCTATAGCGAATACTATCACATGCACCAACAACTCCTCTTATTCTGCCATGAGAGTTGGTAAGATCATTCTAACTACTACTGATGGTAGTTCTTTTACGTTATCAGATGCTTTATTTGTGCCAGGGATCAAGAAAAATTTCTTATCAATTTTAGCTTTACCCAAGATTGGCTTTGTTGTGAAATTTGTTGATGATAGATGTACAGTTCATGATCTGTCAAATGACGACATCATTATTGCTTCTGGAATTTTATGTCATGGGTTGTATAAGCTCATATTATGAAAAATCTGTGAATGATGAACATGTGCAATACATGATTCTCAAGCTATGTCAGATGCAAAGCTTTGGCATGCATGCTTTGGTCATCTAAATTTGGCTAGTTTGCTACGCTTGCAAAAATCTGAAATGGTATCCTCTTTGCCCAAACTTGAGGCAACTGGTAAACATGTATGTGAAGGTTGTATTCTAGGCAAAATGCAGCGTTTTTCCTTCCTAAAAGATGGTTCAGTTTGAGCTACTCAGAAATTGCAACTTGTTCAGAGTGATGTCTCTAGTCCAATGCAAACACCTTCTTTTGGGAACTATCATTAGTTTGTGACTTCCATTGATGATTTTTCCGTGCATGCATGGGTATATCCATTGAAAGCAAAGTCCAAAGTTTTTATGTGCTTCAAACAGTTTTTGGTTTTGGCTGAAAAGCTGTCAGCATATAAAATAGGCACCCTCCATTCTGATCAAGGGGGGGAATATATGTCTTCTAAATTTAATGCATTTCTGGCTGAATATGGGATAAAACATTAGTGTATAGTGTAGTATGCACCTCAACAGAATGGATTTGCTGAAAGTAAGAATAGGTCACTCATAGAGATGGCAAGGTGTATGGAAATATTATTGTAGTGTTTTGGTCTTGACAAATATCAACAAGCTATTGGATGCTTGATTTACTTATGCATTACTCAGTCAGATATTCAGTTTGTTGTCTTACAAATGAGCTAGTTT
This sequence comes from Ceratopteris richardii, assembly GCA_020310875.1. Lineage (NCBI taxonomy): Eukaryota > Viridiplantae > Streptophyta > Polypodiopsida > Polypodiales > Pteridaceae > Ceratopteris > Ceratopteris richardii. The sequence continues at coordinate 157,528,471 of CM035427.1, read as the reverse complement.
AGGCATTGCCCAGGCGTCAAGCATTGGCAGGTGGTTAAGTGCATCTTTCCCTACTTGAGTGGTACCCAGCTCCTTGGATTGTTTTATCCCAAGAAGCGATCACTACTGCCATATTTACATTCTTTTTCTAACTCTTGCTGGTTTGGTTGCTTGGTTGCTATGAAACTCATGTGTCCCCTAGTGGCTTTTGCTTCATGCTTGGTAGCTCATGTATATCTTGGTTGAGCAAGAAGCAGCCTTGGTAACACTCTAACAAAATGGTAAGTACCAACGTGATGAGATCCACCTCATAAATGTCAATCTACTGAGATGTGAGGATTGGTATGAAGACCATGAGCAAGTGAAGGCACAAGTGCGTGAGTGAGAAGCACACAAGCATGCACACACATACACACACACGTGCACACATGATAAGAGCAAAGAGAGGAACAATGGAAGGATTTCTATTAGCAAGCTTAAAGAAAGTATACAAAGCTCAAAACTATCTTCAATCTCCAACTAGTGAACCTCAAAAATGAGCTCTCTAGCTCTTTTTATAGTTTTTTGACTAGTTTTGGTCCTTTCTAGACCTAGTGTTCAGACTAATTAAAAATTAGGTTCCAAGGCTTATTTGAGGGCTCAAATGGAGTCTAAAAATTATGAAGATTGGTAGATACATACTTCTAATCTCTTGAAGCTTGAGGAATCCTTGGCTTGAACAAAAAGGAGTTGGAAAAATATGATATGATGTTTCCAATAGTTTTTAGTGATCAAAATTACTCTTTTTATAGGGACTTCTTCTAAAAATTTGATATATACTTCTTGGAGCTCCCTACATGCTCCGTCTTCTTTTTTGTCCACTTCTTTGATGCATTTTTGCACCTTGTACTTGACCTTGAGTGTCAACACTCCTCTCCCTCTCGAGTCTCTCATCCCTGACAGACCCTTGTTGGAGTGGGTGTTCCATGTAGTACTTGGAGAGTTAGTGTCCATCATGTATCAACAAGAGCATTTTGTCTTCCAAATGTAATGGGTTTGGTTGTCCTATTCTTCATTTTGTCACTACTAGCCTTTTCTAGTTTTAGCCCCTTTGTATGTACTTCTCCCTTGGCTTCCCATATGATGGTGTATTTGTGAGCTTCCAAAAATTGCTAGTTGCTCAAAAGAGGTTATCAATGCTGATTTTAAGTAGTAGTCGACTGTGAATTGCTTCATAGTGATTGATGTTGTAACCTTGATGTCCTCTGGATCTTTCAAACATGGGTCTCATAGTTTTCGTGCCAGGTACTCGTAACCCATAATGAATGATGGGTAATTTTGTAAGTGCATGGGTTGAAGAAGATATGTGCCTTGTGCACGGTCATGTAATGTGTCCCTATGCATGCTTACTTGGGGAATGCATTGTAAGAAGTATGGTGCAAAAAAATTGGTCTTGAGCTTAGTGGGATGTTACTTGTAGACTTGATGCAATCTTTGTTTGGAGGTATCTAGTGGAGCATGAAATGATGCAACCAATCAATGGGTGAATGGTAACTGATCATTCCTCCTTATAGGGATCCACTTTAGAATAGAGAGCTTTTGACACATACAACATCTTCTTCTCTAAGATTAGTCTTAGAAGAACTAAGAGAATGTGTGATGCCTAGATTAGCAATCATGCAATTCTCTAATTCTAATGTAATGCATTGTTCATGTACCCAAACTTGAAGAAGTTGACTTCTTAGGTTTAAGTTTATTGTATGGTCATAGATCCAATCTTCACCTAAGACAAGTGGTTCCGTAAGTTCCTCATCTTGACATACTAACATTTTGATTGCCATTGGGACAGCTTGAAGGTACATCGAAAGCTCCACCTCACCCAAACAAGGGGTTTCCATACCTCCCAATTCTATGAGCTAGGCTTTTATGGAATTGATGTTCAATTGCAAATCTTGGCAGTATGAGAGTCTAACTACACTAGTTGTTGCACATGAGTCAATCAAGGCTCTCAGAGTCCGTATACTCTTTCCTTGTCCTACCTCTATGTGCACAAAGGGACGTTAGTTGATTATTCAAGGATCAATTACACCTGATGTTTGACGCATGGCCATGTGATATCTTGGGGCAATGGGATTGATATCTAGGCCTTGTTGCCTTAACTTATTTTGCCTAATGTGTTGTCTAGCCTCTACTTGTGCTTCTTCTCTAACCCTTAACTCTTCTTCTTTTTGCTTCTTAGCAGTGCTGAGTCTCATTAGCATATCCTCTATAAGAGGTTCTTGATATAGCTTGACTCGACATCCTCTAATATAGTTTGGCAAGATGCCACCTTCTAGAGTTGCCAATTGTGATCAAGAAGTCTAATGGTAACACAGCATTCTTTCCAAAGACCATCTGAAATGGGGTGGCATTGAGTACCATTTTGTAGGCAACTCGGTAAGTCCAAATAGCATGATGAAGTTTTTTATCCCAATGAGAGTGTTTATTATTTACCAGTTTTGTCAATACATTACATAGGATCTTACTTGTGCTCTCGGCTTGTCCGTTAGCTTGTGGATGATAGGGGCCAAAATTCTTATGTATTACCATGAATTCTTGGAGAAGGTTCTCAGTGACTTTGTTCAAGAATTGCGTACCTCTATCACTAACTAACTCTATTGGTAACCCATATCTGGTGAACACGCTCTCGAATAAGAACTTAGCCATAGTTTGAGCATCATTCTTTATCGTGGTTTTTACCTCTACCCACTTTGTAAGGTAGTCTGTGGCTACAATAATGTACTCTGCGTGCGAGTTTCTAGTTGGGGGGTTAATAGGACCTACAAAGTTTGTACCCCACTTCAAGAATGCACATTCTCCCATCATTGGTCTCAAAGGCATCTCATCTTTTCTGATCAGATATTGTGCATGTTGGCATGTGTCACATTTCTTCACATAGGTATGTGCATCCGTATGAAGGATTGGCCACCAAAGTCCTGACAATAGAATGGTCTTAATTACTCGGTCAGGCCCAAAGTGTCCACCTACAACACCGCTATGTGCAGTTTCTAAGATTGTTAAATAGTCTGATTCATGAATGCACAGTCTTAAGAAACCATCTTTGCCTCTTCAGTATAGGTTGTCTCCTATTAAGGCATAGTCCCGAGCCTCTTGCTCCATGCTTTGTTTTCTTGCTATACTAGCCTCGTTGGGTAGTGTTCCTGATTTCATAAATTCTACCAATGGAGCACTCCATTTTAGGTTTAACAACACGTGATAAGGGGTAACATACTCCACTGGAGGTCTCTTTTGGCACATTGGGCAATTCTTAATCCACTCATGTATTTCTTTGTGCAATACACTCCTAAACATTTCAGATTTTGCAATGTTCATTATTTAGAAATAGTGATTTCCTAGCAGTTCTTCATGGGCTTGTTGCAACCAACTACTATGTTCATCCTCCTCGACACATAAAGCTAGTACACCCTCTGTATCTTGTTTTTACATACTCCCTACCAGTATTTGATATTTTTGTGATTTTATAATTTCATGTTTGTTTGTTTTCACATTCTTATTTGTGAGTTTGAAGGTTAGGACAGGTACCAACTTATTTGCTCATTTAGGAACAACTTTTGAATTGAACAGATAAGCATCGCACAATTCATCAGACACTCCTTGCGGTGACTCTCCTGAAGTGATGCAAGAAAGATGATCCACCTTGAGGTGGGTCCTGCCTTTCCTAAAAACCACTTCAAATTCATATTCCATTAGTAAGAGGAACCATCTGACTAAGCATCCTATATTGCAATGTTTATTGACCAAATATAATAAAGCTTGATGATCAGTGAAAAACTTGAACTTGTTAGCCAATAGATAGTGTCTAAGCTTCTTAACAGCATATACCATGCATAAGCCTTCTCTTTCAGTTGTTGTATAATTTTGTTGAGTTATGGTTAGCTATCTGCTAGCATATGCTATAGGCAAATCTAGATTTCCTTCACCTATGGGTTGTGCTAGCACACATCCTTTTGCATAATTGAATGCATCTACATGGACATGGAATGATTTATTCCAATCAAGAGTGGTTAGTATTGGTGCTGCACAAACATCTCTTTAGCTCATTGAAGGATTTTTCTCATTCATCGTTCACTCAAAATTTGTCAATAGAGCATAAAGAGGTTAAGTTATGATTGCATACATGTGGATAAGCCTGCGGTAATATCCACAATGTCCCATAAATTCTTATACCTCTTTAACATTCCTCGGCCTCTGCAACTTTGCTATGGCTCTTACTTTGTCCTCTTCTATTGATATTCCATTCTTAGAAACAATGTGATCTAAGATTTTACCTTGACGTACCATGAACACACATTTTTCTAGGTTCATACAAACCCGATATTCTTTAAACTTGTTGAGGATATGTATGAGCTCTAGGATGAGGTGTCTTCTTTCTTGGGAATGAGAAGATAAATCATCCACATATATTTCTAAGCTCTTTTGCAAGAACTCTTTGAAGACAAGACACATGAGCCTTTGGAATGTTGTAGGTGCATTGGTGAGCCCAAACGGAATCACACAAAATGCAAAGATTCCCCACTCTATGGCAAAGGCCGTTTTGTGTTGAGCTTCTCGGGCAATGGCTACTTGGTTGTAACCTGAAAATTCATCAAGGAATCTATAAACTTCCTTGCCTGCAACATGCTCCAATAAATGTTCGGTGATTAGAAGTGGATAGCTATCTCTAATCTTAGCGGCATTAACTTTTTCAAAGTTAATACACACCCACTGCTTTTGGTTCTTCTTGGGAACCACTATGATGGGGAACACCCATTCAGTATGTTCAATCTCATAGATAAATCCAGCTTCAATTAGGTTGTCAATTTCTTCTTTTATTTTGGCTGCATAAGTGTCGTTATATGTGTAGGGCTTCTGTTTGGTGGGATTGGCATCATTCGTCATGGGAATTGTATGAGAGCATATTTCCATATCTACCCCCTTCAGATCTCTATAGGTCCACGCAAACACATCCCTATATTCCCTTAATAAAGCTACAAGCTCTACTTCTTCTTCAGCACTTAGGTCTTCTCCTATGTACGTACATTGCTTTTCGTTCTCTTCAATGGTTACTAAAATTTTTTTGGTCTTTTCTTTATTATCGTATGCTTCTCATGTGGTGGCCTCTCTCTTAGGCATTTGTACCAAAGTTTTTTGGTCTTCAACTTCATATTTCTTGAAATTCTCTGGTACTTTGAACAATTATTCCTCCTCTGCTTGTTTCACTAGTTTTTGCTTCTTTTTCTTTTGACTACCTTCATGTTCATCCCTTGAAATTATAGTGTTAATGCTTGTGGGAGGTTCTTCTTCTTTTGGGTAAATAATCCTATATTTTCTAGATAGTGCTTCTCTGAGTCAAAGCAATTATCCATCACAATGGACTCTAGATCATTGTCATTCTCTTCTTCTTCTATAACCTCATTGAGTCACACTCTTCTAGCAAGGGTTCACACATGAACATAAAGATATCATAACCCTTCTCATCACAATGAGGCATCCACTCTTCTTCATTGACTACAAGGTCCATGATGGCTAAGATTTGTGCCTAGCCATGAGGCTCAAATTCCTCATCTAGAAAGATCATAGGTGTAGGCTAGGTCTCTAACTAGTATAGCTCCTTGAGAAGTTCTTGGTGGTCTTTTCCTTTTGGCACTTTCAAAAGTCTCAAGCTCCATAAAATAATACATTTTAGTACACTCCGTACTTTCCTAAAAATGTATAATTTTTAGGAGTAATCCTAACTCGATCTTGAAAGGGCCATAAACTAGATTCATCTTCCACTTTCAATAGAAAGGAGAGAAATCTCTAGATTGTTATATAATTTATTTGTTTGTAGTACCTTCCAAATACAAATATACTTTATTTTTATTTGGCAGGACTCAGCAAAAAATATGAACTTAGCAAAGTGGTTCTATTGAATCTCTATCAAAACATGCTTAATAAATGAGGAGAAATACTATCTTCTCATTATTTGGCAAGTTAGGTGGACTTATATTATTCATCCAACTTTTCTTGAAACATAATGTTCAAGTATTTTGAATGATAAATACAGGGTATCTTAAAACCCTTTACTTTTCCCTTTCTCCAAAAGTATACTCCTAAAGCAACTCTTCTAAAGTTCAAAGTGGATCATAGCTCTTGTGAATAAAGGGAGAACCTTATTGGGAAAGAAATTAATGCTTCAAAAAGTTAAAATGGTTCAACCATTTTTTCCCTAATACATCATGTTATGACATTCTCTTCCCCTTTTAGTGTGATCATTGCCCTAGACGTTGAAGTTTTGAAGGTCTATGAATTTCTTAGCATCTTTCATGATTATGAAAGATTAACCCATGATTGTGCATAGGGTTTCACATAGGATTCTAGTTTCTCTCTTGAATCCAAATTCTTATTATCACTAAATAATAAGAGTAACATTTCTTGGTTTGTAGCCTCATTCCTTGGTCTTGTTGATTATGCATGCCATGGGTATTTATGGAACTTGAGAGTCCATAAGTAGGGGTGAAGCTTAGGTTTTGTGTATCTGCGTTAGCTTTTGGAATAAGCCAACATATAAAAAGCATAAAATGTAATGGGCATTGAGTCTCATAATTTCATCACACCATTAAACTTTTATGCTTTTGACTTCATATGAAGAAGTCATTTTTCTATCTTAAAACCTTAAACTTACTAAAGTTACTTCTCTCTCATGTCCCATCAACCCATGCATACATGATCCCATTCACTAATATGCATACTTAATGTATGTCCATGGCTAGTACATCTTTACTTGAGAATGTTTAGCATGCATAAGGTCCAAGTATTGAACCCCTCCTTAAAGCATGCATGGAATTCATACTTAAAATTCCATTTAATGCAAGGATCTATGTTTAAAATATCCATTCATGCCATGCTCTATTATGATGAACTTGATATGCTCAATATCTCATCATCTTTCCAAGGTGATTCCATTCCAAGCTAATTTCCTTTTATTTTCAATTACACCCTCAATGCATTTTAAAGGAGTCATTCTATGCATCATTCGATGGGCATTAGCAATTCACTTGCTTTATTTGACATGCATTGCTCTAACATGGTAACATAAATGAGAAAAAGTAGCAATAATACTTATCTTAATTATAGCTTCGTCCATCCTTTGATCCTTTGCAAGACGAAGCTTGCCCATTTGAATACTTTGAAAGGTTGAGCCATCACATCTCTAGCTACCATGCATGTGTTTCAATAGAGAGACCCAAGTTCAAAACTTGATAGTAGCTCAAATGGTCCTTGAAAATGTATCTCTTCAAAAATCATCTCTCCCTCGTTCAAGATTTACCTACTTAGTGTATGCCCAAAGTATGCATCTATATTTGCAAAAGCTTTAAGGATGCACAAATGCATGCTTACACCTTTTATTGTGAGCATGCATGTAAATAAAACTCCTTTACCACATCACATAAGAAATGAGTTCAAATCTCATTCAATGAATACCATAGTCACATGTATAATGAATTGTATGCATATTCAATGCATGTCGATAGCTAAATGGATACTTTCTTAAATCCATGATACTAAAAGAACTCTTATTATAAAGCATCCATTCATTCAATTCCATAATGTATCAAATGCATGATGAATTCAATAAAAAAGAGTACGCAACTTTTCTTGCTACGTGAAGATCTTTTCGCATTGTAGTTGGAAACCGTCAATCCACATCCCTTCTTTCAGCTTTAGTACTTGAAACATTGTTTCTAGTTCTCATAATTTCCTTGCAAGTTGGCTCAACCCAGCTCTCGAAATTAAACTTAATCTTTAAAGCTCTTGAGTTTATCTCATGTATAGAGAAGAGAATAAAACTAAGAGCTCATCATGTCTCCATGAAATAGAAGACGTTCGGGACTGCTGTTATGTGTAGAGGCAAAGCACCAAAGCCTTTTGAAACGGGCAGAGGCTAGGGTGCTACGAATAGAACACTAAATCCCATAGGGAGAGAATTCCAACAGCAGCGGCATAGGCCTCTATGAAAGGAGTCCAATAGCAGCTGCGTAGACGTTCACTCACAGGCCAACATCTAAGTGAAAGTTCTTATAGAAACTTTCTCATTGGGTCTTGAGGGGTTTACATGGCCCAACTTTTGCACACGTAAAAGCCTCCCGAATGCACCCTTAAGAAGGGCTTTGAATGTACTCTAGTCTCTTAGAGAGAGAATTATCGCGAGGGTGAGGATAATTAACTCTATATGGAATCAATACCCTAGTGAGACTATCTAGCTTGGCTCAAACCTGACTCTTGATACCAATGTTAAATAACTACAAACTACTACCTAACAAAACCACCTCAAGTAAGAGAGAGCATGTATCCACTCATATATATACCTCTAGCCCAAGGGGGTGTATGTCCTTGAGATTCGCCAAGTGTCATGCCAAGTGTCCCTCATGTGGACACTTTCCCAGGGGTGATCACATGCCTTCTAATTTCTCAAGGTCTATCACATGCCTTCTAAATCAAATGAGGATTCTTCTCTCACAAGCTTCTTCCAAGACTAAGGTTTCTACACCTTAGGATAAATCAAACCTAAGGTTCCAACCATACAAATGGGAGCTCATATGAATGAATACCCCAAGGGTTAAAACCAAGTGTTTCACCCAAAGATTCAAGGCATGTTCCAAGGGTAATTCAAGGGCTAAACCAAGTTCTGATCTTTAGAATCCATATATTTAACCTTCTGAACCCATTAATTGTACAACAATTTCTTTTTCCAATTCTTCTAATTTCTTCTCACACTTGGCCCTTTATTATCTCTCCTTTCTTTCCATGAAGCATTCCTTTTCATTTCCTTCATATCCTTTTCCACTGTTAGGTTTTGTTGTCTAGCTTGTGTTCTTGTCACCACTTGTATGGGTGTCACTTGTTCAGGCTCACTCTCAATGTTCTCTAGAATTTCAATTGCTTTCAAAGGTATATGAGTGTTTATGTTTTGTTTTTGTGGATTTGTTGGGCAACCTTTGATCAAATGTTCTTTTCCACAATCTTTACAATAGGCTCCTTATATTCTCAAAGTTTGTGGCTGAAAACATTCTCTCACAAAGAGATCTCCCCACACCTATAACAGGTTACCTTTTGTGTTGGTTTGAATTGAGGTTTGGTGTTTGACATTTAATTGTTTGTTATATACACGAATGTGGTTGCATTCGTTTCAATTCTCCCATTCCCTAAATCCAAAGCTTGAAGATCAGGTTCTTTGACATAAATGTATTCCCAAGTATTTTGTTCAGAATGATCATCTATGTGATTGTTATATCCATCATAATATTCCCTATATGGTACTAGTCATCTCCCTAAGTTTTCCTATGTTGATGTATACTTCACTGGGACCACATTAGTTGGTATGGGTGGTTGTTGTCCTAGGACAGTTCTAGGTGGTTCCAAAAAATCTCTTTCTCTCAATTGAATTGGTTGATTTTGATAATTCCTTTCTCTCATAGGTTGTTTGTTGTAAAAACACTCATCCCTTGTATGATTTGTCCATTTCTTTTCTAATGTGCATTACTTGAGTGTTCTCTTGTATTGTAATTGTGGTGGTTTTTTATAGTTGCACATATGGTAAGGATGATTTTCTCCACACACATAGCATTTCTTGGGTTATGCTATTCTAGGGTTGATTGAATTTTCTTTGGTTGTAGCTCCTAAAGTTTTTGCAATAGCTTGAGCCAGTTCCTGTGTAGGTGGTATTTTGATTTCATTACTTCCTTGTTGTAAAAAATTAGGTCATTACCCCTATTTTCTTCTAATTCAATGGCTTCTTTGACACAAGAATCTAGGTTTGGACATATTGTATAGTATACCATGGTCCTCTATTGTGCGTTAATCAGCCTTTCTACGAAAAAAGACACTCTTTTAGGCATTGATAGCTTTTCTTCTTGAGGACACATATCCAGATGTTGTTTGAATCTTCTGGCTATTATCCTAACACTTTCATCATGTTTTTGTCTAAATGTATGGATCAAGGTAGTTGTACTATGTTTAATTCTAGTTTTGGACAATTCCCCTACAAATCTTTTCAAAAAAAATTCTATGTTTACAAACATCTCCTTTCTCAATTGTAGAAACCATGTTAAGGTAGCTCTTGACAAATTTAATCCAAAGGGTTCAAATTATGTCTTATAGTCTTGTATCTCTTCTACCCTTAGAATTTGTTTGTATTCAACTACATGATCATGATCCATCCTATTGATTTTTCATGCACTTTTCTACTTGATATGGTCTCATAGTTCTTCCAGGGTTATTCCACTCATTTCTCCTTCTTATAGGAAACTCATTTATGGCTTCCCCTTCCCTTCGAAAAGGGTTAGGTGGAATTTGATTTCTCCTTTCTCTTTGTGGCTCTACAGGGTTGTGTTGTCTGCTATGCCTTGGATGTTAGGTTGTTCTAGGTTTTGATCCCATACTCCTTTCTCTGAGCATTGACCCAAGTCATTTGTGTCATCTGGGTTATTTATGAAGACATATACATCCTTGTCTGTCTTCATATCTGCCATCTTTACATTGAGCCACTAGCATCAAATTTAAGAAATTTCTAAGTTTCTCAGTCTAATGAGATCCTTATGTAGTCCATCTTGATACACATAGGCTCCAAACCTATTTTTATACAAGTATTTCAAGATGATTCTAGAGTCTCCATTGTCAGATGTTTCTGCTTCTCCATTTGGTTTTTCCATGTTGCTATGTGATAAGTATGTATTTTGATCCCTCCCACTAGTATTTTGTTGTGCCAAAGACTCTTTAGATCTCTGACTATGTTTTGTAACTAGTCTTGATCTCAATCTCATCAATTTTTATGAGATTTCCTAGAAAACCCTAAATCCTTGATAGAGTTAGGGTTAGAGGTTTGTCTACATTTGTTTTAGTATTTCTTTCCCAATTAAGTCTCTTAATGTTAGCAAATGTATTGTTTTTGCATGTATGTCAAAATTTTCAAGTTTTCAATTCATTTGAGAAATCATGATTTTGTGCTCAAAATCGCGTTTCTCAAAGAGAATTGTGATTTTCAATGTGTGTGATTGTTTCCCTTATTTTTTAGTTTTTTTATTATTTTGATTTTTCTTTATTGTTAATATTATGAAATTTAGTGAAAATTATATTTTTGGTTTAGTTTTGGAAATCACAATTCTGTGCAGAAAATCATATTTTTGTGCTCACAATTACGATTTTGGAAAATCATGATTCTTTGATGAGAATCATGATCTTGTGTTGAAAATTGTGTTTTCCTCATGAGAGAAAAATCGTGATTTTCCAATTATTAAAATCGTGTCATTTTTCTCATAATCGTGTTTTCACACAGACGTGATTGTTTGCAATTTTGAGGTCAAAATTGTGAATTTTTTCTCACAATCATGATTTTTTGCGATTTTGATGTCAAAATTGTGAAATTTTGAGCCTCAAGATCGTGATTTTATCTCACAATCATGTTTTCATACAATCGTGATTTTTAACGATTCTAAGATCAAAATCGTGATTTTTTTTCACAATCATGTTTTCACACAATCGTGAAAATCATGATTTTCACTAAAAAATCGTAATTTCAAAAAATAATGTTTTTAATTACAAAATCGTGATTCTGTATATTCTCAACATAAATATTCTTGATTGGTGTTTTAATTTTTTTACCTACATTAGAGGAACCTTATCATTTTATTAACATGCAATGAAGAAATTTTATCAAAGCTTAATTTTTTCCTACTGAAACGCAAGAATCAAACAATCATGATTCTATTATTATTTACTTTTCAATACTTTTCTCGAAAAAAAATTCAAAAAAACAATAACCATACATCAAAAAATCTTACCTATAGAGTGTTTGCATTGGAAATCGTGAAAATTGTCTACTTTTGCTTTTTTTGAAATTTTTTGAATCACATTGGATTGATTTCTAATGTTCTTTCTTCTCTTCCATGCCAACCCAGTGTTTATAGTGTGCACAAAAAAAATATATATATGATCCTTTCTTTCACAGAGAATCGCGATTCTCTATAGAAAATCGTGTTTTTTGTTTTTGCTTTTGTGTTTTCATTTTTTTGCACTTATCTTGATGTAAGGTCTTGCCTTGTGGTCCAAGGATACTTCTCCACTCCTTTGTTCTTGCAAAACAAAATAGATTGCAATTTTTCAAAAAGAATGTATTTTTACCATTAACCAAAAAGTTCTTTTTTAACTTCTTTTTTTTAATTTGGCCACTTCCTCTTCTTTATGTTCTGAGTATTGATGATCTACTGATTTTATCCTTTTGTTCTAAGAAATTTAACCACTTTGTTTCTCGGTTTTTTTATTTTTTTCTCCCAAACAAAAAATAAACAATTTGTCTGAGGTTTCATGAAAATAAAGCTAAAAAGTTGATAATGAAAGATTATGATCTTGAACTTTGAAATTAGAGAACAACATAGAGCTCCTTACTCCTTCTCAATAAGATGAATGGATAAATCTCTCTCAAAGATAAACACACTCACCTTTTCATCTTTGCAACACTTGATGATTCAAATTAATTTTGAAGAAGTATTTGTTACCATCAACTTGGAAGATCCAGCAAGGTCCAAAGCTCCAATATTTGAAAGCTTTTCTTACTTCCCTAACAACGGTGCAAAAAATGTTTGTTATCCTTTGGAGTTTCCCTGTCCAATCATCATAATATAAAGAAACAACAACCTCAAATACTTTAAATTGTCAATCCGAGAAGTATTCTAAGACCACAACCCCTTCTTCATTAATGAACTTCAAGATTTTTCACAACAAGATCAGTTTCATCAAAAATTTCACACAAGTTATGGAAAGTCCTATGATTTCTTGTAGATTGAGCTAGGAATAAGGTTTTTCAAAAAAATTACATAAGTTATTTCACCTCATGAGGAAGGCTTTTCCTCATTTTTACATCAATCAAAACTATCTAAACTACTAAATTACAAAATTTCCTTTTTTCTTCTTTCATCAAAATGTTCTCCAACAAATAGCTTGTGGAGAACCAAAAAAAAAAACAAAAAAACTTGTGGAGAACCAATATCCTAAAAAATCCACAAAGACAATTAGTCCAAAGGATTGTTCTACCCAAACAAGAATGCTGTAGACATTATGATGTGAATACATATCAACAATATTTGTTAAGAGTATTAGCATATTTTATGCTCATAGATTCTTCATTTGTAGTTAGATTCATACATCATATGTATTCAGACAAGTTTTCTTACATATTTTCAGCTAGTAATCAATCACTTTGTCACATTCTCTTGCATTGTCCATTCTCATGTCTTCGTGTCTGCTATCATATCTCATTACGTTTGAGAGCATCAAAAATCAATATGTTTCAAATGGAAAAAATGACATGGACATTCTGATGTTCATGCATTCCTAGTTTCAATCAAAGCTCCAGATTGGGCATGGCTGCTATGTCAGAGTAACTAAGTGCAAGACTAATATGCATGGAACTGAGATTAAAATCAACAGGCCTGATCTGAGCTTATTGTCAACAAGTCAGATCAGAAGACATCAAGTTCTCATAAAGAGAATGGAAAGGAGCAAAGATGGAGTGATGGGCAAGGAAAAGTTTACCATGCACTGCTTAACCATTGTCAAAGCATCTTTGAAGTGGACAATGAGCAAATTGGTTGGTGTGTAGGAAAGTAGAAAATATGCACAACTAGCGAACGAGATAGCCACCACGCACTAGTTATCATTGATAAAAGAATATTCTCTGTGGGCATCACAGCTAAGTTTTAATCACATTGCCAGCCAAAACACGTGGTAGCTAGTTATCATTGATAAAAGAATATTCTCTGTGGGCATCACAGCTAAGTTTTAATCACATTGCCAGCCAACACAGAGTTTGGAGGAGCATGTTCCCCTTGCATGGATCCAAGCAATTGGGGTGTTGAATGGCTGTCAAGGAATTGACCCTCTTTTGGAGACCAAAAATGGGCCATTCAGCATGTATGGATATGGGAGGGTCATCCTCTATGACTTGCATTGGGACCTTGGCGAGTAATCTGAAATGATAACATGGGAGTTCCCATCCACACTTTGTATTAGATAGCTCTTACTTTTGAGACAAAGGAAAGACATCCATACAATAAAGACACTTGACATTCAGTCGTTCTACAATTCCCTTGCTTCATATTAGCAAGAGGATCCTTTCATGCAAGGGTCCAAATTGGCAATTGGGTGGCGAGTACAAAGTATGATCCAACTTTCTATTTTGTAAACTTAATTCCAAAGACATTTTTATGTTGCTTACCATCCATCAGACTCTACTTTAATGTGGCAATTTGTGTGCATGCTTATGAGTCACTCTGGATTTCAGCTACGGTTTATTACATGGAGACAATATGCCAGCATTTGTTAACACTACAATTTCATTCAACATTCGATACACATCCAAATGACCCATTTTACGTTCTTCAATCCACAGGATACATGAGGGTGGGTTTAGACATGCTTAGACAAATCATACAAGATAAGGACATTTATTTTTCCACTTTTTTTTCTCACTCTACTCCTAAGAATTATGTGACCATATTATTGATAGACATTATCAAGACACACAGTTCATTCCATCACAAGTTTCGATGGAGCTGAAACAGCACGCATAAACTCAGTTCCTCGTGAGGCAGGGCGGGGGTTAAACCCTGCCAACGGTCGTTGACAAGTTATGGGCTTTAGGACAGCTTTCAAACCTAGTTCCCTGCTGCCTTCGGGCCGTCAATGTTGTGTCGCCTTCGGGCCACCTTAACCCCTGCTCTGTGGGGCACGGGGGTTCCCATGGGTACTATGCCTCTTCACTTGTACAATTGTTCTTTCAATTAAATCAAGCAAGGGAGAGTAGGCTTCGGCCGAACTTCCTCTAAAAATCATAAAAAATGGAAAAAAAAGAACCAAAAAACAAACAAACAAACAAAAACAAAAACAAAATCCAAAGAAAAAAGTTTCAATGGAACTAATTGCCAGTTTGCCGAGCTGAGAGGATAGTTCTTATGAAGTGTATCCCCAAGCAACTGACCATCAACATGACAGCATCTGTACTGGAGGGAACTACAAGCTCCAGATTGTTGGCATCATTCTACACCTTGGTGGTTTTTTGTCCACCACCCACCATAGACTAGTTTTGCTGTCACCACATGGTAATGGAATGTACAACTATTGCTCGGTAATAGCAATCCTGTTCTCGTGTAAAAGGGGGGGGGGGGGGGGGGGGGAGAGAGAGAGAGAGAGAGAGAGAGAGAGAGAGAGAGAGAGAGAGGGGAGGAGGTGAACATATGCAGATATCCAAACAGAGAGTGTCTAGGGATGAATAGTTGCTGATGTGGCAAGGAGAATCCCCACCAGCTTCCTATGTGGTTCTTTCTTGCTACCTGACATGTCAGGGCAGTAGTGCTAATAGTGCAGCAGCATTTAAAAAATATTTTGATGTTTTAAAAGCTGACACAGTTTTCTTTTCACTCCAATCCTTATTCAGCTCCCGAGAATTATGATCAGATGCACATTCCATCATCTGTGAAGATTAAGCCATCCCTCAATCCCTCAGACATACATATCCTATCAAATGGAGTGTGCCCTTCAAAAGGCAAGGCGTATCACATTGCTTCTCTATCAGATTCTCTGCATACACCTACTGAGAGAGAGAGAGAGAAGAGAGGATTTACCCTCTTGGGCATCATTTTATCAGATTCTATGCATGAGCCCACATTAAATAATGCAGTTAACAACATATTGAAGAACATGAATCACATAGAAGACGAGCATCACTGACAGTGGACCATGGTGCTCCATTGCTTGCACTAGTTTGAACACTCAGTTAAAAGAATTAAAGATATTTTTTTATTTTTATTTATTTAACTCCTGTAAGACTACCATAAGGGACCGCCATGATAAACAAATGTCTCCAGGAGAAGGGGGTAAAACATCCACACATACGCATGGCTGTGAGACGAATATCATCCTGCTGTATCTGATATCTGTATGACTTCATTTTCATACAATCATAAAGTTAACAATTCTTGCTTGTTTGTCTCAAAATTCTGTGCCAGAGCAGTACACCTGAGAGCATAAGGCAAAATTGCACGGTAAGGATCAGAAGGTATATGACCACAGAACGTGGGATAACAACCCAATTACAATATCTTAATTATAAACAGGTGAGGGAACCATGGTCGCACTTTCAGAAAAAACATGCTTTCCGAAAAAACATGATATCCAAAAGAGACCTTGGCAATACAAGGTACATGGACAACAGACATATCTCCTAAGCATGAAGACAAAACATGGAGCTATGTGAAACTGCAGTTACAGGACACAATGCCATTGTGATATCAGATCTCCATGTAACTTGATTCTATTTATTCAAAGAGCTTAGCATCCTTAGCTCAAGAAACGTAAAAGTTTCCAAGTCTAAAGCATTACATCTGAGAGGGCAGGCAATCTTCTAAAAAAGTTGAGGGGTATGGGAGGCATGCCATCCCGAAATCGTGGGTGTCTTAGTGTGTAAACACCAACCAAAATCGCAATCACACGGAAAGGTGTGAGATAAAGGACTACAGCAGCCAAAAGACAGAACAAGATAAAGATAGTGGTGGCTCTTGGATCACGCCAATTTACAAGTGCATGAAAACGCTCCAACTGTGTTGCTAGGTCACCAATTACAGTCTGGATTCTGCCACCAAGTGCACGCAACCGATCATACCTGTGGCGAATGATTTCTGGTGACTTTGCCGTAGGCAAGGGGTCAAATTCCTCGTCAAGCTCTTCAGAGTTTGTTGCATTTGCCAGAGAGAGATTCACGTCCATGTGAGGAGGGTGTCGAGGACGAAATCTATACTGCCAAGAGCCTATAAGAAACATATAAAGGAAGAACGTTGGCAATATAAGCTCAGGATACCACACCAGGATAAAGTACAAGAAATGTACTAGCACTGTTGTCAATGGGTTCTTCCAACCACATATATCCTGAAACCATGTCAATAAAGAGGCACAGCTGCTAAATACTTTGCTGATACGATTCCAGTTGGCTTTGCTACGCCTGAAACTCCACTTATATGCATCCACATCAAGCATATATTTCACAACCTCAGCTCTCAATGGTGGCTCTGATCTTGCCAATCGTGAGATCACTATCCGCATCGCAGCTTCCCTGAGAGCCTCAACATGACGAACATTAAATGGTCTCTGATAGTGCAGTTTCGGTAGAAGAGGTGTGACATAGGCCTGCATTATGTTGAACCGACGGATGCATGTAAGCCGCACAACTAACTCTATCTCTCCCTTCCTTTTTACACCAGATTTCTCAAGCACTATGAGGGGGTATCTGTGAGAATATGTCCGATCAGTCTCTAAGGTAGATAAACGGATACGCACTTTACCAACCACATCATCCTTGAGACTTTGCACCTTTTCAGCTGTGCTACTTATGAGATGTTGGTTGTCAAACACCCCAACTGTGAGGACAGTGCAGGGATCATAAACCTCCCAAGTATATTGTTCATTCCATTTGGGTGACATGGAATCCATTACTGTACGGGTGCGCACCCATTTTGGGCCATATTTGGCAACACAATATGCATCGGTACAACTTCTGCCATCTCTGTTTTTCATTGGGACGAGCCCTGATGCACCAATCAACCCAAGTTCAAGCATAGCAACAGGTGGTTTCCAAAGACGTTTGTCTGTAGGACGCATATCACTGCTGTAATGTGTAGACTCATCGAGCACATGGTATCCACCCTCCAGACAGATTGTTAGCTGAATACGACTCATAAATTTGCTATTTCCTTTCATTTTGTCTGCCACATCTTGTATCACTTCTTTCAGATCCTTTTCACGTTCTAAATCATACCATCTGGCATCCACTGGACGATAATTCAATCTCCTTGGAACATCTAACAAGGGTATTTTTGCAGATCCCAATACTTCGTCTTTGTTTGGACCCATCTTGTCAAGAACTTTTACACACAGAAATTCATCTGCAAATGGCTCTGCTACAACAAACAGCATCTCTTCACCCCATTCAGGACTAAGGTGGCGATTGGTAACCCACCTTGTTCGATGAACTTGAGTAGAAACTCCAGTGAGCTCAATTCGTGCACTGCATTCAGGGAACCGATTCTCTTTTGTTGGCACAAGGCCTTGAGCTCCATGGACAATGACTCGCATGTACCAAAGGCGTGGAGTGAGGTAGATCTTTGAGCGTGTATATGGGACCCAGCCACTATCTGATTGACGTGCATGTGGAAATGCCTCATCTGCTTGTGTACCTATCCAAACAGAAAGCATAATTTCTCCTTCAGCACGTTTATTGCTTCCACGAGATTCCAACTTGTACCACTGAGTTGCAAGTGGTGAGTCAGGGGGACGTCGCTCAGGTATCTCTGCAATCTCAAATGCAACAAAGCCCAGGAAATCCTTACCGATCACATCATGATCCCAAACTGTTATCTCAAGGAACTGTGCACTAAAGCGATCTTCCGCTATGGCAAAAACCTCTCTCCATACTGGATTCAAGTTTTGTGATATCACGGCAGTCTCCACTTTAACATTCCCCACTTTCACCTCTACAAAAGGATCAGAGCTTCCAGTAGCATCACGAATTGCTAAACCTCTTGCCATCTCTACTTTGATGAATAGGTACTTCATTTCAGTCACTAGATCATGGCGTAAAGCAACATCATTTTGACGACGTGTTGAAACTGTTGCTTTGACATCAAAATCTGTAACAGAGCTTGCCTGACTGTCCCACTTATGCACACTTTCAGATGGGCGAATTTCTTCTCGATGAAAGCTTCCATCGGTAGTAGAAGAGGGATTTTTCTCAATAGACCTATACTCGGTGGGCCTGGCTGATGAAGCATATGCAGAAGATTCCTTCTTGATTCTGTACTGCTCACGTGCAGCACGCTCCTCGTCATAGTAATATAGATTCAGGAAGAGCTCTCCCTTGTTCATTGTGAAGATGGACCATCCTTTTTCTAGAGGGACAGAAATGGGCTCGCGTGCACCCTCACTGTCATACCTCCTTATATGTTCCGGCTCAACCCTGGCCCTACCAAGCAGATGTCTGTACCCAATCTTGCGCTCTGTATACACGTTAACATCTACATACTCTTCTTCCAGCACCTCCCGGTCGCTTACAGTGAATTCAAGTTTCTCATTCCACACCGGATTCAAATCCTTCACCTTGGTTTTAGTTCTTAGCCTCTGAGCATCAAAGCTCACCTCAACGTAAGCACTCGCTGAACCCTCACCATCCTTGGGAGGTAGATTACTTGCGTGTAGCACCTCCACTACTAGCTTCAGATTTGACATCTTTTCTGGAAATTTTTACACGGAGCTGGAGCAAATGAACGTGAAGGGTAGTGAGATCACTACAAGACCAAAATCGAGTCTTCCAAAAACTGAGCGTTCACCCACTAAGCATATGATCTTTCAAGAACAAAACAACGGAAAGCTATGAAAAGATGCAATTTTTCTGCTGATGCATACATCGCACGAGCAGCCAATAGCATGAATGCAGCCAGCTCAGCAAGCTTTTGACAAGATCATGTTAAGTGATGAGAAATCTTCTGTTGACGAGAGATCAACAAAAGAGGAGAAATCAAAGTCACAGCTACATCTAAGAGAAAAGAAAGGCTTGAGTTATGGAGATAAACATGTCGGAGAGAAGCATGGAAATATAATACGTGTTGTAAAGCCACAATGTACGTCACCCAGGAGATTTACAGCATTTGCTCTTCGAGAATCGAAATGAACCAAACTGAGGGAGAACAAGGAACAGGTAAAGAGGTACAGAGAGTAGAACAAGAAGAAGAAAGAATAAAAAGATTGAACGGATGTTAAAAAGGATATAGACAAGGAAAGGGTTGCGAAACCTTACGGCTATGGAAAATTGTTGCGTCCTGATCCCCTGCGTATACTCTAAGCTGCTTACACCATACTACACGTTGTGCAAAAGCGAACACAGGTGCTGCGATCGTGTAGAAGGGTATTGGCGACCTCCCTTGCGTGATCGAGACCCAAACCTCCAAAAGCTCGAGTCTGCTCGACTACCTCGAAAGAGTGGTACTTGCCAACTTTGCCCAGGATACCGAGGCTGAATGCTTTGGTTTGTGAGAGCTTGATAGATGTTTCTACTGCTTCACACAGAAAAGTAGGGTCCATGGTCTGTGTATCTCCAATGTTCCCGCCCTGAAGTCTTTCGTGGGCTCGAGTGGCAGATTACGATGCTAAGAAGAATAGGTTCACATGCATCTGCTCTAGTCAGGAACCCCGCCTCGTGACGATACAGATTAGCTGGCCCACGTCCATTGGTTGATGTTCTGACACTCTTTGGACCCACTAAGCTTGTAGCTTTGCAGGACTTTGCAGACTCAACCATAGCTTAGGACTTTGCAGACTCAACCATAGCTTTCTTTTTTGGCAAGGAACAGAAAACTGATTAGGCAAAGGACGGGATCTAAAAGTGGATTAGATGAGAGAGATGGAGTGCTTAAAATTGATGCATCATTATCCAGCAGGCGTGGTTTAATGGACGTGCCTTGTAGTCCTAGGCAGATGGCTAGGGTTCAAGTCCCTCCTGGGGCTGGATGCCTCAAAGTTCCCCAAGATGGGTGCCTCTACCTTACGAGGAAGGTGTGTCTTTTCAAATTCATTGTACTCTAAAAAAATAATAATAATAATTTGATGCAGTCATCACCAAAAATTTAAAAACTATCATTCTATCCAATCCAAAGTGTCCACTTGCTACACCTTGGTGTGCAGTTTCTAACATCTTAAGATATTCACTTTCATGGACACACAGTCTAAGATATTCATCTCTTCCACAACCATATGGGTTATCTCCAATGAGAGCGTAATCTACGGCTTCCTGTTCTAAGCTTCCACACCTGGCTAACATCATCTCTTGAGTAAAAGTTTTGGTCCTTAGAGAGTCAACCAAAGGACTTCTCCAATCCAACATTAGGGATACTTGATAGAGAGTAGTATGTTCCACCAATGGTCTATTGCAATAGGTTGGACAATCCTTACACATACTATAGACATCTACTTCCATATACACCTAATCTTTGTAGATTCTCGAGGGTTTGATGTTTAGAGTCATGTTGCTTCATTGCACCTACATGTGCTCATTGCAACCATTTCACATACTCATCTTCTTCGACATAACAAGACAATATGCCTTGATATGTGTTTTTTTACACACTTCCTACCATTATCCAATATTTTCAGGATTTCGCCACCTCTCTACCTTTTGCTTGCATTATAGGATGTTTAGGTCCAAAGGTCAGAATAGGCATGATAGTTTTGGCCCAGTTAGGTATAATCTCCAGGTTGAATAAGCAAGCATCAGGAAGTTCATTTAACACTCCTTGCAAGGACTCTCTTAAGGTAAGTCTAGAAAGGTGATATGCCCTAAGGTGGGACTTGCCCTTCCTAACAACAACCTCAAAATCATATTCCATTAGTAAGAGAAACCATCTTACTAATCCGCCAGTGTTGTAAGGTTTATTCACTAGGTAAAGTAATGCATGATGATCCATAAAAATTAATTTAAACTTACTTATGAGAAGATAATGTCTAAAATTTTTAACTCCATAGACCATGCCTAATCCCTCTCCTTTTGTAGTGGTATAATTTTGCTGGATTGCATTCAACTATCTACTTGCATAAGAGATTGGAAGGTCAATGTTGCATTCACCAGTAGCACACATCCTATAGTGTAATTGGATGCATCCAATTACACTATAGGATGTGATCAAAATTGGATGCATCCAATTACACATTAACATGGAATGGCTTATTGTAATATGGTGTGATCAAAATTGGTGCTAAACACAATCGTCGTTTAATCTCATTGAAAGAGTTTTTGCACTCTTCATTCCACTCAAAGTTAGTCAATAGCTACAATGACCCATGAAAGCTTGTACTTCCTTGACATTCTTTGGTCTATGTAGCTCTAGCTCTAACCTTATCCTCATTAGTCTATATACCATTCTTTGACACTATGTCCTAAAATCTTGCATTGCCTGACCATGAAAACACACTTTTCTGGGTTTAAGTAGACTTTATATTCTCTACATTTGTCAAAGATCGATCTCAATTCAGGGATATGTGTTTGTTTGATGTTGGAATGAGCACACAAATCATCAACATAGACCTATAAATTATTTTGCAAGAATTCCTTAAACACATGACACATCAATCTTTAGAATGTAGCAGGGGCATTGGTGAGCCCAAAAGGCATCATGCAAAATGCAAAGATTCCCCATTCTATGGAAAATCCATCTTATGTTGGTCTTATGGGGCAATAACTACTTGATTGTATCCAAAAAATCCATCAAGAACGATGTATATTTCCTTGCCTGCTACTCGTTCTAACAAATGTTTGGTGATAGAAAGCAGATAGCTATCTCTAATGGTGGTGGTGTTAACTTTCTTTAAGTTAATGCACACACATAGCTTCCCATTCTTTTTGGGCACTACCACATTGGGGGACACCCATTCAGTGTGCTCACTAGGTTGCATTATTGTTATTCGACAATTCATTTTTTCATGAATAATTATGGAATTTTGCATCAAACACTTATTATTTAACCAAATTATTTGTTGCCACATTAGCTTATTTAGACAGGAGCGAATACTTTTTACACAAAAATTCAGTGCATTTTTTATCAAAAAGCTTTTAGATCGAAAACTATTTCAATAAAAAATCTATCGATTGAATACTTTTTCAATCAAAAATAATTCGGTCAAATATTGTTTATTGAAAGAATAGGCTTAGAGTTATTTTTCATAAGATTTACTTTGTTTTTTTCAAACTTACAGTGTCGTACAAAGAACAATGTATAAGCTCTTGTTAGAAATATTTAGTATTTTAGTATTAAGACAATAAAGAAAAATATTTTTGTTTGTGAGTTAAAAACTATTGTGATTGTTTGAAACAACATTGATTCTTACTTCACAATAGTATATGCATGTGTGTGTATGATTGCGAGTACAATTGTATTTTGATTGCTTGAATCAATATTGATTGTTACTTCACAATAGTATGTGTATGTGTATGTGCATGTATGTCATACGATTGTGAGTGAAAATCTAATGTGATTGTGTATGTGCAAGTGTATGTGTGTGTGTGTATGATTGTGATAGGAAAACCAATGGATTTGTTGGAAAAGGTTTTATCTTCTTTTTGAGGTTTGAGAGGGTGTTAATAAGTGAACTAGAAGTTTCTAGGTCTCTAGATGGCTTTGTTTTGTAGGCTTATTAGCACCTTCTCAGATCCTTGAATTGTAAAGGGATCCAACAAAGTTTCATCCGATAGTATGTGTTGGGTGTATGATTGAGAATTAAAATCTATTGTTTGACTCAACATTGATTCTTATTTCACAATAGTATGTTTAATTGTATGTGTGTATGATTGAGAATTAAAATCTATTGTAATTGTTTCACTCAACATTGATTCTTACTTCACAATAGTATGTGTAATTGTATGTGTGTGTATGATTGAAAATTAAAATATATTGCGATTGTTTGATTGCATCAATTTTCATATTCTCTCTTTCGTTCAAAATCTCCCAAGGAAGCACTTCATATCTTTTGTGCTATACAATTTGCAACTACCTATATTGTGCTCAGTGCATTATTGGAAGTCAAGCTAGCTCTTGTAGAAATAATTGCTAATTGAAGATGGGAGGCATGGCTAGAGAAGTATCCTTCTTATCGAGTTGGAGCTTTCAAGTGTATGTCTCTAATACAATCACAAAATTTTTTGCATAATCTTGAAAAAATCATCGATATCACTAACCCTTCTTTTGTGGAACTTTTACAAATTGTTGATACTGATAAGTCTGTGATAGGAAAAGTTTACTGGATTATGTCAGAAGCTATTCAAAAAGTGAAAGACTTCGATCAATTTTCATTATGAGAAAACATACAAATTGTATCATTAGCAAAGAAAAGATGGATGCAAATGCATACTCATTTACATGGAACAATGTTCATCTTGAATCTAGCATTTCAACTCAATGGTCATGCATCAAACAAAGAAGTTATGGCAAATTTCAAAACCACATGTGAGTTGTTACTTCTAGGTACAGATGGTCAAGATGCATTCCACCAGAGAGTAGCTTATGTAAATCAAGAAGGATGTTTTGGAGATTTATGGCACATTGAAGTGATTCAAAGGAATCCACCTCCTATATGGTGGGAAAAGTATGGAGATGAAGCAGTGGAGTTGCAACATATACCTATGAGAGTGCTTTCAGTAACAGCTTCAAGTAGTAGTTGTGAACATAATTGGAGTGCATATGATTTTCATCATTCAAAACAAAGAAATTGCTTAAGTGTATCATGTGCCAATGATATGGTATACATTTCTTATAATATGCATTTGTTACATGCTCCAACCAAGATAGCTTCTATAGTAGCACAACAAACTTTCAGAGAATTTCAAACTCATGAAAGTTTAACAAATGATTCATGGAATGATCATGATTTAGATGTGGATCACAACGATGGTTCAGACATGGAAGAAATAGATGATATGGTACCTGTAATAGATACACCCTACCATCGCCATGAGTGACATGTTCTTCCTTTCAACAAATCTATTATATTGAGGTGTATATGACACTGTACACTAGCAACCAGAAATTCATTAAAATCAGAAGACATATATTCCTCCCCTTGATCAGAAAGGAGGGTGCCCATTTTACATGCTGATAGATTTTCACCCAAAACCAAAAACTGTTTGAAGCATGTAAACATCTCGGACTTTGCTTTTAGTGGATACACCCATGCATGCCTAGAAAAATCATCAATAAAAGTCACGAAGTAAAGGTAGTTCCCAAAGGAGGGTGTCTACATAGGACCACAGACATCACTATGAACAAGTTGCAACTTTTGAGTAGCTCAAACTCAACCATCTTTTGGGAACGAGGAATGCTGCATTTTTTCCAAAATGGAGCCTTCACAAACATGTTTACCTACCTCAAGTGGGTAGAGAGGAAACTATTTCAGATTTCTATAGGCATAGCAAACTAACAAAATTCAGATGACCAAAGCGTGCATGCCAAAGCTTTACATCTTACGTAGCCTGGGAATAGTGTATTGCACATGCTGAATCATTCACAAATTTTTCATAGTCTGTGAGCTCAAACAACCCATGACATAAAATGCCAGAAGCAACAATGACATCGCCATTTGATAGATCATGAATTGTACATCTGTCATCAACAAATTTCACAACCAAGCCAATCTTGGCTAATGTTGAAATTGATAATAGATATTTCTTGATCCCTAGCACAAATAAAGCATCCAACAATGTAAAAGAAGTACCATCAATAGTAGTCAAAATGATCTTACCAATTCCCATGATAGGATAAGAGAAGTTGTTGACGCATAAGATAGTATTCCCTGTAGGGGTAGGCTCAAGAGACGTGAAGAAACTGCATTGCGAGGTAATATGTTTGGTTACCCCACTATCAAAGTACCAAACATTTGAGTCTATTGTAGACATACACTGTTCATGAGAAGATGGGTCATAACAACCAACAATAGTAAATGCCCATTCTTCATTCTGCACAAGATAAGCAGAATCTCTTTTGGGTGTAGAGGCCTCTGCAACAACCATTCTAGACTTTTTCTTCTTTGCCTCTTTTGCAGCCTGTTTTGGACAACTCTTTATGACATGATCATTTCCTTTACAGTATTTGCAAACCAATTTTTGCTTTTTCTGTTTTCTTCTCATCTCTATCATCATTCTTTGATTGTACACAATTAACAGATTTCAACTTACTAGTAGATGAGCTCCATTTACCTTTGGCATTCTGACTAGCCAGGAAAGCTTGATCTGTAGCACGCACAATGGACCTATTTTGCCTAGACTGATCTTCCTGTAACATAACAAAGACTAACTCCTAAAATGTTAAGGCATTTGGATCGCCTTTCATCATCACTCAAAGAGTAGAAGAAAAACTCTAATATGAATGTGGAAGACCATTCAAAATAGTCTACGAAAGTGGACTGTCAAGCAAGACTTCATCAGCATAAATCAACTGCCCCTTCAAGTCTTTGATCTTTCTCAAAAAATATGTCTATGGAATCTCCTTCATTCATGTGCTCACTCTCCAACTCTTTTCAGAGATAAGCAACACGAGCCTCATTCCTTGCCTGGTATAAAGTGGTAAGTGTATCCCAAGCATCCTTTGTTGTTTTCTAGGAGTGAATGTGAGGAATAATGGCACGTTTGACAAACAAGGCTATCAACACATGTGCCTAAGCATCTCTACCATCCCAATGAAGTCTCTCTGAAGTAGGTGCGCCCAGAACCGCAACATGAACAGGAACCTCAAGAATATCACCATCTACATCACCTTCAGTAATTGTATTTGTGGGTGTAATAGGACGTTTTTCAACACCCTACACAATATTCCATAATCCTTTTGAAACCAATACATGATGCATCATATAAGCCCATATTGGGTAATTGGTACCATCCGACTTATCCTCAAGACCCAACATATGGAATACATCATTGCTTTTAGCCAAGGCCATTGACTAAAATACCCTAATGCAGAAAAATGATTGTATCTCAAAAAGTTGAACAAAACTGCCTGTCAAGTTGTGCTAAAGCTTAAGCAGACTTTGAGATGCTTATATTCGTGAACCAAAAGTTGCATATATCTTTGGCACAAAAGGACAAAATTGCCTACACAAGCACTATGATAGTGCATTCAGAGGCCAAAATGAGCTTAGATCACAATTTTGACACCACAAAGCAAAACTATTTTGAACTTCTAATCCCTCTGAGTATGCTCACCAATTTTTGTACAATTTTGAGACGTGTGATTGAAGGGGTGTCAACGATGCCCTGGATGAAGCGACGACCTACTTTGATACCAATTGTTGGAGTTTGAGGTCTACAAAAGCATGAAAACAGCACAAGGAAGAAGATGAAGCTTGGAGCAGAATACACAATATTGAATGTATTACCAAGAGAATTTATAAAGATACGTGACCCGTTAGGGTTATAGGCATATATACAAGCCGGGTGAAAAAAACCTCCTAAAGAGGGAAAAAGTGCCCCCGTGCTCCTAGTGTGTTTGCACACATCACCACCTAAATATATCAACAACATATAACTTTGGTCCGCTTGACCACTTTA
Organism: Ceratopteris richardii; assembly: GCA_020310875.1. Lineage (NCBI taxonomy): Eukaryota > Viridiplantae > Streptophyta > Polypodiopsida > Polypodiales > Pteridaceae > Ceratopteris > Ceratopteris richardii. The sequence goes on along the minus strand of CM035427.1, from coordinate 157,501,311 downwards.
CTTTCTCTTTGACCTGCTTGGTCACCTTTTATGATGTCGTATGAATAGAAACACCAAACTTGCTTCTAAACTTTTTTCCATTTGGAATTATGTTTGTTGCTTACATACCTTGCCTTGTTGTATAATTACTCCCTGTTGGAGAACAACCTTGGCTTGTCCACTAAATGCAAACCTTGCCTCGTGTTATCACCCTCTATTGGTAAAGTTGAGCACAAACTTGCCTTTTCTTCTCAATGAAAACCTTGCCTTTTTGTGTATCTTGACTTTTTGTGTATCTTGCATTTTTCTGTATCTTGGCCATCCTCTCTTGAGTACTTGACCTACATACTTGCCTTGTTTTCTCTCTGCAAACCTTGCCTTTCTATGTATCTTGGCCATCCTCTCTCAATTATTTGGTCTACATACTTGCCTTGTTTGCTCAATGAAGATGAGTCCACCCAGGATCTCTATTCTTCATTCTTAAGTAGAGAGATAGATAGAACTATTCCATCTACCCATACTACTTTGGAATCAAAATATGATTCCTTCTATAAAGTTAGTAACTATGAAGTCTATGTCTCAACTTCCATATCTCAAAATTTCTCACATGACTACCTGCTACTAGTTTCTGACTATTGCATTCTAATCAAACTTGATTTGCCCTTTTATTCCACAAATCTGAAGTCTATACTTCTACATACTTGCCTTGTTTGCTCAATGAAGATGAGTCCACCTAGGATCTCTATTCTTCATTCTTAAGTAGAGAGATAGATAGAACTATTCCATCTACCCATACTACTTTGGAATCAAAATATGATTCCTTCTATAAAGTTAGTAACTATGAAGTCTATGTCTCAACTTCCATATCTCAAAATTTCTTACATGACTACCTGCTACTAGTTTCTGACTATTGCATTCTAATCAAACTTGATTTGCCCTTTTATTCCACAAATCTGAAGTCTATACTTCTTCTGGAATAAATTGCTTTGTTCTATATCTAGAAATGTGGACTAATACTCACAACTATGAAGTTAAGATTACTAACTATGAACTAGATGCTTAATTCATAAGTATCTCAAACTTGTAGGTGTTCTAAGAGCTCTCTTGTAAGGTTTTAGAAGACCTTGAAACCTCTTACCTCTCAACTTATAACTCTTAAGACCTTGGCTAAGCTAGCCCTTATCTCAATTTGTCCTTTCTACAAAAGGCCAATTCTCTTTACTGAACTTATTTGAGGGTTTTCATATTCTCAACTCTTTCTAGCTATATTATTTTAAATCTTTCTCTTTTAAATCCTAAATTTATTCCTTTTGATCATAATGCTACTTGCATTCTTCTTGATCATGGAATCTTTGAGGATGAGCTATCCTCTATTGTAGTTTCTCACTAGACATCCTAGATTAGTTAGCTATGTAACTACTAAGTTCCTTATTCTAATGGCCTTGGAAACACTTTCCATTGCCTTAAGACCTCCCTTGGTCTTATACTTGAACTATTTTTCTCTTGGTCTTTGAAATCCATTCAATGATACCGTTCATGTGGTATCTACTATTTTACTATGATATCCATGAATGTGTACTTTTCTTTGATCAGAATGCTACTGGTCATGCATCAAATACCTTTGGGTCCTCTAGAGTTCTTTCTAGGATATGCTTGACTCATAGAACCCTAATATCTTTGAACTCTCGCCTCAAGTTCTTTGTCTATAGGTACCTTAGAGTGCTTTCTAAGATCCATTGATTCACAATATCATAAGATCTTAGGACTCATGCCTCTTGGCTTACTTGAAACTTTTTAAGTTTTGTGTTACTTTGCCCTTGTGTTAGGCATTGCTTCAATCATAAGCATATTTTTATTCAACCCCTAAGTTCTTATAATGTCTTTAAAGAAAGAGTGCGAGCACTATTGCTCCTTCTTTCACATCAAGAATAATTTTGGCTATTAAACTTCTACTACTTGTCTATGGTACTTTCATATCTTACATCATGCTTACTTGAAGTCTAGAGCTTTTCCAAAAAGTTCTCACTTGCAAGCCTAGATCTAAATAAATTAACCTTTTTAACTCATTTTTACTTTTGTCTCTTTAACTTAGAAGATTCAACTATACCCTAAATTTAGATCTATTACTAGTACACTTAGCTTCTTGTGTGTTCATCAACTAGTCACAAGCTTACTCTCTTATTCTTATACTCTAGAAAACTATATGAAGTATAGAGTTTAGAGTTAATATGTAACTTACATCATGACTTCTTATGGCATCTTTCAAGATAACTATTTCTTTGCCATCAATCATACGTAGATGTTCTAAACTTCTTCCTTTGTCTCTCTTAGACCTATCTTCTAGTATTGCATCAAGTTACTTTAACTAAAAGGTCTCTTGGAGGAAATCTAGGTGATATTGAGAATTCCATCCTCCAACCATTCCCAACCTAGATTTTCATTCACTTTCTAAAAGAAAACTTAGTCTACTCATGGAAATTTTACCACATACTTTATGCTCACCCTAACTTATCTTGGTGATAAATAAAATGGTCTTCTATAGATAGAAAATGCTTCATGCACTTCACATTTCTAGAACTTGTTATCGTTAGTGTCCATGTGAAAAGCCAAATGGCCACCGGACACTTCCTTGTATAAGTTCTTTAATAAAACATATAGTGGCCTGGTTAGTCAGAGACTGTAAGTTCGATCGCATTTGTAAGACCTAAGAAGTTTGTCTTCATGCTCTTTGTGTACTGTGTTTTCTGTGTATTCTGCACCACCTGTGCAAAGTACTGTGTGTGGCCTCAGGAGCTCGATTTTCTACTCCAAGCATATCGTCATGGAGCTCTCGAAAAGAAAAGCGCATTGTGGCACATCGGCATCGAAATACTTCACTGGTATCATAGCAGTTCGATGCAAAAAGATTTGTTCCTTTTGTGCAAGCGAAGCGAGCACCCCCCCAAGGCTTACAACTAAGGCGGTGACCAAGGCATAGACCTTGGCATACCTTGTCATTCGAGTCACCAAAGTCACCATTGGCATCGTTGGCTGCGCATGAGGGAGGACCTCAATGATCAAGGAAGATAGAGGTTCCCGGTACTTTCCTGGGAGGTCACCCATCCTAGTACTGTTCCCCCTAGAGCTCGCTTAACCGTGGCAATCTCTTGCCACTAAGCTACACTCTTATGGGTGTCTGAAGAAGGGGAAAGACTAAGGTTGACATTACCTTTAACATGTTTTGGTCCCTCAAAGCTTCATTCTTTGTTTTGAAAGCCTATTTTTTGAAGCATTTTTGGGTTTCTTTTGGAGCCATTTTGGAGTACTTTTGCACATAGTTCTCTTCACACAGGTCCGCGAACATCAAGAAGACTGTTCTTTGTACTTCTCTGATAATAAATATCAACCTTTGGGGTTGTGTTTTCAGCCACACTCACAAAACTGCAGGTTTCTAAAAAGGTTTTCAGTTTTGGTGGGAGCGACTGCTGCAAAATTATGCAGGTCTTTTGAGCCTAAAACATCAGAGTTGACAGACACTTGCAGGTGTTGTTGGCTAGTTTTCGGGATGTGCATTCAGCCTTTTTAGTGTCATTTTACTACATATATTGAGCACATACACACCATGTATGCTTCTGTGGATACCACTTATGTATGTCCATGTGGTCATTGATATAACGATTATGTTCTTGCATAACGCCTTTAACGTTTGAAAAAGAGGCTCGTGATGAGGTTTTCTTAACTGGGAGACACCCAGATGCAGGTGAAAGACTTACCCAGCCTCGCCATAAGAGATGTATGATAGTTGTTCATAGGTGCTCGATAAGCCTAGTTGGCTTCTATTGGGTAATTGATTATATGGAGTGGAGTCAGTGATCCACTATGCAGGTAAACATGTCAGTACTTGCAGTTTTATGATATTTTGACTCTGGTCATATGCTCATTTTGCAGAGGATACTCTGGCAAAATTTTTCTAGATTCTTGGTTTAGTCAACTATACAGTGGTCGATTTACTCTTTGATACACTTATTCGTTGGTGTTTGGACTCTTCTAGCTCCATTATCATTCTATTCAGTTCTCTACCATCATGGCATCAAAGGTCTCAGGCACATCTGGTGGATCAGGGTCTAGTGCAAGTGTTCCGAGGAGGAGCTATAACTTGTAGGGCAAAGACCATTTTGAGATCTGAAAATTTGATGGCACAAACTTTGCTCTATGGAAGAATCATATTAAAGATGTGCTGATTCAAAGGAGGCAATGGAAGCTAGTAAATAAGATTTCAAAGAAGCCTGCTGACATGGATGAAGATGATTGGGATGAGTTAGATGAAATGGCCAATGGTTGGCACTCAGAGTGGAGATGCATATAATGTTTGTGATTCTTTCCAAGGAAAGAATCAGCAATGTGGTAAGAGTAAGAACAAGGAAAAGAATGGTCAACGAAATAAGAGTATAAGTAAATCAAGGAAGAGGGATATCGAATGCCATTATTGTTATAAGAAAGGACATATGAAGAAAGACTGTTATGCATTAAAGAATGCTAAAGGTAAAGGATAGAACGTTGATGGGCATGTTAAACAGTTACCTGCACCATCTACTTCGACTGTGAAGATTGAAGAAATTAATGCTATTTTTAATGATGTTGATGTGTTGACACTTGATAGTATTGTGCCATCTGAGGCGTTTATGGTTGATTCTCTTTCCCACACATGGCTGCTAGATTTTGGTGCTTCTTTCCATGTGACATCACACACAGAATGGTTCTTTAATTATGCAGCAAAGTCTCTTGGTACCGTGAGACTTGGTGACTCTTACCACTGTGATGTTGTGGGGATTGGAGATGTGGTTGTGCAGTTCATTGATGGTTCAAAATGTACTATGCATAATGTACACCATATACCTCAATTATCACGCAGTTTGATGTCAGTTGGTCAGCTTGATGACCTTGCTTACAAGGTGGTGTTCTATGCTCAGTCCTTTTGCATATCAAAGGGAAATATGGTTATTGCAAAATAAAGCAAAGTTGGGTCACTTTATCCTTTATTTGTATCACAGAAAGAACATTTGTTAGCTGTTACTGAACAGCCTATGGCTTGTATTTGGCATGGTTGTTTGGACCATATATAGCGTAGTGGAATGGAAAATCTTTCTCCTTCTGGCTACTTATATGTGTTATCTTTCTCTGATTTTTCATTTTGTGAGCATTTTCAATATGGAAAGCAAACCAGAAATGTGCATAGAATGCACATTGACTCTTCAATTCAGCCTTTAGATCTCGTTCATACAGATGTGTGTGGTCCTATGCCCACTAGGTCCTTAGGTGGTTCTCTCTACTTTGTCACTTTCATAGATGATGCTACTAGAAAAGTTTGGGTATATCCTATCAAATCGAAGGATGAGGTATTCCCTACTTTCAGAAAATGGCTTGCTTCAGTTGAGACTGAAAAAGGAACTAAGCTTAAGGCTTTACATTCAAATAATGGGGGTGAGCATACCTCACATGAATTCAGCCTTTTCTGTCAGTCTAGAGGGATTCATAGAGAGTTTACAGCTCCTTATACCCTAGTACAAAATGGTGTAGCTGAGAGGATGAATAGAACTATTCAAGATAGAGTAGTCTCTATGTTGCATCATGCAAACCTCTCACAAGGATTTATAGTATTGACCGCAGTTCATGTGATTAACCTTTCACTTAGTATTGCCAAAGTTCTAAAAGTGGCACAAGAGTTATGGACAGGGAAGCCACCATATTATGATCATCTTCGAGTTTTTGGGTGTGAAGCATATGTTCATATACCCAAGAATCTTAGAGAAAAATTGGACCATAAGTCAAAGAAATGAATTTTCCTTGGATATGATCGAGAAGGACAATTTGGATATCGCTTATGGGATCCTGAAACAGGGACAGTGATCAAAACTAGTGATGTCATTTTCAATGAGTCTAAGATGCATAAACATCCCATTAAGGAGGTTGAAGTGAGAAGAGTGGTGTTTGAGGATACTAGTCCTCCGGTTAGCATGCATAAAAATGCTGCACATAGGGATGTTCAAGAGAATGTCCATTCAGATCAGTCTGCACATGTTCCTGTTCAGTAACCATTGAGACGTTCTGCACGTGTCTCACATCCACCTGATAGATATGTTCCAGGTTTAGATTTCGTTATGCTAACAGATGCCGGTGAGCCTTCTTGCTTTAGAGAGGCTATGCACACAGAGGTTCATGTCAAGTGGGAGTGTGCCATGAAGAGTGAGTTGGATTCTATTCACAAGAATGGTACTTGGGATTTAGTAACTTTGCCAAAGGGTAGGAAAGCTTTACCATGTAAATGGGTATATAAGATGAAATTCACATCAGATAGTGCTTCTCCAAAGTATAAAGCACGACTCGTTGCAAAGGGTTTTAAGCAACAACATGGTGTTGATTTCGAGGAAATCTTCTCTCCAGTGGTCAAGATGACTACCCTATGCATGTTGCTTGGATTTGTTGCAATGCAAGACTTAGAGCTAGTCCAAATGGATGTGAAAATTACTTTCTTGCATGGAGATCTTACAAATGAGATCTATATGGAACAACCAGAGGGTTATGTAGTTCCTGGCAAGGAAAGTCTAGTTTGTAAGCTTAAGAAGAGCTTGTATGGACTTAAACAGTCCCCTAGACAATGGTACCAAAAGTTTGATGCTTTTATGAAATCTCAAGGCTATTCTCGAAGCAATGAGGATCATTGTCTCTACACAAAGAGATGCTCAGATGGAAGCTTGATATGCTCGATACTTTATGTCGATGATATGTTGATTGCTGGGAAGTCCTCTTATGATTTGTCAGTTCTCAAAAAGAAGTTGAGTCAGACATTTGATATGAAGGATTTGGGGGATGCCAAAGATATTCTTGGTATGCGCATTACTCGTGATAGGAGTAAAAGATGCATATACTTGTCTCAAAGTGAGTACATATCCAAAGTACTTCAGCGGTTCAATATGCAGGGTGGAAAGGCATTGAGTACACCTTTACCCACATATGTTAAATTGAGCAAGGATTATTGCCCCAAATCAGATGAGGAAAAGAAATTCATGACCAAAATTCCCTATCAGTCTATTGTTGGTAGTCTCATGTACACTATGGTAGCTACGAGACCAGACATTGCATTTGTAGTGGGAGTTGTGAGCAGATATATGTCTAATCCTAGCAAGAAACATTGGGAAGCGGTCAAAATGATCTTGAGATATCTGAGTGGCACTAAGGACAAGTGTCTATGCTTAGGTAGAGGGAAAGCATCCATTATTGGTTACACAGATTCTGATTATGCTGGTTGTGTAGACAATCGTAAATCTACATCAGGGTTTCATTTTGCTAGAGATGCTATCTCTTGGAGATCTCGTCTTCAAGAATGTACAACTGTTTCCACCACAGAAGTAGAGTATGTTGCAGCAAGTGAGGCATGTAAGGAAGCATTGTGGCTTTCTCGTCTTGCTTGTGATATGGGTTTACCTCAGCATGTACCTCGCTTGCTCAGTGATAGTCAGAGTGACATTGCTTTGGCTAAGAATCTGGTCTATCATGCAAATACCAAGCACATTGAGGTGAGGTATCACTTCATTAGAGATTGCTTAGCTAGTGAGCACATTATTCTTGAGAAGGTTCACACTCAAGTTAATGCTGCAGATGCTTTGACTAAAGCTCTACCACAGGATAGCTCTCGACACTGTTGTCACTTGATGGGGGTTACTTGATTCTTGATCTTACACAGTCACTTGTATACTGTGTAACATGCCCATCAGGTGGGAGGTATAGCTTTTATACTTACACTAACGTATTCTTTATCATTCTTTATTTTTCTCTCATAGTTACTTTGGCCATGTTGGCCTTTAGTGGGAGATTGTTATTGTTAGTGTCCATGTGAAAGGCCAAATGGCACCGGACACTTCCTTCTGTATGTTCTTTAATAAAACATATAGTGGCATGGTCAGTCATAGACTGTAAGTTCGACCGCATTTGTAAGACCTAAGAAGTCTGTCTTCGTGCTCCTTGTACTGTGTTTTCTGTGTATTCTGCAGCATCTTTGCGAAGTACTGTGTGCAGCCTCAGGAGCTCGGTTTTCTACTCCGAGCATATCATCTGGAGATCTCGAGAAGGAGAGCGCATTGTGGTGCATTGGCATCGAAATACTTCAGAAATCATATCATCTATGTTTGCATGCATGCACTCATGCATTTTCTTGTTAATTGAAGTTACTATACAAGCATTCAATTATGTTACTATAACACCATGTGGCTACATAAAAGTCTCGTAGCATTTCTCCAAGAAAATAAAGCTAGAAAAAAAAAGAATAACCATGATACAATGAAATGCATAAGGCTAGTGGTGGGCAAAACACTTTCTTTTCCCCAAAAACCTGTAAATTTTTTTTTTTGCAACATCTATTGTTGGGCACTACATGCATGTCAATATCTTTGTTCTCTCTCCAAAACTTGCACAAAGGTTCTAAAACACACAAAGAAAATGTATGCATACCAGTGTATGTTAATGTAACTTCATGTGCAGAGATGAATTCATATCAAAGCTAACTTTGATGCACATGCCAATGTTAGTTTCATAAGATTGGAAGCAAAAATAATGCAAGATTATAAATTATGATGCAAAAATTATTCAAATGAATGTAATTTAGAGAAAAAAAATATGATTTGGAGGTATAAGAATAAATGCATTCCTATCTCAAATGGTACAAAATGTGATTAGGAACTCCTAATCAACATAATTGGACACTTAAGTCACTCAAAAAGAGTTTCTTGCTAGTTAACAACCATCTAAAAGCTTATCTAGAGATGAGTTTAAAAGGCAAAACTATGGCATATGACCACTCAAAAGAAAAGGCTTGAAGTGCAAAATCTAAAACAATTTGAATTTCTTGATTTGGACCTTCCACGAGGAAGTTATGGTCCAAATAGTGGAGCTAGGTGTCCAAATAGTGGAGCTAGGTGGCTGGGAAGCATCTCTCTTTGGAGAGGTATGTAGAGAATTTAATGCTTTGCAAAGATGGTATAAAAGAAACAAGATGTGGCATGTGAGCACTGATTAGAAATATCTCCAAATGAGGAACACATCACTTTGAATTTCTTAATTTGGGTTTACTTACCTCAAGATATGCTCAATTCAATACACCTATGTATGCTCATAACGACCTCATATAGATGGAAAATGAAGCTCCCAAGAGAGGGGAAGCTCAAAGAGTACAGGAAACAACCAGATATGCACACATGTATTGATTTTCTATCCCACATGCAAGTTAGACCACCTTATGCAGATATAAAATGTACATATTACCTCATTTTGCATCAACTCAAAGGAGAAGAGAAGGCAAGTTGGCTATCTTACCCTCTCTCTCCCTCTCTCTCTTTCTCTCTCTCCCTCCCTCTCTCTCTCTGATCATGCAAGAAATTGGGAGCACAGGGGCATCACCTTCTTCACACTCTATGAACTCGGACATGCAAACAAGTGGTCAAATGAGGCACCACAAAAGCTCATTCTTTCTGTAGAACATGAGCACTTTTGTAGATCAATGGAGGAAATCAATGAAGAAAATCCAAGAACACTAAAAGAGGATTATGATCTCTCTCATCCCCAAGAATCTACTACATTGTGCTCTAATACCAAATGTGAGACTCTTCTCACAATGAAGTTTGAAAAAATGTTGTGTGTGCTACTCTCCTCCCATCCTATTTATCCTCTTGCTCCAAGATTATAAAGCTTCTAGAGTGCTCTAGTGTGACATGTGGCCATCATGCACACCCACTCTACTTTCTAAGGTGGAACCTTTGGATAACCCCGGAGCTAGGAACCTTAGCAATTCATGCTCTTGTTCCAATACACAATGATATATGATTCAGCTTGGATCTATGTCTAACAGTATTACCACGTGAATGTAACAAAATAAGTCACCCATTAGGGTTATTGGCAGATATACAAGCCCAACAGAAAACCTTCTAAAGAGGGAAAAAAGCACCCAGATAGTCCTAAGTCTGTTCACACATATCACTACCAAAATAAATCAACAATAGTAAATAATAAGCTTAACTGAATTGTCACATATTTAACCATAGTGGTAAGTCACTTCTTATTCATAGAAACATATTTTGGAGTAGTGGTATTTGGATTTTCTTTCAACCCTTTAATGTTCCTCTTCTCCATATATGCACTAATGAGTTACAACTTTTCACTCATGAAGATTTTTTCTTTCAAAGCTCCAAATGGACCATACTTCTTGTCAAAGAGGGCGAACTATTGGAGAAGAAATGAGTTTCTCCAAAAAGATGACATGGTTGAATCATCTCATACCCTTGTCACTTTATGACATTTCTTTTCCCATTAGTTGATCATTGTCCTCAGTGATCAATTGTTTGACCTCCCAAGGCCTTTGAACTTCTTAACATCTTTCATAATTATGGAAGATTTATTTTACATTAACACATCACTATGTGTGGACTCTCATAAAGCCTTTAGTTTCCCTTTTGGATATCTTTCAATCCAAATTCTTATTACCACTAACTTATGGCTAATAAGAAGGGAAACATTGCTTGGCTTGTACTTTAAGTCCTTGGCCTTGCAAATCAAGCATGCCATGGGTTTTATGGAGCTTGAGGATCCATAAATAGAACTTGAAGCTTAAACTTTTTTTTATCTATGTCACAGTTTCTTGGGTTTTGGATTAAGCAAGCACATAAAAAGCATAAAAGTATAATGGTTATTGAGTCACATGCCATGAATGTACCATTAAACTTGTATGTTTCTTTTTTTAACTTCAATTCAACTTTTAACCTTAAAATTAATTAACTTGATCTCTCTTTCTATTGTCCCATGAACCCGTGCATATACGGTACCATGTACTAAAGTGCATGCTTAATGTATGCCAAAAATATATAATTTCCTTATTGGAGGATGCTTAGCATGCATAAGGTTTAAACATTGAACCCCTCTTTAAAGCATGAATGTAATTCACATTCGGAACTCCATTGAATGCAAGAATCTATATTCATTGTATGCTCACACTTTCCATTCGAGTTCATGTCATGCTATGATGGACATTCCATGGCCATCCTTATGAACTGATTCCCTTTCATGCTAATGGAAAATATTATTCTATTTATGTATGCCTTAAGTTCATCAATTTAAATGATTAAATCCATGCACCATTGTAAGTGTATGTGCATCTCACCTACCTCTTTTCTTTGGTACTTAAATGCATTATTGTAGCATGGCAAAACAAGCAAATACAGATGGATGGTTTTGGAACTAGCACTTACCTCCATCACAACTACCTCTTTCCTTTGCATCCATGCATAGCGAGGCTTAGACCATTCTGACTCTCCAATATTCTTCATTGGGCTTTTATACTTATTTGTATGCCCATGTATGCATATATGTTTATTAAAACTCTAATCATTATATGCTCACATTTTCCATTCGAGTTCATGCCATGTTATGATGGGCATTCCATGCCCATCCTTATGAAGTGATTCCTTTCATGCTAATGAAAAATATTATTCTAGTTGTGTATGCCTTAAGTTCATCAATTTAAATGATTAAACCCATGCATCATTGTAAGTGTATGTGCATCTCACTTACCTCTTTTCGTATGCACTTAAATGCATTATTGTTGCATGGCAAAACAAGAAAATATAGATGGATAGTTTTGGAACTAGCACTTACCTCCATCACAACTACCTCTTTCCTTTACATCCATGCATAGCAAGGCTTATACCATTATGACTCTCCGATATTCTTCATTGGGATTTTATACTTACTTCTATGCCTAGGTATGCATATATGTTTATCAAAGCTCTAATCATGTGTTTATGCATACTTCCACTTTCTTGCACAAACAAACATGTATAAAGGGCTTCTTTTTATTCTTTTGCATGCTCAAACATGCCTCTACCCTTCCTGGATACTCCATCTACCCTTCTTGGATGCTCACTATCTTAGAGGAAATAGATGGTGTTAATAGATTCAAGATACAAAAAATAACACACAAATAATGTGTGTGAAATGTAAGAAGAGAGCTTTCAAATTGCTCAAGAAACATAGAAAGCTCATTTTCTAACTATTCTTGGATCTTCAAAGTGACCAAAAATAACTTATAAGAACAACGAACTAATCCCTTTATAATTTGCACTGAGATGAGGTCGATACACGTTCCATATATGCCATATTCATCCGGCTGAGTGGGCCTTTCATTGCCGCCCAAGGGCTGTTCAAAGGCTCTCTTTGGTGGCTATGATCCCTCTAACGGGGGCACTTGTTGGAACTGAAGGACTCACCAGGCAAGAAAGCTTACGAAGGGAGTCAGAGAGAAGAGAAAGTACAAGCAGACAGAGCAGTCAACGACGATCTGGCAAGTAGGCCAATATTTTTTCAGGACACTAACGCATATAAAAGAGGTGGACACACAAGGAGAAGGAGCAAGTAGGGAGCTCCAGGAAATGTATGTCAAAATGTTATTAGAAACCCCTACAAAAATAGTGATTTTCATCACTAAAAACGATTGTAAATACCATTTCATATTTTTGTAGCTCCATTTTGTGCAAGCCAAGGAGTCCTTGAGCTTGAGGAGCTTTAGAAGTACCTACCTGTCAGTTTTCACATTTTTTAGACTTCGTTTGAACCTCCAAATAGGGTAGAGAACCTAATTTTTAACTAGGTAGGACACTAGGTCTGGACACGGCCAAAACCTAGTCAAAAACTATAAATAGAGCTAGAGAGCTCATTTTTGAGGCTAGCTGGTAATTGATTTGAACTTGTAAGAGCTCTTTGAAAGTAATCTAAGAACTCCATTGCTTCTCACTCTTTGTCTTACTGTGTGTGCGCGTGTGTGTGTATGTGTGTGCATGTTGGTGTGCTTCTCACTCATGCACTTGTGCCTTCACTTGCTCGAGGTCTTCATACCATCCTCACGTCTTCCTGGATTGACATTAAAGGAGGTGCTACTCATCACTGAGCTACACCAAATTTTGGCGCCGTTGCCGGGGATCGAGCTTTGAGGACAAGCATGTGATGGTAAGACGTAGATTTGAGACGTTGGCGTTGTAGGTAATCTCTTTACTTTTCTTATTTTTCTCTTTCTTACCTCACCACCATCATCACCATCATCATCCTCACCATATCCGATCTCCATCTCCATCATCGTGAAAATTTTCAGTTTCTGATCATATCACCTTCTCCACCTCATTTCCCTCATTCCACTTGTGAGAGAGAGCGAGAGAGCGAGAGAGCGATATTGTGTGCGTTGTTTTTGCATGTTTCTTGAGCTTTCTTGCAGGTACTTGCTGCATCATCACCTCCAGCACGCTGCGCACGTACGGAAAACTCAAAAACTATCTGTGTGTCGCCGACCTCTATCGATCGCGATCGACAGAAAAAACACCCATTTGGTAAAACAAAGTGCACCACTGTAACAAGCATAAAGAGCACATTCCAAATCACTAAACAAAATTGAAAAATTCCATGTTTCTCTGTCAATCGCGATCAACACCATCGATCGCGATCGACAGACCCTGTCAATCGTGACCGACAGACTTGTCAATCACGACCGATAGACCCCACGACCGACTGACTGCCACGTAGGACCCTGTCAATCGCGATTGACACCGTCGATCGCCATCGACAGCCACGACCGACACCTCTGTCAGTTGCGATTGACACCGTCGATCGCGACTGACTGAATTTCAACGATTGATTGACTTGTTCGCGTAGCCACGTGTTCATCGCGACGGACACATCCCCGATTGACTGAAATTACGGCGAAAAACCCGGAAAAAGTGTCGATCCCGATTGACACCATCGATCGCGATTGACAGGACTCACGACCGACTCTGTCGATCGCGATTGACACTATCAATCGTGACTGACGTGTCGATCGTGACTGATAGCCCCGATGGACACCTCTGTCAATCGCGATTGACAGACCTGTCGATCGCGATTGATAGGCTTTTCGGCCAAAAAATTAGGGTTAATTTTTACAAGTCCTTGGGGAAATTTGGGCATAATTAGAGAGTCATTAGTGATTTGTGAGGTCCCTACACATGTGATTTTGAGAAAAATCCTATGATCTGTTAGCCTGTTTGAACCCTGTTTTAAGTCCAAAACCGTGAATTGACATAACTTTCTCATACGAAATCCGTTTGATGTGATTCTTGTCTTGTTGGAAAGCTCGTTACGGTTAAATTAAGGTCAGGATTATTAGATAGGGTATTTTGAAGTTGACCATACCCAGGGGAAACATAATTCAGGGATCTCTAGAATTGTTTTCCAAAAAAGCATCATTGTGCAAATTGGTGTTTGTGTTACATGAATGAAAGTGATTGGTTCTATCTTTGGAATCTAAGTCTTGAGCTAACTTGGGAACTCTTACAGATATATTGCGAGCATTGAAGGGCATTCTAAGCAAGAGTAAGGGCAAGCTTGGGAACACGCTTAGGCTAAGAACGACTAGTGATAGGAGTAGGCCAGGGCGACGATAGGAATTTATCAAGAAGGAAACAAAAGGTTGGAAACTCTCAACTCCCCTTTGTCAATTCCCAGCTTAGGCTAAGAACGACTAGTGATAGCAAGCTTGGCAACCAAGAAGGAAACAAAAGGTTGGAAACTCTCAAGTCCCCTTTGTCAATTCCCAGCTTAGGCTAAGAACGACTAGTGATAGGAGTAGGCCAGGGCGGCGATAGGCATTTATCAAGTTGAAGAATACCTAAATATTCAAGTTCAAGCTAACGACATAATCTTTGTACGGTCGAGAACTTTAAAGGAAAAGAACTTAACGTGGAACGATCAACTTCAAGTGCGGAAATACACTCAAGTATACCTGACGACGTGATATCAGACAAGAGTATAAACACGATAATCAACATAAAAAGGAATCAAGTAAGTGGTACAAAGGAACTCAGCAACGAGGTTGTACTTGGGAAAAATTTGGGCTATTCGATTAGGCTTATGAACCTTAGATCAGGGCGACATCTAGGGAGAGATAGACAAAGTCTTAGGTCTTCAGAGGCTAGTGTCAACCACATTGCTAGGTCTTGGGCCCAGTAGTTGAGCCACCACTCATACTACCCTAGCTATGAGACTAGTGAATCAGAGATGTCTCAAGGCATGGATAGACCTACGAGAAGTTCAGGAGTGCCATACTTGCACAGGGTAGAAGGCCCTTACAAAACGCAGCTGGAATACCTTAGGACCAACCGATTAGGTGCTAGCATCTATGAGGACGGCCTAGGAAGATCTGTAGTACATATTAAAAATCCTGACCAATCCATTGGACTAGAGCGCTCAGCTGTCAAGTTCAAAAATGGAGCATACTTAGACAAGGAAGGGACAATATATGTAGTCACCAGTCATCCAGATAGGACTGATGAATTTGGGAATGTGGTCCCAGAAACGGACTTAGGTGACCTAGAGCAAGGGAACATGGGTGAAGAACCTAGGACCCCCCGAGGCAATTCTGTTCTCACTAGGATTATCACACCAGAGTGGGTTCCCCAGGACAACAAGAGCATAGATCTGCTTCTGAACCGAGAAACTGACGAAGCCTTTTGGAGGTATAAATCCGATCGGCCAATTGATATAGGAACAATCATGATCTATGAGTTTAAGGATCCTGATAGCCCAGGCAGAGTGACCTACTTAGATCACGCTTCAGAGAGGATCTTTGTGGTGACAGAAAATGATAGGCATGCTTACACTTGGAAAGGTGAATTTATTTTCCCCCAACCAAGATCGAATGTGTCCTATGGTCACCCTGGAGCGGGAACATCCCAAGCTCATGGAACTCAAAGAGACAGGAGTAGAGATAGGCCAGGAGTAAGCTTTGCCAACCCAGGGGGCAGAGAAAGAACAAGGATGGAAACAAATAGAGTAGAGCCTGAGGTACTTAGAGCTCACAGGAATCAAAGAAATGTGGATGAGTTCCCTCTACCACGACCTAGAGAACACACCAGGATTTTGAGACCGACTCAGTTAGTTAAGTCCATGAAGAATTACTTCGATGGCACAGGAGACCCATACGATCATGTGGCCGAGTTTAGGCAAGTCTTGAGAGCAAAACATGTTGAGGACCTATTCACGCAATATAATGCCTTTGGTCTAACCCTTAGGAACACAACCCTTACGTGGTTTCAACCATTGAATGAGAGACAATTCAGGAGCATAGACCAACTCCTAGAGGCCTTCATTATTGAATTCTCTAAGAGTGGCATAAGACATAATACCTCCTCATTGATTCACAGCTTCAAGCAAACCCCTCAAGAGACCGTGAGACTTGCAGGAAGAAGATTTAGGCAATATCTTGAAAGATGCCCTGTTTCGGAGCTCCCCACACCAGCTAAGCAAGTGGCTTTATTCTTGGATGGATTGCTAAGTACAAAGTTGAGATCCTATGTGTACTTGAAGGACCCTAGGGCCATAGAAGAGTGTGTACGCATGTGCATTGACATCGAGGATAACCTAGGGGAGGAGCTAGAGCTTTCCAAAATCTACAAAGATTCAGATAGTACCTCTAGCCTCTCTTCCTCACAATCCACATCTATTGAGGAACTTGCGGAGAAAGTAGCTCAAAAACTAGGTGTCTCTAGTAAACAAATTCCTAGATTTGCACCAGTCAAAAGGTGCTATACTTGTGGAGGTGACCATATGGCGAACGTGTGTCCCATTACGGCTCAACCCCAAGTAAATCCGAGTAGCCAATACTGTACCATAGAACGGAGATACACAAATCACACAGCACAAGACTGTCCATACAATAAGCAAGCAGTTAGGCAAACCTACCCTCAGCCATACCCTCAACAAGGCAGATATCAGAGTCAATACCCACCACCACAGTATACTAGGCCTCAGCAAAATTACCAACCGCAATATCTGGCCCAACTGAGACCCCAGCCAGTGCTAGCACAACAACCACCTGCTCCTACTAATGTGATCCCTGTAAAGTATGCAGCTACAGAAGAAAACCTGAATAGGGCCATAGTGCCAGTAACCCCACTGCTATCAGGAAGTGATCCCAGTGACCATAGCTTCGATTCTACACATGTTGATAGCCCCCAGGCCTACTACATGCAGTCTCCTGAACATGGTGAGTCCTACTATAGTGAAGAGCCAAATGAACTAGTTGGGAGCCTGATTACACAAACGTCATGTATGCAAACCCCAACCCTAGACCTCAACTTAGGCAAGTAAGACCCCCATTCCCTAGAGGACCATGCTACAGATGTTAGGGAGATCACCTCATTCGTGATTGCCCCATGCCTGCACCTACACAACCCCAGTCAGTGACAATCCAGGGCTTTTGCCAAGAGTGTGGAAAAGAGCATCTCTTACGAGATTGCCCAAAGAACCCAAATAACATGCCAAAAATTACTCCTATCAATGTTATTGGGTTGGTAGTAGACTCTACAGGAAGTGTGACATCCACTGCACCAATACAAGTGGTCACTAGAGCCCAAGCCTTACAGCAGAACCCAGGTGTAGGCCAGGAAAAGAGCCCAGATGTTAGTGAAACAGAGAGCATGACAAAGAAAAGAACTAGAGCTTGGAGAGATAGTCGTGAAAGAATGAAAAGGCAATGGGCAAAAAAGATGAATGAACTCGAGGAAAGCTCAGAGAAACAAAGGCCAGGATAACTGAACTCACATCTCAAACTCCCTCTCACACCACCTCACCTCCACCATTCCCAACTCCATCCGACTCGCCACCTTCCAACCCGCCTCACCTAATCCCACCACCCCCTAGAGTAGGATCAGTCCTAGCAGATCCCACTCTCGAGGACCTAAACATGATGCTCAAAGCATATCAGGCCAGAATCCAAGAAGGGCCAAACGTAACTGATAACACTATTTGTAGGCTTCTGGTGGCCAACCCTTCACATGGATGCACATACCTACGTGAAATGGTGTGATGTGTGTCAGAGAACTGTATCTTATACGCAAAGATGAGATGCCCCTGAAACCTATGATGGGTGGACGTGCATTCTCTAAGTGGGGAATAGACTTTGTAGGTCCTATTAATCCCCCAGCCAAGGGTTCACATGCTGAATACATCATTGTTGTCACAGACTATCTAACGAAATGGGTAGAGGTAAAGGCTACGACAAAGAACGACGCTCAGACAACTGCTAAATTCTTGTTTGAGAATGTATTCACAAGATACGGGCTACCTATAGAGCTAGTAAGTGACAGGGGCACTCACTTCTTGAATGAAGTTATTGAAAATCTACTCCAAGAATTCTTGGTAGTACATAAGAAGTCTGCCCCCTATCACCCTCAAGCTAATGGGCAAGCCGAAAGCACCAATAAGATCCTATGCAATGTATTGACAAAATTAGTGAACAATAAATGCTCTGATTGGGACAAACAGCTACACCATGTTGTTTGGGCATACCGAGTCGCCTACAAAACGGTACTCCAAGCCACCCCCTTTCAGATGGTATTTGGCCAAAATGTTGTGCTACTGTTGGACTTCTTAATACCTACATTGAAAGTAGCACAAGAGCATGAATGGACGGGTCATGAACTCTCCTCTAGAATTTTTGACCTTGAACGATTAGGAGAAACAAGACTGAGAGCGGCTGCAGGGATATACATAGCTAAGAAACGACAAAAGGCATACTTTGATGCCCACATTAAGGAGAAAGGTCTGAAGGCAGGCGACCTAGTACTAGTCTACACTTTGAAACAACATGCGAGGAAACTAGAGAAAAGAGGCTACGGACCCATGATCATTAATAGAATCTCAACAAGTGGAGCAGTACAACTAGCCACATTAGAAGGCGACGTTCTCCCAAGCTACATAAGCGGATGCAGGGTCAAGTTGTATCAGGAACCTCTCACAGTCCTTGGAAAGAATCACGAACATTATATGCATCTCCACTCTGAGTGCCAACCATTGGCCATTTCATCTAACTCATCCCAATCATCTTCATCCATGTCAGCAGGCTTCTTTGAAATCTTATTTACTGGCTTCCATTGCCTCCTTTGAATCAGCACATCTTTAATATGATTCTTCCATAGAGCAAAGTTTGTGCCATCAAATTTTCGGATCTCAAAATGGTCTTTGCCCTGCAAGTTATAGCTCCTCCTCGGAACACTTGCACTAGACCCTGATCCACCAGATGTGCCTGAGACCTTTGATGCCATGATGGTAGAGAACTGAATAGAATGATAATGGAGCTAGAAGAGTCCAAACACCAACGAATATCAACCACTGTATAGTTGACTAAACCAAGAATCTGGAAAAATTTTGCCAGAGTATCCTCTGCAAAATGAGCATATGACCAGTGTCAAAATATCATAAAACTGCAAGTACTAACATGTTTACCTGCATAGTGGATCACTAACTCCACTCCATATAATCAATTACCCAATAGAAGCCAACTAGGCTTATCAAGTACCTATGAACAACTATCATACATCTCCTATGGCGAGGCTGGGTAAGTCTTTCACCTGCATCACCGAAGAGATCCCGACGTCTGGGTGTCTCCCAGTTAAGAAAACCTCATCACGAGCCTCTTTTTCAAATGTAAAAGGCTTTATGCAAGAACATAATCGTTATATCAAGGACCACATGGACATACATAAGTGGTATCCACAGAAGCATACATGGTGTGTATGTGCTCAATATATGTAGTAAAATGACACTAAAAAGGCTGAATGCACAGCCTGAAAACTAGCCAACAACACCTGCAAGTGTCTGTCAACTCTGATGTTTTAGGCTCAAAAGACCTGCATAATTTTGCAGCAGTTGCTCCCACCAAAACTGAAAACCTTTTTAGAAACTTGCAGTTTTGTGAGTGTGGCTGAAAACACAACCCCAAAGGTTGATATTTATTATCACAGAAGTACAAAGAACAGTCTTCTTGATGTTCGCGGACCTGTGTGAAGAGAACTATGTGCAAAAGTACTCCAAAATGGCTCCAAAAGACACCCAAAAATGCTTCAAAAATAGGCTTTGAAAACAAAGAATAAAGCTTTGAGGGACCAAAACATGTTGAAGGTAATGTCAACCTTAGTCTTTTCCCTTCTTCAGACACCCACAAGAGTGTAGCTTAGTGGCAAGAGATTGCCATGGTTAAGCGAGCTCTAGGGGGAACAGTACTGGGATGGGTGACCTCCCAGGAAAGTACCGGGAACCTCTATCTTCCTTGATCATTGAGGTCCTCCCGCATGTGCAGCCAATGATGCCAATGGTGACTTTGGTGACTCGAATGACAAGGTATGCCAAGGTCTATGCCTTGGTCACCGCCTTAGTTGTAAGCCTTGGGGGGGTGCTCGCTTCGCTTGCACAAAAGGAACAAATCTTTTTGCATCGAACTGCTATGATACTAGTGAAGTATTTCGATGCCGATGTGCCACAATGTGCTTTTCTTTTTGAGAGCTCCATGACGATATGCTTGGAGTAGAAAATCGAGCTCCTGAGGCCACACACAGTACTTTGCACAGGTGGTGCAGAATACACAGAAAACACAGTACACAAAGAGCATGAAGACAAACTTCTTAGGTCTTACAAATGCGATCGAACTTACAGTCTGTGATTGACCAGGCCACTATATGTTTTATTAAAGAACTTATACAAGGAAGTGTCTGGTGGCCATTTGGCTTTTCACATGGACACTAACGATAACAAGTTCTAGAAATGTGAAGTGCATGAAGCATTTTCTATCTATAGACGACCATTTTATTTATCACCAAGATAAGTTCGGGTGAGCATAAAGTATGTGGTAAAAGTTCCATGAGTAGACTAAGTTTTCTTTTAGAAAGTGAATGAAAATCTAGGTTGGGAATGGTTGGAGGATGGAATGCTCAACATCACCTAGATTTCCTCCAAGAGACCTTTTAGTTAAAGTAACTTGATGCAATACTAGAAGATAGGTCTAAGAGAGACAAAGGAAGAAGTTTAGAACATCTACGTATGATTGATGGCAAAGAAATAGTTATCTTGAAAGATGCCATAAGAAGTCATGATGTAAGTTACATATTAACTCTAAACTTTATACTTCATATAGTTTTCTAGAGTATAAGAATAAGAGAGTAAGCTTGTGTCTAGTTGATGAACACACAAGAAGCTAAGTGTACTAGTAATAGATCTAAATTTAGGGTATAGTTGAATCTTCTAAGTTAAAGAGACAAAAGTAAAAATGAGTTAAAAAGGTTAACTTATTTAGATCTAGGCTTGCAAGTGAGAACTTTTTGGAAAAGCTCTAGACTTCAAGTAAGCATGATGTAAGATATGAAAGTACCATAGACAAGTAGTAGAAGTTTAATAGCCAAAATTATTCTTGATGTGAAAGAAGTAGCAATAGTGCTCGCACTCTTTCTTTAAAGACATTATAAGAACTTAGGGGTTGAATAAAAATATTCTTATGATTGAAGCAATGCCTAACACAAGGGCAAAGTAACACAAAACTTAAAAATTTTCAAGTAAGCCAAGAGGCAAGAGGCATGAGTCCTAAGATCTTATGATATTGTGAATCAATGGATCTTAGAAAGCACTCTAAGGTACCTATAGACAAAGAACTTGAGGCGAGAGTTCAAAGATATTAGGGTTCTATGAGTCAAGCATATCCTAGAAACAACTCTAGAGGACCCAAAGGTATTTGATGCATGACTAGTAGCATTCTGATCAAAGAAAAGTACACATTCATGGATATCATAGTAAAATAGTAGATACCACATGAACGGTATCATTGAATGGATTTCAAAGACCAAGAGAAAAATAGTTCAAGTATAAGACCAAGGGAGGTCTTAAGGCAATGGAAAGTGTTTCCAAGGCCATTAGAATAAGGAACTTAGTAGTTACATAGCTAACTAATCTAGGATGTCTAGTGAGAAACTACAATAGAGGATAGCTCATCCTCAAAGATTCCATGATCAAGAAGAATGCAAGTAGCATTATGATCAAAAGGAATAAATTTAGGATTTAAAAGAGAAAGATTTAAAATAATATAGCTAGAAAGAGTTGAGAATATGAAAACCCTCAAATAAGTTTAGTAAAGAGAATTGCCCTGTTGTAGAAAGGACAAATTGAGATAAGGGCTAGCTTAGCCAAGGTCTTAAGAGTTATAAGTTGAGAGGTAAGAGGTTTCAAGGTCTTCTAAAACCTTACAAGAGAGCTCTTAGGACACCTACAAGTTTGAGATACTTATGAATTAAGCATCTAGTTCATAGTTAGTAATCTTAACTTCATAGTTGTGAGTATTAGTCCACATTTCTAGATATAGAACAAAGCAATTTATTCCAGAAGAAGTATAGACTTCAGATTTGTGGAATAAAAGGGCAAATCAAGTTTGATTAGAATGCAATAGTCAGAAACTAGTAGCAGGTAGTCATGTAAGAAATTTTGAGATATGGAAGTTGAGACATAGACTTCATAGTTACTAACTTTATAGAAAGAATCATATTTTGATTCCAAAGTAGTATGGGTAGATGGGATAGTTCTATCTATCTCTCTACTTAAGAATGAAGAATAAAGATCTTGGGTGGACTCATCTTCATTGAGCAAACAAGGCAAGTATGTAGACCAAATAATTGAGAGAGGATGGCCAAGATACATAGAAAGACAAGGTTTGCAGAGAGAAAACAAGGCAAGTATGTAGGTCAAGTACTCAAGAGAGGATGGCCAAGATATAGAAAAATGCAAGATACACAAAAAGTCAAGATACACAAAAAGGCAAGGTTTTCATTGAGAAGAAAAGGCAAGTTTGTGCTCAAGTTTACCAATAGAGGGTGATAACACAAGGCAAGGTTTGCATTTAGTGGACAAGCCAAGGTTGTTCTCCAACAGGGAGTAATTATACAACAAGGCAAGGTATGTAAGCAACAAACATAATTCCAAATGGAAAAAAGTTTAGAAGCAAGTTTGGTGTTTCTATTCATACGACATCATAAAAGGTGACCAAGCAGGTCAAAGAGAAAGTAAAGTGGTCAAGCGGACCAAAGTTATATGTTGTTGATATATTTAGGTGGTGATGTGTGCAAACACACTAGGACCACGGGGGCACTTTTTCCCTCTTTATGAGGTTTTTGTCACCCAGCTTGTATATATGCCTATCACCCTAACGGGTCACGTATCTTTATAAATTCTCTTGGTAATACATTCAGTATTGTGTATTCTGCTCCAAGCTTCATCTTCTTCCTTGTGTTGTTTTCATGCTTTTGTAGACCTCAAACTCCAACAATTGGTATCAAAGCAGGTCGTCGCTTCATCCAGGGCATCGTTGACACCCCTTCGATCACACGTCTCAAAATTGTACAAAAATTGGTGAGCATACTCAGAGGGATTAGAAGTTCAAAATAGTTTTGCTTTGTGGTGTCGAAATTGTGATCTAATCTCATTTTGGCCTCTGAATGCACTATCATAGTGCTTGTGTAGGCAATTTTGTCCTTTTGTGCCAAAGATATATGCAACTTTTGGTTCATGAATATAAGCATCTCAAAGTCTGCTTAAGCTTTAGCACAACTTGACAGGCAGTTTTGTTCAACTTTTTGAGATACAATCATTTTTCTACATTAGGGTATTTTAGTCAATGGCCTTGGCTAAAAGCAATGATGTATTCCATAAGTTGGGTCTTGAGGATAAGTCGGATGGTACCAATTACCCAATATGGGCTTATATGATGCATCATGTATTGGTTGCAAAAGGATTATGGAATATTGTGTAGGGTGTTGAAAAAAGTCCTATTACACCTACAAATACAATTACTGAAGGTGATGTAGATGGTGATATTCTTGAGGTTCTGTTCATGTTGCGGTTCTTGGCGCACCTACTTCAGAGAGACTTCATTGGGATGGTAGAGATGCTTAGGCACATGTGTTGATAGCCTTGTTTGTCAAACGTGCCATTCTTCCTCACATTCACTCCTAGAAAACAACAAAGGATTCTTGGGATACACTTACCACTTTATACCAGGCAAGGAATGAGGCTCGTGTTGCTTATCTCTGAAAAGAGTTGGAGAGTGAGCACATGAATGAAGGAGATTCCATAGACATATTTTTTGAGAAAGATCAAAGACTTGAAGGGGCAGTTGATTTCTGCTGATGAAGTCTTGCTTGACAGTCCACTTTCGTAGACTATTTTGAATGGTCTTCCATATTCATATTAGAGTTTTCCTTCTACTCTTTGAGTGATGATGAAAGGCGATCCAAATGCCTTAACATTTTAGGAGTTAGTCTTTGTTATGTTATAGGAAGATCAGTCTAGGCAAAATAGGTCCATTGTGCGTGCTGCAGATCAAGCTTTCCTGGCTAGTCAGAAGGCCAAAGGTAAATGGAGCTCATCTACTAGTAAGTAGAAATCTGTTAATTGTGTACAATCAAAGAATGATGATAGAGATGAGAAGAAAACAGAAAAAGCAAAAATTGGTTTGCAAATATTGTAAAGGAAATGATCATGTCATAAAGAGTTGTCCAAAACAGGCTGCAAAAGAGGCAAAGAAGAAAAAGTCTAGAATGGTTGTTGCAGAGGCCTCTACACCCAAAAGAGATTCTGCTTATCTTGTGCAAAATGAAGAATGGGCATTTACTATTGTTGGTTGTTATGACCCATCTTCTCATGAACAATGTATGTCTACAGTAGACTCAAATGTTTGGTACTTTGATAGTGGGGTAACCAAACATATTACCTTGCAATGCAGTTTCTTCATGTCTCTTGAGCCTGTCCCTATAGGGAATACTATCTTATGCGTCAACAACTTCTCTTATCCTATCATGGGAGTTGGTAAGATCATTTTGACTACTATTGATGGTACTTCTTTTACATTGTTGGATGCTTTATTTGTGCTAGGGATCAAGAAATATCTATTATCAGTTTCAACATTAGCCAAGATTGCCTTGGTTGTGAAATTTGTTGATGACAGATGTACAATTCATGATCTATCAAATGGCGATGTCATTGTTGCTTCTGGCATTTTATGTCATGGGTTGTTTGAGCTCACAGACTATGAAAAATCTGTGAATGATTCAGCATGTGCAATACACTATTCCCAGGCTACGTCAGATGTAAAGCTTTGGCATGCACGCTTTGGCCATCTGAATTTTGTTAGTTTGCTATGCCTATAGAAATCTGAAATAGTTTCCTCTCTACCCACTTGAGGTAGGTAAACATGTTTGTGAAGGCTCCATTTTGGAAAAAATGCAGCATTCCTCGTTCCCAAAAGATGGTTGAGTTTGAGCTACTCAAAAATTGCAACTTTTTCATAGTGATGTCTGTGGTCTTATGTAGACACCTTCCTTTGGGAACTACCTTTACTTTGTGACTTTTATTGATGATTTTTCCAGGCATGCATGGGTGTATCCACTAAAAGCAAAGTCAGAGATGTTTACATGCTTCAAGCAGTTTTTGGTTTTGGGTGAAAATCTATCAGCATGTAAAATGGGCACCCTCCTTTCTGATCAAGGGGAGGAATATATGTCTTCTGATTTTAATGAATTTCTGGTTGCTAGTGTACAGTGTCATATACACCTCAATATAATAGATTTGTTGAAAGGAAGAACATGTCACTCATGGCGATGGTGGGGTGTATCTATTACAGGTACCATATCATCTATTTCTTCCATGTCTGAACCATCCTTGTGATCCACATCTAAATCATGATCATTCCATGAATCATTTGTTAAACTTTCATGACTTTGAAATTCTCTGAAAGTTTGTTGTGCTACTGTAGAAGCTATCTTGGTTGGAGCATGTAACAAATGCATATTATAAAAAATGTATACCATATCATTGGCACATGATACACTTAAGCGATTTCTTTGTTTTGAATGATGAAAATCATATGCACTCCAATTATGTTCACAACTACTACTTGAAGCTGTTACTGAAAGCACTCTCATAGGTATATGTTGCAAATCCACTGCTTCATCTCCATACTTTTCCCACCATATAGGAGGTGGATTCCTTTGAATCACTTCAATGTGCCATAAATCTCCAAAACATCCTTCTTGATTTACATAAGCGACTCTCTGGTGGAATGCATCTTGACCATCTGTACCTAGAAGTAACAACTGACATGTGGTTTTGAAATTTGCCATAACTTCTTTGTTTGATGCATGACCATTGAGTTGAAATGCTAGATTCAAGATGAACATTGTTCCATGTAAATGAGTATGCATTTGCATCTATCTTTTCTTTGCTAATGATACAATTTGTGTGTTTTCTCATAATGAAAATTGATCAAAGTCTTTCACTTTTTGAATAGCTTCTGACATAATCCAGTAAACTTTTCCTAACAGACTTATCAGTATCAACAATTTGTAAAAGTTCCACAAAAGGGTTAGTGATATCGATGATTTTTTCAAGATTATGCAAAAAATTCTGTGACTGTATTAGAGACATACACTTCGAAGCTCCAACTCGATAAGAAGGATACTTCTCTAGCCATGCCTCCCATCTTCAATTAGCAATTATTTCTACAAGAGGTAGCTTGACTTCCAATAATGCACTGAGCACAATATAGGTAGTTGCAAATCGTATAGCACAAAAGATGTGGAGTGCTTCATTGGGAGATTTTGAACGAAAGAGCGAATATGAAAATTGATGCAATCAAACAATCACAATATATTTTAATTTTCAATCATACACACACATACAATTACACATACTATTGTGAAGTAAGAATCAATGTTGAGTGAAACAATTACAATAGATTTTAATTCTCAATCATACACAGATACAATTAAACATACTATTGTGAAATAAGAATCAATGTTGAGTCAAACAATAGATTTTAATTCTCAATCATACACCCAACACATACTATCGGATGAAACTTTGTTGGATCCCTTTACAATTCAAGGATCTGAGAAGGTGCTAATAAGCCTACAAAACAAAGCATCTAGAGACCTAGAAAGTTCTAGTTCACTTATTAACACCCTCTCAAACCTCAAAAAGAAGATAAAACCTTTTCCAACAAATCCATTGGTTTTCCTATCACAATCATACACACACACATACACTTGCACATACACAATCACATTAGATTTTCACTCACAATCGTATGACATACATGCACATACACACACACATACTATTGTGAAGTAACAATCAATATTGATTCAAGCAATCAAAATACAATTGTACTCGCAATCATACACACACATGCATATACTATTGTGAAGTAAGAATCAATGTTGTTTCAA
Source organism: Ceratopteris richardii (assembly GCA_020310875.1). Classification (NCBI taxonomy): domain Eukaryota; kingdom Viridiplantae; phylum Streptophyta; class Polypodiopsida; order Polypodiales; family Pteridaceae; genus Ceratopteris; species Ceratopteris richardii. The sequence continues at coordinate 157,474,192 of CM035427.1, read as the reverse complement.
ACAATCACAATAGTTTTTAACTCACAAACAAAACTATTTTTCTTTATTGTCTTAATACTAAAATACTAAATATTTCTAACAAGAGCTTATACATTGTTCTTTGTACGACACTGTAAGTTTGAAAAAAACAAAGTAAATCTTATGAAAAATAACTCTAAGCCTATTCTTTTATAAAACAATATTTGACCGAATTTTTTTTTATTGAAAAGGTATTCAATCGATCAATTTTTTATTGAAATAGTTTTCGATCTAAAAGCTTTTTTATAAAAAATGCACTGAATTTTTGTGTAAAAAGTATTCGCTCCTGTCCAAATAAGCTAATGTGGCAACAAATAATTTGCTTAAATAATAAGGGTTTGATGCAAAATTCCATAATTATTCATGAAAAAATGAATTGTCGAATAACAATAATGCAACCTAGTGAGCACACTGAATGGGTGTCCCCCAGTGTGGTAGTGCCCAAAAAGAATGGGAAGCTATGTGTGTGCATTAACTTAAAGAAAGTTAACACCACCACCATTAGAGATAGCTATTTGCTTTCTATCACCCAACATTTGTTAGAACGAGTAGCAGGCAAGGAAATATACATCGTTCTTGATGGATTTTTTGGATACAATCAAGTAGTTATTGCCCCATAAGACCAACATAAGATGGATTTTCCATAGAATGGGGAATCTTTGCATTTTGCATGATGCCTTTTGGGCTCACCAATGCCCCTGCTACAGTCTAAAGATTGATGTGTCATGTGTTTAAGGAATTCTTGCAAAATAATTTATAGGTCTATGTTGACAATTTGTGTGCTCATTCCAACATCAAACAAACACATATCCCTGAATTGAGATCGATCTTTGACAAATGTAGAGAATATCAAGTCTACTTAAACCCAGAAAAGTGTGTTTTCATGGTCAGGCAATGCAAGATTTTAGGACACAGTGTCAAAGAATGGCATATCGACTAATGAGGATAAGGTTAGAGCTAGAGCTACATAGACCAAAGAATGTCAAGGAAGTACAAGCTTTCATGGGTCATTGTAGCTATTGACTAACTTTGAGTGGAATGAAGAGTGCAAAAACTCTTTCAATGAGATTAAACGATGATTGTGTTTAGCACCAATTTTGATCACACCATATTACAATAAGCCATTCCATGTTAATGTGTGATTGGATGCATCCAATTTTGATCACATCCTATAGTGTAATTGGATGCATCCAATTACACTATAGGATGTGTGCTACTGGTGAATGCAACATTGACCTTCCAATTTCTTATGCAAGTAGACAGTTGAATGCAATCGAGCAAAATTATACCACTACAAAAAGAGAAGGATTAGGCATGGTCTATGGAGTTAAAAATTTTAGTCATTATCTTCTCATAAGTAAGTTTAAATTAATTTTTATGGATCATCATGCATTACTTTACCTAGTGAATAAACCTTACAACACTGGCGGATTAGTAAGATGGTTTCTCTTACTAATGGAATATGATTTTGAGGTAGTTGTTAGGAAGGGCAAGTCCCACCTTAGGGCATATCACCTTTCTAGACTTACCTTAAGAGAGTCCTTGCAAGGAGTGTTAAATGAACTTCCTGATGCTTGCTTATTCAACCTGGAGATTATACCTAACTGGGCCAAAACTATCATGCCTATTCTGACCTTTGGACCTAAACATCCTACAATGCAAGCAAAAGGTAGAGAGGTGGTGAAATCCCAAAAATATTAGATAATGGTAGGAAGTGTGTAAAAACACACATATCAAGGCATATTGTCTTGTTATGTGGAAGAAGATGAGTATGTTAAATGGTTGCAATTAGCACATGTAGGTGCAATGAAGCAACATGACTCTAAACATCAAACCCTCCAGACTCTACAAAGATTAGGTGTATATTGGCCAACCGTGGAAGTAGATGTCCATAGTATGTGTAAGGATTGTCCAACCTATTGCAATAGACCATTGGTGGAATATACTACTCTCTATCAAGTATCCCTAATGTTGGATTGGAGAAGTCCTTTGGTTAACTTTCTAAGGACCAAAACTTTTACTCAAGAGATGGTGTTAGCCAGGTGTGGAAGCTTAGAACAGGAAGCCGTAGATTACGCTCTCATTGGAGATAACCCATATGGTTGTGGAAGAGATGAATATCTTAGACTATGTGTCCATGAAAGTGAATATCTTAAGATGTTAGAAACTGCACACCAAGGTGTAGCAAGTGGACACTTTGGACTGGATAGAATGATCAAATCAATACTGTTTATAGGACTTTGGTGGCTAATCATTCACATGGATGCTCATACCTATGTGAAGTGGTATGACATATGCCAGCAAACTCAATATCCAATATGTAAGGATGAGATGCCATTGAAACCCCTGATGGGAGAACGTGCATTCTCCAAGTGGAGAATAGACTTTGTTGGTCCTATTAATCCCCAATCCAAGAGTTCACATGCTGAGTACATTATGGTTGCCACTGATTATCTAACCAAATGGATAGAAGTGAAAGCCACTAGGAAGAATGATGCTCAAGCCACATCTAAGTTTTTATTCGAGAATGTATTTATGAGGTATGGTTTTCCAATAGAGTTGGTAAGCCACCATGGTACCGACTTCTTGAATGAGGTCATCAAATACTTATTACAAGAATTCATGGTTATTCACAAGATTTTGGCTCCATATCACCCACAAGCCAATGGACACGCGAACAGCACGGATAAAATCCTATGCACTGTTCTAACTAAGTTGGTATGTTATGTCGACTCAATACAAGAAAAAAGTGCACAGAGGAAGAACAAAGAATTTGAAAAGAAGCTCAAGCTAAAGCCTTAGAACCTATCCACCATATGAAGTTGAGGAGACTTGCTAGAGATCAACCTAGGCAAGATATTCATGGGGCATCAAGATATCACATGGCTATGCGCCAAACTATGAGTATTACCCCTCATCGAATAATCAACAAGCTTCCTTTTCTAACCTTAGAAATAAGACAGGGCAAGAATGGGAAGACTATAAGAACCTTGATTGACTCAGGTGTTGTCACTAGTGCTATCAGATTTTCGTGCCATTATGACATGGGGTTGACCATCCATCCTATTGAAGCTTATCTCATAGGATTAGGAGGTGTGGAAACCCCTTGAATGGGTGAGGTGTGTTACAATTAGTGTCCATGTCAAATAGCAAATGGCCATTGGACACTTTTTTATGTGTTCTTTAATAAAACGTATAGTGGTCTGGTTAGCCACAAACTGTAAGTTCAACCACATTTGTAACACCCAAGAAATCTATTTTCATGCTCTCTATGTATTGTGTTTTTAGTGTATTCTATAGGCTCTGTGCAAAGTACTATGTGTGGCCCTCAAAGCTTCATTCTTTGCTTTCAAAGACATCTTTGAAGCATTTTTTGTGCGATTCTTGGAGCCATTTTGGAGTACTTTCATGCATAGTTCTCTATACACATGTTCAAGAACATTAAGAAGACTGCTCTTTGTACTTGTCCGACAACTAATATTCATCTTTGGGGCTGTGTTTTCAGCCACACTAGTAAATCTATAAGTTTCTTGAAAGGTTTAGTTATGGTGGGAAGAGCCACCACAAATCTATGCAAGTTTTTTGAGCCTAAAGAACAAAGTTGACATACACTTGCAGGTGTTGTTGGATGGTATTTGGGTTGTGAATTGAGCCTTTTCAGTGCCATTTTACTGCATATATTGAGCACATATACACTATTTATGCTTTTGTGGATACCGCTTATGTACGTCCATGTGGTCATTGATATAACAACAATGTTTTTTTGCATAAAGTCTTTTACGTTTGACAAAGAGGGTCATGCTGAGGTTTTCTTAACTAGGAGACACCCAGATGTCGGGGTCTCTTTGCTAATGGAGGTGGAAGACTTACCCAGCTTTGTCATAGGAGATGTATGCTAATTCATTTCCTCATGAAGAATCTGCTGAATTTTTTCCCAAAATGTGACACTTGGTCATCTTTTTTTAGCTTTAGTGGTGTTTGGACACTTCTAGCTCCATTATCATTCTATTTTGTTCTCTATCATCATGGCATCAAAGATCTTAGGCACATCTAGTGGATCAAGGTCTAGTGCTAGTTTTCTGAGGAGGAGCTATAAGTTGCAGGCAAACACCATTTTGAGATCCAAAAATTTGATGGCACAAACTTTGCTCTATGGAAGAATCGGATTAAAGATGTGCTGATTCATAGGAAACAATGGAAGCCAATAAATGGAATCTCAAAGAAGCCTGGTCACATGGATGAAGATGATTGGGATGAGTTGGATGAAATGGCCAGGTCTACCATTCGGTTGCATCTAACAGATAATGTTTAGTTTACAGTATTGGATTGTGAAAGTGCAGAGGAGCTTTGGAAGAAATTATGCAATATATATGAAAAAGAAACGACATCAAATAAAGTGTATCTGATGAGAAAGTTTTATGACCTTCGCATGGACACAGATAGTGTTGTTGCTCATCTAAATGATTTTGATGCTATATTCTCCTAGTTATAGGCTCAAAAAATGGACATGGATAATGAAATGAAAGCAGTCTTGTTGTTATGCACCTTGCCATCATCATGGGATACATTTTGCATAGCTATTAGCAATGGTGCACCTAGTGGTAAACTGGTCTATGATGACATATGTGGAGCACTCTTGAGTGAGGAGATTTGTAGAAAATCTATGGTTGGCACTCACAGTGGAGATGCATATAATGTTTGTGATTCTTATCAAGGAACGAATCAACAACATGGCAGGAGCAATAACAAGGAAAAGAATGGTCAACAAAATATAAGAAAGGACACATGAAGAAATATTGATATGCATCAAAGAATGCTAAAGGTAAAGGGTTGAATGTTGATTGGCATGTTAAATAGTTACCTGCATCATCTACTTCAACTATGAAGATTGAAGAAATCAATGCTATCTTTGATGATGCTGATGTGTTGACACATGATAGTACTATGCCTACTGAGGCTCTTATGGTTGATTCTCTTTCCCACTTTGGCTGCTAGATTCAGGTGCTTCTTTCCATGTGACACCACATAAAGAATGGTTCTCTACTTATGCAACAAAGTCTCTTGGTACTATGAGACGATGACTCTTACCAGTGTGACGTTATCAAGATTGGAGATGTGGTTGTGTGGTTCATGCATAATGTATGCCATGTACCTCAATTATCATGTAGTTTGATGTCAGTTGTGTAGAAAATACACGTCTCGAAGCAAAATGAAAAGAAGGGTGTACTCACAAAATGAAAGATTGTGAGAGACTCAAAGTGAGTAGACCAAACAATGAGAAAACACACATGAATTATAAATGAGCAGGGACAAGACGATAGGCTCAAAGAATCTCATGAGTGAACCATCAACAAGGACACCCATCAACAATAGAAGACAATCAATCACCATGATGAGAGTACAACATGAAGAGATGAACATCGACCGACCCTTCACCATGGTAAGAATCCCCTACTGTGGCAATATTTTGACAATGATAGATTAGGAAACCTCATCATTAGCATACCCTTGACCACTTCGCTCAAGACCCAATTTTTCCGCAAGTAAGCATGCATAGGGCCACATTACAAGGTTGTGCACAAGGTACATTTTTCTTCAAACCCATACACTAACACACTTACACATCATTCATTATGGGTTACAGGTTCTTGGCATGATAACTATGAAACCCATGTTTGAAAGATCCAGAGGACATCAAGGTTACAACACCAGTACTTATGAAGCAACTCACCATCAACAACTGCTCAAAATCAACATTGACAATCTCTTTTGAGCAACTAGCAATTTTGAAAGCTCACAAATACACCATCACGCTAGAATCCAAGGAAGAAGTACAGACAAAGGGACTAGAACTTACAAAGGTTAACAGTGACAAATGAAGAATAGGGAAACTGACCCAACTACATTTGGAAGGCAAATCGCTCTTGTTGATACATGGACACTACCCCTCAAATTACTACATGGAACACTCACTCCAACAAGGTTTTGTCAAGGATGATAGACTCGAGAGGGGGGGAGTGTTGGTACTCAAGGTCAAGCACGAGGCATGGGAATGCATCAATGAAGTGGACACACAAGAAGATGGAGCATGTAGGGAGCTCGAAGAAGTATATATCAAATTTTCAAAAGAAATCCCTATAAAAAGAGTGATTTTGATCACTAAAAACCATTGTAAATATCATTTCACATTTTTGCAGCTCCATTTTATTCAAGTCAAGGATTCCTCAAGCTTAAGGAGTATTAGGAGTATCTACATACCAATTCTCATGATTTTCAAACTTGGTTTGAGCCCTCAAATAAGCCCTGGAACCTAATTTTTAACTAGGCAAAAACACTAGGTCTCGATAGGGCCAAAGCTTGTGAAAAACTATAAAAAGAGCTAGAGAGCTCATTTTGGGGGTTGGTTTGGTAGAGATTGAAGCTTTCGTAATGCAATTCTTTTGCAATTGAAGGCATTCCATTGTTCCTCTCTTTGTTCTTACCTTGTGTGCATGTGTGTGTGTATGTGTGTGCATGCTTATGTGCTTCTCACTCACTCACTTGTGCAGTTCACTCGCTCATGGTCATCATACCTCCCTCACGTCTTTCCAAATTGGCAATTATGAGGTGTATCTCCTCACATTGGTACTTGCCATTATGCTAGAGTGGCAACTACCCTGTCAATTTCTGCGAAACTTGTAGCAAACTTCGGGAGCTTATATTGGCAAATTGATACATGTATATATCTTTGGCACAAAAAGACAAAATTCCCTACACAAACATTGCGATATTGTGTGCGGAGGCCGAAATGATCTCAGATTACAATTTCAACACCACATAGTGAAGCTGCTTTGAACTCCTAATTGCCCTAAGTATGCTCACCAATTTTTGTGCGATTATGAGACTGTGAATGGAGGGATGTCGATGACACCCTAGATGAAGCAACAACTTGCTTTGATACCAGTTTTTGGAGTTTGAGGTCTGCAGTAGCACGTGAATAGCACAAGGAAAAAGAAGAAGAAGAAGCTTGGAGCATAACACACCAAGAGAATGTACAAAGATACGAGAATTTAATTCAAGTCCGGGAGAGTAGGCTAATGCCAAACTTCCTTTATATATATATATATAAAGATAAGTGACTCATTAGGGTTATAGGCATATATACAAGCGGGGGGGGGGACCTCCTAAAGAGGGAAAAAAGTACACCGGTAGTCCTAGTGTGTTCACACACATCATTACCTAAATATATCAACAAAATAATACATTGGAGAATGATTTGCACTCCCATCGATCATTGGTGATTTGTAATTTTCTTTTCCCTTAGATGGGTAGACTCTTGTTGTTGCCTAGGTAAACTTTCCCAGTATGCTCCTCGATCTCAACAATGATTTTTATCACTCCACTACATTGTAAATCCTTTATCAATCAAGCTCAATTTTTTTCAAGCAGAGGAGTCCTTGAGCTTGAGGAGTACTAGATCTACCTATGTACCAATTTTCAAAATTTTTAGAGCTCATCTCAACTTCCAAATTAGCTTAGAAACCTAACTTTTAACTAGGTCAAACACTAAGTCCGAACAAAGCCAAAACTAGTTAAAAAACTATAAAAAGAGCTATAGACATTTTTGAGGTTGGATTGTTGGGAATTGAAGTAAAGAAGAGCATTGTAAACTCATTTATTTTCTAATTGGAGACTCAATCGCTCCATCTCTTTGTCTTACCATGTATATGTATGTGCATGTTAGTGTGCTTCTCACTCACTTGTGTACTCATTTGCACATGGTCGTTATACCTTCCTTATGTCTCCTCGCATTGACAATTATGAGATGGATCTCCTCACATTGATACTTATCATTGTGCTAGAGTGACAACGATATTTATTCCTTATTATCTTTTCTTGAGTTTGGAACAAGAATATCATTGGTCAATCTATCTTTGCTTCTTGTATACTTCAAACATATTCGTACAATCCCACTTTGGATGTATAGGTTTAAAGTACAAGAGTCATATACATATACATATACATATACATATACATACACATATACATATACATATACATATACATATACATATACATATACATATACATATACATATACATATACATATACATATACATATACATATACATATACATATACATATACATATACATATACATATACATATACATATACATATACATATACATATGCATATACATATGCATATACATATGCATATACATATACATATACATATGCATATACATATGCATATACATATCCATATACATATACATATACATATGCATATACATATACATATACATATACATATACATATACATATACATATACATATACATATACATATACATATACATATACATATACATATACATATACATATACATATACATATACATATACATATACATATACATATACATATACATATACATATACATATACATATACATATACATATACATATACATATGCATATACATATACATATACATATACATATACATATACATATACATATACATATACATATACATATACATATGCATATACATATGCATATACATATACATATACATATACATATACATATATACCTATGCCTATACCTATACACATATGTATACCTATACCTATACATATAAATATACCTATACCTATACGTATATGTATACCTACACCTATACCTATACGTATAAATGTACCTATACCTATACATATACATATATGTATACCTATGCATATAGACATGCATATACATATGCATATATATATACATATACATATACATACACATACACATATACATATACATATACATATACATACCCATATACATATACATATACATATACATATACATATACATATACATATACATATACATATACATATACATATACATATACATATACATATACATATACATATACATATACATATACATACCCAAGAAGGAGCAGTGCATGAAAGAAGTTCCAAACAATTTGTAACATAAATGAGTCTTTGAAATCCTAAACAATGTTTTTCATCACTAATTTTGTAATGTAATTTTTCAATTTGTTAATTTAATGCTCGATTTTGTGCAAGTTGAGGAGTCCTCGAGCTTGATGAGCTTAGATAGAATGCACATACTGAATTTCATATTTTCTAGAGTTCGTTAGATGCCTCAAAAGTAAGTTTAGAATCTAATTTTCAACTATACCAGACATTAGATGTGAAACCGATCAACACTCATAGAAAAATTATAAAAAGAGCTAGAGAACTCATTTTGGGAGTTGGATCTTTTGAGTTGTGATCATTGTAAGAACTTCTTTTGTAATTTGAGCTCTTGAACAAAAACGTTCTTCCTTCCATTGTCTCTACCTTGTGTGTGTGTGTGTGTGCATCTAGGTGCTTCTCACCTTCACCTTTCTGCACATCATTCATTCATGATTGTCATATAATCCTTACAAGGATTCAAAATTAAGAAGGTGGAGCTCCTTGATGTCATACTCATCCTTGTTTACAACAACACCAAAGTTGGCACCATTACTAAGTGTGTACTGAAGGATGAATATGTAATGCCAAAAGTGTTGGAAGTTCGACATTGGAAGGAGCTTTGGTAGAATTTGGTAGTTCTTGCACTAATTTTCATGCTCTTTTGCTTCATTTTCACCTCCCCTACCTTCTCCCACCATACCTAAACTTCACCATCTTCACCAAAAATTCTTGATTTTTCCATATTCTTCACCTCCCCTCCACATTCCTTCATTTGTGTGCTTGAGAGAGAGAGAGAGTGAAAGTACTACTATGTTTCTACGTTTTCTAGCTATTTTCTTGTAGATCCAAGTCCATTATCATCTCGTACAAGCTTCATAGGTACGAGAAAGCATTTTTGAAGTTAACACCGATCGCTTTGGTCTGTCATGTGGGAATTGAACTCACGACCTATTAGCTAGGAGTATGATAGGCTAACCTCTTGCCCTAAAAGCCATGGTTGAGGATTACTTCCTAATCCTCCCTCTTAGGATGTGTTTCAACCATCTCCTACCTATCATTCCTTGAGTCTAACACTCTCTTTTTCTTCCTAAGAGATCATTGTCCTCAATGATCAATCCTTGATCTCCCCTTGAATTGATGTGTTCACCCTTGCATAGTCTCTTGAACCTTCTTGTTTTGAACCTTGATCTCTTGAACCCTTGCTTTGAACCTTGTGTCTTGAACCTTGGTGTCTTGAATGTTGCCTTTCTGCTTCTTGGCCACTTGCCTATGAACTTGTGTTGTTCGCAACCTTGGTGTCTTAAGCCCTTGTTCTCAACCTTCGTATCTTGAACCTGGTTTTCATCCATGCTATGTATCTTGCATTCTCAATCTAGTGCTTGTATTTGAAAATTCATTTCAAGAGTTTCCAACGGTACCTTATATGTCTGAATCTGGCTTATGGATCAGTAGATATGTGGGATTTGAACTCATGAACTACCAACTAGGAGTATGATGGGCCAACCACTTGCCTCAAAAGCCATGGTTGAGGATTACTTCCTAATCCTTCCTCTTAGGGTGTGGTTCAACCATCTCCTGCCGGTTATATCTTGAGTCTAACACTCGCTTTCCCTTCTAGAGATCCTTGTCCTCAATGATCAATCCTTGCTCTCCCCTTGGATATATGTCCTCACCCTCGCACAGTCTCTTGAACCATCTTGTCCTCAACCTTGGTCTCTTGAGCCTTGCCTTTCCGCTTCTTGGCCACTTTGCCTACAGACTTGCCTTGCTCTCAACCTTGGTGTCTTGAGCCTTGCCTTTCCGCTTCTTGGCCACTTGCCTATGGACTTGCCTTGCTCTCAACCTTGGTATCTTGAACCTTGCCTTTCTGCTTCTTGGCAACTAGCCTACGGACTTGCCTTGCTCTCAACCTCAGTCTCTTGAACCTGGTTCTCACCCATGCTAGGTATCTTGGATCCCCAATCTAGTGTCTTCATTGGAATGCTCGTTCCGAGAGCTGTCTAACAGTATATTACACGTAGAAATCCGACCTACAGATTGGGAGATACACTCTAATCTTGGATGGTCTCACCTTTGAAATCGACGTGCGCGCCTTCTTTGCCCAAGCCTACTTCCTAGGCTCTGATACCAATTGTGGGATTTGAACTCATGAACTACCAACTAGGAGTATGATGGGCTAACCACTTGCCCCAAAAGCCATGGTTGAGGATTACTTCCTAATCCTTCCTCTTAGGGTGTGGTTCAACCATCTCCTGCCGGTTATATCTTGAGTCTAACAAGATACACCCTAATATTTATTGGGCTCATTTGTGTAACACCACACATGCCTTCCATCGACCTTGCCAAAACCTACTTCCTAGGCTCTCATGACGTACCGGCTAGGAGTATGATGGTGTTGGCATACAAGTCAGATGAAGCGCATACTAGCGCAACGGAGGAGTCATGCACAATACGGCAACAAGGCCCAATCATTTTTTCCATGGACCATTTACAACTCAAGTGATTTTAATCACTACACAAACATTGTAAATTCCATTTTTGGTAGAATAGACTCCATTTTGTGCAAGCCGAGGAGTCCTCGAGCTTGAGGAGTATTAGAACTAGCTACATATCAATTTTCATAATTTTTAGACTCTGTTTGAGCCCTCAAATAGGCTCTAGAACCTAATTTTTAACTAGGCCGGACACTAGGTCTGGACAAGACCAAAGCTAGTTAGAAAACTATAAAAAGAGCTAGAGAGCTCATTTTTGAGGTTAGATTGTTTGTGAATTGAGCTTATGTAAGAGACTTTTTGACTAATGCAAAGAACTCCATTGTTCCTCTCCTTGTTCTTGCCTTGTGTGCGTGTGTGTGTGTGTATGTGTGTGCATGCTTGTGTGCTTCTCACTCACACACTTGTGCCTTCACTTGCTCATAGTCTTCATACTAGTCCTCACGTCTCCACGGATTGACAATTATGAGGTGAATCTTCTCACGTTGGTACTCACCATTGTGCTAGAGTGACACCAAATTTGGCGCCATTGCCGGGGAGAGAGCTTCGAGGACGAGCGTGTGATGGTAAGACGTCGAGTTGAGACATTGGAGTTATAGGTAATATCCTTCCTTCTCTTTATTTTTCTTCATTTTTTCCTTACTTTCGCATCACCATCATCATCCCCACCATCTCCCACCTCCATCTCCATCTCCACAAAAAATTTCAGTTTTTTGGTCATATTACACTCCCCACCTCATTTCCCTCATTTCATTGTGAGAGAGAGCGAGAGAGAGCTTGCATGCTATCTGTTTTTGGTGTGTTTTTGAGCTTTTGTTGCAGGAACTAGCTGTACCACCTTCTCCAGCAGTGTGCGCAGGTACGACAAACTCTGCATAGGTCCCGGGACGACGACCTCTGTCTGTCGCGACAGACAGAAAAACTTAATATTTTGTGAATGCGTGTTTGGCACGGTAACCTACACCATTAGAGCACTCCAAATCACTAGAAGTTTCTCAAAAATTTGCGTTTTTTCAGTCTATCGCGACAGACAGAGACCCATGATAGACCCTGTCTATCGCGACAGACACCTGTCTATCGCGACAGACCAAATTCCACGACAGATCCAGTCTATCGCGACAGACACCGTCTATCGCGACAGACCAAATCATGACAGACGACAGACAGCGTCTATCGCGACAGACCACTCTATCGCGACAGACCACTCTATCGTGACAGACACCGTCTATCGCGACAGACCACTCTATCGCGACAGACACCGTCTATTGCGACAGACCACTCTATCGCGACAGACACCGTCTATCGCGACAGACACCGTCTATCGCGATAGACCACTCTATCGTGACAGACACCGTCTATCCGATAGACATACATTTTCGACAAAAATTAAGGGGTAAATTCTTTGGAAATTTAGGCTAAATTTTGGGCATATTTGCACTCTCAAATACTCACACACTTGCAAAGGCCTTAGAAAAATGCATTAAAACTCCTGAAAGGTTCTGTTTGTCTGTTTAACCCCCTAAACCCTGAATGGTTATAACTTTTTCATACGAAATCCATTTTTTGAGCTCTAGGGCTTGTCGGAAAGCTCGTGGCATATCCTACACGCCCTCAACTATTTTTTATAAGAATAATGCGTTGATTTTCAGATAGGATATTTGGAAGTTGACACACTGAGGGGTAGGAACACCAAGGGAGCTCTAGAGGAAATTTTTAGCAATACAAAAGGGGGAACAAGGGTCATTAAAAAAGTGTCTGAAATAAATTGTCTGTCAATTGAAGGATCAACTTGAAGCTAAACTTGGGATTCTTACAGGATCATCGAGAGCTCTTGGAGAAAGCAAAGTAAGTTCCAAGGCGAACAAGCTCGGGAACGTGCTTCCTGGGTAGACCAGCATCGCCAGGAGGAGCGACTTGAGGTTGGAACATCACTTAACCCCCTCAGTCTATTCTTAGCATAGGCTAAGTGCGAGTAGTTGTTCTGATTGACTAGGGGTACGATAGGAACACTCAAGTTTGAAGAGCCCTTAATTTCTCAAGTGCAAGGGTAGGCTAAATTGTAGTCAAGGGATAACTTAAAGGAAAAGAACTTAAACTAAGCGGACGCAGAACATCAAGTATGACCCACAAAAGTGCTCCTGATGACGCTTAATCAAAAACAAGAAAACACATCCAAAGGAACTTAAAAGGAACAAGTGACTGGTACCAAAGAATCAGCAACATACAAAGGGCATATGAACCTTAGGTTAGGTAGACACCTAGGGAGAGACAGACAAAGTCTTAGATCTTCAGAGGCTAGTGTCAATCATACTGCGAGGTCTTGGGCCCAGCAGTTGAGCCATCATTCGTATTACCCTAGTTCTGAGACTAGCGAGTCTGAGATGTCCCACGGTATGGAGAGACCTACAGGAAGTTCTGGGGTGCCATATTTACATAGGGTGGAAGGCCCTTACAAGATGCAACTCGAGTACCTTAGGACCAACCGATTAGGTGCTAGCATCTATGAGGACGGCCTAGGAAGAGCGGTGGTCCAGATTAAAAACCCTGACCAATCCATTGGACTAGAGCGCCTAGCTGTCAAGTTTGAAAATGGAGCATACTTGGACAAGGAAGGGACAATATATGTAGTCACCAGTCATCCCGATAGGACAGATGAATTTGGGAATGTGGTCCCAGAAACGGACTTAGGTGACCTAGAGCAAGGAAACATGGGCGAAGAACCTAGAACCCCCCGAGGCAAATCTCTTCTCACGAGGATTATCACACCAGAATGGATTCCCCAAGATAATAAAAGCATAGATCTCCTCTTGAACCGAGAGACAGATGAAGCCTTTTGGAGATATAGACCTAGTCAGCCGAGTGAGGTAGGAACAATCATGATATATGAGTTCAAAGATCCTGATATTCCAGGAAGAGTGACCTACTTAGATCACTCTTCAGAGAGGATCTTTGGGGTTACAGAAAATGATAGGCATGCTTACACTTGGAAGGGAGAATTTATTTTCCCCCAACCAAGATCGAATGTGTCCTTTGGTCGCCAAGGAGCTGGAACATCTCAAGCTCAGGGGACTCAAAGAGAAAGGAGTCGAGAGAGACCTGAGGTAAGCTTTGCCAACTCTTGGGGAAGAGAAAGAACGAGAATGGAAACGAATAGAGGGGAACCTGAGGGACATAGAGCCCCAAGGAACCGAAGAAATGCCGATGATTTCCCTTTGCCAAGACCAAGAGAGCACACGAGGACCTTGAGACCGACCCAGCTAGTTAAGTCCATGAAAAACTACTTCGATGGCACTAGAGACCCCTACGATCATGTAGCCGAGTTTAAGCAAGTCTTGAGAGCTGAACAAGTTGAAGACCTATTCACGCAGTACAATGCCTTTGGTTTAACCCTTAGGAACACCGCCCTGACATGGTTTCAGCCACTAAACGAGAGGCAGTTTAGAAGCATAGATCAACTTTTAGAGGCATTCATTATCGAATTCTCTAAAAGTGGCATAAGGCATAATACTTCCTCATTGATATACAGCTTCAAGCAGACCCCGCAAGAGACTGTGAGACTTGCAGGAAGAAGATTTAGGCAATATCTTGAGCGATGTCCTGGTCTTGAGCTACCCACAACCGCTAAGCAAGTGGCTTTATTCTTGGATGGATTGCTAAGTACCAAATTGAGATCATATGTGTACTTGAAGGACCCTCGGACTATAGAAGAATGTGTACGCATGTGCATCGATACTGAGGATAACCTAGGGGAGGAGTTAGAGCTATCCAAAATCTACAAAGATTCAGATAGTACCTCTAGCCTCTCTTCCTCACAATCCACATCAATTGAGGAACTTGCGGAAAAAGTAGCTCAAAAACTAGGCGTCTCTAGTAAACAAATTCCTAGATTTGCCCTAGTAAAGAGGTGCTATACTTGCGGTGGTGACCATATGGCAAACGCATGTCCCATCATGGCTCAACCCCAAGTGAACCCTAGCAGCCAATATTGCACCATAGAGCGAAGGTACACAAATCACTCAGCACAGGACTGCCCATACAATAAGCAAGCGGTTAGGCAAACCTACCCTCAGCCATACCCTCAACAAGGCAGATACCAGAGTCAATATTCACCACAACAGTATATTAGGCCTCAGCAAAATTACCAACCGCAATATCAGGCCCAACTGAGACCCCAGCCAGTGCTAGCACAGCAACCACTTGCTCCTACTAATGTGATTCCGGTCAAGTATGCTGCTGCAGAAGAAAACCTGAATAGAGCGATAGTCCCAGTAACACCATTAATCTCAGAAAGTGATCCCTGTGACCATAGCTTTGATTCTACACATGTTGATAGTCCCCAGGCTTACTACATGCAGTCTCCTGAACATGGTGAGTCTTACTACAGTGAGGAACCGAGTGAACCTATTTGGGAGCCTGAATATGCTAATGTCATGTACACAAACCCCAACTCTAGACCTCAACCTAGGCAGATACGACCCCCTTTTCCTAGAGGACCTTGCTTCAGATGCCAGGGTGATCACCTCATACGTGATTGCCCCATGCTTGCACCTACACAACCCCAATCAGTGACGATCCAAGGCTTTTGCCAGGAGTGCGGAAAGGAACATCTCTTACGAGATTGTCCCAAGAATCCCAGCAATATGCCAAAAATCACTCCGATTAATGTTCTTGGGTTAGTGGTCAATTCCACAGGAAGTGTCACTTCCACTGCACCAGTGCAGGTAATCACTAGAGCTCAAGCATTGCAGCAAAACCAAGAGGTAAGCCAGGAAAAGAGCCCAGACGCTAGCGATACTGAGAGCCAAAATAAGAAGAGAACAAGAGCTTGGAGAGATAGCCGTGAACGTATGAAAAGGCAATGGGCAAAGAAGATGAGTGAACTTGAGGAAAGTCTACGAGAAACCAAGGCCAAAATCATAGAGATCACATCTCAACCGCACTCTCACACATTCCCACCGCTACCATCCCCATCACCCTCCATCCCTCCACCCTCTAATACACCCCACGTAACCCACCCACCACCCCGAGCAGGATCAGTATTAGCTGATCCCACTTCTGAAGACATAGACATGATGCTTAAAGCATATCAGGCCAGAATCCAAGAAGGGCCAAATGTAATGGATCATGACAAGTGCTACCCCAGAGCTGACCTAGAAATAGAAAGAACCAAGCTTTGCACGAAAATGGTCGCATTGGCTCAGACTATGTTTGAAGCCAGTCGCCTTTTCAATTACTCGGGCTCAGCCAAGACGCAATTACACTTGGATGGACTTCTAGAGAAGTTAGAGGGCATAATTGCAAGATCTACCAAGGAAGAAAAAAATCAAGAAAGAGATAAAGCAAGCAAAAACATGACCCATCCCCCACCGAAAGCTTATGTGCCCAATTCCACTGAACCAGACAACCCCCCCTCCCTAGAAAGAATAGAGAATCTAATTGCACAATCACAAAAGGAACCCGCCCCTCAACACCATGACAAGGCTAGTGAAAGAGCAGATCTTCCTACCCAGAAAGCCTATGTGCATGAGGCCTACGTGCCTAACTCTACAGAGCCAGACACCTCTTCTTCTATGAATCAATACACACCAGAATTCTTGCGAGAGATTCAAGAAGAGAAATGGGCTAAAGAGAGTGAAGTTCCTCCTCCCATTGAACTTGTGGATGACACACACGATCAATTCCCACAAGACCTTCCTTCCATTTATGGAGAGCAGGAGAGTGCCCAATCTCAAGAAAGATTAGACTTCGAGTCTAATTCTTTACAAGAACTACCCCATTTCACAGGCCCATGGGAAGCAAAGTCCACCTGTATGAGAGCACCTACAGTCATGGTAAGAAACGAAGATTCAGTCATACCTAGGAACACAGAGGTAGTGAAGAACACCAAAGTGCAGTGCAATCTCACTTTGGGAGAGCTACTTAAGGTTAGACCAGAAGTGTGGAAACATGTAGCCAATCAAGTGCCCGAGATAGCAAAACCTCGTTCCCAGGTAGGATCCCAGAGAGCAGTGCCAGAAATACCCTTAGACAAGATAGGAGACATGAGTGAGGGCGAAGAGGGAAACACATATCTCCCCATCACTCATCAGGGATACACAACCAAGGCCATCTTGGACTCAGGTGCGGGAGTTGCAATTGTTACCACTTCCTTATGGAAACGATGGGGCAAGCCAGCTCTCAGGCCAACGAGAATGAAATTGCAAATGGCTGACGGGCACATAGAAAGACCCTTAGGACTACTCGAGGGGATAACTCTCACTACTTGTGGTGTAGAGTTTGAGCACACATTTGCTATCTGTGACTTTAGCAAAAATCAAGCCTATGAAATGATTTTGGGAAGACCATTTATGCGGCAGTTGCAAGTGGTACAGGATTGGGGAACCAATTCTTTGTATTTGCAGCACTTAGGTGTTACAACCAAAGTCAATCTCAAGGATTACTCTCATAGAGATGTCCCTCCTATCCAATGGAACCCCATCCATAGAGCCAAAGATGATACGGAATCGGTGCATTCCCTAGGATCAGGATCCTCATGGATGCATGAAGACACTCACTTATGGATGTGTAAGGTAGCAGTAGAAGAAGAGAAGAGAGAAAAAGCCAGGGAGATAGGTGCAAAAGAAACCCATAGATCAATCCAAGTCCCAGCCTATGCACCTGTAGTTTTTCCAGACGAAGAATTCGAACCTCACGACTGGGCAGAAATTCTAGCAACCATGGATGTAGCCATCAATGAAGAACAATGGACACCTCACTGTGATGAGGATGGCTATGACATTTCAGTCTTCTCCATAGAGCCGATCATGGGAGAGGCAGTTTTAGAAGAGTGTGAACCTAGCCCTGATGCATTTGAGGATGCGAGTGACTCCGATCTAGAGTCAATCATTATGGACCCACCTTTTGCATCAGATGAAGAATACTTCTATGAAGTAGAATTTCAACCCCAGAAGCACGGAGAGCTTACAAAGGATGTAAGGCTAGCCACACATGTAACCCATAAGGAAGAAGGAAAGAAAAGAAAGAAGAGAGAAGTCACACCAGAAGAGGAAGAATCTTTGTTTGAGGTCTCGAAAAATTTTAAGAAGTATGAGATAGATGACAGGAGAGTCATGATTAGAATGCCTAAATGAGAGGCGCAATCGGGAGAGGCCTATGATAACAAAGAAACCACCAAGAAAATAGTGGTAGCCATAGAAGAAGGAGAAGAGAGGTGCACTTACATAGGACATGACCTCACTGAGGAAGAAGAGCATGAGCTGATAGCCTTGCTAAGAGAATACAGAGATGTATTTGCTTGGAGTTACAAGGATTTGAAAGGAGTGGACCCGGACATATGCTCACATACGATTCCCATGACTACAGAGGCCAGACCCTCAAAACAAAAGCCATACACATATAATGACAACTATGCTGCCAAGATCAAAGAAGAGATAGACCGCTTGGTTGAAGCTGGATTTATCTATGAAATTGAGCACACTGAATGGGTATCCCCCATTGTGGTGGTGCCCAAGAAGAACGGCAAATTACGAGTATGCATTAACTTGAAGAAGGTTAACGCAGCCACGATCAGGGATAATTACCTGCTTCCTATCACTGAGCATCTTTTAGAAAGGGTGGCAGGCAAGGAAGTGTACAACTTCCTAGATGGGTTCTCTGGCTACAATCAAGTGGCCATTGCACCAGAAGATCAGCATAAAACGGCTTTTGCCACAGAGTGGGTTATATTCACTTTTAGGGTAATGCCATTCGGGCTTACCAATGCTCCCGCAACCTTCCAAAGGCTGATGTGCCATGTATTTAAGGAGTTCCTGAGGAAGAACTTAGAAGTCTATGTTGATGATCTTTGTGCTCATTCCAACATTAGACAAACCCATATTCCTGAACTAAGACAAATTTTTGACAAATGCAGAGAATATCAAGTCTGCTTGAACCCAAAAAAATGTGTTTTCATGGTCAGGCAAGGCAAGATTTTAGGACACATAGTGTCAAAGAATGGCATATCTACGGATGAAGAGAAAGTAAGAGCTATAGCCGAATTACCTAGGCCAAAGAATTAGCCGAATTACCTAGGCCAAAGAATGTCAAGGAAGTACAAGCTTTCATGGGGCATTGTGGTTATTACCGACGATTTATACACATGTATGCCATCATAGCAAAGCCTCTGTATGGACTGTTGACAAACTTTGAGTGGACTGAGGAATGTGAGAATTCCTTCAATGAGCTTAAACGGTGATTATGTTCAGCACCAATCTTAACCACACCAGATTGGAATAAGCCTTTCCATGTTCATGTGGATGCATCCAATTATGCCATTGGATGTGTGCTTGCACAACCTACTGGTGAAGGTAATATGGATCTTCCAATTGCCTATGCGAGTAGACAGTTGAATGCAGCTGAGCGAAACTATACCACTACCGAACGAGAGGGGTTGGGCATGGTGTATGCGGTTAAAAAGTTTAGACATTATTTGCTTGCAAATAAGTTTAAATTTTTTACTGATCATCAAGCTCTACTATACTTGGTAAACAAGCCATGCAACACAGGTAGATTGGTGAGATGGTTCCTCTTACTAATGGAATATGACTTTGAGGTAGTGGTGAGAAAAGGCAAGACTCATTTGAGAGCAGATCATCTCTCTAGGCTCACATCCGGAGAAGCCCCACAAGGAGTATCAGATGATCTTCCTGATGCTTACTTGTTTAATTTGGAAGTAATACCTCAGTGGGCTAAACCACTAGTGCCAGTATTGACATACGGGCCTAACCACCCAGTAATAAACACTCAAGGTAGAGAGGTAGTAAAAGCCCAGAAGTACCATATCATGGCAGGAAGCATGTACAAACAGACAGATCAAGGGATCTTGGCTTGTTGTGTAGAAGAGGACGAGTACACTAAATGGTTGTATTTAGCACATGTAGGTGCATTAGAGCAACACTACTCAAAGCAATGAACCTTACAGACACTAAGGAGACTCGGAGTGCATTAGCCGACTATGGAGGCTGATGTCCAAAAGTTGTGCAAGGAATGCCCAATCTGCTGCACTAAACCACCTGTGGAACATGCCACTCTTTATCAAGTGTCCATAGTGCCAGATTAGAGTGAACCTCTAGTATCCTTCTTAAGGACGAAAACATTCCCTCCAGACTTGACTCTGGCTAGGCAAAGGAGTTTAGAACAAGAAGCCCAGGATTATTCACTCATTGGTGATAATCTATACAAGCGTGGTAAAGATGGTTACCTGAGACTATGTGTCCATGAGAGTGAATATCTCAAAATCTTGGATACTGCTCACCAAGGTGTAGCAGGGGGACACTTTGGACCAGATCGGGTAATCAAGGCAATACTATTTGCGGGCTTTTGGTGGCCAACCCTTCACATGGATGCACATACCTATGTGAAACGGTGTGATGTTTGTCAGAGAACTCAGTACCCTATACGCAAGGATGAGATGCCACTGAAGCCTATGATGGGCGGACGTGCGTTCTCTAAATGGGGAATAGACTTTGTTGGTCCTATTAATCCCCCAGCTAAGGGTTCACATGCTGAATATATCATCGTGGCCACAGACTATCTAACCAAGTGGGTAGAAGCGAAAGCTACTACAAAAAATGATGCTCAAACAACAACAAAGTTCTTATTTGAAAATGTATTCACGAGGTACGGATTGCCAATAGAGTTGGTGAGTGATAGAGGCACACACTTCTTGAATGAAGTCATAGAAAACCTTCTCCAAGAATTCTTTGTGATACATAAGAAATCGGCCCCCTATCATCCACAAGCTAATGGCCAGGCTATGGCCATGTGTGAGACTTCAGGTGGGCATTCCCATAGAATAATCGACCGACGGCCTTTTGTAACCCTAGGAGTAGGACAAGGAAAGGGTGCAAAGATTGTAAGAGCTTTGATTGACTCAGGTGCATCCACTAGTGCTGTCAAGTTGTCTTACTGTCAAGAATTGAAATTAACTGTCGATCCTATAGAAGCATATCTCATAGGATTGGGAGGTGTGGAAACCCCTTGCATGGGCGAGGTGGATCTTCCCATCTCCATTCAAGACGAAGTGATGATAGTCAAAGTATTAGTGTGTCAAGATGAGGACCTCACGGAGCCTCTTGTCTTGGGTCAGGACTGGATCTATGATCATGCAGTCAACCTCAACCTAAGAAGTGGACTTCTTCAGGTATGGGTAGATCATAGCCGAATTACAGTTGAATTGGAAAATGAGGCACTCAAGGAACTAGGCAAGGCACAAACTCCTGGTCCTTCGAGGGGCGCACATGAAGTTGACAATGCTATTTTTGTCCAAAACTGTATGATGCAGAAAGAGGCTTGTCCCAACAACGGAGCCAGGGAGAGGACGGAACTCCCTTCTTTTCCAAAGACCAGAAGGTTGCAACAACCAATGGCAGATCAAATACAGAAGAAGCAGAACACTACCGATACTGGATGCCAAAAAAAGGAGCAAAGCATATTGTTTCAGCCATGGAAGCAAGTATGGAGGCGAAAAAGCGAATACCCTGTTCAGACCAGGCCGACCCCACGGCCAAAACCTCTTATTAGTAGTCAACAACATGACACTAATGAGAAGTCCTTCATTAATTCTTGTGCGAAGGTGAAGTCTATTTGGGTACCCAGGAAGTCAATGAAGGCCAGCCCACAATCACGACAAATCTGGGTGCCTAAGGCTTGCTTGCGGGCTCAAATAGCTACACCAAGGCCGCAACCGGTACAACATGTTTCACTCACTCGAACATCTGAGGCCCAGTCTTACGCATCACACACGGACACATATTCTTCCATGAGCACTAGTAGAATCACTTGTAAATGGGTCCCTAAAAAGCCTCATCTTCAAGCAGATACCCCTATCAAACTCTTCAGAGTCTCCACAAAATCAAGATCAAAGCCCATCCACTGCATTTGGCAACCTAAAACTTGTAATAAACCCCCGGACCCCAGTTGTAAATCCATGCCCACCTACTAACTACGTCACTCTCACACTACATCATTCCACTTAGTTCTTAGGTCCAACCAATTCCTAACTACACACACAAGCACCGAGCACTTATTAACCTACTAATCTCTCCCGAACCTCATGATAATGTTGTAATGGGGACAAAAACGGTTCTAACTTGTCCTTTACAATGTTAACACATGTTTCTATATTCTCATAGAATCAGGAGGCAAGAAGTAACATGGCAGAAGCGACAGGTCCGAGCTCATAAGTAGGAATACTTACTGCAGGAATCGATGTGGATAGTCTACCTGTGGATGTGCCACCAACTGAACGACCTGTGGAGCTGCAACACCTTCAGCAGATCCCGGTACCGAATCCACCCACAGGGATCACAGAAAGAGTCCATGCCAATTCTCATTGGTTCAATGGCATGCCAGGTCCATTAGGAGAGGCCAAGTATATATGGGAGTCTAAGTGCGAGTATGACAGATCATGGGTTCGATTCCAATTTTTCTCCAAGGAGTTTGAGACTCTACAGAACAACGAGGATCTCCAGACCATATGGCAACGTGCAGGGCTAGCAGAATACTTTGAAGCACCACTACCTAAACCGGATCTCCTCCGATGCTATTATTTGGTCTCCACATTACAAGCTAATGAAGAAAAGGACAAACCAGGATCATTTGTTCTTCCTTCCTTGCTGGGCAACAACGAGTTAAAGAGGTTTGAACTTACTGTGGAGTTGGTGAGTGCTGCTTTGAATATGCACGGCACACATGTACCTTCTGAGAAGGATGCTCTCGTTCCTACTAACATGAAGGATAGGAAACTATTGAAGCTTAAAGACATGGCAGCACTCACACCAAACGTGTCCATCCCTCTCCGTATGTGCATGCAACATTTTGCTTTCCCCGGCCAAGACCGCTTCACACAACCACACAAAAGAATCTGGTTCGCTCTCTACTTAGCGGAGACAGGTGCGTTACCAATTAAGCTGTCAGTATGGATTATAGATCAATTGTATGAAGCAAATAAAAGGTCTTCTAGGAAATTAGTGGTGAACGGTTGCTGTGCAATCACACGCATTATTTACCGGTGCCTAGCATACGATGTTCCCATTGAACGTGCCTTAACTTGGGCACAATTACAAATGTTTAAGAAGCTCAAGACGTCCACACATCAATCCAAGCGCATGAGGGGTGCGATCCCTTGTGTCCAGACAAGGGAAGTTCTGACTACTCCTGAAGTATCGCCACGAGGTGAGACCACTGTACCTCCCTTTACCATTAGGATACCCAGGTCTGGATCTGAAACTACGACACAAGCTACCCCTTCAGCTCCTCCTGCTCCATCTGAATTTGAATTTGCTACAACTCGAGATGCTGAAGGAATGGATCCCCAGGACTTCGAAGCATTCTTACAAAGTACACAACTCTCTGATGTAGAGTTTTATTCAGATGCAGAAGAACAAGGCACATCTTCACAAAGAAGAAGAAAATCTACAGACGGCCGCCATGTACATTGGAGTGACGCTCAGCAAGGTCAACAACAAGGACACCTAGAAGAAGAAGGAGCATATGAAGACGAGACCACTGAAGCCCCAACCTATACAACAAAACTCCGAAGGCTGTATCAAATTATGGAACGAGTGCGATCGCAACAACTGCTCACCGAACAGAGCAGTAGAGTACTCATGACTCAGCTGTTGGAAGAAGCAGGAGTTGACTCAGAGTATAGTGAAGGTCTCTTATTGATGGCAGAAACATATGGGGTAGTAGAAGCAGTGCGGACCGCCATTAGGAGGTCTCCAGTTCAATATGATCCATGAAGATTCCAGACACGACCACGCTCAGGTAAGAATATCCAGATCCCCATTACAACGGCAGAAGGGCCAATTATTACATCCGAATCCATCAGGACAACCTCCCAAGCAACAGAAACTGCTAGCCAAGAGCACCCAGTCACCCATGAGGAATCCACCGAGCCACTACCACCCACACCCCCACCATCGCCTCCTAGAGCAGAAACCGTGGAAATCACCTCGACCACTCAACCCACCGAACCAACCTTCATCTTTCGTACTCCCATCTCTAGTTCAACCCTATTCTCCACCTCTGATAACCCAATCTATGAAGCAACCCCCATCACTACACAATCCACCAAATCGCTCATAGAGCCTGCCCTAGGACAACCATCCACCATGCCCTCAGCCATAGGTCATCCTGACCCTAGATCCATATTCATGGGTTTCCCTGTTACCACGCAACCCTTCATGCCCTCCTCAACTCTACAACCTCAACCCCCGACCTCCATCTCTCCACTTCTCCAATCCCTCCATAACTTCCTTGCTAGAACTTTTCAACCCAGGTCTCAACCATTCCCTTTATTTTCAGCTTTCCACCCCACTTCTCATCTATTCACCACTTTCACACACACACCACCTACCATTCCAATGTATATGGTAGACCCCACACTCGCACCCACTCCTGAAAGTATGGACATTTCACCACCCACGGCACCTCCCCCTCCCCCCACGCTTCCACCTCCTCCCATTCCCCCTCCACCAATTTCACCCACACACACGTCTTCAATAGACACATCATTCACTCTTCCCCTTCCCCAATTCCCTTCCCATGCATCTTCCATTGTAAACACCACCCCCTCATCTATAGGAAATGCATTGGACACCATGCTAGCTTGTATATCAAACTTAAGGACAGATTACAATCAGCTCCAACAACAGAATGAACGCCTGCAAGAGCACTCGGAGACACTACAACACCGCCTTGCTGCACTAGAGGAGGAAAATGCTCGCCTCCACACACAATTCCAAACTCTCCAAGAGGCTCATAGCATATTGGAGGTACAGTTACAGAACACAGATCAGGAAGCAATACAAGTGGTAGAAGGTCATCTACGGACACAGCTGGAATGCAATTCAAAGCTTCAGCGAAATATGGCCCTACTCAAGCGACATCTTGTTGCCGCTCATGAAGAGAATCGACGCCTGCACTTACAAAATCAGGGAAACCTAGAAGCAGCTATCGAAAGCACACATGGGGCACCCATCAGCCCATCAAAGTTTCAAGCAGTGACCCCCGACAATATCAAGATCATATTGGAAGACTATGCCATGCTGCTTGAAGCACATGACCTGCTATTAGAGGAACTGGGTCAACTGAAGCAGAAACACCGAAAAGAAACAACAGCAGCCTCTCAAACCACCTCCTCCGCGGCTTCACTTCTCACAGACTCAGAGGCCTTAAAAGATCTCCAGAAACAGGTCACCGAATTGCAAGCACGTCTACTACAATATGAGAGACCACCTTCCCCTCCAAAGGCTCCCACCGACGAAGAAGTAGTACAAATTGTGGAACAGACATTTGAAGAAGAATACGACCCACAACCCTTCCCAGGAGGCCAACAAACGGAAGAAGCTCAGGACACATTCGAAGCACCACGGCCTCCATGGCTACGTCAAGTGGAGGAAATCGGGAGTTCTCACGAAGAGCGCACAGTAGTGCAAAATCAGGCCATGAGGGTCATAGAGGAAACCGTGCTACAATCTGCTTACTTCAAGAACCTGTCATCGAGACGCCTTATCCTCTCATCTGAACTCCAATACAGGCCTTATTATATTATCCTGGCTGATTATAATGCAGAAATACAGAGAGTCACGGGTAAGATTCCTACCTTTGCTACCCAATTTCAACTCGAAGACCTTCCTCCAGAGGTGCAAAAAGGCAAAATTCGTCAACCCACCTGGCGGCAAAAACTTCTAGAGACATATCCAGAAATGCTACGCACATGGAACAACGCGCCTTTACATCTCCTATACAATCCATGCTACGTTCCAGTTCCACGTCGCAGGT